>CP136067.1:96214677-97414677 GCA_032622095.1 Siphonodentalium dalli
TCCGCACAGTCTACATGCTTCATTTATGCTTATTATGGCTCTTAGATCCCAGTCAATTATCCTTAACTGGTTCTGTGCTGAAAGCCCATATTTGGACCCCTATGTAAGAGTGCTGGAAGCCCAGATATGGGCTTTGGCAATGACTCTGTCTTGTTTAGTCAACTCTTGTTTATTTTAATCATTTAAATAACGTTTGTCAGGTAATATTTCAGAAATATTGTTACATATATAATTAAATTGCGACATTGTGAAGTTTGAATGGATGCCGACCAATAAAATTGTCAGAAAAGGTACTTATATCGCGAAAAGTTTGAGAAAAATTACAAATGTTTTGCCCTAAGGGCGGCCGACAACCAAGCTCATAACCATAACCTAATCAGACATCCAGGCTCATATCGATAACCTACTTTGACAAACAGACAACCAGGCTCATAACCATAGCCTAATGAGACATCCAGGCCCATAACCATTGCCTAATGAGACATCCAGACTCATAATCATTGCCTAATGAGACATCCAGACCCAAAATCATAGTCTAATGAGACATCAAGGCTCATAACCATTGCCTAATGAGACATTCAGGCCCGTAGGCATAGCCATAGCCTAATGAGACATCCAGACTCATAACCATAGCCTATTGAGACATCCAAGCTCATAACCATAGCCTAGTGAGACATCCAGGCTCACAACATAATCACAAATGCATATATTTGGGGGGTAAAATTTGAGAAAAGAGTGCAAATTATCAACTCCGAGCATAAAATTCAATAATTTCTGTTTGTTGAAATATATATACGCATTTTATTACGTGTATGTAGGATATTTAGCAGCGAACCAGTTAATGACCAACAAATTTGAATGTTTACTGAATTTTAGTCATTTTTCAACTAGAATACAGCAGGTTCTTATTGGTGTTCGGAGCACATGCACATGTGTACACACCAGCATTGTGAGGACAATTTGGTTTATGAGGACATTTCTCCTTAATGAAGTCGTCGAAATTGTTTAAAAGTTCTAGTCAATAACAGTCTCTTTCGGGAAGGTGTTCATTGAATATTGATAATTAGTCATTTAAGGACCTAAATTAGATTATGCTGAATACATAAGGCTGTTTAAAGGATCAATTGAATTGAAATAATCTGTGTGTATATCAATTTCTGATAACATGTGGTTTCAACGTGGTCCTGACCTGTTGTTTCTGACGTCAGTGCCGGACTTCCTTATTTGGTAAACTTGAATTGTCGCACATGCAGCTAAGTATTTTCACTGCCCATTCTATATTGATAAAACATGGGGAATTGCAGGAAAGTTGATTTTGACTAAAGAGCAGGTTACCTCAATAGAGTGAAAGAAATAATTCATATCTATCAATCAGAAAGGTTCTATCAGAACTTATTTAAGTGGCGAGCATTACGGTAGTGGTCATGTCATTGCCTGTCATGATTGCTACATTGTCATTGACACTTACTTTTAGTTAAAAGAAATCTTTCACCTAGATTTTACAACTAGGTCAGGTGCTTAAGTGCTAAATGAGCTGGATTAAAATACAAACTACTTCTCAAATGGAAATACACAATCAATCAGAATGTGGTTTTAAGATCTTCGTGAAATAAAAAAAAATTGTCCTCACAATGTTGGTGTGCAATTTGTGCATGTCCTCCCAATTCCATGCATACAAATGCAGATTTGAAATATTCTGAACTTGTCTGATAATTGTTAACACAAAGATGACACAAATAAACTAAATCCATGCTAATCATGAGTACACCCACAAGACGCTCTGTGTCGCTGACACATCTTCAAAGAATACCTCAATTGTCAAAAATTGTCTGGTGGCTGGGTGTCGTCGAATCAACCCGCACATATTCACTTGTGTTGGATGAGGGGGCGGTGGGAATTATATTCCACGAAGCGAATATATTTCGAGATGAATTATCAGTTTGAAAGAAACAATGGACAATTGGAAACAGAAAAGGAAAGATTAAATTCCCATACATGTATGTAATAATGAATGAAATTTGCTAGCTTATTGTCCACTGCAGACCCTTCCAGACCGGATCTTGCTAACTAACATTTGGAAAACTAAATGTTGTCATCTTCCTCTAACTGAGTCTCAATCTTGGTAGAGTTATTTTTAATTTTGAGTCAGATGTTGATGTTTTGATATGTGCAATGCTTCAGTGAAGTGGGATGGCCTGAGAATCAATATTTTAATTTTGTGTAGCATTGGCCTGAATTGATTTATTCTCATATGTCCAGATATGACCTTAGCTGTTGAAAGTGACATTTGACACTAATTGAACCTGCTTACAGTTAGGTGCCGGTGGGGCCTGATTGACAATTTTATGAAGAAGCGAGAATGTTAAATAATGATAAGAGCACACAGGCCGGTTATATATCAAAACGCTCTGCATCCCACATAGATTCCATTTACCTAGGTCAGAACATCCATGCTGATTCACAGTCCTCAGGAATAGTTCCTGAAAGTCTGCTGGTGGGTTGTTCAGCACGTACATGTACATGAGAACAAGAAAACTGGCACTGTGTCAGTGAATATTTTTGATACAATATGTGCCTCAGACATGCAGGTAGAATATGCTGTGTGAGTCATTTCAGACATCTAACTAGTGGATGAAATAAACTTGTTTTCATTTCAAGGTCAAATCATCGACATGTTTCAAATCAGTATATTTTTTTCACATGGTCATACTGTATCTGCATGTCTGGGACGCATTTTGAACCAAATATATTCACTGATACAGTGCCATTTAGGTTGTTCTCATGTACGTGCCATGATCCCACTAACAGACTTACAGGAGGTATTCTTCTGAATATTTAGATCACATGGGTTACGTAGCGATTCTCCGAAGACCCATAACTCCGAAGGTCCGATTCTCCGACGCCCCGATTCTCCGAAAGCCCACAACTCCGAAGTCCCGATTCTCCGAAATCCCATAACTCTGAAGACCCATAACTCCGAAAACCCATAACTCCGAAAACCCATAACTCCGAAGGCCTATAACTCCGAACGCCCATAACTCCGAAGGTCTATAACTCCGAAGGGCCGATTCTCCGAAGGTCCGATTCTCCGAAGATCATGTTTTATCGCTTATTAAATAGTGTACAGTCCAGTGACGGAGTCAATGGGGCCCTAGGGAAGACCGCCCCCCCCCCCCAAAAACGTGTCAAATGTCATGTAAACGTCCGGAAATCCCTCGCGTATGGTTATATTTTGTATGGAACATGTACATGTAGATAATATATCCCCCCCCCCTGGAATCAGGAATCCAGCTTCAAATTTACCATGGAATCCGGCCTCCAGCTTCAAATTGACACTGGAATCCGGCGTCCAGTTTCAAACTAACCCTGGAATCCGGCGTCCAGCTTCAAATTGACGTCTGGAATCCGGCGTACGGTCCAAAATGGGTGGAATCCGGCGTACGAAAAGGGGGGAAGGGGCCCTCATATATTGGAAACGTTAACTATGTATTATAATAAGGTGATATCTACATCACCAGTAGTGTGCGACAAGCCTTAATTTTCCACAGAATGCTTAAATTTATGTAAGAAATACAATTATTTTGCCACAATGTACGTCTTAATACAATTAATATGATTAAACTGTGCACATCCGACTGCATTGGGGTGATTTGATGCAATCAAGTTCATTTTATATATGAAAAAAGGACAAGTTCTTCCCCGTTCACCCCTGTACATTTTACTCTGGCATCTCATGGGCCAACGTAACGTTATAGTATCTGGTGTATCATCAGTGGCGGGCCAGAATTCCCATTTAGGTGGGGGCAGTAGGAAAAGTTTGAATATGTTGATGCCCCATGAACGATTTACGGGCGTTTACATGACATTGGACATGTTTTGGTAGGGGCCCATAATGTCTGAAATAGCAAGTAGAGATTTAATGGGGGCAGTAGGAATTTTGGGACCCCTTGGCTTCGCCACTGGACTGTACACTATTTAGTAAACGATAATACCCCGATAAAACAAAATCTTCGGAGAATCGGACCTTCGGAGTTATGGGCCGTCGGAGAATCGGGCCTTCGGAGTTATAGGTCTTCGGAGAATCGGCCCTTCGGAGTTATAGGTCTTCGGAGAATCGGCCCTTCGTAGTTATGGGCTTTCGGAGAATCGGATCTTCGGAGTTGTGGGCCTTCGTAGTAATAGGTCTTCGGAGAATCGGTCTGACACCCTCACATGTCTGTCGTAGCCACAACCATTGGGAGCTATATGAAATGCAGTTCATGTTGATAGTTAACTTTACTATGTAGTATGTACTTCACTTGCTGACAATTATTCTGACTGGGATAAAAATTACAAAAACTGTAAGATTCACAAGACCTCATCTGACCTTGACCTTAAATATATGTACATGTATACAAAGCTCCAAAGAGATGACAATTATTATCTTCTACACCAAATTTTGGCCTAATGTCATAGTATTCTGGGTGTCTGTATTATATCATATAAATTATGTCAATTCTACTTTAATAGTGATCATATAATTTATATGATCACTATTAAAGTAGATTTGACATAATTTGTATGAATTACTAGTGGTTCAGATTTATTTGTCATTTTGTTTAATATTATTTTTGTTTTAATGTACAATGTATCTATAATTTACATTAGCCCTTTTAATTGATGTGGGCATTACACTTTTCAATTGAGATGGCAAGACAAATTCTAGCTACCATTTCACCATCAGTGAGTTTGGAAATTGAATATATATTTGCTATCTTCTATATTTATGTACTGTGAAAATGCATACTTTGTTCAAATCAGAATGATAAATTAGTTACAATGCAGTAAAGTTTTATCACATGTCAGAACAAAATTGAGTTGTTTTAAAAGTTAGTGGAAAACTGACACCTAGCTGTAGATTGGCTTTATGGTTTCAATATGTCTAAATAATGTCTTCTGAGTATAAGAAGCATGTTTTTGTCACTTCTGCTATTTGTTTCATATTGTAATGACTGTTAATTTTATTTTACTCTGTTTTCTGTGAATAAAATTATGTTGAATCAATTTTCGTCATTCAATCTAACTCTATGAGATGGGCTTATTGGCACCTTAAATGTGGTCAACTTGACAGTGTTCCAGGTGTCATCAAATTGTGAATATCGGGCTGACTATTGATCATTTTTCGATAACATAAATTTGTCACAAATATGAAAATATGACATGACATTTTTAGTAAAATTATATGGTGCTATATATTTAATGGCTATAATGTACATGTGGGACCTCAAGCTGATGTTTATGACCACTGTTAGAGTTGGAAACTGCTACCATTTGGCTTAGCACTGCAATTTTGGACATTTCAGTGCCCCTTGTGTGTACTACAGTACATATATTGAAAATGTTCTGTCTGATGATATGTTACACAACATGATTTCACTTGTTGTTGTAACTGTTGTGTTCAATGTGTTGTCCAAACAATTTCAGTCATGTTTCACAATCCTGGGTCACTTTTGGAGAAAACTCCTTAATTCATTTGTAGTAATCGATATAAACCATTGCATGTTGTAAATGTTTTACTGACTATTTGTAGATATCCTCAAAAATTGGTTATCTATGTTGATAGGTGTTTTATTGATTTTTTCCCACCTTATTGAAACTGTTACGTTGGCCATCTTAAGTTGGAAGGGACACTTTTAACTCAACCTATTGTTACAAAATATTGTGATATATCACTGGGGATGAAATTACTCATATTCTGGTAGACCTCAATTGCTTCACTTCTATCAGCCAACTGCAGACACTGAAATGCCAAAACATTTTAACCTGTTTGATCCCAGGTAGTCACATTGTCTAGACGAAGGGTACAATTTCAGCACGAATATAAGTGTCCCCAGGCCCCAGCATCCATCTTTATGCCCATCAATCAAACTTCGTTGTCTGAATGGTATATTTATCAATGGCATCAAATGTTGGTATGTGGTATAATTACAAGTAAACACATATCACATTTGGTCCGGCCCAACAACTACAGTAATGCTCTATTAATCAACCCCTTAACCACAGCAGAAAACTTTTCAGGATTTAGTCGGAAATATGGCTTGTTGCCATTCATCGGAAAGCTCTCGGCGAGAGCTTTCCAATGAATGGCAACAAGCCATATTTCCGACTAAATCCTGAAAAGTTACCCATAATTCTGCTGTGGTGAAGGGGTCGATTAATTAGAGCATTACTGTATTATTGACCGATGTATGTACATTTTCAACTTATTTGAAGAATATGTAGTTTTTTGGGGGGTTATCCGATTGACAAGTGTAGTATTTATTAATCAATCACCTCCAAACTTGTTAGGTATCGTAATAAAAAGAGGACGTGACTAAAATTAGAAATTGGTTCCATTCAGACAATATTCAACTGAGTTATTGCCCTTTTTCAATATGGAATATTTTGTTTCTGAGTTGTTCAGATGATAACTTGAGTTCTATACAATGCACTGATTAAGTTCGAATTTGGGTCTGGCAATGTTCGAATTTCTGAAACTTCGCATAGGGTCATGGTAAGTATTAGTTTCCGACCGAGGTATGGGTCATGTATGGCGGCGAGAGACCTGTTAAAAAGCGATGGTACAACCGAGTCCCCCATAGGGAGATGAGGTTCCTCGCGAGAGACAGTTCTTCTCGCCGCCATACATGACCCACACCGAAGTCGGTAACGAACTTACAGACATTCTTTTCACATGTACACCACTTTAAAAGCTACATTAAATTGAATTTGAATATTCGAATGGACCCATCCGACAACCTATCTGATTTGCGATTCAGTCAGCTAGATAACAGCGATGATCATTTCCGTTTAATTCAGAATTGACGTTACAATGAAATTCTGGTGGAATTTTACGGATATATGATGTAATGCATTCAATGCACTTTTGGTGTCATGTTGACACAATTTGTATCCAAAAAGTATTGATTCATCCCTTCAGATACTTCACATTTATTATTTATTTGCGCTTAATTAAGCGCAAATATGTGTCTCAATTTATTTGCGCTTAAGCGCAAATACTTACCACGCCCTTACTTCTCTCTGATTGTGAATGATTGAGTCCATCTCATAGTATATTATTATGGGCCCATAGTAATAGCCCCATACAGGCTCGAAAGTTGAAAAAAAACATATTTCCATATGCATATCAGCATCTCTGTCCCTGGTGTCCGAATAATTGGTACCTCATTCCCAGAGCTCTAGTATATTTTATTAAAGGGACGTCTCCTGTACAGATATATACCATTTCCATGGCCATAAAAAGGGAATTAGGGGTTACTTCCCTTATATGGTGTACTTATTGACTTGAAATTGGGGGAAAACCCTATTTTCATATTATCAGCATCCCTGTCTCCATCAATTTGTGTCTCCATCCCAGAGATCTAGTATATTTTATAAAAGAGACATACCCTGCACAGATCTACCATTTCCATGGTCATAAAAGGAATCTAGGGGTTACTGGGGGATTGCTTCCCTCATATGGTGGGCCTATATAGACTTGAGTGATGTGTTTAGGCCTGTGCCATTTAAAATTAATTCAGGGGGGATCAATGAATATTAATTTTTATTTGCGCTTAAGGTAAATGATTTGCGCTTAAGCGCAAATGATTTACGCTTAAGCGTAAATATTTGCGCTTAAGCGAAAATGATAGAGGTTATTTGCGCTTAAGCAAAGCGTAAATGAATAATAAATGTGAAAAGGGCCTCCCATAGGCGGCATTACATATGATTAACTCTGCGCGCCACATTGTTGATGTGTTCATGGATGTAAACAATAACCCGACTCTGTTATTGTTTAAATCCATGAAACATTGTCTATCGCCGAGTTGATCCGGTGGTGGGGACCCGAGTCAAACAATATGGGAGGTGTGTAATAAATGGAACCATCTTTGTGAGTACGTCCGTAATATGACCCCATAACGTAACTAGTTTATGAAACAATCTGTGCTTGTGTGTTTCATTGTGGGGACATGCAAATGTCCTTACAATGTATGGACTTCCAGATGTTGTGCATAATAGTGAAGTAATGAATCGAACCAGCCATATGAGGACGTCCTCACAATGTGTCCCCACAACTACGGTCCCTTTGAAAATATAGTTATAGAGCTAATTATACAATTTAGTACAATACCGAGACACTGTGCATCACTTGTGAATATATCAACCCTGTAGCTCCATGGGAAACATGTGTCCCCATAACGCTGGTTTCTGGTTGGTTTCTCATGGGGTCCCCGCAACGTAACCTATACAAACAAGGGTGTGTGTGTGTGTGTGTGGTGTGTCTGTGTGTGTGTTCGCGATGAACTCGAAAACGGCCGACCCGATTTCGATGAAACTTCGTATGTGAGGTTACTATCGGTCGGGAAGTGGCATAGGCATATTAATTTTCAGATCCGAGGTCAACTTTTCAAGTGCCGATGTCAAATCTGTTTTTACGCTGTGTTACGGGACTTTCATTTGAGTTCGGTGCTTACAAGTCGATTCGAAACAGCGCGAATAATAAAATGCCAGTCATAATAATGACACTGTGAGAATCTTTCGTGTTTCCTCTTTCCAACGATATATAATGCGTATGTATCCGTTTTAGTTATCTGCCTCAATTATCAAGAAGAAGTGGTACTATCTTCCATCAGGATAAAAACAATGCGTAACTTCTATGAAGTCGTTAGAGGTCATAACGTTAGATCACGTTAACGCTTAACCGGCCGGTGCAGACGTCTTGGCGATATCTCGGGCACCGATGGTAATTTATCTTTACGTTGAAACTTGATAATTAATGAGCGTGTGTATATGAGGCGCGTTTATATACTTGAGTGGAAATCAAATCGGGTTAAACTGGCGGATTTTTACGGACGAAATTTGATGCATAGGGTATCTCGGTATCCGCTGGGCCGATTTCCCGGTATCCGCTGGGCCGATTTCAACCATTTTTGGGGTGTTGGTGTTTGACCCCACCTGACCTTGACCTTCAAAATGGTCAAAGCCCGGACGAAGTCGGGTCGCCTTCTAGTCTATTATATATTTTTGGAAGATCTGTCTGTGTATCTGTCTGTGATGTGTGTGGGGGGGGGGGGGGGGGGGTGTGTGTTCGCGATGAACTCGAAAACGGCCGACCCGATTTCGATGAAACTTCGTATGTGAGGCTACTATCGGCCGGGAAGTGGCATAGGCATATTAATTTTCAGATCCGAGGTAAACTTTTCACGTGCCGAGGTCAAATCTGTTTTTACGCCGTTTTGCGCTAATATATTTCAGTTCGGTGCTCACAAATCGATTCGATATAGCGCGAATAATAAATTGCCAGTCATATAATTTGCACGGTTAGAATCTGTGGCGCTTCCTCTTTCCAATGATGTATCACACGCCTGTGTACGTTTAACGTTTCTACCTTAATTATCGGGAAGAACGCAGGACCATGCTTCGCTCATCGAAAAACATTCCGTAAATATAATTACGCCGTCAACAGATCGTGACGTGATCGCGTTTAACTCTTAACCGGCCGATGTCAAAACGAAATCTTATAAAGTGCTGTGCATTAACGCACCTCAATCAATGTGCCGTGTCGTAGATACATTCGCCTATTTTATGCATAATGCTATTTTATGGAATATTATAATCCCCTTCTCTTTTCATTGAGTTGAACTAATCAACTACACACAGAGAAATTTGGGTTCTCCGGGAAACAAAACTGGTTTCATATACAGTTTGTCCCAGTATGGGAATAAAACGAAGAACCAAACATACATGTTTTGGTTCTTCACGAATAATCAAAATAACGAACCAAAATGAAGAACCAAATTCAAGAACCAATTGTGAGGAAATTTACCTTAATAACAATTGATGTCTAGTGTAAGGCATGAAACATATTTCACAGATTGCATTTGAATAACCACCATTTCCCCAGAGAAAAATGAAACAACCTGGATCTTATCATTTTCTAAAAAAAAATTGAGGTCCGAACCCATGTATACATCTTCCCATACTTTAAAGGTACTCAATCCGATAAAACTCCTCTCAATTACTATATCAATGGCTTCGGGGGTCAAAAATATTTGATTCGAGTCGAGGAAGTCACCCATCAAAGCTCAGATTTGTTAGATATCGATTTTAGAAATCTGTTATTTTTCATTATCGGGAATACTATCTGGCCCAGAACTCAGTCAAAATTGCGTTAAAATTACCACTTGATTTTAGAGTTATCCATCCTTGTCTGTTTTAATAGATTTGGAGTACACATCCAGAGCAGATTACGGCAGTTATTAGTACTCATCTCGAGTTAATAACAAATTTAAAAAATCAATATCTAATAACTCTGAGCTTTGTTTGATGGGTTCATCGACTCGAATCAAATATTTTTTACCCCCAAAGCCAAAGAAATAGTAATATAGGACCCTCTGATCGGATTGTTGTTGTTGGAATCTGTTGAGATGGGGACCCTCTTTACGGATTGAGTACCTTTAACCACCTAAACTTGGTATATCCTTTTCTGATCAGCACTACCATCTCTTTACTATATCCTCATGAGTGCTTCTGAATACGGGGAGAGGGTCATCAATAAGTTGCATAACTTGTACTCCAATCCCCTGTTGCCACATCACATGTATAAATATATCTATTTTGTAATTTAATCCAATATATTCATGGCACAATAAATATGTTACTACTACTACTACTATCAAGTAGAAAACAGACATTATGGATCCACATTGGAACCTATCTTGTTTATAATGTTTGTCCTGAGGGGAGAACCAATGTGACCTATTTTGGTTATCTATTTGGTTCCCAGGATAGAACCATGCAGAACATGGAACCAAATAGTTCCCCATTTGCTTCACTAAATGGATAATAGGAAACAATTATGAGTACTTGGGGATACAATGCCCCGTGACACTATGTGTAGGTTATAAGCATGTTTGGGGTGTCTTTGTTTCTGAAAGTTATATTACTTCGTAAATACGGTATCGGGTATACCGTAAAGGTACTCAATCCGATAAAACTCCTCTCAATTACTATTTCAATGGCTTCGGGGGTCAAAAATATTTGATTCGAGTCGAGGAAGTCACCCATCAAAGCTCAGATTTGTTAGATATCGATTTTAGAAATCTATTATTTTTCATTATCGGGAATTCTTTCTGGCCCAGAAGACAGTCAGAATTTCGTTATTATTACCACTTGATTATAGAGTTATCCATCCTTGTCTGTTTCAATAAAGTTTTGGCGTAAAATCTCGAGCAGGTTACCAAATTGACGGCAGTTATTAGTACTCATCTCGAGCAATTAACAAATTTCAAAAATCAATATCTAATAACTCTGAGCTTTGTTTGATGGGTTCCTCGACTCGAATCAAATATTTTTTACCCCCAAAGCCAAAGAAATAGTAATATAGGACCCTCTGATCGGATTGTTGTTGTTGGAATCTGTTGAGATGGGGACCCTCTTTACGGATTGAGTACCTTTAAACTTGATAGCACACGATGTTGGTTCAACGAATAGACCCCGAAATTGTTCTGATGTCTGAAGAAAATATCGATATATATTAATACAGTTATTGTTCTATACTTTACCCCGTTTGTGATATGAGCAATATAGTTACCCTCGCCAACAACCAAACGACCATATTATATGCATATAACTCGAAACAGGCTATATTGGCATGTGTACATTGGTATTTCAAAGTAATCCTGACTGATTTAGTCTCCTCCGTATCACCTTAACCCCAAACGCTTGGACATATTGGTCTGTTAGAATATAGGACATTTAAGCTAAGCCTGTTCCCACACAAACATTGAATTGAATCATCGATCAAAATGGAAAAGAAAATCATTAGGTTTGGTTGGCGATTATCGCAATACGCCAGGGGAACACCGTGTGCGTAACGTACATGTAACTATCACAAGTATAACGTACTCTGGGGACAACTTATCGCCAATTTCATGCGTAAGATATATATTTAAAACATGAATTCAGTTAAATGTTTCTACAGTTATCTACACTGTTCCGGCCAAGTGTATTCGCGTTGTGCTCAAAACACATTTTTTCGAAGTGGACGGAACAAATTCAGGACTATTTCGTTGGCAACTACTTCAATAGTTTCTGATTTTGAGTAACGGGTTTCGCACAGAAATCCCACCAAATGTCACGTAAACGAACGTCGTTTGGAAATGAATGCAGAATTATACCTAATTGAGAGTCACTATACCGGCCACAACCGAAAACACTGCATTTATTTGCCATTGTCACGAATGAATTGTAAATACGGGACAATCGGGGCATATATATGGAAAATTAAAACAACATCGTGAACACGCACCCGAATAGAGTTCACATGTCGGCTCGTGTTTTTATAAGCTTTATTTTTTTCACGAAAGTGTTATCTACCCCGCTCAATCGGCCTTCTATATTTCTTGTCAAAACAATAACTTTCCAAGCAGCACTTATGACAAATCACAAGTGAAGATAACTCACCGGGCGTTGAAAATTCACCACGTGTACACAATGTTATTGACATGCCATGCCCCACAGTAATTCCATTACACTCACGCGCTCGATTCCGCATTTTCCATCGCCACTCATATGACGTCATATAGGTAGACACAATTAACTCCGATTCCGTGTTTTTAATTAGTTTACTCATTTGACGTCATATGAGGATTTGCGACGGAGATAGCCGACAACCGGTGGGGGTATTATTTATTTATTTCTAGGCTTATTTATTACGCGATTGTTATGGGACTTGGATCATTGTGATCACAATAGGGTTGGCTTTCCGATAGTGTTTTGTTGTTTCATCAGGATAGCAATTGCTATCCTGATGAAACAACAAAACACTATCGGAAAGCCAACCCTATTGTGATCACAATGATCCAAGTCCCATAACAATCGCGTAATAAATAAGCCTAGAAATAAATAAATAATACCCCCACCGGTTGTCGGCTATCTCCGTCGCAAATCCTCATATGACGTCAAATGAGTAAACTAATTAAAAACACGGAATAGGAGTTAATTGTGTCTACCTATATGACGTCATATGAGTGGCGATGGAAAATGCGGAATCGAGCGCGTGAGTGTAATGGAATTACTGTGGGGCATGGCATGTCAATAACATTGTGTACACGTGGTGAATTTTCAACGCCCGGTGAGTTATCTTCACTTGTGATTTGTCATAAGTGCTGCTTGGAAAGTTATTGTTTTGACAAGAAATATAGAAGGCCGATTGAGCGGGGTAGATAACACTTTCGTGAAAAAAATAAAGCTTATAAAAACACGAGCCGACATGTGAACTCTATTCGGGTGCGTGTTCACGATGTTGTTTTAATTTTCCATATATATGCCCCGATTGTCCCGTATTTACAATTCATTCGTGACAATGGCAAATAAATGCAGTGTTTTCGGTTGTGGCCGGTATAGTGACTCTCAATTAGGTATAATTCTGCATTCATTTCCAAACGACGTTCGTTTACGTGACATTTGGTGGGATTTCTGTGCGAAACCCGTTACTCAAAATCAGAAACTATTGAAGTAGTTGCCAACGAAATAGTCCTGAATTTGTTCCGTCCACTTCGAAAAAATGTGTTTTGAGCACAACGCGAATACACTTGGCCGGAACAGTGTAGATAACTGTAGAAACATTTAACTGAATTCATGTTTTAAATATATATCTTACGCATGAAATTGGCGATAAGTTGTCCCCAGAGTACGTTATACTTGTGATAGTTACATGTACGTTACGCACACGGTGTTCCCCTGGCGTATTGCGATAATCGCCAACCAAACCTAATGATTTTCTTTTCCATTTTGATCGATGATTCAATTCAATGTTTGTGTGGGAACAGGCTTAGCTTAAATGTCCTATATTCTAACAGACCAATATGTCCAAGCGTTTGGGGTTAAGGTGATACGGAGGAGACTAAATCAGTCAGGATTACTTTGAAATACCAATGTACACATGCCAATATAGCCTGTTTCGAGTTATATGCATATAATATGGTCGTTTGGTTGTTGGCGAGGGTAACTATATTGCTCATATCACAAACGGGGTAAAGTATAGAACAATAACTGTATTAATATATATCGATATTTTCTTCAGACATCAGAACAATTTCGGGGTCTATTCGTTGAACCAACATCGTGTGCTATCAAGTTTAAAGGTACTCAATCCGTAAAGAGGGTCCCCATCTCAACAGATTCCAACAACAACAATCCGATCAGAGGGTCCTATATTACTATTTCTTTGGCTTTGGGGGTAAAAAATATTTGATTCGAGTCGAGGAACCCATCAAACAAAGCTCAGAGTTATTAGATATTGATTTTTGAAATTTGTTAATTGCTCGAGATGAGTACTAATAACTGCCGTCAATTTGGTAACCTGCTCGAGATTTTACGCCAAAACTTTATTGAAACAGACAAGGATGGATAACTCTATAATCAAGTGGTAATAATAACGAAATTCTGACTGTCTTCTGGGCCAGAAAGAATTCCCGATAATGAAAAATAATAGATTTCTAAAATCGATATCTAACAAATCTGAGCTTTGATGGGTGACTTCCTCGACTCGAATCAAATATTTTTGACCCCCGAAGCCATTGAAATAGTAATTGAGAGGAGTTTTATCGGATTGAGTACCTTTACGGTATACCCGATACCGTATTTACGAAGTAATATAACTTTCAGAAACAAAGACACCCCAAACATGCTTATAACCTACACATAGTGTCACGGGGCATTGTATCCCCAAGTACTCATAATTGTTTCCTATTATCCATTTAGTGAAGCAAATGGGGAACTATTTGGTTCCATGTTCTGCATGGTTCTATCCTGGGAACCAAATAGATAACCAAAATAGGTCACATTGGTTCTCCCCTCAGGACAAACATTATAAACAAGATAGGTTCCAATGTGGATCCATAATGTCTGTTTTCTACTTGATAGTAGTAGTAGTAGTAACATATTTATTGTGCCATGAATATATTGGATTAAATTACAAAATAGATATATTTATACATGTGATGTGGCAACAGGGGATTGGAGTACAAGTTATGCAACTTATTGATGACCCTCTCCCCGTATTCAGAAGCACTCATGAGGATATAGTAAAGAGATGGTAGTGCTGATCAGAAAAGGATATACCAAGTTTAGGTGGTTAAAGGTACTCAATCCGTAAAGAGGGTCCCCATCTCAACAGATTCCAACAACAACAATCCGATCAGAGGGTCCTATATTACTATTTCTTTGGCTTTGGGGGTAAAAAATATTTGATTCGAGTCGATGAACCCATCAAACAAAGCTCAGAGTTATTAGATATTGATTTTTGAAATTTGTTATTAACTCGAGATGAGTACTAATAACTGCCGTAATCTGCTCTGGATGTGTACTCCAAATCTATTAAAACAGACAAGGATGGATAACTCTAAAATCAAGTGGTAATTTTAACGCAATTTTGACTGAGTTCTGGGCCAGATAGTATTCCCGATAATGAAAAATAACAGATTTCTAAAATCGATATCTAACAAATCTGAGCTTTGATGGGTGACTTCCTCGACTCGAATCAAATATTTTTGACCCCCGAAGCCATTGATATAGTAATTGAGAGGAGTTTTATCGGATTGAGTACCTTTAAAGTATGGGAAGATGTATACATGGGTTCGGACCTCAATTTTTTTTTAGAAAAGGATAAGATCCAGGTTGTTTCATTTTTCTCTGGGGAAATGGTGGTTATTCAAATGCAATCTGTGAAATATGTTTCATGCCTTACACTAGACATCAATTGTTATTAAGGTAAATTTCCTCACAATTGGTTCTTGAATTTGGTTCTTCATTTTGGTTCGTTATTTTGATTATTCGTGAAGAACCAAAACATGTATGTTTGGTTCTTCGTTTTATTCCCATACTGGGACAAACTGTATATGAAACCAGTTTTGTTTCCCGGAGAACCCAAATTTCTCTGTGTGTAGTTGATTAGTTCAACTCAATGAAAAGAGAAGGGGATTATAATATTCCATAAAATAGCATTATGCATAAAATAGGCGAATGTATCTACGACACGGCACATTGATTGAGGTGCGTTAATGCACAGCACTTTATAAGATTTCGTTTTGATGACATAATATTTCTTATAACGAAATAATAATTGAAATAACGAAATATTATAGCGTGCATAGTGAGACTAGTGTGTATAGTTAATTGTGATTTTGGTGACTTGGTGCAGGCCTAGTGCCGATTGCTTACACTATTATACACTGACAGGTCTCCAGGACGAAAATTGACACAACCCCAATAATATTTAGCCTATAACCTATAAGCCTATATATTGAACATATTTCAGGTGCGGTAATTTAGTTTCTCTCGGGATCAGTTGATTTGTAAGTGTGAAAATCGACTCTTTCATAAGCTGTTCAAACTGATTTTTCGTTAATCACGACCACAATTGACCCCCACCACCCAAAGACATATCTTTGGGTGGCGAGGGTCTCTTGTACCAGCCACCTGCGCTCACGACGTGACATTATAGCCTAAACATTTCGGCAGGACAACGCACATAACTTAATAAAAAATATATTATTTCCATATAACGAAATATGAGAAAAAGAGTTCAGTTATATATATATACTAGAAGGTGACCCGACTTCGTCCGGGCTTTGACCTTGAATTGTCCATTTTGAAGGTCAAGGTCAAGTGGGGTCCAAAACACTGCCCGGACAAAAGTACCCGACAAACGTGCCCGTCGAAATCCATCCGGTTTTACCCGATTTGACCTTGAATTGATCATTTTGAAGGTCAAGGTCAGGTCGGGGTCACGACTCGACCCGCCCAAAACACTCAGTGGACAAAAGTAACCCCACGTATCAAATTTCGTCGAAATCCCATCAAAATTGGCGATATGACCTTGAATTGACCCGATTTCAAGGTCAAGGTCACGTCGCACGGGCAAATTAATAGGCCTATGCCACTTCCCGGCCGAAAATATCCCCACATACCAAGTTTCATCGAAATCGGGTCGGCCGTTTTCGAGTTTATCGCGAACACACACACACACACACCACACACAGACAGATCTTCCAAAATATATAATAGATATATATATATACTAGAAGGTGACTCGACTTCGTCCGGGCTATTCAAAAACCAAATTTCAAGTCGATAGCTCCACCCGTTTCCGAGATCTGGTCTGCGCATGCGCGAAGCTGGCGTCGCACGGGCTCGGCGACCCGATAAAATTCGTATCCGGGGCAAGATACATTCACATACCAAATTTCAAGTCGATAGCTCCACCCGTTTCCGAGATATATATATTGCCCAATGTGATTTGCGGATACCTTGGGCAATATATATATCTCGGAAACGGGTGGAGCTATCGACTTGAAATTTGGTATGTGAATGTATCTTGCCCCGGATACGAATTTTATCGGGTCGCCGAGCCCGTGCGACGCCAGCTTCGCGCATGCGCAGACCAGATCTCGGAAACGGGTGGAGCTATCGACTTGAAATTTGGTTTTTGAATAGCCCGGACAAAGTCGAGTCACCTTCTAGTATATATATATATCTATTATATATTTTGGAAGATCTGTCTGTGTGTGGTGTGTGTGTGTGTGTGTTCGCGATAAACTCGAAAACGGCCGACCCGATTTCGATGAAACTTGGTATGTGGGGATATTTTCGGCCGGGAAGTGGCATAGGCCTATTAATTTGCCCGTGCGACGTGACCTTGACCTTGAAATCGGGTCAATTCAAGGTCATATCGCCAATTTTGATGGGATTTCGACGAAATTTGATACGTGGGGTTACTTTTGTCCACTGAGTGTTTTGGGCGGGTCGAGTCGTGACCCCGACCTGACCTTGACCTTCAAAATGATCAATTCAAGGTCAAATCGGGTAAAACCGGATGGATTTCGACGGGCACGTTTGTCGGGTACTTTTGTCCGGGCAGTGTTTTGGACCCCACTTGACCTTGACCTTCAAAATGGACAATTCAAGGTCAAAGCCCGGACGAAGTCGGGTCACCTTCTAGTATATATATATAACTGAACTCTTTTTCTCATATTTCGTTATATGGAAATAATATATTTTTTATTAAGTTATGTGCGTTGTCCTGCCGAAATGTTTAGGCTATAATGTCACGTCGTGAGCGCAGGTGGCTGGTACAAGAGACCCTCGCCACCCAAAGATATGTCTTTGGGTGGTGGGGGTCAATTGTGGTCGTGATTAACGAAAAATCAGTTTGAACAGCTTATGAAAGAGTCGATTTTCACACTTACAAATCAACTGATCCCGAGAGAAACTAAATTACCGCACCTGAAATATGTTCAATATATAGGCTTATAGGTTATAGGCTAAATATTATTGGGGTTGTGTCAATTTTCGTCCTGGAGACCTGTCAGTGTATAATAGTGTAAGCAATCGGCACTAGGCCTGCACCAAGTCACCAAAATCACAATTAACTATACACACTAGTCTCACTATGCACGCTATAATATTTCGTTATTTCAATTATTATTTCGTTATAAGAAATATTATGTCATCAAAACGAAATCTTATAAAGTGCTGTGCATTAACGCACCTCAATCAATGTGCCGTGTCGTAGATACATTCGCCTATTTTATGCATAATGCTATTTTATGGAATATTATAATCCCCTTCTCTTTTCATTGAGTTGAACTAATCAACTACACACAGAGAAATTTGGGTTCTCCGGGAAACAAAACTGGTTTCATATACAGTTTGTCCCAGTATGGGAATAAAACGAAGAACCAAACATACATGTTTTGGTTCTTCACGAATAATCAAAATAACGAACCAAAATGAAGAACCAAATTCAAGAACCAATTGTGAGGAAATTTACCTTAATAACAATTGATGTCTAGTGTAAGGCATGAAACATATTTCACAGATTGCATTTGAATAACCACCATTTCCCCAGAGAAAAATGAAACAACCTGGATCTTATCCTTTTCTAAAAAAAAATTGAGGTCCGAACCCATGTATACATCTTCCCATACTTTAAAGGTACTCAATCCGATAAAACTCCTCTCAATTACTATATCAATGGCTTCGGGGGTCAAAAATATTTGATTCGAGTCGAGGAAGTCACCCATCAAAGCTCAGATTTGTTAGATATCGATTTTAGAAATCTGTTATTTTTCATTATCGGGAATACTATCTGGCCCAGAACTCAGTCAAAATTGCGTTAAAATTACCACTTGATTTTAGAGTTATCCATCCTTGTCTGTTTTAATAGATTTGGAGTACACATCCAGAGCAGATTACGGCAGTTATTAGTACTCATCTCGAGTTAATAACAAATTTAAAAAATCAATATCTAATAACTCTGAGCTTTGTTTGATGGGTTCATCGACTCGAATCAAATATTTTTTACCCCCAAAGCCAAAGAAATAGTAATATAGGACCCTCTGATCGGATTGTTGTTGTTGGAATCTGTTGAGATGGGGACCCTCTTTACGGATTGAGTACCTTTAACCACCTAAACTTGGTATATCCTTTTCTGATCAGCACTACCATCTCTTTACTATATCCTCATGAGTGCTTCTGAATACGGGGAGAGGGTCATCAATAAGTTGCATAACTTGTACTCCAATCCCCTGTTGCCACATCACATGTATAAATATATCTATTTTGTAATTTAATCCAATATATTCATGGCACAATAAATATGTTACTACTACTACTACTATCAAGTAGAAAACAGACATTATGGATCCACATTGGAACCTATCTTGTTTATAATGTTTGTCCTGAGGGGAGAACCAATGTGACCTATTTTGGTTATCTATTTGGTTCCCAGGATAGAACCATGCAGAACATGGAACCAAATAGTTCCCCATTTGCTTCACTAAATGGATAATAGGAAACAATTATGAGTACTTGGGGATACAATGCCCCGTGACACTATGTGTAGGTTATAAGCATGTTTGGGGTGTCTTTGTTTCTGAAAGTTATATTACTTCGTAAATACGGTATCGGGTATACCGTAAAGGTACTCAATCCGATAAAACTCCTCTCAATTACTATTTCAATGGCTTCGGGGGTCAAAAATATTTGATTCGAGTCGAGGAAGTCACCCATCAAAGCTCAGATTTGTTAGATATCGATTTTAGAAATCTATTATTTTTCATTATCGGGAATTCTTTCTGGCCCAGAAGACAGTCAGAATTTCGTTATTATTACCACTTGATTATAGAGTTATCCATCCTTGTCTGTTTCAATAAAGTTTTGGCGTAAAATCTCGAGCAGGTTACCAAATTGACGGCAGTTATTAGTACTCATCTCGAGCAATTAACAAATTTCAAAAATCAATATCTAATAACTCTGAGCTTTGTTTGATGGGTTCCTCGACTCGAATCAAATATTTTTTACCCCCAAAGCCAAAGAAATAGTAATATAGGACCCTCTGATCGGATTGTTGTTGTTGGAATCTGTTGAGACGGGGACCCTCTTTACGGATTGAGTACCTTTAAACTTGATAGCACACGATGTTGGTTCAACGAATAGACCCCGAAATTGTTCTGATGTCTGAAGAAAATATCGATATATATTAATACAGTTATTGTTCTATACTTTACCCCGTTTGTGATATGAGCAATATAGTTACCCTCGCCAACAACCAAACGACCATATTATATGCATATAACTCGAAACAGGCTATATTGGCATGTGTACATTGGTATTTCAAAGTAATCCTGACTGATTTAGTCTCCTCCGTATCACCTTAACCCCAAACGCTTGGACATATTGGTCTGTTAGAATATAGGACATTTAAGCTAAGCCTGTTCCCACACAAACATTGAATTGAATCATCGATCAAAATGGAAAAGAAAATCATTAGGTTTGGTTGGCGATTATCGCAATACGCCAGGGGAACACCGTGTGCGTAACGTACATGTAACTATCACAAGTATAACGTACTCTGGGGACAACTTATCGCCAATTTCATGCGTAAGATATATATTTAAAACATGAATTCAGTTAAATGTTTCTACAGTTATCTGCATGGACTAGATCCCATCCATCTTTCCGACTAAATGCGGGTCATAACTTATGTCTTAATTTTACAATTGTCTTATGACATCTATAATTATACCACCAGTCTGGCACCAGACTTAAAGTTAAGACCATCTTAAGTTAAGGCCTTGTTCGTGAAACGAGCTTATAGATGAACGTTTGAACGTAAGGCCAATTTTAAGGATCACAAATATGCCCTTATCTGGTTTAGAACCAACTCTGTTACCACTGGACGGCATATATTGGCCTAATGTACCATGTACGTAGCCAGCTGAGCCACCGATGCCCCCTGGGGCAAAATCCGCAACAAAATAGCCAGATTCAGCAGAGGATATCGGAGATAAACCATGCATGCAAACCCATAAAAGTTAAAAACTCTATGCCTGACACAGTACATCAGTTGGACATTTCAGACCCACATTTGAATTGTAATATTTAATGTCGTCCTGATAGTTTGATGTCAACCAATATGTTATGTGTTCGTTTAGGACGGGAAACGGATACAAAACATTACCTACAGGAAAGGAAACGGATATATATATATATCCGTTTCCCACTTCATGCACTTGTTATCAGCGAATTATTATTTTATAATTTAATGTTTTTCGCATAGTAACATATGTATTCAATATAGGCCGATCACTCAGTGAGGGGTCCGGGAAGATGTAACCTATTTTTGGCGTCACGTGGGGGTCGCGTGCCGTGATTCGTGACGTCATTGTTCCAAAATGGCGGCGCCCAGTAGCATGAGCCGTAGACGCGTAGACAAGTTTTCGGTTGGCAATCACCATGTCAGGTGAATCTTGACTCCTTCAGCGGATGGAACAAGAAGCCGGTGCAATTTAAATATATTCCTGGATCCTATTTCTTTGGAAATTAATTACATTTGATTCAAAATGTCGCATGCAGACATTTCGTATAGCGAAATTACAGCCCCAAACGCATAATTTTCCGAAAATCGGTTGCCTTGTCAACCGTTCGCAAATTGGTGGTATCTACCCAAAATGTTTGGAAGATTTACAAACTACTGATGATCACCGATATATATATATGACTAGAAGGTGACCCGACTTCGTCCGGGCTATTCAACAACCAAATTTCAAGTCGATAGCTGCACCCGTTTCCGAGATCTGGTCTGCGCATGCGCGAAGCTGGCGTCGCACGGGCTCGGCGACCCGATAAAATTCGTATACGGGGCAAGATAAGTCGATAGCTCCACCCGTTTCCGAGATATATATATTGCCCAATGTCATTTGCGGATACCTCGGCCGGTGATGAGTTAACGCGACATCGGCCGGTTAAGAGTTAAACGCGATCACGTAACGATCTGTTGACGGCGTAAGTATATTTACGGAATGTTTTTCGATGAGCGAAGCATGGTCCTGCGTTCTTCCCGATAATTAAGGTAGAAACTTTAAACGTACACATGCGTGTGATACATCATTGGAAAGAGGAAGCGCCACAGATTCTAACCGTGCAAATTATATGACTGGCAATTTATTATTCGCGCTATATCGAATCGATTTGTGAGCACCGAACTGAAATATATTAGCGCAAAACGGCGTAAAAACAGATTTGACCTCGGCACGTGAAAAGTTTACCTCGGATCTGAAAATTAATATGCCTATGCCACTTCCCGGCCGATAGTACCCTCACATACGAAGTTTCATCGAAATCACCGTTTTCGAGTTCATCGCGAACACACACACACACACCACAGACAGATACACAGACAGATCTTCCAAAATATATAATAGACTAGCCGATGAGCCCGACGTTGTCCGGGCTATTCAAAAACCAAATTTCAAGTCGATAGCTGCACCCGTTTCCGAGATCGGGTCTGCGCATGCGCGAAGCTGGTGTAGCACGGGCTCGACGACCCGATAAAATTCGTATCCGGGGCAAGATACATTCACATAGCAAATTTCAAGACGATAGCTCCACCCGTTTCCGATATCTCGTCTGCGCATGCACGAAGCTGGGCATCGCACGGGCTCGGCGAACCGATAAAATTCGTATCCGGGGCAAGATACATTCACATACCAAATTTCAAGTCGATAGCTCCACCCGTTTCCGAGATCTCGTCTGCGCATGCGCGAAGCGGGCGCCTCACGGGCTCGCCAATACGACAACGTCCACCGCCTGGTCAAACTACACACACGTACCAAGTTTCGTCCCGATCGGTCGAGAATCGTAGATTTGTATAAATGACAAACATACAGACAAACATACAGACAAAAATACAAACATACAGACAGAGGTCTTCAAAATATATATGAGATGAGCTGT
Source organism: Siphonodentalium dalli (assembly GCA_032622095.1). NCBI lineage: Eukaryota > Metazoa > Mollusca > Scaphopoda > Gadilida > Siphonodentaliidae > Siphonodentalium > Siphonodentalium dalli. The sequence continues at coordinate 96,237,997 of CP136067.1, forward strand.
AGAATTCTGTCATGACAAATGGTCTGACCCAACATTAAATTAACGCATACATTGCTATAAATTAATATAAAGTAAGCATTTTAATGTTAGAACACGGGGCTTTGGTGGCCATTTTGAATGGCGCCCTCTGTCGGTGTTGGGTGATTTTCGAGCAAGGCTAGTTCCAGATGTTGGCAAAATATTCCTGGATAATTTAACTTCCGAAATCATTTATATATTTGATTCAAAATGTCGCAAACATATCGTAATATAGCGAAGTTACAGCCCCCAAATGCATAAATTTCTGAAAATAGGTTGCTATAGGTGGTATCTACCCAAAATTTCTAGAAGATTTATAGACTACGGATGATCACCCACATAGTATGAGTTGTCACGCGGAGAATTCTGCCTTGGCAAATGGTCTGACCCAACATTGAGTAAACGCACAAATTGCTATAAAATTATATAAAAGCGAGCATTTCTGCAAACAATCACGTCTGTGAGTAATGTTTTCTCAAAAGAATCACCAACCAACTTTGCCTTAGACTAATTTCATGAAACCGATTATTATTTTTTATAGTGCCTTTATATATGGTTTTATTAACAATCTATGACATAAAATATGATTAAAATACTATAATTCATCACCATTTGGAACGTCTGTGTCGCAGGTGCCCATAGCATAATAGAAAAAAGCTGAAATAATAAAAAAATTCCCACGTTTCGCTCCCAGAATGCAGCATAAATCAAACTAAGATATAGAGTTATTCGCCCCCCATTGAAAATAATAGACTTTTCAGAGCAGACCAGATGCAACTTAAGCACAGAACAGTTTATTACACCGAATAAGTTGCTAAGACAAATGGAGCTTCCTCTTTCAAGTGGTATATACTGTGGGATATATTTTATATAATGTGATATGGGGATTCGAAAATTAAGTGGTCCTTTAAATGCGGTCAACCAATCGTATTTATATAGTTTAGTTGTCTTTTGTAGCGAAAACAACACAGTATTTATCGAACCCTGGGCTACAAAGTTATTTCTTTCTCGATGGCGACAGCACCAATTCGCACAACAGTATACATCTTGTGATTTGAAATTTGCCGTACACTGGCATCTGACGTTTAAGTCCAATTGCTTGCAAATGCGCTGAAAATGACCTATATATGATATTGTTAACGTAAATCAGGCGCGTATATCGTTTTGGGATATAGGGAAAGCTCAAAGGGGGCGGGGCACACATCGGGGCGCGTTACAGGCCCCTGTGAAATGACCCAAGAAAATGCCACCCTGTTCTTGATTGATATAACATCTTCACGAAACCATTGATGACTCGAGAAAAATTAAGAGGGTGTATTAAATATGCGTTTTAGATCTTATGATAGATATTTCCCCGTACAGGAACGCACTATAATTAAACTGCTCAACTCGTCGTCGATAATCCACCAAGGCCATTGAACATATTTCTGAATTAGTATATGTTCCTTAATAATGTACCTCACTGTATAGGCGAAGGTCCCAACTTGAAATTTCACGATTTAAGTAAATTTGTGAGCGATTTTGCTCTGCGTCGCTTACAAGTGTGGAATTTATCCTGGGTAATTAGTTCGATGTTTGCGATATCGGCTCACAAAAGTCAGAGAAAAGCATGCAATTTTTAGTTGGTACAATCGCCTACAGTGAAGTACATTATTAAGGAACAGTATAACAACTAAGAAATATATTCCCCGCTTTACTTTTTCGATAAGGTTCCCAGTCAAAACTTCAAAAAGTTCCAAGGTTTTGTAGTGGTGGAATATGATCTCTACGGGCGTTAGCCAGAGTAGAGATTAATGGCATGATCTGCCCTCACCCCAACCTTTCAAAAACAGAGTCGCGCGCGAATCTGAGCTGTTTGTGTTTGGTCGCGTTTTATTCAAGACAAACTAGAGGTGTGACTGTCCCAATTGGACTAATGATACCCCCCCCCCCGTGTTTTTAAAATAATAAGATGTTTCACATGTCAGTAAACATTTAGTTAAAATAATAAAATAACAGTTTCCATTGCAGGTGCACAACCCTATAACCCTAATATTAAACCTATTACCGAAAAATGTAGGAATAAAAGCTCGGACAAAATAATGCAAGTTGCGAAAATGTTCTAAGTCGAAAAAGGGGAATAACTCCACAAAAAAAAGTCGGACAGACATCATAATCGCAGGTGCACAGGTTCCCATGGTACTAAATATCAGTGCCAAGATTGAAAAACATTGACCTAAAATGTAGGAATAAAAGCTCGGACAAAATTATGCATGTTGCAAACAAAATTCTAAGTCGAAAAAGGGGGATAACTCCACCAAAATATTTCGGACACACGTCATAATCGCAGGTGCACAGGTTCCCATGGTGGTTGATGTCTGTGCCAAGTTTCACGGAAATTGATAAAAAAAAAACGACTGAGAAAATCTCCGGACAAATTTGTGTCCATGGACGGACGGACGGACGACGGACGGACAAGCTAATTCCAGTATACCCCCCCCCCCAACTTCGTTGCGGGGGGGGGGGGTATAACTAGAGGTGTGACTGTCCCAATGGGACTAAGGATACCCCCGTGTTGTTAAAACACTAAGTGTTTCACATGTCAGTAAACATTAAGATAAAATAATAAAATAATAGATTCCCATTGCAGGTGCACAACCCTAACTCCTAACCCTAATCCTAAACCTATTGACTAAAAAATGTAGGAATAAAAGCTCAGACAAAATTATGCATGTTGCACAAAATGCTCTAAGTAGAAAGAGGGGGATAACTCCACCAAAAACGTCAGACAGACGTCATAATCGCAGGTGCACAGGTTCCCATGTATGGAGGGTTATTAGGGTCACAATCCTAACTTCACATTTTAATTCTAACTTAACATTTTAATTCTAACTTAACATTTCAATTCTAACTTAAAGGGGTACTGTACGCCATTTTCATTAAATTTCCGGTGACAACAACGATCTAATATCGATAATATATAGAAACATAAGTAATTTGAGTCGAAGATGTATTCTGTAAACGCTCAGGTTAATAGGCTATCTTAAAAAATTTATAATTTAAAAGTTAATAATTTGATATAAATTGAATTTATGACTGGAGCCATAAAATGGCGTCAATTAAATTACGAATTTGCGTAATCAAATAAAGTAAATGAGGGATACTGGCTTGTTAAACCATGATACGGGGAGAACACTCAAGCCACTCACTGACTAGCGACGATACAATAACTTAAATGATTATATGGGACTAGTATGCCTATAATATAACTTTTATTTGATTCATTTGGTTGAAAACTGTACAAAAATTACTCGACAACGACAATTTGTATTTTTGAATTCCGGTAAATTTGTCATCCGTAACACTACTTCGTACTCAACAGACTTTCAAATAATGAAAAAGTGTTACCTTATTCTCAGACTCGGAGACTATAGAAACCAACAACAACATTTGGCGTACAGTACCCCTTTAACATTTTAATTCTTATATTTTAATTCTATTTACATCATATTTACATTCTATTTACATTCTATTTACATTCTATTTACATTCTAGAAACATTCTAGAAACATTCCAGAAACATTCTATTAACTCTAACTTAATATTTTAATTCTTACTTAATATTTTAATTCTAACTTAACATTTTAATTCTTTCTAACTTAACATTTTAATTCTTATATTTTAATTCTAACTTAACATTTCAATTCTAACTTAACATTTTAATTCTTATATTTTAATTCTATTTACATCATATTTACATTCTATTTACATTCTATTTACATTCTATTTACATTCTAGAAACATTCTAGAAACATTCTAGAAACATTCCAGAAACATTCTATTAACTCTAACTTAATATTTTAATTCTTACTTAATATTTTAATTCTAACTTGACATTTTAATTCTTATATTTTAATTCTAACTTTACATTTTAATTCTTACTTTACATTTTAATTCTTATATTTTAATTCTATAATTGTTGAAATTGAAATGAGCATAAAACGGATCTCAGAATTGAAAGGCAAAAATTAAAACAAACATAAAATGGATTCTAGAAGTTGTAATTGTGACCCTAATAACGCGCCTGCACTTCTGTAACAATTATAACGAAAGGGGTCGCTGCGATCGGACGGCGTGACATGACAATCTGCGGGATGGGATGGAATATGGAATAGAACGACAATCTGCGGAACAGAACTTCAAATTGCGTGTAACGGTCGATATCTCGAGGAATACAACACATAGAGGTCGACAACTGACCTAACATGAAAGTTGTCGAAATCAAGGACGTGGAACAGCTGTAGAAATGCATTTTTACAGCGATAACACTATGCCCACAAGCAGACTTGGTATTAAAATGAAGTTTATCATCTATTGCACAGCAAGAGACCGATTAACCCACCCATGTGACGGTGCCATGAAACACCAAAAACTGCGTTCGAGGGAGGTTCTCATATTATACGCCAGTCAAACACGGGTGAGGTTCTCATATGAGAACCTCCGCCCGCGTATGACTGGTGGATAATATGAGAACATCCCTTGCGTATGACTGGCGGATAATATGAACCTCCACCGCGTATGACCGGCAGATAATACGTTCATATGAGAACCTCCCCCGCGTATGACCGGCAGATAATATGAGAACCTCCACCGCGTTCATATTATTCACCGGTCATACGCGAGGGAGATTCCCATATGTGGGGGAGGTTCTCATATTATCCGCCGGTCATACACGGTGAAGGTTCATATTATCCGCCGGTCATACTTGAGGATCAGACCAGTCATACGCGGGGGAGGTTCTCATATGAGAACCTCACCCGTGTTTGACTGGCGTATAATATGAGAACCTCCCTCGCATGAATAATATGAACCTCCACCGCATATGACCAGCGGATAATATGTTCATATGAGAACCCCCCCCCCTGTATGACCGGAGGATAATATTAGAACCTCCCCCGCAGATGACCGCGGATAATATGAGAACCTCCACCGACTATGACCGGCGGATAATATGTTCATATGAGAACCTCCCCTGCGTATGACCGGCAGATAATATGTTCATATATGAGAACCTCCCCCGCGTATGACCGGCATATATATAATATGAGAACCTCCACCGCGTATGACCGGCGGACACATAAGTTTTTAAGTCTATAAACACTATTTGATTTGAATATTCTTTCAAACAGTCTCACCATTGACATGTTCGTGCGTTCAACCCAGTTAATCTATTTTGTAACTTGGCTTGTAATCGCCGGACACCGGTTTCCGGCATCTGGGCTTTTAGTCACAACTGAAATAAAAAATAAGTGCGAATTATAACAAATGAAGAGCGCAAAGCCATTAAAAAATCATATTTGATACGTCTTCTGATACATGGTGTATATTCGTATTTTGTTGACGAAGTGCTGCTAAGAACAGGCTTAGTTGGAACGATAAAACGGCTTCAGTCGGCCATTCTATTTTGTACGAGAAAAAGTAGCGCTCTTTCTTGGAGCGAATTTCTGCAACAATTTCACTGCGTGTTGGACCCATTTGGACAAAATTACATTCCCTGTGTCTACATTTTGATATACTATACGCCCCATTATATGGAATATATCAGCTGAAATCGATCCTGTTATTGTAACCATGCATTGAGTCTATTTTTAGTTGTTTTCATCGGCGCGTGTTTGCGATTTCGCCATTACATTATTCGTACTAAAACAGCCATATTGTAGCTAAAAACGAATGCGCAGTATTCCGCTGTGTCATTTGGTACCTGACACTTGTTGTTTGCTAGCGTATTCATCGAGAAATCTAAATTCTAAACATTGACGTCGAACGCAGTTTTTCGTGTTTCATGGCACCTTCTCATGGATGGGTTAATCTGTCTCTTGCTGTGTAATAGATGATAAACTTCATTTTAATACCAAGTCTGCTTGTGGGCATAGTGTTATGGCTGTAAAAATACATTTCTACAGCTATTCTACGGCCTTGAGTTCGACAATTTTATGTTGGGTCAGTTGTCGATCGAATAATGCAACTTCTTCTGTCCGGTCAGTGGCGGGGTTAATATGTGTGGATAGTGCGAATGTGGGCCTTTCGTTAGACACCAAAAGTAGTCCTCTGCGTACTGTATTCCTCGAGATATCGGCCGTTCCACGCAATTTGAAATTCTGTTCCGCAGATTGTCATTCTATTCCATATTCCATCCCATCCCGCAGATTGTCATGTTCGGCCGTTCGATTGCAGCGACGCCTTTCGTTATAATTGTTACAGAAGTGCAGGCGTGTTATTAGGGTCACAATTACAACTTCTAGAATCCATTTTATGTTTGTTTGAATTTTTGCCTTTCAATTCTGAGATCCGTTTTATGCTCATTTCAATTCCAACTTTTTAAATATACTATTTTAATTCAAACATTACAACTTTTAGTAGATGATTTGTGTTTAGCTTCTTATTTTATAGATCATTAAATTAAAATATTAAAATAAAAATTAGAATTAAAATATTAAGTTGGAGTTGAAATAATAAGTTAGAATTGAAATACTAAGTTGAAATTAAAATCTTAAGTTAGAATTAAAATCTTAAGTTAGAGTACAGAGAATGTAAATAGAATGTAAATAGAATGTAAATAGAATGTAAATAGAATGTAAATAGAATGTAAATAGAATGTAAATATAAGAATTAAAATGTAAAGTTATAACTAAAATGTAAAGTTAGAATGTACATAGAATGTAAATAGAATGTAAATAGAATGTAAATAGAATGTAAATAGAATGTAAATATAAGAATTAAAATGTAAAGTTAGAATTAAAATGTAAAGTTAGAATTAAAATATAAGAATTAAAATGTTAAGTTGGAATTAAAATGTTAAGTTAGAATTAAAATATAAGAATTAAAATGTTAAGTTAGAATTAAAATGTGAAGTTATGATTGTGACCCTAATAACCCTCCATACCCATGGTCCTAATATCTGTGCCAAGTTTAAAAGAAAATTGAATTAAAAATGTAGGAATAAAAGCTCTGACAAAATTATACATGTTGCGAAAATTTCTAAAATTATTTTTTTAATTTACCTAAAAATGTATAGGAATAAAAGCTCGGACAAAATTATTCATGTTGCGAAAATTGTCCAAGTAGAAAAAGGGGGATAACTCCACCAAAATAAGTCGGACAAACGTTATAATAGCAGGTGCACAGATTCCCATGGTACTAAATATCTGTGCCAAGTTTAAAACAAAATTGAATTAAAAATGTAGGAATAAAAGCTCTGACAAAATTATACATGTTGCGAAAATTTCTAAGTCGAAAAAGGGGGATAACTCCACCAAAAAATGTCCGAGAGACGTCATATTCGTAAATGCATAGGTTCCCATGGTGGTTGATGTCTGTGCCAAGTTTCACGGAAAATGAATAAAATACGAGTGAGAAAAACTCCGGACAAATTTATGTCCACGGACGACGGATGGACGGATGACGGACGGACAAGCTGATTCCAGTATACCCCCCCCCCAACAACTTCGTTGCGGGGGGGGGGGTGATGATGGTTTGCAAAGATGTCCTAGCCAAACATTAGTGTTTAGAATCTTGTTGTTCATCAGGTCAACACATCGCCTGAATGTCACAATCGTGACAAATGTGAACGAGCGACGCAATGAAGCGTAAACAACCCCGCATTATATGTTTTTATAAACGATTGCGACACAAATAAATGACTGCGAAATGGGGCGGCATAAAATCAGGGAATATATATTCCCTGCATAAAATGCACGGTAGCGGGATAATGTCGCAAGAGCTATACTCGTCCTTGACCTCGATAAATGGTATACTCGTATAGGGCGCGCATCAATAATCTCAAATCGACTCCATTCCACCCGCACGTGCAATTTGACTTATATATCAGGATGTTCCACCCACTTTGGTGTTCTAGAAACCGCCCGAAAAAGACCCGTTAATTAGTTGAATACAACGTGACTGCAAATTCTGAGGTGAAGGTCGAGTATAGCTCTTGCTACATTACCTCTCTACCAAAATGCACGACCATTTTTGATACTCAACAGGGCCTGTTTTATTTGGGGACACCTCCCGATGACCAAAGGTCATCGCCGATTGCCGAATGCAGAAGCCGGGAAGAGTATGAGAGGGGTGGCCCATCTCGTTGGGGCGGTCCGGGGGGTCTCCCCAGGGAATTTTTTTGAAATTTCAATGCTCTGAGAGTGATCTTGGGCATATCTGAAGGATGATTTTCATTTTTTAACCAAAGAGAATTTTATACTTTCAGTAGCTATTAATATGACCAGAGTCACTTAAGCTAGAAAACAAAATTCATTTAATACATGAACTCAATTTATATTTATACACAAAAGAAAAGACACAATGAACCAACATATTTATTTCAACTTACAAGATAACATTGTTTTTAAAGGTACTCAATCCGATAAAACTCCTCTCAATTACTATATCAATGGCTTCGGGGGTCAAAAATATTTGATTCGAGTCGAGGAAGTCACCCATCAAAGCTCAGATTTGTTAGATATCGATTTTAGAAATCTATTATTTTTCATTATCGGGATTACTATCTGGCCCAGAACTCAGTCAAAATTGCGTTAAAATTACCACTTGATTTTAGAGTTATCCATCCTTGTCTGTTTGAATAGATTTGGAGTACACATCCAGAGCAGATTACGGCAGTTATTAGTACTCATCTCGAGTTAATAACAAATTTCAAAAATCAATATCTAATAACTCTGAGCTTTGTTTGATGGGTTCATCGACTCGAATCAAATATTTGTTACCCCCAAAGCCAAAGAAATAGTAATATAGGACCCTCTGATCGGATTGTTGTTGTTGGAATCTGTTGAGATGGGGACCCTTTTTACGGATTGAGTACATTCAAGACAATACAATCCTACAATCCCCTAATTTCTGGGAACGAGTAATTTTGGGGTCATTCGGCCAAAAAACATGGCCGCTGGCAGCCATCTTAGATTTTACTCTTTGTATGACTAAATCCTTTAGCACGGGCTACAGGTCGTACCTTTAGTCTGATCATCATAAAATTTGTCATGGCTGTTTAAATTGACATGTAGATCGGAACGAGTCATTTTGGGGTTATTCGGCATTAAAACATGGCTGCCAGCGGCCATTTTGGATTCTACTCTTTGCATGACTAAAGCTATCAAATGTTTTTGAATTGTTGGAAAACATAGCCGCCAGCAACCATCTTAGATTTTACTTTTATATACATGTATATATATATATATATATATATCTTTTCATGTTGATAAACTAGTATTAGACATTCAACTTTCCACATTCCTAATCACTCCATCGACAGTAACACATTAAATTATTTCCTTTCCAAGTTGAGCTACAGTGTCATTGACACTTTCATTAAGAAAAGATTGATCAAACAGGCGCAGGTGACCATATCATACCTTTTTGGAAAGTTTGAAGACTTATATAGTGACGAAGCGAAGCGGAATTTAAATTTTCATCCCAGGTTGGATATTATTAAAAAGGAGGTCACCATTGCTAATCACTGTTTATAATATTTCCATCAAATGTCACAGAAACAAAACATAAAATGAAAACTCTGCTTTGCATTATCACTAGATATATGCTCAAACGTTCCAACAAGACATGAAGTATTATTCTACGGTTTGTTAATATTGAGTAATCTTGTCTTGAAAATTAACACTGAATTCCCCATTTCAATGTTGCCACTTTACTTCCTTAACGGTGTTCACACCTATTCATGGCTGATTTTTTTTCTTGCATATCTATTAGATGCTTTTGTATAATCTAACATGATTGAGCCAAAGAAGTTTCGTATGGAAAAGAATATTGAAGATATAAAAATATTTTTCATATATTTTCGAGGATTTAGAGTGTCATAAAATTAAGGGGGAGATCGAGTGACCAGTTTTCAATGGGGATTTCAATGCAAACCTCCACAGCAAAAGTTATATCTAAAGCAGTTGTCTGGGAAATAAAGTAACCACATCAATAAACAGATATAGCATTTACCTGGCGGCTGGGCTAAGTAAATTTAAATTTTTTGTTTTAAATTCATTTTTAGCTCAACTTTACTTTGTAAAGTGTGAGCTATTGCCATGGCTTGGTATCCGTCGTCCGTGTGTGCGTGTGTATGTGTGTCTGTGTGTGATGCGTCGACAATTTCCTTTAGCACGGGCTACAGTTCGTACCTTTGGTCCAATTATTATGAAATTTGTCATGGATGTTGACATTGACATGTAGATGGGAACGAGTCATTTTGGGGTCATTCGGGAAAAAACATGTGCGCCAGTAGCCATCTTTGATTTCAAAATTCAATCCATTAGCACGGGCTACAGGCCGTACTGTTCATCTTATTGTCATGAAATTTGTCAAGGATGTTAATATTGACATGTAGATGGGAACGAGTAATTTTGGGGTCAATCGGCCAAAAAACATGGCCGCCAGCAGCCATCTTTGATTTTACTCTTTGTATGACTAAATCATTTAGCACGGGCTACAGGTCGTACCTTTAGTCTGATCATCATGAAATTTGTCATGACTGTTGAAATTGGAATGTAGATGGGAACGAGTCATTTTGGGGTCATTCGGACAAAAAACATGGCCGCCAACGGCCATCTTGGATTTCAAAATTTAATCCATTAGCACAGGCCACAGGTCGTACTGTTCGTCTGATCATCATGAAATTTGTCATGGATGTTAATATTGACATGTAGATGGGAACGAGTAATTTTGGGGTCAATCGGCCAAAAAACATGGCCGCCAGCAGCCATCTTGGATTTTACTCTTTGTATGACTAAATTCTTTAGCACGGGCTGCAGGTCGTACCTTTAGTCTGATCGTCATAAAATTTGTCATGGCTGTTGAAATTGGAATGTAGATGGGAACTAGTCATTTTGGGGGTCATTCGGAAAAAAAACATGGCCGCCAGCGGCCATCTTGGATTTCAAAATTCAATCCATTAGCACGGGCTACAGGTCGTACTGTTCATCTGATCATCAAGACATATGTCGTGGATGTTAATATTAACTTGTAGATGTGAACGAGTAATTTTGGGGTCATTCGGCCAAAAAACATGGCCGCTGGCAGCCATCTTAGATTTTACTCTTTGTATGACTAAATCCTTTAGCACGGGCTACAGGTCGTACCTTTAGTCTGATCATCATAAAATTTGTCATGGCTGTTTAAATTGACATGTAGATCGGAACGAGTCATTTTGGGGTTATTCGGCATTAAAACATGGCTGCCAGCGGCCATTTTGGATTCTACTCTTTGCATGACTAAAGCTATCAAATGTTTTTGAATTGTTGGAAAACATAGCCGCCAGCAACCATCTTAGATTTTACTTTTATATACATGTATATATATATCTTTTCATGTTGATAAACTAGTATTAGACATTCAACTTTCCACATTCCTAATCACTCCATCGACAGTAACACATTAAATTATTTCCTTTCCAAGTTGAGCTACAGTGTCATTGACACTTTCATTAAGAAAAGATTGATCAAACATTACAAGGCGCAGGTGACCATATCATACCTTTTTGGAAAGTTTGAAGACTTATATAGTGACGAAGCGAAGCGGAATTTAAATTTTCATCCCAGGTTGGATATTATTAAAAAGGAGGTCACCATTGCTAATCACTGTTTATAATATTTCCATCAAATGTCACAGAAACAAAACATAAAATGAAAACTCTGCTTTGCATTATCACTAGATATATGCTCAAACATTCCAACAAGACATGAAGTATTATTCTACGGTTTGTTAATATTGAGTAATCTTGTCTTGAAAATTAACACTGAATTCCCCATTTCAATGTTGCCACTTTACCTCCTTAACGGTGTTCACACCTATTCATGGCTGATTTTTTTCTTGCATATCTATTAGATGCTTTTGTATAATCTAACATGATTGAGCCAAAGAAGTTATGTATGGAAAAGAATATTGAAGATATAAAAATATTTTTCATATATTTTCGAGGATTTAGAGTGTCATAACATTAAGGGGGAGATCGAGTGACCAGTTTTGAATGGGGATTTCAATGCAAACCTCCACAGCAAAAGTTATATCTGAAGCAGTTGTCTGGGAAATAAAGTAACCATATCAATAAACAGATATAGCATTTACCTGGCGGCTGGGCTAAGTACATTTAAATTTTTTGTTTTAAATTCATTTTTAGCTCAACTTTACTTTGTAAAGTGTGAGCTATTGCCATGGCTTGGTATCCGTCGTCCGTGTGTGCGTGTGTATGTGTGCCTGTGTGTGATGCGTCAACAATTTCCTTTAGCACGGGCTACAGTTCGTACCTTTGGTCCAATTATTATGAAATTTGTCATGGATGTTGACATTGACATGTAGATGGGAACGAGTCATTTTGGGGTCATTCGTAAAAAAAAACATGGCCGCCAGCAGCCATCTTTGATTTCAAAATTCAATCCAATAGCACGGGATACAGGCCGTACTGTTCATCTTATTGTCATGAAATTTGTCAAGGATGTTAATATTGACATGTAGATGGGAATGAGTAATTTTGGGGTCAATCGGCCAAAAAACATGGCCGCCAGCAGCCATCTTTGATTTTACTCTTTGTATGACTAAATCCTTTAGCACGGGCTACAGGTCGTACCTTTAGTCTGATCATCATGAAATTTGTCATGACTGTTTGGGGTCATTCGGACAAAAAACATGGCCGCCAACGGCCATCTTGGATTTCAAAATTTAATCCATTAGCACAGGCCACAGGTCGTACTGTTCGTCTGATCATCATGAAATTTGTCATGGATGTTAATATTGACATGTAGATGAGAACGAGTAATTTTGGGGTCATTCGGCCAAAAAACATGGTCGCCAGCAGCCATCTTGGATTTTACTCTTTGTATGACTAAATTCTTTAGCACGGGCTGCAGGTCGTACCTTTAGTCTGATCATCATAAAATTTGTCATGGATATTAACAATGACATGTAGATGGGAACGAGTAATTTGGGGTCATTCGGCCAAAAAGCATGGTCGCCAGCAGCCATCTTGAATTTTACTCTTTGTATGACTAAATCCTTTAGCACGGGCTACAGGTCCTACTTTTAGTCTGATCATCATAAAATTTGTCAAGAATGTTAATATTGACATGTAGATGGGAACGAGTCATTTTGGGGTCATTTGGCCAAAAAACATGGCCGCCAGCAGCCATCTTGGATTTTACTCTTTGTATGACTAAATCCTTTAGCACGGGCTACAGGTCGTACCTTTAGTGTGATCATCATAAAATTTGTCATGGCTGTCGAAATTGGAATGTAGATGGGAACGAGTCATTTTGGGGTCATTCGGACAAAAAACATGGCCGCCAGCGGCCATCTTGGATTTCAAAATTGAATCCATTAGCACAGGCCACAGGTCGTACTGTTAGTCTGATCATCATGAAATTTGTCATGGATGATAATATTGACATGTAGATGGGAACGATTAATTTTGGGGTCATTCGGCCAAAAAACATGGCCGCCAGTAGCCATCTTGGATTTTACTCTTTGTATGACTAAATCCTTTAGCACGGGCTGCATGTTGTACCTTTAGTCTGATCATCATAAGATTTGTCATGGATGTTAACAATGCCATGTAGATGAGAACGAGTTATTTTGGGGTCATTCGGCCAAAAAAACATGGTCGCCAGCAGCCATCTTGGATTTTACTCTTTGTATGACTAAATCCTTTAGCACGGGCTACAGGTCCTACTTTTAGTCTGATCATCATAAAATTTGTCAAGAATGTTAATAATGACATGTAGATGGGAACGAGTCATTTTGGGGTCATTCGTCCAAAAAACATGGCCGCCAGCAGCCATCTTGGATTTTACTCTTCTTCGTATCACTAAATACTTTAGCACGGGCTACAGGTCGTACCTTTAGTCTGATTATCATAAAATTTGTCATGGCTGTTGAAATTGGAATGTAAATGGGAATGAGTCATTTGGGGTCATTCGGACAAACAACATGGCCACCAGCAGCCATCTTGGATTTCAAAATTTAATCCATTAGCATGGGCCACAGGTCGTACTGTTCGTCTGATAATCATGAAATTTGTCCGGATGTTAATATTGACATGTAGATGGGACGAGTCATTTTTGGGTCATTCGGCTAAAAAACATGGTCGCCAGCAGCCATCTTGGATTTTACTCTTTGTATGACTAAATTCTTTAGCATGGGCTACAGGGCGTACCTTTAGTCTGATCGTCATAAAATTTGTCATGTATGTTAACGATGACATGTAGATGGGAACAACTCATTTTGGGGTCATTCGGTGGATAATATGGCCGCCAGCAGCCATCTTGGATTTTACTTTTCTCTTCATGTCTATAAACTAGTATTAGACATTCAACTTTCCACATTCCTAATCGCTCCATTGACTTAATACATTAAATTATTCCCTTTCCAAGTTGAGCTACAGTGTCATTGACACTTTCATTGATAATTATTTTCTTCAGTTACAACTCTTGACCTACTTTTGAAATATAAAAAAATTTTGTAAAATAAAAACAAAATACACCAACCTTCCAATGTAACAAACTGCAAGCCGGTTCGCCAGAAAAAAATGTATTTTTTTCAATAGAGCAGAAAGTCCCTCCAAGAATTATTTGCAGCTCTGTAACTTTTTCTGCGGATATTTGCATGGAAATGACCTCATTAAACTGCATTAAAGGCCTAATTTATGTGTCAACTGTCATTTTTTTTCCAGCTGTATAATACTGGTGTAAGATGATGTTGTAAAAATGTTGTAACTACAGTTTAGAAGGATCAGAGGACCCTGAGTTTTTTCCTTCACGTTTGCAACGTGTGTCACATTTTGTGGCAATGGATTGTCAAATTTCATAGTAAATATTGGGGTCCCCTGTTCCTTAATGCATTTTAATGATGTAATGTACTCATGGTTCCAATGATGTAATGTACTCATGGGTTCCATTTTTATTCCCAAAACTTCATTTTCATTTTGTTCATCTGGTGTATCCTGAAACAAATCTGAAAGTTCAAAATTAAAGATGGTCTATCCCCTGGACCCTTCCTATAACAAGTTTTAGGGTATAAAAATGATATATCTGGGTATAAAATAATATATCTGAATCGAAGACCCTGTCTGGAAATGCTTCTATCAATTAATATTGGAGCATATCAAGCGGGAGAAATATATCTTGTTGGCACTTTCCATCAAGGCAAAATTAAGATATTTTGCTCTACAACTTCAGGAATACACCACTGTATTGTGCCTTTATAGACAAATATTATGCCCAATCTTCAGTTTGTCAGTGTTTTATTCACAGAAAAAAAGTTATTTGTAGTTTTGTAATTATTGCCCATAATCATATTTTGAAAACAACACACTTATGGTAGGACTCGCGATGCCCCATTCACACCAAAGTGATGTTTTCACCTACTGTGTTCTTCATTGTACAATGTACACTGTGTTCACTCAAATATACACTATTGAAATCCAATCTTCCATGAAAATTCTCTGCTTGTATCTATTACTTTATTTGTGTACAATCTTAAATGAGAACAAGGATGTGACTAGGAACATTACTAGTATGTATTCTAAAAGCAAGGCATCTGTTTGACAGTGCATTTATTTTGAGATATAGATGTTCGTTTTCTCTTACCTGGTTTAAAGGGGTACTGTACGCCAAATGTTGTTGTTGGTTTCTATAGTCTCCGAGTCGGAGAATAAGGTAACAATTTTTTCATTATTTGAAAGTCTGTTGAGTACGAAGTAGTGTTACGGATGACAAATTTACCGGAATGCAAAAATACAAATTGTCGTTGTCGAGTAATTTTTGTACAGTTTTCAACCAAATGAATCAAATAAAAGTTATATTATAGGCATACTAGTCCCATATAATCATTTAAGTTATTGTATCGTCGCTAGTCAGTGAGTGGCTTGATGTTCTCCCCGTATCATCATAATATTTTAAGCGATCGTGTGTGCGATCGGTTTAACAATCCAGTAACCCTCAATTACTTTGTTTGATTACGAAAATTCGTAATTTAATTGACGCCATTTTATGGCTCCAGTCATAAATTCAATTTATATCAAATTATTAACTTTTAAATTATTAAATTTTAAGATAGCCTATTAACCTGAGCGTTTACAGAATACATCTTCGACTCAAATTACTTATGTTTCTATATATTATCGATATTAGATCGTTGTTGTCACCGGAAATTTAATGAAAATGGCGTACAGTACCCCTTTAATCTTTATTACCATCAGGTAGGTAGAATTATAAACATGAGTTTCTAAATATACACATCATTGTTATTTGGGGAGATTTTTATTGGAGCGGATGTCAAGACTTGAAATAATTTAGGAGTTCTTCTTTTTACAAGCTGCCGTTATGAGAGGCTCAACATTCTCAGTCTGTCAATTCATTCCATCTGATGATTGAAAACAAATTCACATGCTGTGTATATGGTCATAGTTCAAAAAAATTAATTTCATTCATATCTATTCCAAAAAAATGTTTTCACTGATGAATTGACCAGAGGGTGAATTTAGTGATGCTAGTCAACTATACGGTTCAAATGAATTATGGACTATTTTTAGCTCAACTTTGTAAGTTTGAGCTATTGCCATGGGTTGGCGTCCGTGTGTGCGTGTGTCCCTCAACAATTTCCTTTGGCGCGGGCTACAGGTCGTATCTTTGGCCTGATCTTTATGAAATTTGTCATGAATGTTGACATTGACATGTAGATAGGAAACAAGTCATTTTGGGGTCATTCGGCCAAAAAACATGGCCGCTGGTGGCCATCTTGGATTTCAAATTTGAATCCATTGGTGTGGGTTACAGGCCGTACTGTTTGTGTGATCATCATAAAATTTGTCATGAATGTTGACATTTACATGTAGATGGGAACGAGTTATTTTAGGATCATTCGGCCAAATAACGGCCATCTTGGATTTTACTCTTTGCATCACTAAATCCTTTGACACATCCTACAGACCACATCTCTGATTGGAACGAGTCGTTTGGCACAACCTACAGACCACATACCTGATCCGATCATTATGAAACTTGTCATGAATGTTGATATTGACATGTAGATGGGAACGAGTCATTTTGGGGGTCATTCAGCCAAAAAACATGGCCGCTGGTGGTCATCTTGGATTTCAAAATTTAATCCGTTTAAATATATGTCATATTATATACCATCTGAAACAAGAAGCTCAAAAACATTGTATCATAAACTTATTTGGTGTAATAAACTGTGAACATGTTTTTGTTGAGTTACTGACGTGTTTTGTGCTTAAGTTTCATCTGTAGTGCAAAAGTGAATTATTTTCAATGGAGGGGGAATAACTAAATCTTAAAGATAGAGTTATTCCCCTTCCATTGAAAGTCCATTTTTAATGTTTGAATTCTGTTGCATTCTGTGAGCCATAACAGGGGGGATCTTTCTATGATTTCATCTGTTTTCTATTTCTCGATGGGCATCTTCAGGAACACAGATGTTCCAAATGGTGATGAATTTTAATCATATTTTATGGCACTGATTGTTATTAAAACCATATATCAAGGCACTATAACAAAAAATAATTGGTGACTCGAAAATTAAGTGGGCCGTTAACTATTCTACACTAAATGTATTCTCCCAATCAGTTTTAAAATTATACATTGGAAGGATCTATTATTCATCTGGAGGGTTTAAATAAGATGACCGATAATAAAAGTGCAGAAGGATCCCTATTTACCGGAGGGAAATGTTCAGATAATAAGACCTATGGTCTATTATCTGAACATTTTAATGGATGAATGAGTTTATTGCTAACCACGAATTGACATGGAACATACACACAATTATACATATATACAAAAGCACCGAAGTAAAATAAATACACATGCATTTTATATACATTCAAAAAAATATATATACTGGTAACTCAACACCGCTACTCACAATTGTGAGCAGATATTGATCTTGCACCGTCCATACTTCACACCCACATCAAAATTCCAAGGAGAATAAATTGTGTCCCTCTGTGCAATCAAAAGTGATGTGGTTAAAGAGGTGCAATTTGGTGAGCTATTATTCTAGATTGGAGCCATCGATTATTTCTTAAATTCATTATAAAACATGGCTGCCAGCAGCCATCTTGGATTTCAAATTTGAATCCATCCACACACATTTATTGGTGAAATGTTTGAAATGAAATCATTTCATCTACACAATACAAGACCTTTACTGTAACTATTTGGCTTTCCTTCTTTATATTCTATCCATTGCTCAGCAAAAAATAAACTCCTTCCAAAGTTGAGCTAGTGTGTCATTGACACTTTCATCTCTCTCGTAAAAAGTTACCCCTATTAGACCCCTTTGGTGCCATCTAGATGGTCCCCTGTGAATTTCTATAGAACACAGACAGACAGACAGACATTCGCAAATATAGATATAGATATATCTCGTTATAGATATAGATATATCTACGTTAATTTTTTTTAATTCGAGCATATATCTTAACCATACACTATCATTTCAAATTTGCCACCATTAGTTTATGCCAGCACCGCCAGTGCAACCTTTTGTTGGTACATGGTTCACATTTGAAAAGACGCAGCCCAATTTCGAATTTGGTCACAGTCCGACGATTTTTCATGGAGTTATGCCCATTTTTCAACTTAGAAATTGCTGTTTTCGTGTCCGGACGGTAACTTGAACAATATTCAAAAGAATTTATTGATATTTGGTATGCAGTTCACATTTGAGAAGACAGTCAGACCAAGTTTGAATTTGGTCACGTTCCCATGATTTTTCAGAATTATGCCCCTTTTTCGAATAACACCTCATTCCGGGGGACATGGGGCATGAAACCTTTTATTCGACATGATCACTGGTGAATGTACAGTAATGCCATAAATAATCGACTCCATAACCACAGCATAATTATGGGTAACCTCTCAGTATTTAGTCAGAAATATGGCTTGTTGCCATTCATCGGAAAGCTTTCAGATGAATGGCAACAAGCCATATTTCCGACTAAATCCTGAAAAGTTACCCATAATTCTGCTGTGGTTAAAGATTCAATCATTCAGGGCGTTGCTGAACTAACTTGAAATAACTTTTTGTGAATGAAAATAAATAAAAACCAACACATTAATATCTCCATTATTCTCATTATCTCATGCTATGATGACTGATAGAATGGTTTGGTAAGAAGTATTACACAATCTGAACACCATGCATGGGTGCAATTATTTTCAGGAAAAATGTTATCACCGGGTTTGTAACCGAACTAATTCAATTTGTGTTTCAGAATATCTTAAAGGGGTACTGTACGCAAAGATAGGCGATTTTTTTATTTACTCCCATTGAAATAACTTTCAAGTTAGATTGTGTTCGTGTTATATGAGTTTCGTATAAACCTAATTTAGCGAAGAAAATATTGATCTTGGAAACAAAAATATTACGATTTCAAACTACACGCCATGTTTTTGACCTTCACCGGAGAAGACGCAGGTCGCAGGAAGAACCGGAAGTTCATTGCTCACAGCTTCGATTGATGCATTCCATATCTTCCATCGAACAATCTCACTCCCTATAAAATACTTGACGCTTTATGACTCTTGTTTCTTTCTCCTTTTTTCCGAATCGGTTATAACGGGTCTTCTTTTGCAGGTAAAATGTTTTGTTTGCAACTCAATAATGTTCGCGAACGGCCGTCGATAAAAGACACGCAACATATGCGATTTCAAGAACGGTAACTCGTAATGGCATAATT
Organism: Siphonodentalium dalli; assembly: GCA_032622095.1. Lineage (NCBI taxonomy): Eukaryota > Metazoa > Mollusca > Scaphopoda > Gadilida > Siphonodentaliidae > Siphonodentalium > Siphonodentalium dalli. Next base: position 96,257,756 of record CP136067.1, read on the forward strand.
CTCCATTTTATGACTCCAGCCATAAATGAATTTATATTAAATAATTCAATTTTACTTTTACGATAGCCTGTTAACCGGAACGTTTTCAGTAGACATCGTCGACTCAAATTAGTTATTTTATAATATAATATTCATATTAGATCGCTATTGTCACCCGGAATTTATTGAAATTGGGGTACAGTACCCCTGCTTGAATAACACATACCACAGTTGGAGTCACCTGGCATTCAATATTTTCTATTTTTCAGACTCAGAGTGTGAAACTCCTCAGTGTCTGACCATAACGGTTGACGAATCTCAATGAAATTTGGTATGAGCTACTGTGAGGGCAATCAATTGAGCGTTCAATTGTTTTTTTTCTTCTGGTTTTCTGTTCTAGTATTATTCATCTTTGTTTATTTGGGAGTATTGGTTTTTTGTCCATATCTCCACCAACGAATATAGGAGAAGTCGGCCCCGCGCGAAGTCGGTCCCATTCAAGGATGGCCCCGTGCGAAGATGGTCTCATACAAAGATGGCTCCAGAGAAGTCGGCCCCATATATAACAGAACCATTGTTAGCTCAACTTTACTTTGTAAAGTTTGAGCTATTGCCATGGCTTTGTCGTACGTTGTCTGTGTGCGTAAGTCGTCAACAATGCAAGCTTCAGGTCGTACCTTTGGTCGGATCATTATGAAATTTGTCATCAACATTCAGACCAGAATAATTAATTTTGGGGTCATTCGGAAAATAAACATGGCCGCCAGTGGCCATCTTGGATTTCAAAATTCATTCCATTAGCACGGGCTACAGGCCGTACTGTTTGTCTGATCATCATGAAATTTGTCATGGATGTTAATGTTGACATGTAGATGGGAACGAGTAATTTTGGGGTCATTCGGCCCAAAAACATGGCTGCCAGCTGCCATCTTGGATTTTACTCTTTGTATGACTAAATTCTTTAGCACGGGCTGCAGGTCGTACTTTTAGTCTGATCATCATAAAATTTGTCAAGGATGTTAATAATCACATGTAGATGGGAACGAGTCATTTTGGGGTCATTCGACCAAAAAACATGGCGCCAGCAGCCATCTTGGATTTTACTCTTTGTATGACTAAATCCTTTAGCACGAGCTACAGGTTGTGCCTTTAGTCTGATTATCATAAAATTTGTCATGGCTGTTGAAATTGGAATTTAGATGGGAACGAGTCATTTTGGGGTCATTCGGACAAAAAACATGGCCGCCAGCAGCCATCTTGGATTTCAAAATTTAATCCATTAGCACGGGCCACAGGTCGTACTGTTTGTCTGATCATCATGAAATTTGTCATGGAAGATAATATTGACATGTAGATGGGAACGAGTAATTTTGGGGTCATTCGGCCAAAAACATGGCCGCCAGCAGCCTTCGTGGATTTTACTCTTTGTATGACTAAATTCTTTAGCACGGGCTACAGGTCGTACCATTAGTCTGATCATCATAAAATTTGTCATGGATGTTAACAATGAATGTAGATGGGAACGAGTAATTTTGGGGTCATTCGGCCAAAAAACATGGTCGCCAGCAGCCATCTTGGATTTTAGTCTTTGTATGACTAAATCCTTTAGCACGGGCTACAGGTCGTACCTTTAGTCTGATCATCATAAAATTTGTCGTGAATGTTAATAATGACATGTACATGTAGATGGGAACGAGTCATTTTGGGGTAATTCGGTCAAAAAACATGGCTGCCAGCAGCCATCTTGGATTTTACTCTTTGTATGACTAAATCCTTTAGCACGGGCTACAGGTCGTACATTTAGTCTGATCATCATAAAATTTGTCATGGCTGTTGAAATTGGAATGTAGATGGGAACGGGTCATTTTGGGGTCATTCGGACAAAAAACATGGCCGCCAGCAACCATCTTGCATTAAAAAATTTAATCCATTAGCACGGGCGACAGTTCGTACTGTTCGTCTGATCATCGTGAAATTTGTCACGAATGTTAATAATGACATGTAGATGGGAATGAGTCATTTTGGGGTTATTCGGCCAAAAAACATGGCCACCAGCAGCCATCTTGGATTTTACTCTTTGTATGACTAAATTCTTTAGCATGGGCTACAGGTCGTACCTTTAATCTGATCGTCATAAAATTTGTCATTGATGTTAACTATGACATGTAGATGGGAATGACTCATTTTGGGGTCATTCGTCCGAAAACATGGCCGCCAGCAGCCATCTTGGATTTTACTTTTCTCTTCATGTCTATAAACTAGTATTAGACATTCAGCTTTCCACATTACTAATCGCTCCATTGACTGTAATACATTAAATTATTCCCTTTCCAAGTTGAGCTACAGTGTCATTGACACTTTCATTTAAAATCATTCTTTATTTATTTTATGATATGAAATAATGACAAAATAACATACATGTAACAAATGATAATACAATTAACTAAAAATTTAAACGGCATCGTCGTAGATGCCGTTGTCAGTGATTGGTGCTGAAGTCTCCGTGATCCTTCGGAGCAGCTGGCTTGTGGTCAAATCTCTGTCTCTGTACAGCTTCCAGAGGTTAAATATTTGACCCCGCACATTTTTGCTCCGTTAGACTCACCTTTCATGCAAAAAAAAAAAACTCAATAACATTTCTGGGTTGAAATCTTTTCAAGTCGAGCGATGATCTGGAAAATGGGGAAACCGAGTTAACTGGGACCAAATTCTGGTGGGGGAGCACGAATTGAACCATTTGCCACCAAAACCCAAAATTGGAATTTTAATTAAAAGTTGAATATCGAATGTCTATAATGCCTAACCTCTTAACTAACTTCTCACACCTCAGACTTCACAATTAATTAGCCAACATAAACACTATCTCAATCAAATTAAGCCGATTTAATCCCTACTAATTAATGGGGCCGACTTCTCTGGGGCTGTCTTCGCGTGGGGCCATCTTCATTTGAGGGCGATTTCGCCAGATACCCCACCAACGGTTGACGGATATCAATGAAATTTGGTATAAATGTTCACTACTATGATGGCAATCAATTGAGAGTTCAATCGTTTTGTTCATTTTTTAAGAGTTTAGAATTTCAGAGCGTGAAAGCCGCATACCACATTTGCAGTGACCTGACATTGAATATTTTCTATTTTTCAGTCTCAGAGTGTGAAACTCATGTGTCTGACCAAATGTAGTGATGAATGACCATATGACGTGATGATTTAAGCTTTTAAACAATGGGAGGGAAATCAAGCAAGACAGATCCTGTCGTAAGTTACATGTATTTATTACACTCCAATGTGTGATTTCCATTGAAAATGCAGTTAATTAAAAATGATAATGTCATGTATGTCATTTCATTCGACACGACCTACAGGCCACGTCCCTCATCCAATCGTCATCAAACCTCATATGTACCTTCAGTGTGATCTTTTTGATGCGAGCTATAAAATTGTTCCGAATTACGATGAAAAACATGGCCACCAGAAGCCACCTTGGATTTCAAATTTGATTCCATCGTCACACCCTATAGCCCGTATTTATGGCCGGATCATTTTTAGCTCAACTTTACAACGTAAAATTTGAGCTATTGCCATGGCTTGGTAGCCGTCGTCTGTACCTGCAAATTTTTTATTTCAAATTGCAATACATTAGCACGGGCTACAGGCTGTACTGTTTGTCTTATCATCATGAAATTTATCATAGATGTTAATATTGACATGTAGATGGGAACGCGTCATCTTTGGGTAATTCGGCCAAAAAACATGGCCGCCGGAAGCCATCATGGATTTTACTCTTTGCATGACTAAATCCTTTGGCATGGGCTATAGGTCATACCTTTGGTCATCAGATCATCATGAAATTTGTCATGGATGTTAACATGGATGTTAGATGGGAACGAATCATTTTGGGGTCATTTGGCCATAAAACACTGCTGCGGGCAGCCATCTTGGATGGTACTCTTTGCATGACTAAATCATTTGGCACTGGCTACAAGTCGTACCTTTGCTCAGATCATTATGAAATTTGTCACGGCTGTTGACATTGAAATGTAGATGGGAACGAGTTATTTTGGGGTCATTTGCAAAAAAAACATGGCCACCAGTGGCCATCTTGTATTTCAAAATTCAAACTATTAACACAAAATACAGGCTGGAGTGTTCGTCGGATCATCATAAAATTTGTCGTGGATGTTAATATTGACATCTAGACGGGAACAAATCATTTTGGGGTCATAAAACATGGCTGCCGACAGACATCTTTTACTCTTTGCATGACTAAATTCTTTGGCACGGGCTACAAGTCATACCTTTGGTCGGATCATTATGCAATTTGTCATGGTCATTCGGCAGAAAAACATGGCCACCAGCAGGTATCTTGGATTTCAAAATTCAGTCCATAGCACGGGCTACAGGCCGGAGTGATCATAGGATCATCATGAAATTTGTCATGGATGTTAACTTTACAACGTAAAATTTGAGCTATTGCCATGGCTTGGTAGCTGTCGTCTGTACCTGCAAATTTTTTATTTCAAAATGCAATCCATTAGCATGGGCTACAGGCTGTACTGTTTGTCTTATCATCATGAAATTTATCATAGATGTTAATATTGACATGTATATGGGAATGAGTCATTTTGGGGTCAATCGGCCATAAAACATGGCTGCCAGCAGCCATCATGGATTTTACTCTTTGCATGAATAAATCCTTTGGCAGACCACATCGCTAATCTGATCATCACCAAACTTCATATGGATCATTGGGGTGCCTCTAGATGGGAGCATCAAAGTTTTCCGAATTTTGTTGAAAAACATGGCCACCAGTGGCCATCTTGGATTTTACTCTTTTTGACTAAATCCTTTGGTGCACCCTACAGACGACATCCTACTTGTCCAATCGTCATTAAACATCACATGGATCTTCTGGATGACCACAAGATGTGAATAATCTAATTTTTTCCGAATTTCGTTAAAAAACATGCCACTGTCAGCCATTTTGGATTTTACTCTTTGCATGAATATATCCTTTATTTGCCACACCCTACAGACCACATCCCGCATCCGATCATTATCAAACTATATGGATCTTCGAGGTGACCTCTAGATGGGAGCCATCAATTTTTTCCAAAATTAGTTAAAAAACATCGGCAGCCATTTGCGATTTTACTCTTTGCATGACTAAATCCTTTGGCACACCCTACAGACCACATCCGATTATCACCAAACTTCCTATGGATCTTTTTGGTGACCACTTGATGGAAGCCATAAATTTTTCCAACCTTCATAGAAAAACATAGCCGCTAGCGACCATTTTACTCTTTACTCTCTGTATGACTAAATCCTTCGGTGAATCCTAGAGGCAAACTACCATCATCTGATTATTCTAATTACCGGTACCAATCTTCATACGGATCTTTGGGGTGACGTCTAGATTGGAGCCATTTTAGAATTTACTCTTCCTATTATTACTGCATCCTTTTTGCACTCCCTCAGCCAAACCTTTTGATCTGATTAATCCAAAGCTGCATCTTCAGGGTAACATCTAGCTACTTAAACATATAAACAGTCTGAGCTCCCTATCGCTCTATGGATGTAATATTTGGCATGATCCCATGATCCACAGAGAGGCTCTATATCAGCACCGCATATAATCACTTTTGTTAAAATTTTGGAAACAGCTTAACAAGAGACGTGGTGGCAGGGTGGTTTGGCTGTGGTTTCCCACATAATCGGCCACTCCAACTTTGGTAAAAATATTGAAAATTGCAAACCACATGTAGGGTGATATTGTTGTGATAGTTTTCCAACATATATTTATATCTCCGGACTGAAATTTAGCTGGAAATTTCCAACCGGGGATGTTCCATTGGAAATTGCCAAAAAATGGAAATCTTGAAGTATCAGTTGAAAAATTCCGAGCCAAGTTTCATGTGTAAATGAGATTTTTGATCTGGGTCAATGGTGTGTAGTTGGATTTCCCAAGGTGGAGAACCCACAAATGAAGACACTCTAGCCAAGTCCTCTCGTGGCTTTAGCCAATAGAAAACCACATCAAAGGTCTGCTATGGTTTGAATACTTCTCAATCTGGGCAACACCGGGAACCATTTTGGACTCCTCAACCTTTGGCCTCTTTAACCCTTTGAGTGTCAGGGTCCGATATTATCGGCCCTAAACCTACACAATAAGTCTGTTAAAGAATATAATAAAATATATTAAAATTGGAAAAATTGTATAAAAAAAAAAAAAAAAAAAATGTTAATTGTACTGTACCCAAGATGTTGTTGTTGGTTTCTATAATCCCCGAGTCGGAGAATAATGTAACAACTTTTCCATTTTTTGAAAGTTTGTTGAGTACGAAGTATTTTTACGGATGGCAAATTTACCGGAATGCAAAAATACAAATTGTCGTTGTCGAGTAATTTTTGTAAAGTTTTCAACCAAATGAATCAAATAAACATTATATTATATGGTTAGTAGTCCCATATACTCATTTAAGTTAGTGTACCGTCACTAGTCAATGAGTGGCTTGGGTTTTCTCCCCGTATAAGCATAATGTTTCAAACGATCGTGTGTGCAATTGTTTTCCTAATCCAATATCCCTCAATTATAATTTGATTACGTTTTGTACACGGAAATTCGAATTTTAAGAGACGCCATTTTATGGCTGGAGCCATAAAATCAATTTATATTAAATTATTAACTTTTAAATTATTAAATTTTAAGATAGCCTATTAACCTGAGCGTTTACAGAATACATCTTCGACTCAAATTACTTATATTTCTATATAGTATCGATAATAGATCGTTGTTATCACCGGGAATTTATTGAAAATGGCGTACAGTACCCCTTTAAGCCAATGCATTATCTTATATATGCGAGGCGACCTATGGTCGACTCGCATATATAAGAGAATGCATTGGCACAGGGTATATGGGTTGATACAAAAATCGGACCTGGCACTCAAAGGGTTAAGTCACGGTTACAGAGAATGACGATGTTTGCCCAATAGCGGGGTAACCTGCTGCTGATATATAACTTATAATATTATTTTAGCCCCCTGTCAAATTTCGTATTTTATTGTGATGATAGTACAAACATGTACAGTAATGCCCTAAATAATCTCGACTCCTTAACCGCAGCAGAAATATGGCTTGTTGCAACATGCCATATTTCCGACTAAATCCTGTAAAATTACCCATAATTCTGATGTGGTTATGGAGTCGATTATTTAGGGCATTACTGTAGTAATAGTGGACTGTAAGTTATTACATGTAACTGTAGTATGTACTACACCTATAATTATCACCCTAGAATTATTGTAATATCGAATCTCAGCATGTTATGGTTTCTCCACTATGTGTCACATATGATCATATTATTTTCTACACCAGTTTCTTATGACCAAGACATATTGAAATGTCACGTTCTTGATCAGTTACAACACCACAAGACTTTTCTGTTAAATAATGCATAAGTTTACCGAATCACGCAATAATATGACGTCACGACGTATTTCTGAGAGTAGAATAACATCTTGAGAGTGGAAAAATGCATTCGGTCTTCTGGGAGTGGAGATTTAGCTAGCCATTAATAAGAAATACCAAACACAGCATTGACCGCAAAAATACATCTGGCATCATGTCATGCGCACACGCTCATAAGTCGTGCTAACGTTGCAATATCAATGACTGTTTTGATGTCTATTATACTTTCATTGTTTGCTTTGGTTACACTGATTTACGCTGGTGCATGCAATGTACGTACGTGTACTGTAAGTCATCAAGTATTCTGTCAACTCAACCAAGATCGCGAGGTGCACACATTTGGTTCCATGCTTTTCAAGATCAGGCGTGCAAATGTGCACAAGCACTGTTATGCGCCTCGAATTTGGACTGAAAATATCTATATTAACCCTTTGAACCCTGGCTCCCCACAACGATCGACACCCTGACCCTGGGCTCCCAGTGGTATTTTTACGTGCGCTCGCACAACAGTATGGCGATCAGACAGATTCGTAGGTTGGTGTCACCGTACTCCGTTTCACTCCATGACGTCACCAAAAACGACGTAAAACCTCGTGGCGTTCTGACATTTTTACTGTGCCGCGTTTTTGCTATGTTTATTTTATGTGTTGTTTTCGATTATTTATTTGTCGCCGATATCGCCATTTGTCGGGATTCCCTGTTTCTATATTTAAAACTGGCATGCTCGTAGTGAGCCTCGATTTCGATTTTTTTCTCCGAGGTCAAAATACGTCAGAGTTATGACACAAATAAATCGACCTACAGTTTCTCCATCAGAACTCTACATCAAAGAGCATATAGACTCCTTCGGGACCTACATAGACTCTTTCATTTGGGTATTTTTACTTATAATTGGGAAGTTTTATCATTTTTGGTTCGTGCGAAGACCTCTTTTTATCGTGCGGGAAAAGAGAGACATTCAAAACGCGATTTCGTAATTCGACGCAATAGGCTGAATAGCCTAACCTTCAGCCGAGTTCCGGGTCAAATACGACGAATGACGTAACACAAAACAGAACGCATTTGTTGACACAAACACCGTTTGAAGAGTTTATTATTACATAAAATGATCGTTATTGATTAATTATTGATTAATTATTGATATTTATTGTTGCATATTGGCTGCTATCAATATTTACACAAATATTATTAATTATTTCTTATAATTGCTCCTTTGGTCAACTTTGACTATCGGAAAATGAAAATGAAAATATGCCGCTGAATAAAATGTAAATATTATATTAAATATTAAATATTAAAGTCTCATCCTTTCGGCAACATGGAATTGGTTTTAATTACTTAAATGATTAATATAGTAATTTGCCTTTTATCTGTGACGAAATGAGAAATGGTAATTGTCTTTTTTTGCTAACATTAAATAAAATAAAATAAATTAAGTAAAATACAGTGAAATTATTTTTTAAATTATTGTTTATTACATTTTTGCGCACGTTGGCATCTCTCTGAGTGCATTCTAGTTTATATTGTGGCCAGTGTTTAGATGTATGGTGTTGTTAATGTTCAAGTCGTGTCACATTTCTGAAACTTTAGATGTATGTTTCCCATGGACCACTGATTATTTTACGATATAGTTACATTGCCACGTGGTCACTCCATGGTAACGGTTGCTAGGCATCTACCCGATATTGAAAGTAAAATACAATTATAGCTTTTACGGTCGTAATTCAGCCCAAGGAAATGGCGTTTTTGATGCAGTCAACACCCTATAGTGAAATTTGAGATATATCTGGCCAGAAGTATGATCCTATATATATAACTTGTATTTAAGGGTAGCAACGGTTGCTAAGCAAATACCCCAAATTATCGAATGACACCATTGCCCTGTGAATCCAATTGTATTATGCCCCAATTTAGACATTCTTGGCATGCACATGCTGGTGGTTATGTTCAAATGGTGCTACAGGTCTGAAATTTTACAGGTATGTTCCCATGGGCCACTGTGTATTTTTTTTAGAACGGTATACTTTTCCACACGTTCACTCCCTGGTAACGGTTTCTAAATAACTACCCGGAACTGAAAGTATAATGCAATTATAGCGTCGTATAATTCTGCGCTAAGAAACGGCATTTCCTATGCAGTCAATACCCTATTGTGAAACTGGAAATACATCAGGTCAGAATATATGGAAGATTGAACCTACATGTAGTTTGTATTTAACGGTATCAATGGTTGCTAAGCATATAGCCCAAGTGATCGAATGACACCACTTCCCTGTGTATTCAATGGCATTACGTCCTGTGTTAGACATCGCCTATAGGGCACGTGATGGTCATGTTCAAATGGTGCCATGAGTCTTAACTTTACATAATTGCTCAATAATACACGATTTGACCACGTGTTAGTAATGGGCACGCGCAAGTAGATCGGAATAGATGGTATTGTGACCATGCAACCCATTTCCACAGTACTACTCTGGTGCAATGTCAAAACGTGCAGCTGTATAACGCAAATTTATGTACTATGGAGATCCTTGATTTGATTGTATCATTTCACAAAAATCCATACATTTATCATTTTATCCTATGCGCATGCGCGAAATAAATCGACTCAAATAAGAAACTACGTGCGCCTTCCTCACATATGACAAAACACTGATTATGTATGCAATACTAATTTAAACAAAAAAGAGTGATCGAAATGGTGTCATTCTACAATCCTGCGAACCGCGCAACAATGTAGAGCTTTACCCGAATCGCTTCAAATAATGTACGTTTGTTGAATTCTGCGCTGTGCGCATGTGCATGTTTTTTCTACCCCAACTAGTCGGCAACAAACTCTTACACATGCACCCATGGAACTGCTGAAGTTCCTTGGGATCATTTACATAGATATAAGTGGATATAACAATGGTTATAATATGTATACACATGCTACATAGGTTTATGATGTCAATGAATGCTGCTGGCCGCTTTTGCGGCCAGTCGGGTGTATGAACGTTTTCTGGCTGGCCGCTTTTGCTGCCAGTCGGGTTCAAAGGGTTAAGTTAATAACAAACAATCATGACAATATGTTTGGTCTTCAGGTTCAGGAAGAAAGGCGAGAGACTCGAAATGAAAGGTGGAGAGAGGTGGGCCGTATGGCAGAGTTTGAGAGGCGGGCACTAGAAGAAGCTGAGAGGTGGGCACTAGAAGAAAGGCGGAGGGAGGCGGTCCATAGGTCAGTTGCTGAGAGGTTGGCACAGTTTGAAAGCTTTGGAAGGGAAAAAGTTGAGAGGCGGGCACTAGAAGAAGCTGAGAGGCGGGCACTAGAAGAAAGGCGGAGAGAGGCGGTCCATAGGTCCGTTGCTGAGAGGTTGGCACAGTTTGAAAGCTTGGGAAGGGAAAAAGCTGAAAGGCGGGCACTAGAAGAAAGGCGAAAAGATGAGGCTCGGATGGCAGAGGCTGAGAGGCAGGCACAAGAAAAAAGGTGGAGAAGAGAAGAAGCTGAGAGGCGGGCATTAGAAGAGAGGCGGAGAGAGGAGGTCCTTAGGGCAGAGTCTGGGAGGCTGGCACTAGAAGAAAGGGAGGCCCGTAGGGCAGAAAGGCGGATAGAGAAGGCCGGTAAGGCAGCAGCTGAGCTGGCACAAGTAGAAAGGTGGACGAGGGAAGAAGCTGAGAGACATGCTCGAATAGAAAGGCAGCGAGAGGAGACCCGTAGAGCAGAGGTTGAGAGGCGGGCACAAGAAGAAGCTGAGAGGCGGGCGCTAGCAGAAAGGTGGAGAGAGGAGGCACGTAGCGCAGAGGCTGAGAGACATGCACAAGAAGAAAGGCTGAGAGAGGCGGCCCATAGGGCAGATGCTGAGAGGCGGGCACAAGAAGAAAGGCAGCGAGAAATGGAGGCCATGACCTTACCAAAATGAGAAGCCATTATTAAGCGTTTTTCTAGCGTTCCGTTGTTTGCCAAAAAACGCTAAGATGAAATACTAAGAATGGGATGAGCTAATTTAATGTTAATCTTAGCGTTTAAACGCTTAATCTAAGCGTTTAAACGCTACCTTAGCGTTCGCTTAGTATTTGACAAGCGTTCATATGGGGTAAAATATTTAAATGAGCTTAGCGTTTAAACGCTAATTTAAGCGTTTCTTAGCGTTGAAATGCTTCCTTAGCATTGAAACGCTTATCATTAAAACGCTTAGCTTATTAATTTCCAACCTCATAATGCTTAGCGTTTATCTAAGCGTTTTAACGCTAAGAAACGCTTCTTAGCGTTTAAACGCTAACATAAGCACTTACAACCAAAGACTAACATATTAACCCTTACACATCTATTTGACTGCCCCCTGCTGAATGTAATATGAATATCAAACCAATCTCACTGACACAGATACCGGTAATGTAATATAAAATCATGTCCTGAAACGAATTCATATGTAGCATGCATCGATTAAAAATGTTACCTTACTTTGTTGAAGAATCACTGAACCTATGTGCTCTTAAGAATCTCCTAGCCATTTCCTCAGGGTTAGAATAAGGAATATTTCCAGAATTGTGAATAAACAGAATTTAATTAATACTTTTCAAATAACATTTTAATGTTAAAGGTACTCAATCCGAATGGTCGTTTGGTTGTTGGCGAGGGTAACTATATTGCTCATATCACAAACGGGGTAAAGTATAGAACAATAACTGTATTAATATATATCGATATTTTCTTCAGACATCAGAACAATTTCGGGGTCTATTCGTTGAACCAACATCGTGTGATATCAAGTTTAAAGGTACTCAATCCGTAAAGAGGGTCCCCATCTCAACAGATTCCAACAACAACAATCCGATCAGAGGGTCCTATATTACTATTTCTTTGGCTTTGGGGGTAAAAAATATTTGATTCGAGTCGAGGAACCCATCAAACAAAGCTCAGAGTTATTAGATATTGATTTATGAAATTTGTTATTTACTCGAGATGAGTACTAATAATTGCCTTCAACTGTCGTAATCTGCTAGGGATGTGTACACCAAAATCTATTCAAACAGACAAGGATGGATAACTCTAAAATCAAGTGGTAATAATAACGCAATTTTGACTGAGTTCTGGGCCAGAAAGTATTCCCGATAATGAAAAATAATAGATTTCTAAAATCGATATCTAACAAATCTGAGCTTTGATGGGTGACTTCCTCGACTCGAATCAAATATGTTTGACCCCCGAAGCCATTGAAATAGTAATTGAGAGGAGTTTTATCGGATTGAGTACCTTTAATATATTATCATAATAATGCATAATATAATCTAATAATGTATAATTTGCCCCACTGTATGACTGAGATGAAAAAGATAGAATTAACAGTCCTGCAACATTTTTCATTATTTCTTATTTCTAGGTTTGTAGTTAAACACTCTCAAAATTATGTTGTGTTGTTCTATTTGTTTCCAATTGATATACCGGTATATGTTAGGACCCTAGTAATTAGAACTAATCTCTACGTTAATTATTCATTTGATATTATGAGATCCCACCTGATAACCAGGTTGATTTGATCAATTTGTCACTGTTCCTATACTGTATTGTGTAATTTCGCTTTAATTTGATTGAAATACTAAAGTCTGAAGGCTGAATGGTAACTAACCTGAACTATTTGAAGTTTTCACAGATGAAAGCTAGATAGAACCAAACATACTTTACAGTATGATTCCAACTGTTAAACTTAAATCTTTTTGTAAACTTAAATGTCTTATGTCAATATATATAAATACATAAATGCTGTGTATCTTGTTATAATATGAATTGGGACCTGAATTTAAAAAAAAAAAAAAAAAAGTTTTTTTTTTTGCCTTCAATTTGTTTGGGCGCCCAAACTCAATGTCCCCAAACCCGGTATACAGGAGTCGAAAACGGGCTGGGTCAGGTCCTGCTCAATCCGATCAGACGGTACCCATACGATCAAGATAAACAACAACAACATTTCTTCAAAATACGATTTAGTTATCAGAATCGATTTATTGCAACAAAATAATGGTAACCACTGTCAACTATGGTATCAAATTTCCCAAAACTGGTTAATTGTCAACATTTTGTTCAACAAAATATGGCCGTATTATCACTAAAGTATCACGAAATTTGACCGTATTAGGCCTACCACTTGATCTTCATCCGCAATTTTGTCCGTTTGACCACGTGATCCTGGGCCACATGTTATAACACATCTCGACAAATAACAAACTTCAGAAATCGATATCTGATCACTCTGAGCTTTGATGGGTGGGTTCCTCGACTCGAATCAAATATTTTTTACCCCCGAAGCCAAAGAAATAGTAATTTAGGAGCGTCTGATCGGATTGAGTATGGGAGGCCAAATTCACATTTAATAATGAATTGCGCTTAAGCGTAATTCATGGTTATATGTAACTAAACACCCCTTGTGAATAAATAGGTTTATCCATAACTTATCCTTAACTCCTATTGACATATCACCTCTTGTTTTCATTGGTTTGGATGGGTAGGGAGCTAGCCTAACTTCTTTATCAAAATGGCTGACTGGCAATAGTATTACCTTCCGTTTTGGTTGAGGCGACTCGTGATAGCATTATATTATCTTCTGTATATATTAGTTGGGCTACTTATAATAGCATTACCTTCTGTATTAGTCGGAGCGACTTCGATTTTCTTCAATTTTCGAGTATACAGGTACACCATATGAGGGAAGCAAGCCCTCAGTGACACCACATTCACTCTATATGACCATGGAAATACTATAGATATGTGCAAAAGATGCTGATTTAATAAAAACGCTAGAGCTCGAGGACTGGGACACCAAAGCTCCAGGAATGAGACACCAACTTTTGGGACAGGGATGTTGATAATATGAAAATAGGGGGTTTCTCCTGATTTAAGTCAACAAGTAAACCATGTGAGGTAAGCAAGCCCTCATGCAGTGACACCACATGCATGCTATAGTATATGGCCATAGTAATGGCCCAAATATGTGCAAAAATACATTAAAAAACATATACAAAATTACTAGAGTTCCGAGAAGGAGACCTCAATTCTTTGGATATAGGGATGCTGATAATATGTAATTAGGGATTATCATTGTTGAACACATACTCACAGTTGACTGTTGAGTACTCAGGCCAATGCTTATCTTGTGTTGCTAGGTGATACACCGGGGGGGGGGGGCAGGTCATGCCAATAGTGTATGGGGAGGTAAGATAGCAGTTACAATTACGCTTAAGCGTAAATGCCACATTTAGCATACCATATATGTGTTACATAGATCATAACACAATCAAACAATCAACATTTTGGGATCTCCCATAGTGGGTAATTAAGGTAATTACTAATTACCTTAATTGTAATTAGATGAGGAAAAGCCAAAAGGAAAAATTGAAAATTCCCAGAGTGTAAGGAATTTGTTTTAGTGGAGTCGCTTAACGAAAAATCGTTCACTTTTGGATAGAAGCATGAGGGTATGTGGTCCTCATCAACCAGTTAGCTGGTTCCAGGTTTCTGGTGACCCCTTGACCTTCAAATTGACCTTGACATTTCGAAAATTTGAGATTATGGGGTATCTATTTTGTATCGAATATAATGGCTATATTAAATGATATATAGACATTGGAGATTGTCGAAGCGATAGCATGGATGTCCGCCTTTGTACTCACATTCAATTTGTCTATGATAATCCAAACTGGCCACCATAATGGACGCCAAAATAAAATAAAAATTACGTTTTTTCACTAATATCTTTCAAATCAGTTCCTGCTTTTTGGAACTGTTTGAGAATTGCAACTTTATTTTGCATTGCTCATGGTAACTGAACATTGGAGCAACGAAATATGCCATTCGTGGGCTCCCTGCCAACTCAGATCCCTTAAAAATTCGATTTTACAGAAAGTGCAGCTGGAAAGTGGTATAAAAATCTACAACAAAAAAACCATTGGGATTCTAGTCATAATTCGTCAAGAAATGGGAAGAACCGAGCAATCTAATTGACAAATTCCATTTCTTATAAATATTCCAACTCAATTCTACCCAAATTGTCAATTTGGCTCAAAATGGCAGCCAAAATGCAGACAGAATATGGAAAAATGTAAATATTGCCCCAGCGAGTAACGCAATCGCATACCAGTTGTGGTTGATGAAAAATGACTATTCTGTCTTATAGATATTAAATACTACCATTTCTGATGCACCTTGGTTAATTGTTACTATTTTAAACACTGAAATTACCAGAATTATTGGATTTTTCTATCACAAACTTGACATCAAAATCGGCAAAAATTCACCTTTCAGGTCAAGACAATTTTTTCAAGTAAAATGGTATCGAGGTGTTTATTGTTTTGATCTGTCTTAAATGGGCCACACTTTTCTGTTATTTGACAAAATTACTCAAGATGGTTTGCAAAATGGCAACCAAATTTGGTAAAACAAATTATTTTTCATATATATCCTGAATATTATTCTCTGATGTTCAGAAAAGGTAGCAAATTGTGACTCACTTTGTATTAACCATGTTACTTATGAGGCATGACAAATTAATTATAAACGATGTAGTACGGAATTTTGCCAAAAACTTCTTTTGGGATTCTGACCATGTTTTTGTACAGAAATGGACAGCACATTGAAACTGAACTGAAAGGGGCATTATTATGAGGCTACGACAATAAAATTGTGGCTCATTGGCATCGAATGACTAATGTCAGGAAAACCGTTCCCCCCATTGTGCATATAAACCACCATCAGGATGTAGAACTCTCTGACATTACCTCTATATCGATTAACATGTCCCTGAGTTATTGCGTAAAGCGATACCCACCCAAATTTACACATGTACAACCCACCCATGACCATACACTCGCTCCATATATACCACATAAATGACCATGTAGCCACTCGTTTTTTACACACACACTTCATCCATGACCGTACAGCCATATTTAGGTATAACCGTACACCATGCCCTTGACTGTATAGTCACAAGTCACCATGCAGGTATACTTCTACGCCTCACACACGACCGTATAATCACTCTATATATAGCTCTACACCCCATTCATGATCATACATTCACTTCATGTATACATATTCGCCCCACCATTGGCCATGCAATTACTCCATGTATATATATTTGCCACACCCATGGTCATGTAGTCACTCAAGCTATACATATACACCACACCCATAACAATAGAGTCACTCCAAGTACACATATACGCATCACCAATGGCCATACAGACGTTCTATATATACCAATACCACGCTCACGCGACCATTCATACACACAGGCTTGCATTTACACCTCACTCATGACAATTCAGCCACTCGCTGTATACTCATAACCACATTCGTGGTCATATAGTCAATCATTGTTTACCAATTCACATCACCATTGGCCATATGGTTATTCCATATACACATATTGGCCGCACCAATGGTCATATAGCCACTAAAGATATACATATGCACCCCACCATGCATACAAAGTCACTCCAGGTATACATATACACCTCACCACATTTCGGCGGCCATCTTGGCCGCCAAATTGGATTCTGGTGTCGGATTTTTGGCTAATTTGTAAGGTTGTATATTAGCATAACGAATCGAGCGGAAAACAAGACCGCATGTGCTATCATCTTTACTATAATGGCGATCAAAGAGACCTGGTGCATTTTTAAAAAATGGCCGTCATGATGGACGCCATCTTGTCTGGAGTCTCTGCGGCCACTTTTTTTCTTGTTAACAAGTGAAAAAAATTAGAGGAGACCTTAAGGAAGAAAATTAGTGGGGTGAAGTTAAGTCCTGGGGGGTGCAGAGGTCGACCAATATCTCCTGGACTATATGCAGGACTTACAGATCGCCATAGACTAAAGGGAGATAACCTATAGCACTGTTCATCAAAGGAGATAAACCGGTTCACAAGGGAGATAACATATCTGGTTCAATAGCACTGTTCATCAAGGGAGATAAACCAGTTCACACGGGAGATAACCAAGCTGGTTCAATAGCACTGTTCACGAAGGGAGATAACCCGGTTCACATGGGAAATAACATAGCTGGTTCAATAGCATTGTTCATCAAGGGAGATAGCCCAGTTCACAAGGGAGATAACCTAGCTGGTTCAATAGCACTGCTCATCAAGGGAGATAATCCGGTTCACATGGGATATAACATAGCTGGTTCAATAGCATTGTTCATCAAGGGAGATAGCCCAGTTCACAAGGGAGATAACCTAGCTGGTTCAATAGCACTGCTCATCAAGGGAGATAATCCGGTTCACATGGGATATAACCTAGCTGGTTCAATAGCATTGTTCATCAAGGGAGATATATATAGCCCAGTTCACAGGGGAGATAACCCAGCTGGTTCAATAGCACTGCTTATCAAGGGAGATAGCCCAGTTCACAAGGGAAATAACATAGCTGGTTCAATAGCACTGTTCATTAAGGGGGATAAACCGCGGTTGAATAGCACTGTTCGCCAATGGAGATTAACCGGTTCAATAGAACTGTTCGTCAAGGAGATTTCCGGTTCAATAGCACTGTTCATCAAGGGAGATAACCCCGTTCAATAGCACTGTTCATTCACCGGCTGAGAATATTTATCTACTATAGAGACAACAATTTATTATTGAAAATAACTGACTTCCATGATTAAAGTATAAACCAGGACAGTTGTGGTTGATTTCTGGACATTATACTGGTCCTTGCCCCCATTTTCAAGCCTTGAAATAGGGTGTCTGTCATTTGCAGAATGAGGTCCCCAGAGGGTGAATTTAGTGATGCTACCCCGCATAGCGGGCTAGCATCACCAAATTCACCCTCTGGGGACCTCATTCTGCTGAGGTGTAAGCAGAATGAGGTCCCCAGAGGGTGAATTTGGTGATGCTAGCCCGCTATGCGGGGTAGCGTGACTAAATTCACCCTCTGGGGACCTCATTCTGCAAATGACAGACACCCCATTTCAAGGCTTGCCCATTTTAACCAGCCGGCGATTCGTACTTAACTTTATCCTATCAGCACCGGTGTCCATGTTTTAATTTCCAATGTATAATTACATTTTCTCCAATATGGCTGATGTAAAGATTATAAACTAGTTGATCAAACAATAATTTAATTACTCACCAATTACCCAACATAAATCATATACATATGCAGAATTGAAACAATTGAAAATATATGCCATGCACATAACAAATAATAAATTCATTTAGTCAATCGGAAGAGGTACATTGGAAGACAAGACTCCGCAACCTAAAAATCAATTAAAATACAAAAAAAAAAAAAAAAAAAAAAAAAAAAACACATAAAAAATAAATTCAAAGACACATACAGAATCAATTCAAAGAGACATAATGATTGCTTTAATTCTCTTGTAGAGGTAAACATAGCACTAGTTGAATTAAGGCACATGAACAAGATTTGCATAAATCCAGCAACAACAGTTTCTGCTAGACATTTTCAAGAATTTCTCTGGATATACAGTATCCAGTGCTCACCCTTATAAAACACTCTGGATATACAGTATCCAGTGCTCACCCTTATAAAACACTCTGGATATACAGTATCCAGTGCTCACCCTTATAAAACACTCTGGGAAACCATTATGAAAAGACTTTGGTATTTTACCAAAGTGATTGAAACAGATAATTTTACTCCGGTAAAATGCATCCAGTGAATGGTCACCATATCATACGTACACGTGTAGAACAGGCTATGTATTTCACCAAGGTATTTTACCGGGATGTAAGTATGTATGTGGTGGTGGTTCTACTAGAGTAATTCTACCAGGGTAATTTATCTATATTTTAGGCTGAATTTACCATGGTAGTTCTAAGGTACATCTTTCTTTTGACACTGGCGCTATAATATCTGAAAAATCTTCGGAGAATCACGGTTTGATTCGGAGAATCGCGGTTTGGTCTTCGGAGAATCAGTGGTTTATTCGGATTCTGTACAGTGTGGTTTTATCCATAACATAAGGCCTTCGATCGCAGGATTAGATATATGTGCAAAATAATAAAAGTCTGCATAAAGGGAGACTGTACACCAATTTCAATAAATATCCGGTAACGATTTAATATCAATAATAAATAGAAAAATAACTAAAGATGCATAATCCGATTAAGCGCCCCTCAATTACTATTTATTTGGATTCGGTGGTAACAAATATTTGATTTGAGTCGAGGAACCCATCTATCAAATCTCAGAGTTAATAGATATAATTTTTTGAAATCTGTTACTTTTCACCATCGAGAATTATTAGTGGCTGAGTAAACAGTCGACGAGCCGACGGTCTGGGACCAAATTGCGGATGAAGATGGATAACTCTAAAATCAAGAGGCTTTCTGTTGATAATAAGGCCAAATTTCGTTGAACAACATGTTGATAAATAATACGTTTAGGGCAATGGTATACAATAGTTGACAGTGGTTAGCATTATTTTTGGAGAATTAATCGATTCTGATAACTGAAGCGGCATTTCTTTAAATGTTGTTGCTGTTGTTGTTGTTATCAGATTAACAGGTTATCATCAAATCAATTTTAATAATTTAATATAAATTTAGTTTATGACAAGCCATAAACTAAGTTTCGAATTTTTGTGTTACGACGTATTAAACTTAATTGGATGGGTAGTGGATTGAACAACATTTGGCACACATCAGGTACAGTCCCACTTTAAACTAATATCACAAAGATAAACATTGAAAACTATATTCTGTGTTATAATGTTCATTATCAATAATTCTTGGATATTGAACATTTTGTTATGTAACATTATTGTTACAGCGCAAATCAAGTTATTCACTAACCCTTGGTCTGTCTTCGGTCAAATCTTGACGGTATACATTAGAAAAAATTTCAATTGCCTTCAATGACAGGCACTGTAACAGTAAAGTTTACATAACAAAGCTATCGATGCGCACAACGTCTTTATTGGAGAGCTATCAATAATAAATGTGGAAACAAAGATTATATATTCCATGTTCAGTCTTTTATAGTATTTACCCACTGCAAACTATCCAATCAGCCCTATAACTATCCAATCAGACATATAACTATCTAATCAGCCCTTTAACTATCCAATCAGCCCTTTAACTATCCAATCAGCCATATAACTATCCAATCAGCCCTTTAACTATCCAATCAGCCCTTTAACTATCCAATCAGCCATTTAACTATCCAATCAGCCCTTTAACTATCCAATCAGCCATTTAACTATCCAATCAGCCCTTTATCTATCCAATCAGCCATATAACTATCCAATCAGCCCTATAACTATCCAATCAGCCCTTCAACTATCCAATCAGCCATTTAACTATCCAATCAACCCTGTAACTATCCAATCAACCCTTTAACTATACAATCAGCCCTTCAAATATCCAATAAGCCATTTAACTATCCAATAAGCCCTTTAACTATCCAATCAGCCCTATAACTATCCAATCAGCCCTATAACTATCCAATCAGCCCTTTAACTATCCAATCAGCCATTTAGCTACCCAATCAGCCCTGTAACTATCCAATCAGCCCTATAACTATCCAATCAGCCCTTTAACTATCCAATCAGCCCGTTAACTATCCAATCAGCCCTATAACTATCCAATCAGCCCTATAACTATCCAATCAGCCCTTTAACTATCCAATCAGCCCTATAACTATCCAATCAGCCCTTTAACTATCCAATCAGCCGTTTAACTGTCCAATCAGCCCTATAACTATCCAATCAGCCCTTTAACTATCCAATCAGCCATTTAACTATCCAATCAACCCTTTAACTATCCAATCAACCATTTAACTATCCAATAAGCCCTTCAACAATCCAATAAGCCATTTAACTATCCAATAAGCCCTTTAACTATCCAATCAGCCCTATAACTATCCAATCAGCCCTATAACTATCCAATCAGCCCTTTAACTATCCAATCAGCCCTTTAACTACCCAATCAGCCCTGTAACTATCCAATCAGCCCTATAACTATCCAATCAGCCCTTTAACTATCCAATCAGCCCTATAACTATCCAATCAGCCCTATAACTATCCAATCAGCCCTTCAACTATCCAATCAGCCCTATAACTATCCAATCAGCCCTATAACTATCCAATCAGCACTTTAACTATCCAATCAGCCCTATAACTATCCAATCAGCCCTTTAACTATCCAATCAGCCCTTTAACTATCCAATCAGCCATATAACTATCCAATCAGCCCTATAACTATCCAATCAGCCCTATAACTATCCAATCAGCCCTTTAACTATCCAATCAGCCCTTTAACTATCCAATCAGCCCTTTAACTATCCAATCAGCCCTTTAACTATCCAATCAGCCCTTTAACTATCCAATCAACCCTTTAACTATACAATCAGCCCTTCAACTATCCAATCAGCCATTTAACTATCCAATCAACCCTATAACTATCCAATCAGCCCTATAACTATCCAATCAGCCCTTTAACTATCCAATCAGCCCTTTAACTATCCAATCAGCCCTATAACTATCAAATCAGCCCTTTAACTATCCAATCAGCCCTTTAACTATCCAATCAGCCCTTTAACTATCCAATCAGCCCTATAACTATCCAATCAGCCCTTTAACTATCAAATCAGCCCTTTAACTATCCAATCAGCCCTTTAACTATCCAATCAGCCCTATAACTATCCAATCAGCCCTTTAACTATCCAATCAGCCCTTCAACTATCCAATCAGCCCTATAACTATCCAATCAGCCCTTTAACTATCAAATCAGCCCTTTAACTATCCAATCAGCCCTTTAACTATCCAATCAGCCCTTTAACTATCCAATCAGTCCTATAACTATCCAATCAACCCTTTAACTATACAATCAGCCATTTAACTATCCAATCAGCCCTTTAACTATCCAATCAGCCCTTCAACTATCCAATCAGCCATTTAACTCTCCAATCAGCCCTTTAACTATCCAATCAGCCCTTCAACTATCCAATCAGCCCTTTAACTATCCAATCAGCCATTTAACTATCCAATCAGCCATTTAACTATCCAATCAGCCCTTTAACTATCCAATCAGCCCTTCAACTATCCAATCAGCCCTTCAACTATCCAATCAGCCATTTAACTATCCAATCAGCCCTATAACTATCAAATCAGCCCTATAACTATCAAATCAGCCCTTTAACTATCAAATCAGCCCTTTAACTATCCAATCAGCCCTTTAACTATCAAATCAGCCCTTTAACTATCCAATCAGCCCTTTAACTATCCAATCAGCCCTTTAACTATCCAATCAGCCCTATAACTATCCAATCAGCCATTTAACTATCCAATCAGCCCTATAACTATCCAATCAGTCCTTTAACTATCAAATCAGCCCTATAACTATCAAATCAGCCCTATAAATATCCAATAAGCCCTTTAACTATCAAATCAGTCCTATAACTATCCAATCAGCCCTTTAACTATCCAATCAGCCCTTTAACTATCCAATCAGCCCTTTAACTATCCAATCAGCCCTATAACTATCCAATCAGCCCTATAACTATCCAATCAGCCCTTTAACTATCCAATCAGCCATATAACTATCCAATCAGCCCTTTAACTATCCAATCAGCCCTTTAACTATCCAATCAGCCTGTTAACTATCCAATCAGCCCGTTAACTATCCAATCAGCCCTTTATCTATCCAATCAACCATTTAACTATCCAATCAACCATTTAACTATCCAATCAGCCCTTTAACTATCAAATCAGCCCGTTAACTATCCAATCAGCCCGTTAACTATCCAATCAGCCCTTTAACTATCAAATCAGTCCTATAACTATCCAATCAGCCCTATAACTATCCAATCAACCCTATAACTATCAAATCAGCCCTATAACTATCAAATCAACCCTATAACTATCCAATCAGCCCTTTAACTATACAATCAGCCCTATAACTATCAAATCAGCCCTATAACTATCAAATCAGTCCTATAACTATCCAATCAGCCCTATAACTATCCAATCAACCCTATAACTATCAAATCAGCCCTATAACTATCAAATCAGTCCAATAACTATCCAATCAGCCCTTTAACTATCCAATAAGCCCTTTAACTATCCAATCAGCCCTTTAACTATCAAATCAGCCCTATGACTATCAAATCAGCCCTTTAACTATCCAATCAGTTGAGGTCTATTCTTGTCATTTTTCTGAAAAACCATATTAAATGGCATTTGGCTAGATCAAACCAGTCCACATGACTATAAGCATCAATTGAATATGTTAATTCGGTGGAAATTATATGCACGTGCATTGTGGTGGTGGCCGGGTGGGCGCTGTATGAGCTCTTCTTGTTAATTAGTTACAGGTCTGAGTTTTGATTGTCTTGTGTATATAGTAAAATTATGTTTCCTATATTATGCCACGGGGAACTTGTAGCAAAAACATATTGAAATATATACCTTATATACTACCACAGGGGGAGTCACTAATTCGGTACGGAATAGCGCCGAACGACGTCAACGTTGATTTTCTGACACACTGCACCGATTTTGGTCGGATAAACGGTATTGTCGCGTATATTGCTATTTCCAAAAGTGATATAAACCCTCCTTACCATGTAATGTGCTGTAGAATGCCGATATAAACCTGTTTTGTACTTTCAAGTGGAAGAAATCTTTCTAATCGAACCATAAACATGGCCTGATTCGCCATTAATCATGGCAAAATATGCCCTCTTTCTGATTGGTCGATATTCACGTGGCTTTGTTTACGAAACCACGGTCAGAAAAAAAACATTATGTATATTAAATATCGACCAATGAGAAAGAGTCACATTTGCTAATACGATATGGGAACACCGTGTGCGTAACGTAACTATCACAAGTATAACGTACTCTGATAACAACTTATCACCAATTTCATGCTTCAGACATTTTAAACATATCATCTTCGGCTTGTTTTATTTTATTTTTATGAAAAGGAATAACAAATGGGGTAATAAATATATATAACGACAAATAGAATCAAATTGGTCATTTTCTTGGTACAGGCAAGCAAGGTACGAAAATTGGTGAAATCTGAGTACGAACGTCGGAGTGTTCCCCTATCGTATTCCGTTAACCACCAACCGTGGAGTGCATGTTCACGGTCTGGTTTGAAGCAATTTTCTCACTTCAAAGTATACAAAAGTTGTTGTTAGACATTCCACTGCATTTGACAGTGTAAGGAGGTTTTTATTCACTTTTGAAAGAAGAAAAACAAGCGACAATGCCGTTTACGCGGCCATAATCGGTTCGGTGAGTCAGAAATGCAACAAATTTCGGGAATGGGAAACCGAACATTGTCTGACCTTGTCATATATATATATATTATGTAAACACTGTTTTCTACAAAGTGCCTGTGTATTATGCACGCGGTGCGTGCATGGCTCGTTATTAATTCGAGTATGGGAGAACAATAAGTCATGAATTAATCTCTGTTTCGCTCAGCACTACGCTCCTGTTCACAAATACTACGTCAACTCACAGGTTATGTATTATATACAGCTTGTGTATTGACTTAATATTTGTAAACAAACCTTTTTTCCAGTTTACTATGCATCCACATGTAATACTATGACCATTCAGTCGAGACGACCTACCTCCACACCGATTACGCTTACCAATCTGCAGTGAGCGCGCACGGGACAATAAACGAAGGAGTTTGGCACGCTATCGATCGGCTATGACGACATCGAATCTATTTTTATACTAACAGTGACTGTTTATCATTTAAGTTAAAGGGCAACATACAGCCCCTCCAGGAAAATGGTTTGACCCGTACGCGCTCACTCCACTCGACCGTTATGTAATATGTTGTGACGATTCACATAGTAATTCAGTATCACTTAATTTGAAAACATTATTCAATTTATTGACATTATCTGAATGGCATACCCCTCCCGCCACGTAATAAAAACGTAATAAAATTGTGGGGTACATATGACTTAGTCTGGACTGGCATTTAACACGCCTGTGTGCTAGTATCAGATCAATTGAGTTATCTTTCTTCGAAAACATAAAATTGAATATACAAAGAGCTTAATAGGCTTCAATGTAAATACAGAATACAATTAGCCAGCGGTTAACATGACATACGCCAACGTATACATGCACATCATACATGACAATGTGAATAGTCTTGTTCATTATTTAATTGTTATTCATTTGTTTGTATACTTACTTAGTTCATCGCTCAGTTGTGTTTTCATTGTGACATGTTATAATAATGGCATCACATAGAATAAGCATTGATGAGGTCAAGGAGAACCCAGCCATGGATTTTTCTACAATATATGAGGAACTTCTAAAACATACCAATGATCCAGACGAAATATCCCCCGAATCACCATTTGATCTTCATGATCAAAATTGTCAATATCTATCTCCCTCAGAATTTAAAACCAAATACGAACACGCTAACAATAAAGGGCCAAACATCTTAAACCTCAATTGTCGGAGTTTAAGTGCTAACTGGGATAAATTAAATAACTTTCTCTGTGAACTTCAACAAGAAAAGAACATATTCGATATAATAGGACTAACAGAAGTATTCAAAATACACACAAATGGTCTAGATTTCTCTCTAGAAGGTTACCACCCTCTCCTATATAAGACGAGAACAGAGACCGACGACGGAAGAGGGGGCGTGGCAGTTTATGTTAATGACAATTTACCATATAAAATTAGAGACGATCTCACAATTTTTAATGCTCACAAATTTGAATCTCTGTTCCTGGAAATATTTCCCGACAAAAATAATTCTTACATCATCGGTTGTATATACAGACCAAATACCGCGCCCTTAGCTGACTTAGACGTATTCCAATCGTCGATTGAAAACATATTAGGTATTGTAAACAAAGAGCACAAAAAATGCTATTTATTCGGTGATTTCAATATAGATTTATTAAAGTTCGGCACACATAACAAAACTGAAAAATTCGTCGATACAATGTTCTCAGAAGGGGTTTTACCATCCATTACCAGACCTACTAGAATAACTGAATTCTCAGCTACTCTAATAGACAACATTTTCTCAAATAACGTTTTGAATGATAACGAATCGGGTATAATAATTACCGATGTTTCTGATCATTTGGCATGTTTCTACATGCATGGGACTAAATCACCGGCGCCACTTATGAGCTCTACGCGTGATCGGCGAGTTTATTCACAAAAAAATATGAACTTGTTCAAACAAATTCTTACCACATCATCGTTTGATGATGTATACAATTGCCAGTGTCCAAACGAATCATACAACAGATTTATTACAACGTATACCGATGCATTCCATACAGCCTTCCCAGTAACTAATACTCACATCCCTAAAAGATTCATAAAACAAAATCCTTGGATCACTTCTGGAGTCCTAACGTCTTCGCATACAAAAAACAAACTATATAGAACGAAACTAAAAAATCCAACCGATCTAAACATAAACAAATATAAAACATTCTGCAATATATATAATAAAGTCATCAGGAAGAGTAAATCGCTTTACTATAAGAATATTTTCAATGAAAACAGGGGCAACATGAAAGCCACTTGGAAAATCCTTAGAAGTATAATCAGCAAGAATAAATCATCAGTCATACCACCAAACGAATTCATCAACAACGGCGAACGCATATCTGACCCAAAAGATATTGCATCCCATTTCAATTCATTCTTCGTTAATGTTGGACACAACATAGTCAACTCGATACCTCATACTGAAAACTCACATGTAGATTATCTTACGGGCCATTATCCACATATTTTTAAACTTCTCCCTACAAATGAGCAAGAAGTAATCCTAACAGCATTCAAAATAAAACCAAAACATACTCTTGATTTAAATAATATTTCCAGCAAACTTATGAAAGTAACAATTAATGAAGTAGCACAACCACTAGTCCACATAATTAATCGTTCATTCAAAGTGGGGAAATTTCCAGATGACATGAAACTGGCGAAAGTTATTCCAGTCTTTAAAAAGGGCGATAATTCTAATTTCAATAATTATCGACCGATAAGTATACTTTCTATATTTTCCAAAATTATGGAAAAAATAATGGCCATCAGACTCAGAGACTTTCTTAACGACAATGATATATTGTACGAACACCAGTATGGTTTTCGTAGCAAACACTCAACCTACCATCCAATAATTCAACTCCTAAGTTCAGTTGCACAAAATAATGACCAAATATCTAGAGATTCAACATTAGCATTATTCGTTGATTTTTCGAAAGCATTTGACTCTATAAATCATGAAATACTCTTATCTAAACTATCCCACTATGGAATTATAGGTCTTACAAACGACTGGTTTCGTAGCTATTTAGTTAATAGACAACAATGTGTATGCTTTAAAAATACCCTCTCTGAAACTTTAGATGTTAGTTGTGGAGTGCCCCAGGGGTCTATTTTAGGACCTCTTCTTTTTCTAATTTACGTTAACGACATGAAAGATGCAACCACCCTCTCGCTACTTTCATTTGCTGACGACACAACCCTATATACATATGGTAATAACACACACGACTTAAAAGCGTATATGAATACCGAAATAGCTAAATTCTTCGAATGGTGTTGTGCAAATTATATACAAATAAATCCTTCAAAATGTAAATATATTCTCTTTCATCCTATGAACAACTCGCATAGGGGCGATAATCTATCACTTAGGATCAACAACACCGAAATTACACAGGTTGGTAACACGAGACACGAACAATCATTAACATATTTAGGTGTGAAATTGGATGAAAATTTGAAATTTCATCATCACATAAATCATGTGTGCGCTAGAATTGCCAGCGCAAATTATAGTCTGAATAAAATTAAGCACTTCTTACCACGCGAAGCACTCAAATCGTTATACTATGCAATAGTCCACAGTCATTTGATGTATGCTATACATATATGGGGAAATTCGAATAAAAGTGATAGAGTATTCAAACTGCAGAAAAAATCCATGCGCATAATAAACAATAAAAAATACAATAGTCACACAGATCCGCTATTTAAAACAAATGACATTTTAAAATTTAATGATATCTATACCCTGCATTCAAATCTCATTGTGCATGACTGGTTTCATGACCAGTTACCAAATTCATTTGAAAATTTCTTCACAAGTTCCCAAAATGACACGCGACAAGATGGTATGCTCAAATCTGGGACACCGAAAAGTGTCTTCTCGGAAAACTTACCAGAACACTATCTTCCGAAGATGTGGAATTCCCTGGACGACAAACTAAAACGTCTTCCAACACGAACAATGTTCAAAAATGATTACTCTCGAAATAGGCTATCTTCATATCAACTGAATCCCAAATGTACATACAAAAATTGTCCTGACTGCAACGATGTGTAATAAGTAGTATAATATTCGTATAGCGATAACTGACATTGTATAACAAGAGAGAATGATAGATAATACAAGTGCATCATCACCCTATCGCAGGAAATACATGAATGTATTATTCGAATGCCTTGTCCGACCTATTGGTTAAACAATTATCATTCTCCGCTGGCCTCATCCACATATCCATACTCCACATGCTTGTACTTTACATACCATATCACAAACTGAGCGATGAACGGTGAACGACAAACGAATTATACTATTATTTATTAAAAAACAGACATTTATATACCAATTTTTAAAGTTAACAAGACAAAACCTAGATAAATTAAAATTATTATTACATGTATAGTTATATTACTTTTCAACGGGGACGGCAGGTAGACAACCTTCTTGGTTATGCTGTCCCCGATAGCTCATTGAATGTTATACTATTACACTGTGTATATAATTGTAAATATCATATGAATGAGTTATGAATAAATAATCATAGTCATAGTCATCAGTCCTATAGCTATCCAATCAGCCCTTTAACTATCCAATCAGCCCTTTAACTATCAAATCAGCCCTATAACTATCCAATCAGCCCTTAAACTATCCAATCAGTCCTATAGCTATCCAATCAGCCCTTTAACTATCCAATCAGCCCTATAACTATCCAATCAGCCATATAACTATCCAATCAGCCCTTTAACTATCCAATCAGCCCTATAACTATCCAATCAGCCCTATAACTATCCAATCAGCCCTATAACTATCAAATCAGCCCTTTAACTATCCAATAAGCCATTTAACTATCCAATCAGCGCTTTAACTATCAAATCAGCCCTATAACTATCAAATCAGCTCTTTAACTATCCAATCAGTCCTATAGCTATCAAATCAGCCCTTTAACTATCCAATCAGCCCTATAACTATCAAATCAACCCTATAACTATCCAATCAGCCCTTTAACTATCAAATCAGCCCTTTAACTATCAAATCAGCCCTATAACTATCCAATCAGCCCTTTAACTATCCAATCAGTCCTATAGCTATCCAATCAGCCCTATAACTATCCAATCAGCCCTATAACTATCAAATCAGCCCTTTAACTATCCAATCAGCCCTTTAACTATCCAATCAGTCCTATAGCTATCAAATCAGCCCTATAACTATCCAATCAGCCCTATAACTATCCAATCAGCCATATAACTATCCAATCAGCCCTTTAACTATCCAATCAGCCCTATAACTATCCAATCAGCCCTATAACTATCCAATCAGCCCTATAGCTATCCAATCAGCCCTATAACTATCCAATCAGCCCTATAACTATCAAATCAGCCCTTTAACTATCCAATCAGCCCTTTAACTATCCAATCAGTCCTATAGCTATCCAATCAGCCCTATAACTATCCAATCAGCCCTATAACTATCCAATCAGCCATATAACTATCCAATCAGCCCTTTAACTATCCAATCAGCCCTATAACTATCCAATCAGCCCTATAACTATCCAATCAGCCCTATAACTATCCAATCAGCCCTATAACTATCCAATCAGCCATATAACTATCCAATCAGCCCTATAGCTATCCAATCAGCCCTTTAACTATCCAATCACAGATTAATTAAGGCTGCGTTGCCGTGCTAATTTTAACATTGATTTTTTATAAGAAAGTAAATTTTCCCAAATAGAAGCTGAATTCTCAAACCAATTGATTTGTCAGGAAGATGGAACATTTATCTTGTACATTTTAAGGGAAATATAGCAGATGGGGTCCCTGTCACCTACAAAAGTACTGAACGGCACACATGTTTTTAAAATGTGCTGAATGATACACATGGTTGCTATCGGCACTAACAGTTACTTGAAATGTGTTCCTGAAGGTCTGGCGCCCATCAACAGTTTGTTTTCAGTCATTTTAATGTTAATTAAAACGTAAATAATTTTTCTCCAACAGAAATCATGGCAAATGCGAAAACTAAACTTCATTTAGAACGAGATTTCAAAACATGTGTATCATTCAGCACATTTTCAAAACCTGTACCCTTCACTGTACACTTCAGAAGATTTTTTGGTGAATGACCGCTTTAGCAAAAAGATAGCATCAACGCAATTTTGGACACTTCCTACAAGTTTGTACACGACTATATATTGTTAGGTTTCATAGTATATTTAAAATCTGTACTCGGAATTTGTGTGTCCATTTAGAAGTGTTTAAAACAAATTTTAGCATCACTGACATTAGCTAAGTCAATTTAAACATCGACAGAACTATATTTGACTTTGGTCAGTCTGATAAATATCCAGATTACATCTCATTACTTTCAACTACGTCTGACGACACTGTGATTCTATCTGATCTCAGAGATGAAGAGGGAATTTCATTTTTTTGGTGAAAACTCATTAATATTCATAAGGTAATGTTTATCATTGTGAAACACACAGAGATCTACACACGTGTGCCTGAGGTCATGTAAACAGGCAAGAGTATTCACTCTTCCTCTAACCAATTTCCGTGCAATAAAATACTCATTTCAAGGTTTGCTTCACTACACATGCAGAATACAAGTTTCGCCATTCAGATGCAATATAATAAAGAACAATGTAATGAAAATATAGCGATAAAGCATGTTATAATAAATATTATTGAGGTGTACCGCGGTCATGTGGCGTCATCTCCTTATTTAGAATACGTGCTTGACAATTTTACTATTCAAATTACTCGAAGTTGTAATGACCCTTATTTGGCACGCGACGTATTATCCATAGGTTAGGAGAAAATACTATTTTTTAAAATATCTTTGCAAATACAATTCTATTATGTATATAGTTGTTCTGTTTGATCGTTCACCAATTTTGAATAAACGTACGTTAGTTTTGATTTTGAATATACGACATTTGGTCAGTTAAGATGCGCGATGCTAACGTGTAGTTTATTCAATAACTTCATGAGATTGCAGTCAAATACCGCGGGTGTGGCTTGTATGAATAAGTGAATATTAATTGATATTGCAGGAAGCAATTCATTGGTCAAGCATTGGCTGGATTTCTGCCCTTTGAAATAATTTTAACCATGTGAGTCTTTAGACCGTAAGTTGATTGAAATGAAACACGGTCTAATAGACTCGACTTTGGTGTGCATATGTGTAAGATCATAAGCATCTAACAGAAATAAATAAACCTGGGGCGAGCCTAAATATCAGGGAGGGGAGGGTGGGGGCAGGAGTGATGATAAACCAGGTATACATTTGTAATTAATTTAATTGAAGTACTTAAATTTACGTCAATGAAACAAAAATCGAAAGTGTCAATGTAGCTCAACTTGGGAATTAATTTTATGCTGAACAGTCAATTAGTCCAGGAGATATTGGTCGACCTCTGCAACCCTCCCCCCCAGGACTTAACTTCACCCCACTAATTTTCTTCCTTAATGTCTCCTCTAATTTTTTTTCACTTGTTAACAAGAAAAAAAAGTGGCCGCAGAAACCCCAGACAAGATGGCGTCCATCATGGCGGCCATTTTTTTTAAAAGCACCAGGTCTCTTAGCTCGCCATTATAGTAAAGATGATAGCACATGCGGTCTTGTTTTCTGCTCGATTCGTTATGCTAATATACAACCCTTACAAATTAGCTAAAAATCCGACACTAGAATCCAATATGGCGGCCAAGATGGCCGCCGAAATGTGAAAATATGCTATTTTTCTGACATGTTACCACCTTTCGTTTGTCTCTGTGGGAAAATGTTAGAATTTTTGCGTCATGTTATACATTTATCATATAGAGGAGTCATTGGCGAACACATGGGGGCCATAATATGCATTCATTGCGGGATATTTTTGTCCGATATCACGTTTTCCCAAATGCCGGTATCATAGGTCAAAGCCGAATCTCCGTTAATAACGCGATGTTATGTTTCGAATCAATGAATGTTATTGCTATTTTAACAACACCCATGCATATATATTTGCAGGAGATACTCGAGCTAGGATTTCTCTTATACCTGAGTTGAGGAATATTTACACAAATCCAAGATGGCGGCCAAAATGGCCACCATAAATAAAAAATCGCCGAAAATCGCCGATTTTAACATCAGTGAACATTATTGTCATGACAACTCCACACCTGCTTACTATTGTAAGTTGGGAACACATAGCGAAGAACTTTCCTTGTACCATATCCAAATAAAAGTCTCCCAAATCCAAAATGGCGCCCACAATGGCGGACAGTTTTTGAAAAATCACCGAAATTCCCTCATATTCACATCATTGGGCATTATTGTCGAGACAACTCCATCCATGCGTACAGTTGAGTTGGAAATACTGAGGTGAAGTAATTACCTTACATCTCATGCAAGAAATGGTTTTCCAAATCGAAGATGGCGGCCAAAATGGCGACCGAAATTTGAATACACGCCTACATTCCTTTACTTTCTTAGGATGGGCGTTATTGTTTCGCGATTTCTACCCACCATTACATGTTGATATGTATGAATTATTCATTACGGTTTGGCTAGTGATACTCACAGTCAATATGGCGGCCAAACTGGCGGGCAGAAATTGAAAAGAAGCCGATATTATCACATACTAATTACAACTTTTTGTCATAATATTGATTTGTATAAACGAAACGGTACATAATATAAGCCATCTATTAGTTCCAATGTAAGTCGTAGCCTTTTGGAAGGATGAAAACCCACAATCGCGATGTGGCATTTCAAAATCCATTCTCCACTAAGGGCTCATACTGGCCGTAACCGTATATGGGTGCGCCGAATAGTCATATTATGACTTCCAAGAATCAAAACAACAGTACCTGAGCTTATTCTGAATTGCCACATTCAGCATTATCTAGACTCGTTTCCGTCTCTTCGTCAGATTAATCTATCTCACTCACAACAACAGGTCACTACTCTTCTTTGTAGAAGGGTGCCACTAATCGGAATGTTTCAAACAATACATATGCCGGTCTCCAGCTCACGTGTTTGTTTCGAAAGCTTGGAATTCTTAGCGAGCTTCATTCGTGGTATAGCTTATGGAATAATTCAGATGCTACATATGGGGTATATGCGTCATCTTGTGCGATACACTATAAACGTATTCGGTCGATGCGTATACTAGCTTTCAGAAGAACCTATCTATTGTCAGCTTTGGTGACCTAATGGGGATAACAACGTGTATACCTGGTGATTTTCCCAAACAGCCACTTCTCAATATATGGTTCATCAATTCACATACTCATCTAATGCACTGACGTACCCGGACAACTTCTGTATATGGCTTCGAATGTTGAAAGCCCGACATTTGACCGATGCATTTCTGCTAAGGCGTAGAAGACCATAATGCATAATATACCCAAACTCCTTGAACATGATCATAAGAACAAGCTTGTTGGCGTCCAGCAATCGTTTCGCCGAACAGATCCAAGCAGATGATAACAATTCACACGGTGCTAGTTTGTGGGTATGTGTCATGATAGTGGAAATGAAATTGGACCATGACTGCACCGCCCCTTATTTTGTTATGTTTTAGATTCAGACAGGATCTCACGTGTGGCTTTGCTTTCCCTGTATGCTAAGATGGTATGTTCCCATCCGTTTGGAAGCCGTTCTTAAACAACTGGACCAGGAGTATGCCATTGGCTACTGCTGTATAAGTCCCACCAAGACTGGGGTGTAGTCTTAACAGCGATACCTTTGATAGTTGGTTGATATGTCATACTCACGCTGGGTGGTATGGTTCAAGAAAGTACAAATGCCATCAACAAAAGGATGAAATGTTCAACGCGAAGAACATCCAGATGAATGTTACGTTGATGAGCTCTTGCATTCAGTTCAACAAACGTTGGTACACCAAGTGATTTCTTGGTAACATCACCATTGCGACCATTTTCCTACATGAGACATTAACTACTATATTCTAAAGTTATATATATAAAGATATATGATCATAAAGGTCGCGTTCCCCAACGTCCACAGCCATTGCCATCGAAAATGTAAATTGTTCTTTAAATACATAGCGAAATAAATGCACCACAGTTCCTGACATTTTCTTGAATAATACCGCCCACACACCGACACTAACCCCGAGAGAGGATAACAAAACACGCATACATTCATGCTATAAAGACATTATCATTTAGTCCATCCGACTGTTTTGAGGGAGGCTAGCATAGTATTATCCAGACCAAAGTGTACGTAGTTGAATCAGAAAGGCTTCGAAACGGATGTGGAAATACAATCTTACCACACCAAATAAAACCGACACGCATGACATTCGATATCTTAAACATGCACCAAGTGTAGGGGTTGTGTATACAGTGGTCCATTTCATTCCCACTATCATGGCGCATGCCCACAAACTAGCACAGCGAGCATTGTTCTTCTCTGCTGGGAGATATTCGACGAGACAACTGCGGGGCGTCACACAGTTTGCTTCGGATAATGGTTAAGAAGTGTGGGTAGTCTGTACAATAGGGTCTTCTCCTTAGCAGATAGACATCTGTCCAATGGAATGGGACAGCTAGCAACCTTCGAAACACTGTCGAAGTTGTCCACATATGCCAATGCGTTCGCTGAGTTTGTGAGTTGACGAACCATCTATTGAGAAGTGACTAGCTAACTGGTTCGCATGGTGTACATGTCGTTATCCCATGTGGTATGAGACACATACATAGAGATGACCTTCTGTAAGCTTGTATACGCATCGGCCATATGCCTTCCTAGTTCAAGATGACGCACAAATATCATAGTTTGCAAATATTTAAAATCGTAAGCTAGACACCGGTAAATGAATTGTTTGAAACGTTATGATTAGAGGGGCCCTACTCCCAGGAAGTGGTGAATACTTTGTCGGTGTGAGCGACGTAGATTTATCAGACAAAGAAATGGAAGCTGGTCCAGATAATTATGGACGTGACGTGGCAAATCAGAATCTGTTATCAGGTAATTGTTCTGATATAACTATTCGGCGCACCTACGCTTACGGCCATTATCGGCGCTAAGTGGAGACTGGATTTCGAAATGCCACATCGCGATATTAATTGTGGTTTTTCATCTTTCCAGAAGGATACGAGCTATGTTATGCGTTTTGATATCTTAAAGTTGAACTAGTAGATGGTTTATGTACAGTTTCGTCCATACATACCGATATTATGACAAAAAGTTGAAATTAATATGTGAAAATATCGATTTCTTATCAATTTCTAGCCGCCAATTTAGCAGCGATCTTGGCTGTGAGTATCAATTGCCAAACCCTAATGAATACTTCTTGTCACTATTCCTTATCAACATGTAACGGTGGATAGAAATCGCGAAACAATAACGCCCATCGTTAGAAAGTAAAGGAATGTAGACTTGTTTTCAAATTTCGGTCGCCATTTTGGCCACCATCTTCGATTTGGAAAACAATTTCTTGCATGAGATGTAATGTAATTACTTCACCTCAGTATTTCCAACTCAATTGTAAGCATGGGTGGAGTTGTCTCGACAATAATGCCCAATGATGTGAATATGAGGGAATTTCGGTGATTTTTCAAAATCTGTCCGCCATTGTGGGCGCCATTTTGGATTTGGGGGACTTTTATTTGGATACGGTACAAGAAAAGTTCTTCGCCTAAGTGTTCCCAACTCACAATAGTAAGCAGGTGTGGAGTTGTCATGACAATAATGTTCACTGATGTTAAAATCGGCGATGTTCGGCGATTTTTTATTTCTGGTGACCATTTTGGCCGCCATCTTGGATTTGGGTAAATATTCCTCAACTTAGGTATAAGAGGAATCCTAGCTTGAGTATCTCCTGTACATATATATGCATGGGTGTTGTTATAATAGCAATAACATTCATTGATTCGAAACATAACATCGCTTTATTAACGTAGATTCGGCTTTGACCTATTATACCGGCATTTTGGAAAAGGTGATATCGGACAAAAATATCCCGCAATTAATGTATATTATGGACATCATGTGGTCGCCAATGACTCCTCTATATGATAAATGTATAATATGACGCAAAGATGCCAACATTTTCCCACAGAGACAAACGAAAGGTGGTAACATGTCAGAAAAATAGCATATTTTCACATTTCGGCGGCCATCTTGGCCGCCATATTGGATTCTGGTGTCGGATTTTTGGCTAATTTGTAAGGGTTGTATATTACCATAACGAATCGAGCGGAAAACAAGACATCATGTGACATCATCTTTACTATAACGGCGATCAAAGAGACCTGGTGCATTTAAAAAAAATGGCCGCCATGATGGACGCCATCTTGTCTGGAGTCTCTGCGGCCACTTTTTTTTCTTGTTAACAAGTGAAAAAAATTAGAGGAGACCTTAAGGAAGAAAATTAGTGGGGTGAAGTTAAGTCCTGGGGGGGGGGGGGGGGTGCAGAGGTCGACCAATATCTCCTGGACTAAATAGAATGTTAATGAATAAGGAAAGTCAAAATGTTTTAGTGCAGAGATTGCATTGTATTAATTTCAAGCATTTCTCCATAAATGTGGGCTGCAGGATGTGCCGATTGATTCAAATATGAAATCCAAGATTTCTGCTGGCGGCCATGTTTTAAAATATTTTTTGGATAAATTTGATGACTACCATCTAGAGATAACCCAGAAGAGCAATATGAAGTTTGTGAGGATTGGATGAGGAATGTGGCCTGTAGGATATGCTAAAAAAAAAAATTGTTATTTGTAAGAGTAACACCCAAAATGGGTGCTGGCGGCTATGTTTTTAACGAAATTCAGAATATTTGATGTCTCCCATCTAGTGGTCACCCCGAATATTCATATGAAGTTTGGCGATGATGGATGAGTGATGTGGTTAGTAGGGTGTGCTGAAATATTTAGTCATGAAAAGTGTAAAATCCAAGATGGCTACCCATATCCATGTTTTACATCCAAAATGTTCAAATTTAATAGCTCCCATCCAGAGGTGATCCTGTAACAGTTCTCAAACAAATGTGGGCTGCAGGGCCTGCTGGCGAATTCAGATGTGAAATCCAAAATTGCTGCTTGCATCATGCTTTTAAATAATTTCGGAATAATCTAGATGTCATCCATATGAAGTTTGGTGGTGATCGGATAAGGGATAAGGACATTGTTGACGGATGCCAACCCATGACAATAATTCAAACTTGACCCCAAGTTGAGCTAAATATCACTCCAACATTTGCTTGCAGTGGATTCGCAGAACTTAGAGCATGTATCTAATCTTCCGGCTGTGAATCGTGCGGTTTATTTGCCATCTACAAGCTCTCATTGGTCCCTATGTATTATAATCTGACGGCTGTGAATCACGTGGTTTATTTGCTATCTACAAGCTCTCATTGGTGCCCTATGTATTCTAATCTACCGGATGTGAATCGCGCGGTTCATTTATCATCAATACAAGCTCTCATTCGTCCCTATGTGTCTAATCTACCGGTTGTGAATCGCGCGGTTCATTTATCATCAATACAAGCTCTTGTTCATCCAAAATTTCCAAATGTGTCTAATCTACCGGTTGTGAATCGCGCGGTTCATTTATCATCAATACAAGCTCTTGTTCATCCATATGTGTCTAATCTACCGGTTGTGAATCGCGCGGTTCATTTATCATCAATACAAGCTCTCGTTCATCCATATGTGTCTAATCTACCGGCTGTGAGTCGCGTGGATCATTTTCCATCTACATGTATAAGCTCTCATTGAGCCCTATGTATTCTAATCTACCGGATGTGAATCGCGCGGTTCATTTATCATCAATACAAGCTCTCATTGATCCCTATGTGTCTAATCTACCGGTTGTGAATCGCGCGGTTCATTTATCATCAATACAAGCTCTTGTTCATCCATATGTGTATAATCTACCGGTTGTGAATCGCGCGGTTCATTTATCATCAATACAAGCTCTTGTTCATCCATATGTGTCTAATCTACCGGCTGTGAGTCGCGTGGATCATTTTCCATATATATATATATATATATATATACTAGAAGGTGACCCGACTTCGTCCGGGCTATTCAAAAACCAAATTTCAAGTCGATAGCTCCACCCGTTTCCGAGATCTGGTCTGCGCATGCGCGAAGCTGGCTGGCGTCGCATGGGCTCGGCGACCCGATAAAATTCGTATCCGGGGCAAGATACATACACATACCAAATTTCAAGTCGATAGCTCCACCCGTTTTCGAGATATATAGCACGATGTCATTTGCGGATACCTCGGCCGGTGATGAGTTAACGCGACATCGGCCGGTTAAGAGTTAACGCGATTACGTCACGATCTGTTGATGGCGTAATATATTTACGCAATGTTTTTCGATGAGCGAAGCATGGTCCTGTGTTCTTCCCGATAATTAAGGTAGAAACTTTAAACGTACACAGGCGTGTGATACATCATTGGAAAGATGAAGCGCCACAGATTCTAACCGTGCAATTTATATGACTGGAAATTTATTATTCGCGCTATATCGAATCGATTTGTGAGCACCGAACTGAAATATATTAGCGCAAAACGGCGTAAAAACAGATTTGACCTCGGCACGTGAAAAGTTGAGCTCGGATCTGAAAATTAATAGGCCTATGCCACTTCCCGACAGAAAATACCCCCACATAAATCGGCTCGGTCGTTTTCGAGTCCATCGCGATCACACACACACACACACAGACACACAGATCTTCCAAAATATATAATAGATAGTTATATATATATATATATATATATATATATATATATATATATATATATATATATATATATATATATACACACACACACACACACACACACACAACAAGCTCTCATTGATCCCTATGTATTATAAACTACCGGATGTGAATCGCGCGGTTCATTTATCACCAACACAAGCTCTCATTCATCCCTATATGTGTCTAATCTACCGGTTGTGATTCGCGCAGTTCATTTATCATCAATACAAGCTCTCATTCATCCCTATGTGTCCAATTAGTCCAGGAGATATTGGTAGACCTCTGCACCCCCCCCCCCCCCCAGGACTTAACTTCACCCCACTAATTTTCTTCCTTAAGGTCTCCTCTAATTTTTTTCACTTGTTAACAAGAAAAAAAAGTGGCCGCAGAGACTCCAGACAAGATGGCGTCCATCATGGCGGCCATTTTTTGTATATGCACCAGGTCTATTTGATCGCCGTTATAGTTAAGATGATGTCACATGCGGTCTTGTTTTCCGTTCGATTCGTTATGGTAATATACAACCCTTACAAATTAGCCAAAAATCCGACACAAAAATCCAATATGGCGGCCAAGATGGCCGCCGAAATGTGAAAATTGCTATTTTTCGGACATTTCACCACCTTTCGTTTGTCTCTGTGGGAAAATGTTGGCACCTTGACGCGATTTTATACATTTATCGTCTAGAAGAGTCATTGGCGAACACACGGGGACCATAATATACATTTCTTGACGGATATTTTTGTCCGATATCACGTTTTCCCAAATGCCGGTATAATCCGGTCAAAGCCAAAACGACGCTAATAACGCAATGTCTGTTTCGAATCAATGAGTGTTATTGCTATTATTACTCCAGCCATGATTATATATGTGCAGGAGATACTCGGGCTAGGATTCCTCTTATACCTGAGTTGAGGAATATTCACCCAAATCCAAGATGGCGGCCAAAATGGCCACCAGAAATAGAAAAATCACCGAAAATCGCTGATTTTAACATCAGTGAGAGTTATTGTCACGACAACTCCACACCTGCTTACTATTGTGAGTTGGGAACACTTAGTTGAATAACTTTCCTTATATTGCATCCAAATAAAAGTCCCCCAAATCTAAAATGGCGCCCACAATGGCCGACAAATTTTGAAAAATCACCGAAATTCCCTCATGTTCACATCATTGGGCATTATTGTCGAGAAAACTCCACACATGCTGACAGTTGAGTTGTAAATACTGAGGTGAAGTAATTACCTTTCATCCCATGCAAGAAATGGTTTTCCAAATATAAGATGGCGGCCAAAATGGCGACCGCTATTTGAAAACACGCCTACATTCCTTTACTTTCTTACGATGTGCGTTACTGTTTCGCGAATTCTACCCACCATCACATGTTGATATGGAATATTGGTATGAAGTATTCATTTGAGTTTGTCAAATTGATACTCAAGGTCAAGATGGCAGGTAAACTGGAGGCCAGAAATTGAAAAGAAATCGATATATTCACATACAAATTTCAACTTTTTGTCATAGTATCGATAAGTATGGACGAAACTATACACAAACCATATATTAGTTCAACTTAAAACGTATCAAAACGCATAACATTGATCGGGTCCTTCTGGAAGTACGAAAACCCACACTTAATATAGCGATGTGTCATTTCGAAATCCATTTGACACTTCGCGCCGATAATGGCCGTAACCGTAGGTGCGCCGAATAGCCACATTAGAACAATTACCTGGTAAAAGATTCTGATTTGCCACGTCCTTAATGATCTGGACCAGTTTCCATTTCTTTGACTGATAAATCTAGGTCGCTCACACCGACAAAGTATTCAACACTTCCTGTGAGAAGGGTCCCTTTAATCATAACGTTTCAAACAATTAATTTCCCGGTGTCTGGCTTAAGATTTTAGATGCTTGCTAAATATGGGATTTGTTCGTCATCTTGAACTAGAAAGGCATATGGTCGATAAGTATACAAGCTTACAGAAGGTCATCTCTATGTATGTATTTCTCATACCCCGTGGGGATAATGACATGTATACATGGCGAACTTCCCAGTTAACTAGTCACTTCTCAATAGATGGTTCAACTCACAAACTTAGCGAACGTATTGGCATACGTGGACAACTTCGGCAGTGTTTCGGAGGTAGCTAGCTGTCTCCCTCCCTTGGACAGATGCCTATCTGCTAAGGAGAAGACCATAATGTACCGACTACCCACACTTCTTGATCATGATCATAAGCAAACTGTGTGACGTCCCGCAGTCGTTTCGTCGAATAGCTCCCAGCAGAGAACAATACTCGCGGTGCTAGTTTGTGGACTGCGCCATGACAGTGGGAATGAAATGGGACACGGTATACAACCCTACACCAGGTGCATGTTTCAATATAGAATGTCATGCGTGTTGGTCTTTTTGGTGTGGTAAGATTGTATTTCCACATCCGTTTCAAGACCGTTCTGAATCAACATGACCAGACGTATAATTTTGTCTGTATAATACTATCCTAGCCAGTCGGATGGGCTAAAGGATAATGTCTTTATGGAATGAAGGTATGCATTGCTGTTATGATCTCTCAGGGTTAGTGTCAGTATGTGGACGGTATTATTCAAGAAAATGTCAGGAACTGTGGTGCATTTATTTCACTGTGTGTTTAAAGAACAATTTATAGTCTCGATGGCAATGGATGTGGACGTTGGTGAACGTGACCTTTATGATCATATAGCTTTATATTATATAACTTTAGAATATAGTAGTTAAGATGTCTCATGTAGGACAATGGTTTTGAATGGTGATGTTACCAATAAATCACTTGGTGTACCCAACGTAGGTTAAACTGAATGCAAGATCTCATCAAAGTAACATTCCTCTAGACGTTCTTCGCGTTGAACAT
The DNA here is from genome assembly GCA_032622095.1 of Siphonodentalium dalli. Classification (NCBI taxonomy): domain Eukaryota; kingdom Metazoa; phylum Mollusca; class Scaphopoda; order Gadilida; family Siphonodentaliidae; genus Siphonodentalium; species Siphonodentalium dalli. The sequence goes on from CP136067.1 coordinate 96,300,114, forward strand.
TTCACCCTTGTGTTGATGGCATTGTACTTTCTTGAACCATACCGACCACCACCCAGCGTGAGTATGACATATTATCGGTAACTATCAAATGCATCGTCCTGAAGACTACATCCATCCCATTCTGGTGGGACTTATATAGTAGTAGCCAATGGTACACGTCTGGATCGTTGATTAAGAACGGCTTCCAAGCGGATTGAAAGATACAATCTTAGCATACAAGGAAAGCAAAGCCACATGAGATCATGTCTGAATCTAAAACATACCCAAAGAAGGGGCGGTGCAGTCATGGTCCAATTTCATTTCCACTATCATGACACATGCCCACAAACTAGCACCGCATGTATTGTTATTATCTGCTTGGATCTGTACGGTGAGACGATTGATGGACGCCACCAGGACTGTTCTTATGATCATGGTCAAGAAGTGTGGGTATATTATGCATTGTGGTCTTCTACGCCTTAGCAGAAAGGCATCCGTCAAATGTTAGGCTTTCAACATTCGAAGCCATATACAGAAGTTGTCCGGCTACGTCAGTACGTGAATATGTGAATTGGTGAACCATATATTGAGAAGTGGCTGGATGTGAAGATCACCAGATGTACAGTTTGTTATCCACATTAGATAACCAAATCTGAAAAATACGCAGATAGAGAGATCCTTCTGAAAGCTAGTATACGCATCGACCGCATACCTTTGTAGTTTATCACGCAAGATGACGCTCAGATCCCATATGTAGCATCTGAATTATACCATAAGCTACCACGAATGAAGCTCGCCAAGAATAAGGATAAGAATTCCCAGCTTTCGAGACAAACACGTGAGCTTGACACTGGCATATGTGTTGTTTGAAACATTCCGATTAGTGGGACCCTTCTACCAAGAAGTGTGGAATACTGTCTTGGAGTGAGCGAGATAGATTAATGTGACGAAACGGATGCTGATCCAGATAATGCTGAATGTGGCAAATCAGAATAAGCTCAGGTACTGTTGTTTTGATTCTTGGAAGTCATAATATGACTATTCGGCGCACCCATATACGATTACGGCCATTATGGGCGCTTAGTGGAGAATGGATTTCTAAATGCCACATCGCGATTATTGTGGGTTTTCATCCTTCCAGAAGGCGACGACCTATGTTGGAACTAATAGATGGCTTATGTACCGTTTCGTCCAATGCATACATATTGATATTATGACAAAAAGTTGAAATTAGTATGTGACAATTTCGACTTCTTTTCAATTTCTGGCCGCCAGTTTGGCAGTCATCTTAATTGTGAGAGTTGGCCAAACTCAAATGAATACTTCATATCAATGTTCCATATGAATACTTCATATCAATGTTCCATATGGGTAGAATTCGGGTAACAATAACGCCCATAGTAAGAAAGTAAAGGAATGTAAGCTTGTTTTCAAAGTTCGGACGCCATTTTGGCCGCCATCTTCGATTTGGAAAACAATTTCCTTCATCAGATGCAAGGTAATTACTTTACCTCAGTATTTACAACTTAACTGTCAGCATGTGTGGAGTTTTCTCGGCAATAATGCCCAATGATGTGAACATGAGGGAATTTCGGTGATTTTTCAAAATTTGTCGGCCATTGTGGGCGCCATTTTGGATTTGGGGGACTTTTATTTGGATGCAATATAAGGAAAGTTATTCGACTAAGTGTTCTCAACTCACAATAGTAAGCAGGTGTGGAGTTGTCGTGACAATAACTCTCACTGATGTTAAAATCAGCGATTTTCGTTGATTTTTCTATTTCTGGTGGCCATTTTGGCCGCCATCTTGGATTTGGGTGAATATTCCTCAACTCAGGTATAAGAGGAATCCTAGCCCGAGTATCTCCTGCACATATATAATCATGGCTGGAGTAATAATAGCAATAACACTCATTGATTCGAAACAGACATTGCGTTATTAGCGTCGTTTTGGCTTTGACCGGATTATACCGGCATTTGGGAAAACGTGATATCGGACAAAAATATCCGTCAAGAAATGTATATTATGGTCCCCGTGTGTTCGCCAATGACTCTTCTAAACGATAAATGTATAAAATCGCGTCAAGGTGCCAACATTTTCCCACAGAGACAAACGAAAGGTGGTGAAATGTCCGAAAAATAGCAATTTTCACATTTCGGCGGCCATCTTGGCCGCCATATTGGATTTTTGTGTCGGATTTTTGGCTAATTTGTAAGGGTTGTATATTACCATAACGAATCGAACGGAAAACAAGACCGCATGTGACATCATCTTTACTATAACGGCGATCAAAGAGACCTGGTGCATATACAAAAAATGGCCGCCATGATGGACGCCATCTTGTCTGGAGTCTCTGCGGCCACTTTTTTTCCTTGTTAACAAGTGAAAAAAATTAGAGGAGACCTTAAGGAAGAAAATTAGTGGGGTGAAGTTAAGTCCTGGGGGGGTGCAGAGGTCTACCAATATCTCCTGGACTAAATCTACCGGTTGTGAATCGCGCGGTTCATTTATCATAAATACAAGCTCTCGTTCATCCATATGTGTCTAATCTACCGGCTGTGAGTCGCGTGGATCATTTTCCACCTATAAGCTCTCATTGATCCCTATGTATACTAATCTACCGGCTGTGAGTCGCGTGGATCATTTTCATCTATAAGCTCTCATTGATCCCTATGTATACTAATCTACCGGCTGTGAATCGCGTGGTATATTTGCCATCTGCAAGATCTCATTGAGGCCCTATATGTATTCTAATCTGACGGCTGTGAATCGCGTGGTTCATTTGTCATCTACAAGCTCTCATTGATCCCTATGTTTTACAATCTGCATTGTGAATCGCGCGGTTCATTTGCCACCACAAGCTCTCATTGGTGCCCTATGTATTTTAATCTGCCGGTTGTGAATCGTGAGGTTCATGTATCATCCACAAGCTCTCATTGATCCGTATGTATTCTAATCTGACGGCTTTGAATCGCGCGGTTCATTTGTCAGCTCTCATTGAGCCCTATGTATTCTAATCTGACGGCTGCGAATCGCGTGGTTCATTTGTCATCTACAAGCTCTCATTGATCCCTATGTATTCTAATCTGCCGTCTATGAATCGCGCGGTTCATTTGCCATACGCAAGCTGTCAAATGTTGATACCTATGTATCGCCATGGTAGTGTTGTGTACTAGCAGTTGAGTTAATGTGGCCTATGTTGGATTGTATAAGAACGCTTTGATAATGTATCTGTTATTAGCGACCAGGTTTTATCTTGTTTCAGCCAAACCTTGGCTGTTTATTTCACAGGAGTTTCTGGGATAACCTGTGTGTCGGCTCAGAACATGCGTGCCAATTGAGGAGAACACGCGAAGGATTTGTGTAAATGTTAGCCCAAACGACATTTCGAAGTAACGACTGCTTTGTTGTTTATTTCGAGGAATAATACCGCATCATATGAATTCAGCCCAAATATATTGACAGGTGTCAAGGGTCAAACTCAAAACTGAGCAATAAAAAACTAATATTAATAAATACCGAGTATATTTAATTTAACGCCAATGGGTCGTTTATGTGCGTTCAAGAGTGTATTTATGCCTAAAGCAAAGTGAAATAACGATCTTAAAATGAATTGGCCGGTATATTGTATTAGTTATCAGGGTTACCAGGGTCGTAGTTGTATAAATTACAATATATTTTTATGCTAAGATAATTGCGTGGTAATTTGTTTGCAATGGATTGATCGGTATTCAGGTCCCATATATGGAAATTCCAATTATGGAAAGTGACGTGCGCAAAACAGCTGCATCTGGGTCAGATATATTTATAGCGAAGAAATGTTGTCAAATTGCACGTCTGAATACGCGTCTTATTCTCACTTATACCGTGTTTATATCAGTTTTATTCTATGTGTTGTTGTGTATTGTATTACTTTGATCAAGGTTGCGCTTTTGTTATTCTCACAAAAGGTAAATTTGATGCGTGTTTGATGCGTGTTTACATTTCAAAATTTCGTCGGCCATGTACAGTAACACTAACACTACATATCATTAATTACGAGACTAATTTATCGAATGAGGTCAAATTTTCGCATATAAGAAGACTCGTATGTTATTCTGCACCATTCTGACGAGTGCTGAAATTCGCATTATTTTCGTTTTTATCGAAAAATAATCGTTCTCTATGTAAATTTTTTCAACCAAAAAAAAATTCATTGTTTTGCCAATTTCAAGCTAGTTTATAGCATGGTCATGGCATAATTTGACATAGCGAGTGTCGGTAGACGTTTCTTGAGTGTGCACAACAAATTTTGGTCCCAACGAAGCAGGCTAAAATCCTGAAATTTGTCAATTTTACTTTGCGTGTGAAGAAAATATTCATTTAAACTTCCAAAATTGGTTGAAATATGCTCAACAACATTCAGTTGAATGGTGACATTATTTATAGTCACCGACTAACTTCCACGATGAATCAAATTTGTTTTTATTGGTGACAATTATGTCGCGAGAGATAAAAATGTAAATTTTTTAAAGAAAATGACTTTAATTGCTTGTAGATCGGTGTTAATTATCTTCGTCAATGATGTCATGTCACGCTTGTTAATAATTCATTTGTTCGGAAATACTTATTGGGGGTCGAAATGTATAAAATTTAACTACCACCACTTCCAAAAACAACACCAATAAACAATAACGCTCTTTGTTCCATGCAATGGAAATGGCTATTTATTGTCCTGATATCAGTGATATAAATGAATGCCTAAAATTAGTATTATCCTGAAATAAATTTATGCCACTTTGGCGAACATGGGAACCACGGTACAATTTATGCCATTTAGGCACACTTCAGAGTGAAATCAGGGCTTATATTTCGGCGAAAATCCAAATCTAGATTCTCGTAAATATTCTCGCAAATTACCCTGGATTCTCGTGAAAAAGTATATATGGATTCTCGCTAAATCAGATGAAATATATGCCTTGGAAATATAGCAAATCGTTTAATGCTTTAGAATTTTTGTTTTTCGGAGATTTATATATATATGCTTAAAGACATATTATGGACTTGTTATGGACTTTTTCAGGTGCGAGAAATTGATAAGTTAGTGCTCAGGGACTTTGCCAAATCACTGAAATTTTCCAAAAAAATCTGCCACACCACTTCATAGAGAACATCGTCTGAACTACTCCAAATTGTAAATATTTACATCTCGATTCGGGGCGCAACTATCGGCTATAATTAAACAAAAATGATTTCGCCATCGAGAGTCATTGCATTTAACTAATATATAAGAATGACGTTGTGTATCATCCATTTGGATTAATATTCGTAACGAATAACTACTTTGAGAAAGATTATTCTTAATTTCTATTTGATCACTCTGCCCGGTGTCTGCCGGAGTGTTTCACATCACTTTAATCAAGGAAGACTGTTCAGAAAAACTGTATTTCAAGAAATCGTTTAATGCTTTAGAATTTTGGTTTTCGGAGATTTATATATATGCTTAAAGACATATTATGGACTTGTTATGGACTTTTTCGGGTGCGAGAAATTGATAAGTTAGTGCTCAGGCACTTTGCCAACCTGGGGAATTTTATCATTCTACTAACATCACTGAAAATTTCCCAAAAAATCTGCCACACCACTTCATAGAGAACATCGTCTGAACTACTCCAAATTGTAAATATTTACATCTCGATTCGGGGCGCAACTATCGGCTATAATTAAACATAAATGATTTCGCCATCGAGAGTCATTGCATTTAACTAATATATAAGAATGACGTTGTGTATCATCCATTTGGATTAATATTCGTAACGAATAACTACTTTGAGAAAGATTATTCTTAATTTCTATTTGATCACTCTGCCCGGTGTCTGCCGGAGTGTTTCACATCACTTTAATCAAGGAAGACTGTTCAGAAAAACTGTATTTCAAGAAATCGTTTAATGCTTTAGAATTTTGGTTTTCGGAGATTTATATATATGCTTAAAGACATATTATGGACTTGTTATGGACTTTTTCGGGTGCGAGAAATTGATAAGTTAGTGCTCAGGCACTTTGCCAACCTGGGGAATGTTATCATTCTACTAACATCACTGAAAATTTCCAAAATAATCTACCACCCCACTTCATAGAGAACATCGTCTGAACTACTCCAAATTGTAAATATTTACATCTCGATTCGGGGCGCAACTATCGGCTATAATTAAACAAAAATGATTTCGCCATCGAGAGTCATTGCATTTAACTAATATGTAAGAATGACGTTGTGTATCATCCATTTGGATTAATATTCGTAACGAATAACTACTTTGAGAAAGATTATTCTTAATTTCTATTTGATCACTCTGCCCGGTGTCTGCCGGAGTGTTTCACATCACTTTAATCAAGGAAGACTGTTCAGAAAAACTGTATTTCAAGAAATCGTTTAATGCTTTAGAATTTTGGTTTTCGGAGATTTATATATATATGCTTAAAGACATATTATGGACTTGTTATGGACTTTTTCGGGTGCGAGAAATTGATAAGTTAGTGCTCAGGCACTTTGCCAACCTGGGGAATGTTATCATTCTACTAACATCACTGAAAATTTCCAAAATAATCTACCACACCACTTCATAGAGAACATCGTCTGAACTACTCCAAATTGTAAATATTTACATCTCGATTCGGGGCGCAACTATCGGCTATAATTAAACAAAAATGATTTCGCCATCGAGAGTCATTGCATTTAACTAATATATAAGAATGACGTTGTGTATCATCCATTTGGATTAATATTCGTAACGAATAACTTCTTTGAGAAAGATTATTCTTAATTTCTATTTGATCACTCTGCCCGGTGTCTGCCGGAGTGTTTCACATCACTTTAATCAAGGAAGACTGTTCAGAAAAACTGTATTTCAAGAAATCGTTTAATGCTTTAGAATTTTGGTTTTCGGAGATTTATATATATGCTTAAAGATATATTATGGACTTGTTATGGACTTTTTCGGGTGCGAGAAATTGATAAGTTAGTGCTCAGGCACTTTGCCAACCTGGGGAATGTTATCATTCTACTAACATCACTGAAAATTTCCAAAATAATCTACCACACCACTTCATAGAGAACATCGTCTGAACTACTCCAAATTGTAAATATTTACATCTCGATTCGGGGCGCAACTATCGGCTATAATTAAACAAAAATGATTTCGCCATCGACTCGATGGCATCGAGAGTCATTGCATTTAACTAATATATAGGAATGACGTTGTGTATCATCCATTTGGATTACTATTCGTAACAAATAACTACTTTGAGAAAGATTATTCTTAATTTCTATTTGATCACTCTGCCCGTTGTCTGCCGGAGTGTTTCACATCACTTTAATCAAGGAAGACTGTTCAGAAAAACTGCATTTCAAGATCACCAAACAACTTTCCTTTTTAGGGCCACCACATCTTTCCAAAGATGTACTTCTTCCATTTTGCTATCAAAGACCGAAAAATGTCGTTAAACTAGAGATCCAAATACCCACTAAGGGCCCCTATATCTTGAAATATTAAAGACCGAGAATGTCGTTAAACTATAAAGACCGAAAAATGTCGTTAAACTATAGAGATCCAAATACCCCCTATATCTTGAGATATTATAAAGACCGAAAAATGTCATTAAACTATTAAAGACCGAAAAATGTCGTTAAACTAGAGATCCAAACATCCCGATCCCCTATTTGTTTTAGACAATTAAGAACGAAATATGTCGTTACACCATTAATACATAATTTGTGTTTATGAAAGTCTGGCACCCATTAGCAGTTTGTTTTCAGTACATTTTAATATTCATTGGAACGTAAACAATTATTCGCTGACAGAAATCATGTTAATATCGCCTTTCGTTACTGGTTTCCTCTACTCAAATATTTCTCACTGCTCAATACTTATAATTAAAAAAAATGTTCTGTGTTTTGTGTCACTTCTTAATAGCATTATGTATTCTGCTATTGGCAAGAAACAAAGTTGCAGTATACCTTAAAGGTACGGAAGGCCTTGGTGGGTATCCTGTGAACATATTTCCACCTGTCAAAAACCGCTGCAAACGAAAATAATATTCAAATATAGACATACTTTGTTAATATACAAATGAGAAATATCTCATAAACAGTATGTTATTGTCGTAAATTTGACGATTGTTTGACAAAGCATAAAAAGTTACTTTCTTGGTGTTTCTTTATATTATGATGGTAAACATAAAGAGCGTTCTTTGTTGCTCAATTCCTTATTTGGAAATAATAAAGAGCGTTTATACCATTTGTGTGTGATTAGCCAGTAGCATTGTGCTGCCTTCTATAACACAATCAGACTCTTGTTTAGGTAAAATTTAGTAGGTCTTTATGTGAGCATGATGTTTACGCGATAGTGATCGTATATTTGAACCAATATGTATGCCTTTTAATATTTTTCTGTTTACGGTGTTTGGAACAAATATGAATATTTTCGACAACTAAGCCCCCTCGTCCCTTTAATATAATTAATATAACATCCCTCATCCAATAATCTCCAAATTGCATATCTAAGTTCAATCCTAGTTACACGTCACGCCGCCCCTCATCATTTGCCAATTGTACACCCTTTTTTTGCTGCTGCTGCTGCAACTGTTCAATTTCTTTTAAAATTATTGAAAAAATGGCCCTCCCGCCCGCCGACATTTACTTCTGATTTTGTTTTATCATCGGTCCGCACCAAAATTGAGCACACGTCCCTATATAATATACCTATTTAAACCGAGTATACACGGTGGTGTAATAGATCAACCGTTAATTTAACCGTTTAGGTAGCATATTTCCACGTATACGTTATCACGACAAATCCCTGCTGATCTGTTATTAATGAACCAAACACTTAACATGTCAACACACTCTGGCCCGCCAATGCTACAGTGTATAAACGTAACGGGGCAAATATGCACATTATATTGGCAGCTAACGAGAGCATTCATCATCGGCAATCTGCTCACCTCTTTTATCCGATACGATAGAAACTAAACGATTTGTTACTTCTAATTACCCGTACTTAATTACACTACTTGCGTGTTAATAAAGTACGACCCCATTACCACTAAATGTGAAACATGGGATTTAGAACATTAATATTCACTCTTACATATTTCCACATTCAAGGTGTAATCGTATGTCAGTTGTAACGTTGTGAAACTGCAACCGAACTGAATTATTCTATGCTAAATAGTTCACGGCTGACCTGATGCATGCATCTTAGTTTTCTTGTCTGGTTTGCTCCCGAAGTTCGGGCAGTGTTTTCTTATCTCGTCGAATAAACTTTGTCTCCGTAGATCGTCGTTGTTTGTGTAGATCTAAACTGGCGTATTACCTTCATAACTACTGGCGTGGTGGCAGCGGCAACGAAACTCCGCCCAATCATTTCAACAAAAGAGGTTCATGTATACCACTCGAATTCCCCGACAGTTTTACATTCTATTTTGCCTGTATTCGCGGCAAATGACCGACACGAGAGTGTGTTGATAAAGCGGTCTATTCACTGGGGCTCAACGATTCCTCGATGATCGGATCTAACAGGTTCAAAATCGGATCTAACAGGACTTCGATTCCGACTCAAACAAGATTTTAATGCCAAAATGGCGGCTTTTGTATGAAAATTGACAACAAATCTCAGAAAATGGTAAGTATGAGCACTATATTGGCTATTGGCATGGCATATAATTAGTGAAATTCGATTGTAGTAACCCGAAGAACCTGTATATGACGTCTGGCAAAGATTTATGCCATTTATGCGCCTTACTTACGCTGAGATAAGTCAAAATCGATGGGGAAAAACATAGCACCGAGGTTCAAGTCATATTGTTGAATGGGTATAAATATGTATGGAAATAAAGTTCTATGCATAACGTGTTATTACTGTTCGAGTGCATATTGAAACAAAAATGAATTCAATTAGTCGTGAGTTTTTGTTTTAAACACTAATTTTAAAAGTATAACATCGGCTCCGACCCTAATTTTGATATATTCCGACCCCAATCTGTAGAAATTGATCGGCTCCGACTCTTAACACACATTAGTCAATTCTTTTTCTGGAAATTGTTGAAATGTCTCATTGGACATGGGTGTCAGATTCTTGCCATTTTCATTTAAAATAATCCATTTTCTGGTCGCTAGAATACCTGACACTATATATATATTGTGTATTTTATCACATTTATCTTTAAAATAGTGTGTTCATAACTTGGAAGATCTGACATGTTTGTGGCTGGCCTATTAACCATCTGAGGATATCTAATGATACCATTGTACATTTGGGTGCCATTCATGCTATCATAGGTGGTGATTAACGAAGACTTGCCTATCTTCTGTTGGGTAGTAGACATGCCCAAATAAGACTGCATTTACCTAATAATATAGACAGATGTCACATTCGTATGGTTTAAGACCGGCGTGTGTATTTAGGTGCGAGTCCAAATCATGCTTCCCGTACATCGCCATTCCGCATTTATTGCACTTATACTTATGTGTGGTTGCCGGCTCGTGCTTCATCTGGACAGGCAGACGCAAGCCGGTGGTTGTATTGAATGTGCGGGAACACATGTGGCACAACTTTACGGACGCTTCAGAATATCCTGATACACACGCTGATTCGGATGGTTCTTCGTGACGCTTTAAATGGCGTGTGTAGTTAGATTTATATTGTGTGGAATAGGTACAAATTCCACACTGGTGCATTCCACTTTGTTTGGTAACTGGGGTAGAGGCAGCAATCGGGACCGGGTTTGAAGAAATGTCAGTCTCAATTTCTTCACGTTCAGCCGCATCCAATGACACGGACAAGTCCAACAAAAGCAAGGAATCCTCGAAAGTTATTAGAGATCCCGCAACCCCTGGATATATTCTGAAAGTATAAATGTATAAATAATTCAGTTTACATGTAACAATTTATAGTAAATACAGGCATATGCGTGTTGTGCAGAATTTTAATTAAAATTGGTCATTGCTTTTGTTGGACCTGCCAAATTGACTTCTATATTTATGTTCATGAAATATCAATTTAGTCCAGGAGATCGACCCCAAGAAATAACAAATGTTGCTCATTTTGACGGACAAGTGCTATCCGGTCTAATTTTGTAGTAAAATATATGTAGATTACGAAAATCCATGATAGCAGTGGTGAATTTGTAGCTTAATTGGCGAAAAATGTGTTTTTATTGACCTACCCGATGACCGAAAATGAAAGAATTTTCCAGCGACGTCATATTACTACTAGTCCGGGAGCTAATATGGATATCCTTGCACCCCCTGGGACTTAACTTCTCCCAACTCATTTTGTTCCTTATTATGTCCTTCAACTTTTAAGCAATGTTAGCAAGAACAAAAAGTGGCCGTATAGACTCCAGACAAAATGGCGTCCATCATGGCCGCCGTTTTTCAGACCAGACCCTCAAGTCAGTTTTATGCAAATTAAGCGGTGAAAATCTTGTAAAATGTATACAAATGTATATATTTTCGTGAAGCTAAGACATAATGTCACTTTTTTGGTGCAAAATTGAAACTCACCATCCAAGATGGCCACCAATATGGCCGCCGGAAGTTGAAAATATGACTTTTTTTTACAAATATCTTCTAGATCGATTCATGCTGTTTGGAACTGGTTGAGTAATGCGACTTTATTTTATATTTTGTGTAACTGATCATTGGGGCAATTAAATATGCACTTTTTGTGTTCCTAGCCCCTTCCGTTCCCTCAAAAATTCGAATTTACAGAACGCAGTATAAAATTTCACAAAAAAATCACAATTGGGATTATAGTCATATTTTAACAAGAAATGAACAGAACTTTGTAATGTAAGTGATGCATATGATTATACCTATGAATATTCCAACTCACTGGAACCAAAATTCTTACTTTGGCTCAAAATGGCTGCCAAAATGGCTGCCAAAATATGGAAAATGATAAATATTGCCCCAGCGTGTTCTGCAATCGATTACAAGTTGTGGATGATGTACAAAATTGGCTATTCTGCCTTCTATACATTGAATACTAACATGCCTGATGTGCCATGGTTAATTGTTACTATTGTCACCACTGACATCACCAAAAATATTGGACTTTTCTCTCAAAAACTTGGCTTAAATATCGGCAAAAATTAACTTTTCATGTTTAGACCATTTTTGCAATTAAAATGTAACTATCTTTGGGTTGAAAGGTGTTTATTGTTTTGGTCTATATTAAATGTGTCACACTACGGGTTTTATAGACCAAATTGTTCGCCCGATTTTGACAGAACTCTATACTCTCATTAAGTAGACATGGATAAATAATTTATATGCAGCCTGTGTCAGGGAGGACGCAGTTATATAGGGGTGGGTGTAATATAGTGTGTCATTTTGACATATTTCTCGATGGGTTAATATATAATGCTATGTTATTATGGTCTGAAATGACTAATATCGAGATTTCTGGTGACCATTCAACGTTTGATACCATTTGATGTCCCGATGGGGTATATTTTAGAAGTTCTGACACGTCACCAAGCTTCGGTACATGTCACGAAGCTTCGGTACATAGGATGAAAAACCGCCACAGATTTGGGGTTAATGATGCAAGGTCACATTTTTCGCCAGATTTCGACAGAACTATATGCTCTCATTAAGTAGACATGGATACACTTCTTGTATGTAGCACTGTGTCAGGGAGGAAGCAGTTATATAGGGTGGATGTAATATAGTGTGTCATTTTGACATAATTACACCATGGTTTAATATATAATTCCATGATAATTACAATCTGAAATGACTGATATCAAAGTTTATGGTGACCATTCAACGTTTGATGCCATTTGACGGTACGTGGCATGAAGCTTCGGTAAATTGAATGAAAAATCGCCACAGATTGGGGTTAACGATGCGAGGTCACATTTTCGGTCATATTTTGACGGAACTGTATACTCTCATTAAGTAGACATCGATAAACTTCTTATATGTAGCCCTGTGTCAGGGAGGGAGCAGTTATATAGTAGGTGTAATATAGTGTGTCATTATGACATATTCCTCGATGGGTTAATATATAATGCGATGCTAATTATGATCTGAAATTATTAATATCCGGGTTTCTGGTGACCATTCAACGTTTGTTAACGTTACCATATGATGTCATATGGTGGTATATTCCTGGAGTTCTGACACGTCACGGTACATGGCACGAAGCTTCGGTGCATTGTATGAAAAACCGCCACAGGTTTGGGTTTAAGAATGCATTGTCAATTTTTGTTTTGCCACAGCACTGGGAGATAAGTACCCAGGGTCACATGTTTCTTCTGATTTTGATAGTACTGTATACTGTTATTAATAAAGATACACCTTGACTAACTTCATGTTGAATGAACCAGTCACAGTATAATTTTCTATTATTGAACATTTAACTTGAATGTCACGAATAATCGGTACATTCATGTTTTGTTTCGACGTCGACTGTATGCATAAATCTGATTTAAATATATAAATAATAATTAATGTACCGAAGCTTCGTATCTATAGGTTACAAACACCTAATTATTTTCCATAGGCGACAGTGTTAACTAAAAGTCCCGCCGGCTATGGGTTAAGCCTATTTGAACTTCAAGTGGTCAATTTTCCCTTAGCACATCCGCTGCACCAGTATGTGACAACAAACGCGCCATTTTCGGTATTTGTTTCAAACGATAGTCTTGCATTTCCACAACTACCCCATTTACTGCACAAAAATCAGCAGCATAAACATATCCAGACCCCTTCCGTAACTTCTAGATACCACCAGACTCTTCCTGGACATATAAACATACACGATCGCCATATTTACGTAGGCTATGATTTTATGTTCCCGATTAGGGATATTTCCCTCAATGATAATCAACCAATCAGCAGCCAGATTGTTTTGTTATGCTGACTCGAGTTTCAAGAAGCGTAACTCTATATAATTAGTTGCCTGTAACATATAATTGTAAAGAAAATCGAACTTTGATTATGTAAACTGCGCCAATTTTACAAAAAAAGCTTTACTGTGATACGATAGAAATATAGAAGTCATTGGTCATCCTATTATCTCCCAGTGGTCCTTTGACCCACATACCCCGTTTTAAAATTGACCATTGGGGGGGGGGGGTAAGAAATAACACCGATACTCGATTCCTGATAACTCTGGAAGCACAGTTCAGTAGAAAGATACTAATGTCTCATGTCATGCTTGTTATATACATATATACTGCATAGTGTCGCATGCCCCATGTCCATCCACTCTCTAATCGGAATATTATGACCACAAATGTGACCACACCCAAAATTCAGGGTTTTTCATCATAATTTAATTTGTAAAATCCGACTCGCGTGCATAACGCACAGGATAGAAAGGCATATGTATATGTTTTGGAAACTAGTTACGTATATCTACCATATGCCTTAAGAAATTTATCTAATTTTGAACAGTACAATGTTTAATTGGATTTGAATTAGACCCCCCTCAACTTAGAAAACAAGTAGAAACCTTCTTAAATCCATTTATAAACATTGTAGAAGCCAAGTTGTAAATTATTTAACAATATTAAAATAATTATGGTGAATTTTAACCTTAAAATCATACTAAGATGAAATGGTTGCAATTTGGACGATTTTGCGTAAAAAAGTTAAAAAAATGTTAAAAAAATTGGAACAAAAACATTTAAATTCTTCAATTTTTTAGCACAATTAGTTATTTAACATTATTAACACAATTACTATTCAACTGAATCACCAAAATCATACTAAAATGAAACTTTACACATTGAAAAAAAATATGAAAATTTTGGGCTTAAAATGTCGAAAAATGCCCAAAAAATCGAAAAAAAACAAAGGAGGCTACAAATTTGTTCTTGCTATCATGACTTTTCTTCATTACCATACCTAAAACATTAAAAATAACATGGTCGCAGCTTGTCCGTCAATATGAGCAACACTACCTCCCGATCTCCTGGACTAATTGGTATGTAGGCCTATATATGCACACATTTTCCCGAGAATTTTGACAACAGGTTATATAAGTCTTATAAGATCACGTATGCTATTGCGTATAGTCATAATTATACTGCCCTGTGGCATTAGGGTCGTAAACATAGTGCGAACGTATCTGGTGATCATGTAAGGGTCGGAATATTTGAAACCTGTTAGATCCTGATCCGAACCACCAAATCACCGATGAGTCGGAGTATTTTTCTTCATATTTCTTATACATCGTAATTACTGGGTCAATAACTAAAATTATGGGCTTATTTTGATATGTGATAAACACTAAATTCATTCAGAACCCATTCTGTGCAATTTGACATATACAAAGGTTAATAACAAGTCGGGAGATGCACGTTAAATTATCAATGGGAAATGCATACAAAAAAAGCACGTGCTCGAGTTTGAAGTCAAACAACCATTTACACCTTTGTTTCGGGTCATTGTCATTGGTTGTGTCGGTGTGTCATACCCTGAACCAAGATACATTGAAGTATACACGTTATAACTGACCTTTCTGTCATTTTCTTCTTCTTTTGCGGGTTAAAAACTTCTGGAAAATTTAAAAGTCGGAATGGGGTCGGAGCCGATCAAATTGGGGCCGGAGTAAAAATCTGTTAGATCCGATCCTCGAGGAATCGTTGAGCCCCAGTGCTATTGGAACTGTTTAATTTTGACAGGTGCACTGTCTGTTCGTTCGGGGGTTATCGGGATGTCGTTAGGCAAAATAAAAAAGATAATATGTTTCCGATAACGGAGAGAAAAAATTAGGGTAGGTAGGTAGGGAAATGTATTTTTTTTAATTATTTTTTTATATTTTTTTCCAGCTGCAGAAATATTGAACTACCTCGACCGAAATGACATAAAATGTCTACTTGTGTTGTAGGGAAAGTATTACTTGTGGAAATATACATTAACATTGAACAAGATATCAAACTTGCTGTTATTCTTAATAGTGTGTTTCAGTATTCACATACTGATTTTGGCCATAAACTCAGAGGGATGGGGCTCGGAATTTATGTCCGAAAATATTATAGAACCTATATATTTGAATTGTTCATATGGGATATTCTGCCTGATTGTTGAAGATGTCAGTTGGGCTGAAGGGGGTCACTCACCAAATACAAGTGCTGAAGGGTATTTTACGGTACACAGGTTTGTGATCAGCACTAATGTAGTTACTTTAAGTGTGTTCCCGAAAGTCTGGCAGCCACCAGCAGTTCGTCTTCAGTTAATTTTAAATTTCCTTGCAACCTATACAAAGATCCTCTAACAGAAATCATGACAAGACACGAATATACTGTTCAGCACATTTTCAAAACCTGTGTAGCATTAGTTGGTGTCAATTATAAAAGCAAGTTTATCAAAACAAAACATTTATTTTGAACAAACTAATATATTAAAGGGGTACTGTACCCTGAATCCGGTTATTTGTAGGACTATCTCCTTGTATACTCAACAGAATATATGCAACAAATGAATGAATTTGAGGCGGCATGTATTAATGCCAAATACACTTATGTGCTCTATGAATGGTGCAAACAACATGGTAAGTATATTGAAAATGAATTTATGACTCCAGTCATATAAATTACCATGTTGTTTGCATCGTTCTCATAGAACACATCAGTGTATTTGGCACTAATCCATGGCCCAAATGCATTAATTTGCTGCATATATTCTCTTGAGTATAAAAGGAGATGGTCCCATAATTGGCAGATTCAGTACCCCTTTAGATAGCACACAGCATTTTTAAATGTGTGCAAAAGAAACATGATGGGTGAGGCAATGAAGTGTACCAGTAAAATGTTGTTTGAATATTAAGTGTCAAACGAAATGGAAATGTACATTTCTCATGCTGTCAAGAAAATAATAAATGGGCATGCATGTTTATTTGGAACTCATGAATATGTTCCATAAGTCCCAAACAAGGCATAATGGTAAAGCAGGCATGAGATCCACTCTCTTGAAATTAAAATTGCAAGATTCATGCCTATCAATCCACAACCCATCACACACCTGTGGCTTTTGAGACAACTGTCACACTTCATGTCACTTATCACAGGCTTATGTTAGAAACCATGTGTTTTGCACCTAATGATTATCAATATTTATGAGCATTGGCGGTAAAAACAGTAAAAAAAAAATTAAAAAAAATTTGACTTTTTCTCAAAATATCAATAAAAAGATTAGGGTCGGCGGGTTATTTTTAGGGTCGGTCGATGTACGGAAACATATTATCTTTTTTATTTGGCCTTACCCCACATCACATTGTTTCATGGAAACTTTCCTGTTGTTGTGACACTAGTATCGGGCAGAGATGAAAATTGGATCAGCAATGATGTGGCCCACTCACTTGGATTGTCAGTATCTCCCATACCAGAATATTCGCTACCACACGACAAAGGCACACACAGTATTCGTGGATGTACACAAATTGAACTGCAACGAGATGAACATCATCTTTGTGTGGATGCTATTGTTGTAGATCATCTCGATGTTGATGTTTCAGCTGGTTTGTCATTTATGTCACAATATGACATAACAGTTCGACCGGCCAAAGCTATAATCATGATTGGAGATGATTTGTATCCATACAACAAGCGGACTGTCCCAAAGAAAGATTGTACCGATGTTCACAAATTACCGTCTACAAAAATGACGTCACTTGATGACAGACTGCCGCCTAACTCAGAACTACCGGTATCTCAAAATCACTCATTTCCATATGACTGCAATTCGATGTCAACCAACACTGAATTTGACTCAAAATCTCTATGCTCTGTTGCTAGATCTGAGATTCCAGGTCAGTACAGGTACAGTTCAGCACAGATTAGAGAACAAAAAGACAAAACCACCACCTGTTCCCAGATTATTGGACAAAGAATCTGCGCTCATTTCTGTACAAGAAGCTGATTGCACAAATGAGTTTGATGGTACTACTAGTGATTGTAGCAAGTCAATGATGAATCTTCTCACGTCTATGGATACCGGTCAAATCATTCAGCCACATGACAAAGTATCTGTACCAGATGCACTCATTGTTGTACAAGAAGCTGATTGCACAAATGAGTTTGATGGTACTACTAGTGATTGTAGCAAGTCAATGGTGAATCTCCTCACGTCTATGGATACCGGTCAAATCATTCAGCCACATGACAAAGTACCAGTATATGTACCAGAGTTGTCTGCTCCGGTACATGTGCAAACTCCATCTAGCTGCCCAGATCTGGACGCAGATTCCCGACAGCTGGTGTTTGGTCAGCCGTCGACAGAGTACGCCTATGCAGATCATGCCACTTGCGCACGGGTTGCAGTTTCACGATATCGCGATCGTAATAGACTCACAAGCAGATACTATTCATCGCAGGAACACTATCAATCTGATGATAATTCTGTGGAAATCGTACGATTTCGTGATCGTGACAGGTACAGCAAAATCAGCAGAACCATATAGACGTCTAGGTTATGCTCTAATTGGATGTCTACTGAGCAAGATATTGTTGCTTGTGATTATCGATGTGCCATTAACATTCAGTATCAGTGGGGTTGGTAGACAGTCTAAAAGAGTGCTTCCTGAAATTCCGAAACAATATATTCGTACATATATCGGACCGGACTATTACATTGTGAATGGCTATGTACTCCTAATCTCCTATCTACTTCATGACAAATTTGGATTGCACGTAAAACACCTGGACTACAATTTGAACTACCGAAATATTTGCTGTTTCAGACATTCAGAGACATTCGAATTTCCTATCTGGACAGATTTGGCTAATTTAGTATACTTACACAAGTTATAGACAATGATTTCAGACTTTAATTCCAGTTCAGTTCATAAGACTACAGTTATACCCACCACTGACTGATAATTCACTTGTGTTTTCAAGTAGTGTTATATTCCTGTTTCATTTTAAAATTTATTTTAACCAGCAAGAAGAAAGGAAGAGAGAAAAAGAAAAGTGGTTGCGCCATGGTAGTGTTGTGTACTAGCAGTTGAGTTAATGTGGCCTATGTTGGATTGTATAAGAACGCTTTGATAATGTATCTGTTATTAGCGACCAGGTTTTATCTTGTCTGGTTTGCTCCCGAAGTTCGGGCAGTGTTTTCTTATCTCGTCGAATAAACTTTGTCTCCGTAGATCGTCGTTGTTTGTGTAGATCTAAACTGGCGTATTACCTTAATAACTACTGGGGTATTATTTAACTGCCGGCAGTGAATCGCGAGGTTCATTTGCCATCCACGAGCTCTCATTGAGCCCTATGTATTATAATCTGCCGGCTGTGAATCGTGCGGTTCAATTGTCACATACAAGCTCTCATTGATCCCTATGTATTCTAATCTGCCGGCTGTGAATCGCGCGGTTTATTTTGCATTTTAAGCTCTCATTGAGCCCTAGTATGTCTTCTAATATGGCGGATCTGTATGATTCCCGCTGATCACGCGCCAAGTAAAGGGCTTTAAGTAGTATATGTATTCATCAACATATGTTTTATCCTCTAATGTGGCAATCATGGAATCCCAACAAATCTATTCTCCTATAGTCAGGATGGTATTAAACATGCGATGTCCGTTCTGTACACTTTATATAGTTGTGACAGTCATCATATTCTATTGTTTAATTGAAACCACCATGCTCTTTCGCTAAGTGTCTGTAACAACCATCACTATCAGTGAAGAATTTCATGCAATTCCAACAAATGTGCATTTTACAACAACTGCAAGTCATATGCTGACACGCGCCGTCCTTCTCAATGTAGATCTCACAATTTGGACACTTTCTTCTAGTGTCCTCATTGGCTAGAAGCCATTTCTGAAAGCTCTGATTGGCTGCTATAGAGCTTATGTTAACCTCGCACGATATCCCAGGATGATATTGAACATGACACCCTCGACACGTCACTGTTCCGCAAACATCACAGTCAAACCGTTGGCTATTTTTAGTAACACGGTAAACCAATGGGCAATCTGGTGATGGACAGAACCGATAATCCTCAATGGGGCCCTATGTATTATAATCTGCCAGCTGTGAATCGTGCGGTTCATTTTGCATATGCAAGCTCTCGTTGGGCCCTATAATGCTCCTAATATGGCGGATCTGTATGATTCCCGAGTCAAGTAAAGGGCTTTAAGTAGTATATGTATTCATCAACATATTATTATCCTCTAATGTGACAATCATGCAAACCAACAAATATATTCTGCGGTGTCTGTTCTGTACACTTTATATAATAGTGACGGTCATCATATTCTGTTGTTTATATGAAACCACCATGCTCTTTCGCTAAGTGTCTGTAACAGCCATCATTATCAGTGAAGAATTTCATGCAATTCCAACAAATGTGCATTTACAACAACTGTTTAGTTGACATTATGATGTTCCTTCCTTAAGTGTCTGTAACAGCCACCATTATCACTGAAGAATTTCATGCAATTCCAACAAATGTGCATTTACAACAACTGTTTAGTTGACATTATGATGTTCCTTCCTTAAGTGTCTGTAACAGCCATCATTATCACTGAAAAATTTCATACAATGCCAACAAATGTGCATTTTACAACCGCTGCAAGTCATATTCTGACACCCGCCATTCTTCTCTATGTAGGTCTCACAATTTGGACACTTTCTTCTAGTGTCCTCATTGGCTAGAAGCCATTTCTGAAAGCTCTGATTGGCTTCCTTAGAGCTTATGTTACCCTCGCACGATATCCCAGGATGGTATTGAACATGACATCCTCGACATGTCACTGTTCCGCAAACATCACAGTCAAACCGTTGGCTATTTTTAGTAACACGGTAAACCAATGGGCAATCTGGTGATGGACAGAACCGATAATCCTTGTTGTTGGCCTTCAGAAAACTTTGCACTGCTTTATGTAAAACCGTTTCCATAGTAATGCCACCAGAAAGGAAGTTTTTTAAGTCCCTCAATGCCCATTCTTCCATGCAATTTACAGCACAGCATTTCATTGGGAAATCTGCAGAAGTCAAGTTTATCTCGAGCTGCAGTTTCAAACAGCTTTTGCAATAGGCATGGCCACAAATTTCGAGTCGATACATGCCACCTTCTTCAATCGCGCAAAAGCAGACATTGCAGTTGACATCCTCCTCAACGTCGGCCTCGGTTCTTCCACATCTCGGCATGATGCTTTTCATATAATTCTCTATTAGGGACTCCATATTTTGCACTCTTCCTTCAGTCTGTCCATGAATGCTAACAATCTGACGTTGATGATCCAACTCAAGTGATGCCCCATCTGTTTTTAGTTTTTCGAGATAAATTCCATATTTGATGAGAAGTTCCTTCATTGCCCCTATCGGCATTTCCGGCCCTCGAAGGTCTATTTCGACCCTTTTCTCACGCAATGTTTGTTGAATGAATGTTGTAATATATGTGCAGCACGTCTTCAATTGGTTTCTCGACCCGTAAATACGGACCTGGTTAAACCGAGAGTCGAACTTGACGATTCTTTTCCCATGAATATCAAGCTGGCTGACGAATTTCTTGCCCCTCTTAGTGCAAATCACTTCAAAATTTGCCACGTTATCACCGTCCAAAATAAATCCTTGTATGATGGAACTGAAATAATCCTTGACAGCGAACATATCATCAGAATTATCACAAACGAGCTCTATGCTCCAATGTCCTGATTTTCTTTGTCTCGGCTTGACCATCACGTCTCCTATTTCATCTCCCAATTCTTGATGGAGATTATTAACAGCGATGGTAATCTCGGTGTTCAGCACAGAATATATCATTTTATTAACAAACAGTGATGCTTTGATCTGTCTCTTCACACTGAGGGCTGATCCGTTCATTGTTTCCAATAACAACGAATTGTACGCATCTTCTCCATTATCCAAGTCATCAAACCTAATAAAGGCCACAAATTGAAAGGAATTATCTCTAGGAGTAAGCATTGAAACAGAAAAACTCTTCCTATCAAGGACTTGTGAGACTTTAGCAGCCAACTGTCTTTTCAGTGAGTCCATAATTTCCGGAGATGTTGTCTCAGCTTTCTCGCGAACGGCATTCAATCTGACGTTGCGGTCATGTACCCCTGCATTCTCCAGTATATGTTCCTTCAACTCGTTTGCATCAGGATTTGGTGGTAATCCACTGATATGAACTGAACGCTCTGAATTTTTGGTGTTTGGCCTTACTTTAATCCAATTGCCATGATATAAAACCCGTGCAAGTCTTCTAACTTTCTCACAGTCCCTAGTACTATTTAAATCCAGGAATCCAAATCCATTACATCTCCGCCGAATCCACGTGACCTTCACCTCCATTGTCTCTGATTCGTTGTGTATGGCTTGTTTGTAGATTTCCACGCAAATATTCTTGTTTTTTTGTATAATCGCATTCTTTGCCGACTCTTCATCTTCAAAAATAACATGACCCCAAACAGTGTTATCTTTCTTCTTTTCATATTTAACGCACTGTATCACCCTGCCAAATTGGTTGAACAATCCGAGCATTCTGTCTCTGGGAATCGCTGCACACGATGCCGATGTTGTGATTTTCACTTTGTTGTATTCACTGGACATCACCAACATAGACACCGCTGCACCTCGACCAATGTAAACCTTGACGCTTTCCGATTCCTTTGCTAAATTTAGCAGAATCATATCACTTTTTAAGGTCTCTCGCAAATCACATGTTTTTTCTTCAAGCAGGTCTTCGACAGCTTCTTTTGAACAGCCTTTCCCTATGACCTTCACCTGCCCTTGTTTCCTATCAACGTCAATAATTGCCATGGAATCCGGCATCATTTCCAGAAGTTCGACTTCTAGTTTCCGTAAATTCATAAATCGTGGCCCGACAAGTACATTGAAGAGGCTTGAGCCGAAATTCCTGCAAACAGATAGCGACACAGTGTGAAGCTTTTCAACGTAATCAGACGAAATTCTTCCCGATTTTACGAGGTCCTCCACAAGATGTCCATCGACTGAGGTCACATTAATCACAAATTGACGTGATGTCCGAAGAACGTTCTGGTATATCACCCATTCTGGATTGAGCTTCGTGAGTTTTAATGTAGAAGACGGGTGTATGTGAACTTGCTGAGATAAGGCACATCCAATATATCCGGATTTTTCATGTCCTGTACTGTAGCACAAATTCCCAAAAAAAGCAGTTCAACATGATCGTCTTCAACTGCGTTATTAATTCTTCAGAATCAATGTTGAATCCTGAACTAACCTTAATTTTTAGATCTTTTTTTATAATCATCGTCAAATCTTTTAAAGTGTTCTCGATCATCTTCAGTGATTTTTGGTTGAGACTATTTTCAATGCTGAATTTTCTTCTATCCTTAGATCGAAGCCACTGCTGGTATACCTGCAGAACGGTAACCATGTCACCCGATTGGTGGGAAAATTTGACCTTACAGAGGTCACTCTTCTTCTTTGATTCAACATCATTTCCTCTGTAGAAAACACCACCTGAAATTGTATTAGAAGCAGCAATGACGAGTGTTTCCATGGCAACCTTATTATCTATTCCTTGCAGGACAAGCAGTCCCAATTTAGGTTCCAGTGCCAGTTTAGCAATCTGGTCACCGACTTTAGTGATCTTGCCGCCATTCACGGCTCCGATATCAGCGAGACTTTTCATCGAAGCAGTCATCGACTCCATGTGTGGAGCCTCAACAAAATCAAATTCAAGAGGGTTAACTCCTAACTGCATCAGCTTGAGAAGAGCTTGTTCTATGTGAATTTTGAGGATTTCTGGCTTCGGATCATTGTCCATGGCGCTGAATGCTTCTTTCCCATACAAGCGAATGCAAACACCTTCAGCAATTCGGCCTGCGCGACCTTTCCTCTGCTCAGCTGAACTTTTGTTTATCGTCGTGACAACCAATGAGCTCATTCTTCTGATTGGATCATATTTAAGTTCCTTGACATACCCTGTGTCGACTACATACTTGATTCCAGGAATTGTCACCGAAGTTTCAGCGCAGTTGGTTGCAAACACAATTTTTCTTTTGTTTTTCAGAGGTTTGAATACATTCTGTTGTTCATCTGCTGCTAGTTTGCCATGTAAAACCATCGACACGAAATCTCTACACCTGTAACAAAAATATACACGTAAAACCATCGACACGAAATATCTACACCTATAGCAGAAATACTCTATCTTGTATATATATATATTTTTTTGTGTATGTGTGTGTAAACTTGGTGAAAATTGACATGTAAAGGTCACAGATATCCATGTAGTTTCTTGTAAATGTTGGAGATATACATCAATGAAAGTAAAGCTAAATGTGTATCTATTAATTTAAACTGCAGTATACTTCAGTTCATACTGACAATTGGATAATCGAAGGATTATGCAGGTTCATACATTGGACATAGCGAAAATTAACGCTTTCACGGCGGGAGATCCGCTGGTGCAGAAATAAAGAATCTGTGCCGGTGCATTCTCTTATATATGAAAGGAGCCTCTCATATATTAGAGAATGCACTGACTTACAAAATCAAGGCAAATATTGTTCGGCCAATTCATTCCCTTATATATGCGATATATGCAATAGTTTCACGCTTAAATTCAATAGTAGAGGGGACATGTCAATGATGTTGTAGCTACATGTTGGCTACATCGATGCAAAATCAGAAATCAGTCTACTCGTTGCCTTTGGGCGGTTATTATTTTGGATCCGGTGGGATGTTGGAGTGTTTGGAAAGTGGTCTTAGTGGCATCTTACAACACTCTATTTTGTCCGAAATCTGCCAAGGGGCTGTTAAATGACAACTCCCAACTCCGATTTAAAATGGCCATCACTCAGATGGGTCTGAATAGGGCACCCATGTCTTGACCGACTTTATCAAACAAATGGTGTTGTAGGGTGGCCCCCATTACACCCCTGCCCAATCCAAACAGCAGCCACCCAGATGGGTCCAACTAGGGCAACCATGCCATTTATCAGTCCCTTGACCGATTTAGGTCAAATGGTGGGTGTTGTATTTTGGCCCTAAAGACCAAACCCATACCGAACTCGAATGCTTAATAGGTCTTCAATACGCGTTCGAATGTTGAAAAGCATGCATACTGGCGTTCAAGCCCTATTGTAGCCTTCAAGTTAGTCATCGAATAGTAGGAATGTATCTGGATTGAAGATGAAGACTAAGGAACCATTCAGAATGCTATTAGACCGCTTGATCTGAAAATTTAATTTTCCATTGATACAGAACGAATGGCAACATTTGGTTCTGAAGACTAACTAGTATTCAATTAAATAAATTTTTATGTTTCTTGGATGTTAACTGATATGTATGGCCTCGTCTTTCATACTCTTTGTCGGTTGGTGAAATACAGTGTGGCTGCTGGTGGCTGTGTAAAAATTTATGTTATATTTCTGGATAATATTCTAATAAAATTGGACTTTTCTTTTCTAAATCTTTCGCAGAATATGTGTATATAATCTTACTATATGTATGTATTATTTCATCTCATAGAGAAAAGAATGAAACATATATTGGTTAAAATTGAAATTTCTTTGTGTTAATTCTGAAATGAGAAATAAACATGCGCAGCCTATATAGCTCATATGGAATTAAAGAGTGTCCATTTGTGATATATGCAAGGAAATTTGTTATATATAAAACAGATTGTATATAGTTATAATTTTTTACACAGTTAATTCATACAATGTTTGTATTTTAAATGTGTTTAGTTATAATTACTAGTAACCCCTATTCAGCTGATGGGATTATATTTGGATTAAATAAGCGGACAAACCATGTCTGATAAAAAACCTCAAAAAAAGTAAGTCCCTCCAATATATCATAGCATATATTCAAAGATATTGGTACGATTATTGTGAAATTTGGAGCTGATATCGTCTACTATAATGTTGATTAGGTTTGTTAAAGTTGCATCTCTGAGTGCATGTGTGTTCAAATGAGCGCCAATCTACTGAGAAAACAAAATAATATTCGAAAATCACAAAAAGATGTTCAGTTCTGAAATGCTCACTTTTAAGCAGCAAACATGGGTCAACCATGTGCAAATCATACTGTGAAATTGGTGGGAATATTACCGAACTTACCATGCATGCGATAATGGCCACTTGTAAAAACACTGCCGCATGTGGTCAAATTATGTCTTACCCAACCCATTTTAACAAATTAAATTTTCAGAGAAATTTTGCATGAGAATGTGAGTTAATTATGGGTCAAAAGTTTTACTGTCTGACTGAACACATGAATCATCAGTAGCGCGCATAGCCACCATACATCGAATCTTTGCTGGCAACGACCCTGCATGCTGTTGATAAGGCACAATTCGGCGCTGTGTGATGCATGAGTGCCCATTGGTCTGCGATGCATGTCTGCCATAATGATGCCATCATCAACCAGAGCGTACACCATGCGTTTTAGCTGATCCCAGGCGTTTTCGATTGGGTTCAAATGGGGTGACTTTGCTGACCAAATCCATACGGTGAAAGGAAAGTCGCAAACTACCCTTACTATGTGTAATCGCGCCTTGTCGTCAACTAGGATGATGACGTTATCCACCGATGGCATTAGCCTGTGCCAATGCATGCGGTTACAGCAATATAATCAAAACCTGCATGGGCAAATTTTTCTATAATTTATAACAAGAGCATCGCTAGGGCGTGGCAAAATACGCCCGTGGTAATTTCAACAAAGGGCCATACGAGTAATCCATTTGCCAAATTTTAAAACAGATAACTATAACTAAAGCTATCACCCGGAAACCAAAATAATCATCAAATTATAAGTCAACAAGGACCATAACTCAGGTTAAAATGGGCGGACGGAACCCAAATTCGAACCTGACGTGTATTTTCATATGGCTAATCCTTATACCAAATTTGAAAACAATCAGATAACTAAAACTAAAGGTATCACCTGGAAACCAAAATAATCGGCAAATTCTAAGTCGACAAGGACCATAACTCCGACAAAAACGACGGACCGAATCAAAATTCGAACTTGACCTGTAATTTCGTGTGGCTAATATACATTCAAAATTTTAAACAGTCAGACAAAAAAAATCTAAATCCAAGATGGCGGCAATAATTTTTAAAGAAATTGAGAAAAATAATTGATGACTCCCAGATGCATATAAAGTTGGTGATGATCGAAGGAGGGAGGTTGCTTGTAGGGTGTGCGAAGAATTTAGTCATGCATGCAAAGAGTAAAATACAAGATGTCCACTGGTGGCCATGTCTTTAGACGAAATTCAGAAAAAATTGATGGCTCCCATCTAGAGGTCACACCAAAGATCCATTTATTTTGTGATGATCGAATGAGTGATGCAGTCCGCGGAATGTGACAATTGATTAATATTTGAAATCCCAGATGGCTGCTGGCGGCCATGTAAAAAACATTGGAAAAAAAAATGATGGCTCCCATCTAGAGGTCACCCGAAGATCCATATCAAGTTTGTCGATGATCGAAGGAGGGATGTGGTCTGTATGGTGTGCCACAGGATTTAGTCATGCAAAGAGTAAAATCCAAGATTGCCGCTGGCACAGCCTGGCAGCCATGTTTTTCAATGAAATTCGTAACAATTTTATACATGCTCCAATCCAGAAGATCCATATGAAGTTTGATGATAATCAGATGGGAATGTGGTCTGTATGATTTAGTCATGAAAAGTGTAAAATCCAAAATGGCTGGTGCCGGCCATATTATTCATCGAAAAAAATTCAAATTCGATAGCTCCCATCAAGAGGTGATCCTAAACGGGGGGTAAATGGCTTCCACCTAGAGGTCAGCCCGAAGATCCATGTGAAGCTCAGTGACGATTGGATGAGAGATGTGACCTGTATGGTGTGCTATAAGCATAACGGAAATTGTTGACGGATGGACGGACGCACACATGCACGGCTCGACGGACGGACGAGTGTCAACCCACGGAAAAAATGGGGTTGGTAGCCTCATATCTCTGACCTGTGTTAGAAGATGTTATTACGTACCTGTCACGAAGCTCATTCTCAATCATTCTGCAGCACTTTTCAGTCTCAAGTGGCGTCGCGAGGAAAATCAGGATATCTCCAGGTGGTGAATTCAGGTGAATTTCGATGGTTTTACGAACTGCTTCATTCTCGTAATT
The DNA here is from genome assembly GCA_032622095.1 of Siphonodentalium dalli. Lineage (NCBI taxonomy): Eukaryota > Metazoa > Mollusca > Scaphopoda > Gadilida > Siphonodentaliidae > Siphonodentalium > Siphonodentalium dalli. The sequence continues at coordinate 96,328,189 of CP136067.1, forward strand.
ATCAATACTGCACTGGTCATATTCGTCACTGCTCCAAATGACATCAACTGGAAACTTCCTTCCCGGAACATTTAAAACTTCGCACTTGTTATCGAAATATTTGCAGAAGAGTTTTGGATTTATTGTTGCTGACGATATGATGAGACGAAGTTCAGGGCGCGAAATTAGTAACTTCTTAATCATTCCAAGTAGTAAGTCAGTGTAGATTGCCCGTTCGTGAGCTTCGTCTAGTATGATACATGAATAAGACGACAGCTTCTTATCTTTTAGGCAATCATTCAACAGGAAGTGATCAGTAACAAACAGTAGCTTCGTATTCGCTTTCCTCTCTGCCTGCTGGCCGACCTGGTAACCCACTAAATTTCCAACCTCCATACACATCTCAGAAGCTACCCGCTTAGCAAGTGTCAAGGCTGCAATTTTCCTTGGCTGTGTACAAACTACGATCCCAGAATTAGTGTAGCCAGCTTGGTGTAGATACTGTACTAACTGCGTGCTCTTTCCTGATCCAGGTTCCCCTATGAGTAAGCATACTTGGTTATCTTTTATCGCATTCACGATCTTGTGCCGATAGTTATATATCGGAAGTGAGGCATTAAATTTTTTGAATTCCACATCCAAATCTTTTTTCAATTGAAGCGAGCAGGAACGATAGTTCGTCGAACTTCTCATCTCAGCGAGTTTCTGTCTGAGGCTTTCGACGTATATTTCAAACTCTTTCTTCTGCAATTCTAGCTCCTCCAGTTTATAAGCCGCTTCCTTCTTTTGTACAGCACTATCAGAGTGGTCCTGTGGCTTCAGAAATTGCTTGGCATGTAAACATATTTCCTTATATGACTGTTCAGAAACTTTGATTTCATCGTCGAGGCATGTTAAAATCGCAGCGCTCCTTTTGAGGACATTCCGTGACTCTTCCTGCATGAATCTCTTCCGTATTCTCTGTTCGAGAGCTTCTTCTACAAGTAACGGTGAAAGAGATAACTCAATCTTTGAAGCACATGCCACGATGTGTTTTTCCAGTTCGGGTTTAGCTTGCTTACAGCTATTTTTACTGCTGAAGATCAACTTCATGAAAGTACACCCGTTATGATGTTTGACATCTTGAAGTTTGAACTGCAACTTTTCAGGCACCCAACATCGAAAATATTGATAGAAGTTGAAGTCTGGAAAGATTTCAGGTATTTTTATGAACAATGGTGAATCAGTAGCATTACGACCCTGCTCGTTTTGGTCGTCTTCCACGTGATTTTCACAACTCAAACTTCCCGTTGATGTCGCTTGGATAGACGTGACATGAATATGTTGGTGATAAATACTTTGAACTTTAACTGATTCAACAATTTTATTTGGTGTGTCGACTTTTTCTGCTTCACTGCGATTTCCCTGTATATTTGTCCTCTGGTATACTAGTATGCTATCTACCTCTATATGCTCAAAAACTGCAGTGCCCGCATGTATATTATCCATTGAAACAGCAGCAGACAGCAGGTTGTCCACCTTTGGTTCTACAACACATCGCTTATTACCTCCCTTCTTGCAAGATTTCCGATCGATGTCCAAAGCCATCTGTAATCTTCCAATCAGTTCCTCAGTGTCTGCCACAAATCTTACGTCAACTTGCTGCCTTTGAATCTTATAGTTTAGATCAGGTATACATTCATACAGAGGCAGCCTTCCGAAGAAACAGGAGTTTTCTAATTCTTCTTTTTGCCTCATGGCTTAAGAAACAGGAGTTTTCTAATTCTTCTTTTTGCCTCATGGCTTCCATTTCTCGCTGCCTTTCTTCTTGTGCCCGCCTCTTAGCCTCCTCTTGTGCCCGCCTCTCAGCCTCTGCTATACGGGACTTCTCTCTCAGCATTTCTTCTTTTGCCCGCCTCTCAGCCTCTACCCAACGGGCCTCCTCTCTCTGCCTTTCTATTTGAGCCTGTCTCTCAGCTCCTTCCCTTCTCCTCCTTTCTTCTAGTGCCAGCCTCTCAGCCTCTACCCTATGGGCCTTCTCTCTCAGCATTTTTATTAGAGCCTGCCTCTCAGCCTCTGCACTACGGGCCTCCTCTCTCTGCGTCTCTTCTAGTGCCCGCCTCTCAGTTTCTTCTCTTCTCCACCTTTTTTCTCGTGCCTGCCTCTCAGCCTCTGCCCTCCGAGCCTCATCTTTTCGCCTTTCTTCTAGTGCCCGCCTCTCAGCTTCTTCCCTTCTCAAACTTTCATACTGTGACCACCTCTCAGCATCTGCCAGCATCTGCCGGGCCTCCTCTCTCTGCCTTTCTGCTAGCGCCCGCCTGTTAGCATCTTCCTGTGCCCGCATCTCAGCCTCTGCCTTACGGGCCTCCTCTCTCCGCATTTCTGTTCGTGCCCGCCTCTCAGCTTCTTCCCTTCTCAAGCTTTCATACTGTACACGTGCCCGCCTCTCAGCATCTGCCAGCATCTGCCGGGCCTCCTCCTGTCTCTGTCTTTCTGCTAGCGCCCGCCTGTTAGCATCTTCCTGTGCCCGCCTCTCAGCCTCTGCCTTACGGGCCTCCTCTCTCCGCATTTCTGTTCGTGCCCGCCACTCAGCCTCTGCCCTACGGGCCTCCTCTCTCCGCCTCTCTCCGCCTTTCATTTAGTGCCAGCCTTTCAGCCTCTGCCCTACGGGCCTCCTCTCTCTGCTTTTCTTCTAGTGCATGCATATCAGCTACTTCTTGTGCCCGCCTCTCAGCCTCTTCCCTACGGGCCACCTCTCTCCGCCTTTCATTTCGAGCCTGTCTCTTAGTTTCTTCCCTTCTCAACCTTTCTTGTCGTAACAGCCTCTCAGCCTCTGCTCTCCGGGCCTCATCTTTTCGCCTTTCTTCCCGAACCTGAAGACCAAACATATTGTCATGATTGTTTGTTATTAACTTAATATATATATTTTTTCAGTCCAAATTCGAGGAGCATAACAGTGCTTGTGCACCTTTGCACGCCTGATCTTGAAAAGCATGGAACCAAATGTGTGCACCTCGCGATCTTGGTTGAGTTGACAGAATACTTGGTGAAAAACATTTTGCAGCGTTAACGACTTACAGTACACATTGCATGCACCAGTATAAATCAGTGTAATCAAAGCAAACAATGAAAGTATAAGAGACATCAAAACAGTCATTGATATTGCAACATTAGCACGCCTTCTGAGCGTGTGCGCATGACATGATGCCAAATGTATTTTTGCGGTCAATGCTGTGTTTGGTATTTCTTATAAATGGCTAGCTAAATCTGCACTCCCAGAAAACCGAACGTGTTTTTCCACGCTCAAGATGTTATTCTACTCTCAGCACTACGTCGTGACGTCATATTATTGCGTGATTCGGTAAACTTATGCGTTATTTTAACAGAAAAGTCTTGTGGTGTTGTAACTTTAAGAACGTGACATTTCAATATGTCTTGATCATAACAAACTGGTGTAGAAAATAATATGATCATATGTGGAGAAACCACATATGCTGAGATTCGTTATTACAATAATTCTAGTGTGATATTTATATAGTAGGTGTAGTACTACAGTGCCCTAAATAATCGACTCCTTAACCACATCAAAATTATGGGTAATTTTACAGGATTTAGTCGGAAATATGGCATGTTGCAACAAGCCATATTTCTGCTGTGGTTAAGGAGTCGAGATTATTTAGGGCATTACTGCATGTTCATGTTTGTACTATCATAACAATAAAATACCAAATTCGATACTAAAATAATATTATCTCATATATATTTTGAAGACCTCTGTCTGTTTGTTTGTATGTTTGTCTGTATGTTTGTATGTTTGTATGTTTGTCATTTATACAAATCTACGATTCTCGACCGATCGGGACCAAACTTGGTACGTGTGTGTAGTTTGACCAGGCGGTGGACGTTGTCGTATTGGCGAGCTCGTGCGGCGCCCGCTTCGCGCATGCGCAGACGAGATCTCGGAAACGGGTGGAGCTATCGACTTGAAATTTGGTATGTGAATGTATCTTGCCCCGGATACGAATTTTATCGGGTCGCCGAGCCCGTACGACGCCAATTTCGCGCATGCGCAGACGAGATCTCGGAAACGGGTGGAGCTATCGACTTGAAATTTGGTATGTGAATGTATCTTGCCCCGGATACGAATTTTATCGGGTCGCCGAGCCCGTGCGACGCCAGCTTCGCGCATGCGCAGACGAGATCTCGGAAACGGGTGGAGCTATCGACTTGAAATTTGGTATGTGAATGTATCTTGACCAGGATACGAATTTTATCGGGTCGCCGAGCCCGTGCGACGCCAGCTTCGCGCATGCGCAGACCAGATCTCGGAAACGGGTGGAGCTATCGACTTGAAATTTGGTTTTTGAATAGCCCGGACAACGTCGGGCTCATCAGCTAGTCTATTATTTATTTTGGAAGATCTGTCTGTCTGTGTGTGTGTGTGTGTGTGTGTGAGGGCGTGTGGGGGTGTGTGTGTGTGTGTGTGTGTGTCTGTTTCCAATGGACTCAAAAACGGCCGAGTCGATTTCGATGAAACTTGGTATGTGGGGGGTATTTTCGGCCGGGGAGTGACATAGGCCTATTAATTTGCCCGTGCGACGTGACCTTGACCTTGAAATTGGGTCATTTCAAGGTCAAACGCACGAATATCACGGGATTTCGATGAAACTTGGTATGTGGGGGTATTTTCGACCGGGCAGTACCATGGGCCTATTAATTTGCCCGTGCGACGTGACTTTGACCTTGAAATCGGGTCATTTCAAGGTCAAACACCCGAATATCACGGGATTTTGATGAAACTTGGTATGTGGGGGTACTTTCTTATGGGGAGTCTCATAAGCCTGTTCATTCGCCCGTGCGACGTGACATTGACCTTGAAATCTGGTCAATTCAAGGTCAAATCGCAAATTTTGATGGGATTTCGACGAAATTTGATACGTATGGTTACTTTTGTCCACTGTGTGTATTGGACGGGTCGAGTCGTGACCCAGACCTGACCTTGACCTTCAAAATGATCTGGACGGGTCAAATCGTTACCCCACTTAACATTGACCTTCAAAATGGACAATTCAAGGTCAAAGCCCGGACGAAGTCGGGTCACCTTCTAGTAAGTTATATATCAGCAGCAAACATCGTCATTCTCTGTAACCGCCCATATAAAAATGTACCTGGGTAAATATTGGTGTTTACCTAGGTATACCCCGGTACATATAGGTTTTACCCTGGTTCCACCCAGGTCACACCCAGGTTACACCCAGGTAAATCAGGGATTTATATAGATTTACCCAGGTGTTTTCGATATATGTTAGGTATAAACCCCAGTTTACCCGGGTTTTTACGGATTTACACCCAGGTATTTACACCAGGTATTTACACCCAGGTATTTACACCAGGGTTTCGCCCAGGTATTTACTACAGTGTTCACCCGGATATATACACCTGTGGTATTTTGTTAAACTGTATAATCTGCATTGAAGTCACCTTATTAACCCTTTCTATATTACAGCACCATTGGCGTGTAGTTACCTTATTAACCATTCTATATTAAATCATTAATTGACAGGTAGTTACCTTATTAATCCTTTCTATACTAAGTAACATTGGTGAGTAGTTACATTATTAACCCTTTCTATATTAAAGCACCATTGATGTGAAGTTACCTTATTAACCCTTTCTTTATTAAAGCATCATTGACGCGTAGTTACCTTATTAACCCTTTCTATATTAAAATATCATTGATGTGTAGTTACAATGTTAACCCTTTCTATAGTATAGCATCATTGACGGGTAGTTGGCTCCTTAACTCTGTATATATCAAAGTATCATTGTCGTATATAGTTACCTTATTAACCCTTTCTATACTAAGTACCGTTGGCGTGTAGTTACCTTATTAACCCTTTCTATATTAAAGCATTAATTGACAGGTAGTTACCTTATTAACCCTTTCTATACTAAGTATCATTGGTGAGTAGTTGCATTATTAACCCTTTCTATATTAAAGCGCCATTGGCGGGTAGTTACCTTATTAACCATTTATGTATTAAAGCATCATTGACGTGTAGTTACCTTATTATAACCCTCTCTATATTAAAGCATCATTATTGCTGGGTAGTTATCTTATTAACCCGTTCTATACTAAGTATCATTGGTGAGTAGTTACAGTATTAACCCTTTCTATATTAAAGCATCATTGACGTGAAGTTACCTTATTAACCATTTCTGTATTAAAGCAGCATTGACATGTAGTTACCTTATTAGCCCTTTCTTTATTAAAATATCATTGACGTGTAGTTACCATGTTAACCCTTTCTATATTAAAGCATCGTTGACGGGTAGTTGCCTAATTAACCCTCTATATACTAAAGTATCATTGTCGTGTAGTTACCTTACCAACCCTTTCTATACTAAGTATCATTGGCGTGTAGTTACCTTATTAACCTTTTCTATATTAAAGCATTAATTGACAGGTAGTTACATTAAACAACCCTTTCTATACTAAGTATCATTGGTGAGTAGTTACATTATAAACCATTTCTATATTAAAGCGCCATTGGCGGGTAATTACCTTATTAACCATTTTTGTATCAAAGCATCATTGACGTGCAGTTACCATATTATAACACTTTCTATATTAAAGCATCATTGACTGATAGTTACCATATTAACCCTTTCTATATTAAAGCACCATTGGCGTGTAATTAGCTTATTAACCCTTTCTACGTTGAAGCAATAATTGACAGGCAGTTACCTTATTAACCCTTTTTATAATGAGTATCATTGGTGATTAGTTACATTATTAACCCTTTCTACAATAAAGCATAATTGACATGTAGTTATCATAGTAGCCAGTTATATATTAAAGCATCATGGACGGTAGTTACCATATTAACCCTTTCTATATTAAAGCACCATTGGCGTGTAATTACCATATTAACCCTTTCTATATTAAAACATCATTGACGTGTAGTTACCCTATTAGCCCTTTCTATATTTAAGCATCATTGACGTGTAGAACTTTATCTTATTAACCCTTTCTTTATTAAAGCATCATTGACATGTAGTTACCTTAGTAACAATTTCTACACTAAAGCATTATTGACGGGTAGTTACCTTATTAACCCTTTCTATATTAAAGCATCATTGACAAGAAGTTATTAACCTTCTATAATAAGTATCATTGCCGTGTAGTTAGTTACCTTATAAAACCTTTCTATATTAAGACGTCGATCATTGACGGGTAGTTGTTACCTTATTAATCATTTATGTATTCAAGCATCATTGACGAGTAGTTACCTTATTACTTGAAGTTTATTATGACAGTATGACAATACACTACCCCGGACAAATGAAGCAATATCATACTTTATCTAACAGCCTAGCTATAATTAGTGAACATTAAACTGACAAACAGACAATTTTCAGGGCCATTATTTAATATTAAAGGGATACAAAATAAAGAGATTTCTAATTATCAGTAAGAATTATTCTCTAAGTGATACTTATTATTTCAAATAAATGATTGCATATACTATAGTAGACCATATACCAACAGGAAAATATTAGTGAATACAATTATTGTGTTTCAAAATTCGTTTCGTTTCGTTTCTGCAGCCAAATTACAATCTTAACTTTTAGTTATCGTTCTTCAAAATGAAGCGCGGATTATTCCTTGTGGTATTTTGAGTTAATTTTGTCGCGAATCAACGCGGATTGACAGAAGGAAATGGTGTATTGGCTACAAACGGATAAACTGTGGACTTATATATAAGATTCGCCGATTTCTCCCCATGGATGTGCGCAAATATCGAAAAAGACTGAATTTCATGTGACAAAAAATATTTCAATTCCCGGAACAGTAAGAATTAAGCTACGATAACGAAACGGATCAACTATAGTATTGAACAGTACCTCAGCTACCTGGCCATAACCAGAATATTTTCTCAAAATTGAATTTGTGGTACCGGTACAATCATGATGTAGTGCCAGTGGCCTGCTCATAATGCACCTGTCCAGAAGAAGAAGAATTGAGAAGTTTGAAGATCATGGACTACGCAGACACCATCTGGGACCCCTACCAACAAAATCACATCGACAAGCTGGAAAGAATCCAGCGTAGAGCAGCCCGTTTCATTAAAAGAGACTATAAGAGCAAAGAAGATGGATATATGACCAAGATCCTCTACGAGCTAGATTTACCAACATTGCAGAAACGGCGGAAAATAAATCAGCTGGGATTCATGAGTAAGGTGGTGGGTGGATTGGTCCCGGCTATACCACCTAATCAATACTTTACACCCGAAACAAGGCGTCTTAGATCGCAGAGCAAAGTTCTGACAGGCTACGTCACCAGCCAAATTCCTCGGCACCTAATTTAAAGGAACAACAGTCAGTGCTACGAGGCTATACCATACGTGTCAGCTCAGTTCGCTAATTCCACATTTGTTCGAACTATATGCGACTGGAATCAGCTGGAGGAATCCTTAATCCTACAACAACAGCCTGTGGATTCCTTCAAGAGTGCGCTGAAGGAAAAGATCTGAGACTCTCTCGCCCGCTGCGAAATTACCATAATTGGGATCTGCAGCGTAACCATTCAGATTCAGATTGATCCATGATAGTAAGGGGTCAGTACATGTAGTAAGTACTGATAGTGATAAGCCTGCTGTACAATAATACTACTTTTGCTGTTTTACTGGTCTTAACTGAGTACTGTGTCAATGTGACATTGTTAATTCAGTTCCACTCTAATGTACATTAACTGGCAATGATGCATCTGACGCTATTAAAGGCACCGGTAATCCCTAAATACCAGGAGGACGCGGCATAGAAACTTGGTACAACAGTTGTTACACGACAAAGAAAATTATCAACAAGCTTAGTGAGCGTCATCATCAAAATTGCAAATTAAAACACGGCAATGGTAAATTGGTAATCCCTACATACCAGGAGGACAAGGCATTGAAACTTGGGACAACAGTTGTTACACGGCAAAGAAATTTAAAACACACTGTGCACAGATGAATGTTTATACATGTACTGTGCAGTCGAGATCACCTGGACTACAAATATTTAAGGATTATACTATTTGATGAGTAGATGCGTGACTGATAAAAGAATTAGAGACTCCATATTTACTCGGAAGATAACAGTATACGATGCCATACAGTTGTTCCATAACACCTCAACCTTTGGTGGATATAACAGTATTAAAACTAATGAAAATGATGAAAGCCAGACTCAACATCAAGACAACATGTGCATGCATAAGTGACGGTTCAATGATTTTGACTCCATCAGATGATATTTAAGCGACACCAATTTTTAAGTCTGGTTTACGATGTGGGGAGAAAAAAAGTAGATGCAGGAGGGAAAAAAATAAAAATAAAAAAGATTGTCCCCCCAATTTATATAAAGTAAATCGTGGAATTTTACATAAATTTTACAAAAATTGTGAAAAAATGTTTTTGAATGAAATTCTGTTCAAACCAAACAAGACATATCTTGTCATGAAATACATGAAAATATGGATCTGTAAATGATCATAAGCAGAACCGGATGCGACAGCACATGAAAATCAGTACGCGTGTAAAATATTTTGGGACAAAAAAAGTTAAATTTTTTTTCATGAAATGGAAACAAAGTTGTAGGAGGTGTTCGTAAACCAGACTTAAAAATTGGTGTCGCCTTAGGCTCATGTTAACACAGGATCACATATTCTCAAAATAATTGTCTCCCTCAAGTTGGCCTCAACCATACTAGTATTTATATTTGATAGAACCTCAGTGAGACCATGTTGAAAATTACCATCAATGCAGTTCCAGTGTTGACGCAACGCGGTCATGTTACTTCAAACCAGTTGCAATGTTCCTTAGGCCAAAGAAAAAAGATACTATGTTTCCGTACATCGACCGACCCTAAAAATAACCCGCCGACCCTAAACTTTTTATTGATATTTTGAGAAAAAGTCAAAATTTTTGCAATTTTAATTTCCTGAGAGTGGATCTCCTGCCTGCTTTATGTCTTGTTTGGGACTTATGGAACACTATCAACAGACATGGTGGGTGTGTATCTGTATATATACATGTAAAGAGGTTATCACTGCATATATTAGGGGTATACATGTACTAGTAGCTACTGTTTCCAAAAACCAGGCATGCTCGGTGGGTGTACTGGCTACCCCCAGACAATGGGATGTAATCGTCACAATACATGTACGGTATAATGGCGGTATTATTGGTAAAATTCTTATAAAAAGTTAGTGACATCAATTTTGTACCAAGTTTATAGCCAAATTTATGAAAATGTGGTATTAGATATAATAAAAAACATACGTAAGCATGAAGTAAGTTTGATTTTTTATCAATCTTAATGTATATTTCCACTGTGTTGATCAAGTAATACTTTCCCCATGGCACGGGTTGGCATTTTATGTCACTTTGGTCGAGGTAGTTCAATATTTCTGCAGCTGGATAAAAAATATCAAAATAAAATAAAATAAAAAAAATTCCCTACCTACCTACTAGTACCCTAAATTTTTTTACCGGAAACATACAATCTTTTTTCTTTGGCCTTTAGCATGGTAATTCGTGAAAATAAATGTCAATGCAACTTACTCTCAGGCTCCAAATAAAAGTGCAGGCCCAAATAATAGTGCGGGGGGGGGGGAAAAATTCCATTGAAAGTTAATAAAAGTACAGACCCAAATAATAGTGCAGGGGGAACTCTGAGCAAAACATCAACTGTGGTTAACCAAATAATTTTTATAGCAGGTTCAGGTATACGAGTCAACATGTAGTACAGGTACATGTATGTATCATGTGGTGTTTTTTTGGTTTGCCACATACTTGAATATGTACTCTTGAGTGCCTAATGTACGATTATTAAAATCGAGGTAAAATTCCCACCTGTACGATCGTTATTTGGTCCTGTACGTTTATTAAATTAACCAAAAGAAATAATTCACCAATCTTAAATTGTGTTATTCATATAAGAAATGAACGGCGGTTTCAATGCGGTCATGGGGTTTTGACCGCGAGAAAAAATCAGCAAACTTCGGGGTTCATGCAGAGTTTGCTGATTTTTTTAACGCGGTCAAAACCCATGACCACGTTGAATCCGCCGTTTATTATTTATATTTATATACTTAAATTCATTATGAACTAGGATTGTATGTCTTTCCCATTATTTATTCATCTATTTAAACAAACGCATGGAGTTCAGTTCAGACAGTTCGAATCCTTGTTTTTTGGAAAACCAAACATTTTGAGAATCCGTTCATGGAGAACGGAAGAAACGCAATTTCACAGTAAAGTATAAACATATGACAAAATGTCTTGTTTAGCTAGTAACTAATGTAGACGTGTTGATCATTTTTACATCTGAATCATATAGAAATCTTGAATTTGTGCTGATTTAAATTTTCATAGCTTCAAAATATTAATAAACGTGCAGACCCAAATAAGCACTGTGCAGGGGGGGGGGGGGGGATTTCCCAAGAAAAATAATAAACGTGGATGCAGCTGGTGCATGCATATTTATTTGGAGCCCAAGAGTAAAGAGGTGGAGGTGAATGTTACATGTAAGTTGTTATTAACGAAATGGAACGATGCCTTTAATAGGTTCCACCAGCAATAAGTCGCGACTTCTTTATATTGGCCTCACAGATTGGTTTTTGTTGGCGTCATGCCTGTCGACCATTATGATGGCCACATATATTGTCATATAACAGCGATTTACGATCTGTCTTGTTGGCTCATAATATAAATTAAGAAAGTGGCCTTGTGTTCGTTCCTTGCGTAAAAAAATATTTTTTAGTACAAACGTCCTCATTGATTGTGTCCCTCGACTCCTTGTGTAATTGGTCAAGTAACTTACATGTATGTACATGTACAGACCACTCACAAATTTCGTAGAAAAGCGACCACATGTTCGAATCTACTTTGCGATTTTGGAGCAACGCATTTGTAAATGCGTTCATATTTTAACACATTTACCTTGATTTATTCACAAACAAATGTCTTGATGCAGGCCTTAAAATCCATCAGATTTTTGGCAATAATCAAAATGTTAGTGTTTCACTTTCTACAGGGAATCAAGACTTTTTACTAGAATCAAAATGAGAATCATGATTCTCAGATTCTGATTATAAAACAATTAATGTCAACAGTGTTTATTTATGTTTATTCCATTTTGAATGGAAAACTACATCATGAATGTCCGATTCCGAACATATACATGTACACCAGGAGTGGGAAAATAACACAGAATTATTCAGATGTGAATTTAAATTAAACAAAATTATAACTAAAATTGCAAAATACACTATCGTATCGTTATTTGGGTGTTCATACTAGTATACTTTTTCGGCGCAATGATCGGTAATTTCAATGCGACTGCGATTATTCCCAATGCAGTGCATTTAATTTAAATGCTGTCATTAAGGCATTTACAAAGTGGCGTGACACAATGCACCCTCAATGCATTTTAAATGCAACAACCGCATTTCATTGATCCACGTTGTAAAGGACATTTATTTTTAGAATACATGTATGTACGTGTATATAACCACAAGAATAAAGAACAAATCAACTGTTTTTATTACTTTGTAAACCTCTGATGTTTCCCATACAGTATACATTTGTATATTATAAACCATGTTACAGTAATTCTAGAGCTAATTAATCGACTCCTTAACTACAGCAGAATTATGGGTAACTTTTCAGGATTTAGTCCGAAATATGGCTTGTTGCCATTCATCGGAAAGCTCTCACCGAGAGCTTTCCGAAGAATGGCATCAACCCATATTTCCGACTAAATCCTGAAAAGTTACCCATAATTCTGCTGTAGTTAAGGAGTCGATTAATTAGAGCATTACTGTATATCCTCTATAACTGTTTATTCAACATCACGTGCTGCAATCCATAAATGCGGTTCAGATTTTGATGTCCGGTTCAACATTATTATCATATGGTTTGATAGCAGAAATACTCAGTTTGGAATGTTATACCATACAAGTTTTACGAGTTGCTCTTGCTCAAGAATGGATAAATTTATAAACCTGATTTTTGGCGCATTAGTTAGAATTATATTTTTGCACAAGAACACACCACAAATATCGAACTGGACATCAAAAGCAGAACCGGATTGTATCGATTGCATAAACATAAGAAGTTGGTCACTGACCGACAATTGCTATTCTCTGGTGTGGTTTATAGGACTACCGTATGCAATGCCGACTTAAAAATAAAATTCACATAAACATCGCATGAAGCGGTCTATCCACAAACTCAGGTATTCGGTAATTCCAAATGTATGAACTATCACCATGATATCCCGGTATATCATTGTCAGGACTGTTTGTACAAAAGGTTGTTATTCTACTATGCATAATTTTGCTATATCATTGTACTCGGACTGTATTGCAATGTAATATATCAGTACATGTACCGGTATACTGGGTGCACATTATATACATGTAGGCCTACTTTCACTTTAGTACATGTATGTGTCATAAAAGACTCATGTTGTTAAATTGAAAAAAAACATGTGTGAAAACAGAGAGAATACACGTACATGTGCCGGTACTATATACCTCTTTGTGTGCTGTACTACCGGTACTATTCATGTACATGTACTACACTACAATAAGAGAAATTTTAATTGATTCTGCTGCCCTTGTGCCACAGGCCTCAAACACGCCAAACAAGTATCTGTAGCCAGGCCCACCAGTACCAGGCTACTAGTAAATGAAGTACTGAAAGTGTCACATCATTAATCGAGCCCAATCTTAGTTATACTAGTCTCTTGTGTAGTTTGGGTTACTATTAATAAGATATTTAATGAATGTTTGGAATGTATGGTAGCATTCTTACCTGGATCAACATATGCCATGCACAACGCTGGTCATCATATCATCACCGCTGTTGGCAGTAAACCGCTCATCGGGCTATAACAGTTAGAGTTTTCCATACCAGGGCTAATCTAATCAGTTAAAATTAGTCATTTTAGAGGGAATACCAACCAGTGGAAGACGTACAAAAAGTCATGTATATTCAGATATCGGTTTTCGAGAAAAAAACCCATCTTAGTCGAGCGGACTTAGAATATCGGGGTAAACTTAAATTTCATTCAGCAACACTTTCACAGCAGAATATAAAAATAGTACATTATAATCACTTACAGTACATGTACATGTAGCCCAAGTGCAGTGCTAGCCTATATTATATACTACCAAAACTTTTGGTCAGTTTCTCGATGACTGACACTTGTAAACGCTTGAACGGGTATATAGTACATGTACATGTACATGTGTACCGTATGTGAATTAAAGATCTTATTAGTGACACAACAGGAGGCTAGACATACATTTGTAACTACAGTAATGCTCTAATTAATCGACTCCTTAACCACAGCAGAATTACGGGTATTAAACTCGGGGAGAGCTTCCGATGAATGGCAACAAGCCATATATCCGACTAAATCCTGAAAGTTACACATAATTCTGCTGTGGTTAAGGGGTCGATTTCTTAGGGCACTACTGTATCTGTTTTAGTGCACATCAAATGTATTTGTTGTCTTTCCTCTTCTAATTTGTCTTTGGTTGTGTTCGCCATTTCGATGGACAACTACATGTACTGACATCAAATGACTGAAATGAGTCAAAATTTAGCAGTGCAGCCAATTATATAGATAAACAGAATTAAATAGCATCCAAATTCCAAATGAGCATAAATGATAAAACAAACTTTATTGAGCACTCTTTTAATACTAGTAATTACAGCTACAATGAAAGCACCTTATAAAAATTCTAAGTTTGGTAAAACTGTCTGTATACAAAGTTTATCTGGCCGTGATGAATAAAACCTATAAATGGGATCATATACATGTATGTTAGATATCATTACATGATTATTTGAAAACACATATCCGTATGGAAAACAAACTATTTTACCACTGGCCAAGTGGTCCTGCTAATATGCTATGATGCTGGTGGTCCTGCTGAATTGCTATGATGCGGGTAGTGCAATTCATAGCAATTAAGCAGGACCCAACCGCATCATAGCACATTAGCAGGAACACTTGAACAGGGTATATTTACAGTGTCAAATCGAATGGGCATCTTTTAACAATATTTTTGAACAATTTCCTAGAAGTGTTCGAAAATTGAGAACTGAATTTATATTTTTTTTTATGAGGTTTCGATTGAAAAATTTCTAACTTAGCTCATCAGGATTAACATTGTCGCACAGCTCAACTCGCCTTATATTACTCGGGTATTACTGCAGTATTCAGGCGTGTTCATGCGATCAACCGCAGTCAGTTATACCGCCGCAGAATGTGGTCCACCTCACATTTGCAGTTAGGCTGTATTTTTCATGCGATGTTTATATGAATTTTGTTTTAAAGTTGACATTGTAATCACACCAGAATTTTTTTTTATTGTTTCAAAATGTCTAGATAGAATTCAGAATTTTTGTGGTAAAAACAATTAACTTGGTTATCACAGTTAACACACTGTGGTAAGATTACCAGCGGATACCGCATGTCAACAGGGACTGCATGCTCTAATTAATTATCAGGTTTAACATGTTTATACTGGATACAGTTCATTTTAAAGGTACTCAATCCGGTTCGATGATACCCATATAATCAGATTCCAACATCATACATTTGTATTTAGAAAGGCTGCTTCAGTTACGTTATCAGAATTGATTAATTGCCCTAAAATAATGCTAACCACTGTCAACTAAAGTATACAATTGCCTGACATATGTTATTTATCAACATGTTGTTCTACAAAATTTGGCCTTATTATCAACAGAAAGCCTCTTGATTTTAGAGTTATCCATCTTCATCTGAAATTTGGTCCGAGACCGTGGGCCACTATTAATTCTTGATCGTGAAAAATAGTATATTTCAAAAATTGATATCTAATAACTCTGAGCTTTGATAGGTGGTGGGTTCCTCGACTCGTACCAAATATCTTTTACCCCCCAAGTCCAAATAAAGAGTAATGTGCGAGCATTAATTCAGGGGGCCCTTAATCAGATTATGCATCTTTAAATTCAAATACAGTTTAAAGATGCATAATCCGATTAAGTGCCCCTCATTTGCTATTTACATATACATGTATATGGAATCGGGGGGGGGGGGGGGTAAAAATATTTTAATCAAGTCGAGGGACCCACCTACATGTATCAAAGCTCAGAGTTATTAGATATCAATTTTAGAAATTTTAATATTTATCACCATCGATACTTAATAGTGGCCCAGAAAAATTTGACGAGCCGACGGTCTCAGACCAAATTGCGGATGAAGATGGATAACTCTAAAATGAAGAGGCTTTGTGTTGATAATAAGGTCAAACTTCGTCGAACAGCATGTTGATAAATATAACGTATCAGGCGATTTTATACTATACATGTAGTTGACAGTGGTTAGCATTATTTTTGGGCAATTAATCGATTCTGATATTACTGAAGCAGCATTTCTAAAAAAAATGTTGTTGTTGGAATCTAATTATATGGGGACCATCGAATCTGATTGAGCACCTTTAATAGTTAGCTATATGAGTTATATACACATAAGGCGACACCAATTTTTAAGTCCGGTTTACGAACACCTCCTACAACTTTTTTTCCATTTCATGAATTTTTTTTTTACTTGTTTGTCCCAATTTTTTTTACACGCGTACTGATTTTCATGTGCTGTCGCATCCGGTTCTGCTTATGATCATTTGCAGATCCATATTTTCATGTATTTCATGACAAGAAATGTCTTGTTTGGTTCAGAATTTCATTCGAAAAGTTTTTTTTCACAATTTTTGTAAAATTTATGTAAAATTTCAAGATTTACTTGATATAAATTGGGGGGGGGGGGGACAATTTTTTTATTTTTATTTTTTTCCCCTCCTGCATCTACTTTTTTTCTCCCCACATCAGCCCACATGTTCGTAAACCAGACTTAAAAATTGGTGTCGCCTAATAGACATTTAAACTTTGAAAATTGTAGGTTTCCGGATGATAACTTCAGTTTGTGTGATCATATCTGAACCAAATGTGGTATGTAAGTTTATCAGACCAAAATACAGGTCAAGTTCGAATATAGGTGTGCTCCGCTCATTTTTGCGAGAGTTATGGCCCTTTTTCGTCTTAGAATCGTGTTAATTTCTGGTTTCCGCATCATAATTTTAGTTTGTGTGATCAAATCTGAATCAAATTTGGTATGATAGTTTATTATCCACCATTTCATGGGACACTGGTTGGATTGTTCTGAAATGTAGTATCGGATTTAGGGGACCTTGATATATTTTTCAGACAAGCTGATGCCCCAAAGAAGCCACCTTTTCTCACATTTGCTGAAATAGTATCCAAAACATCAACATATCAAGAGCCATTAGACTGAATTAGATAAAAATATATCACTTGGGTCTGTTTAAGCTGGAAAATACTCAAAATTTGTATAATTTTCGGCTATTATATCTGCATACTAGCCTTTTTGCTGAATCGTGAATGCCGGTTATATTGCCGTGTGAAATCCTAGTACCAGATAACATTGGGTATGTACATGTATATAGCATACCACCTGAAAATGGCTTGAATATCACATACCAAAGCGGGGTGGGGGTGTGTGTGACACCCTCCTTGATCATAGTCTGTATTCTACAGGGTATGTTAACTGTTTCGAGTTGGTGCAATTAATGTGATTGTTTAATCTCTACCATCTGAAATCTATTTATAGCATATTTTGCTATCTGATCAATATTGCTACTTAGTACTGATATAAAACAGGATAAAGATGGTGTGTCTCTTTCCCGAATGTTCTGTTTACATGTACATTTGGGGGTTTATGAGTCAAATAATATCAGACAACATGTCCTTCTAACACTAAGAAATAATATGTTCTTATGAACCAGGACAAAATATGACTATTTCTGGAGCATTACAGCACATTATTACAAATCTATATTTGTAAGCAGTAAGATAATGACGGGAAACATGTCCTCAGACTAAGAAATAATTTTTTGGTGTGTATTTCACACCACAGCTCATGTGTATACTCACATTAGTTTATGTCATTCAAAGGGAGAAACCCATTTAGAAAGTTTAAATGAGACAAAACTACCTCACTGTAGATGTAGTTGCAAGGTACAACATGTACATGTATTCTGGTAAATGACATTGGAACTAAAATAATGATTTTTGTGTCCACCGGTATGTCATGTACCGGTACTAGTATACATTGCAACTACATGTACATGTAACTTGCCTAACATACCATATACATGTATGAAGAGGGACTTTGCAAGTGTTTTTTAATCAAAATTTTAACCCAACTCTTGTTGTCAGTAAGTTTTAACCCATGCAGTTTAATGAGTTTATATATTTATATATTACATGTGTTTCTATACATGTATTTTATCTTTAGTTAGTTTGTTGTCCTTGAATAAACTTGTATTGCTGCACAATCAGTTTCCTTAATGTTCTATTATACTAAAACAACTCCATTGATAACAATACCCCTGCATCCCATCAAAATCTACTTCATTGTCATCCTCATCATTTCACTTTGGTATCCCCACCCAGGTGTACCTTGGTGTTATTCACCCAGGTGTTCCTTGGTGTTTCCTACCCATGTGTACCTTGGTGTTTTCTTACCCAGGTGTACCTTGGTGTTTTCTTACCCAGGTGTACCTTGGTGTTTTCTTACCCAGGTGTACCTTGGTGTTTTCCTGCCCAGGTGTACCTTGGTGTTTCCTTACCTGGGTGTACCTTGGGGTTTTCTAACCCAGGTGCATCTCAATGGGAAATCCACCTGGGTAAGAAAACACCAAGGTACACCGGCGTAAAAAAAACACCAAGGTATACCTGGGTTGGAAACATCAAGGTACACCTGGGTGGGGAACACCCAGGTAGGAAACACCAGGGTACACCTGGGTGAATAACACCAAGGTACACCTGGGTGGGAAACACCCAGGTAGGAAACACCAGGGTACACCTGGGTGAATAACACCAAGGTACACCTGGGTGGGAAACACCCAGGTAGGAAACACCAGGGTACACCTGGGTGAATAACACCAAGGTAACCTGGATGGGAAACACCCAGGTAGGAAACACCAGGGTACACCTGGGTAAATAACACCATGGTACACCTGGGTGGGGAAACACCCAGGTAGGAAACACCAGGGTAGACCTGGGTGGGAAACACCCAGGTAGGGTACACCTGGGTGTGGTCACCTGGGTAATTACACCCAGGTTTACCCATACCAGGGTTTTTATCCAGTTTCAGGTGGGTAAATCCTGGTAAAACCCAGGTTTCGCGGGGTCTTGATGGTTGGTGGATGTCTTGGTAGATAGATTTTTACCTGGGTTTCGGCCCAAAAAACCTGGGTGGATTTACCCAGGTACATTTTTATATGGGCGTGACTAAGAGGCCAAAGGTTGAGGAGTCCAAAATGGTTCCCGGTGTTGCCCAGATTGAGAAGTATTCAAATCTTAGCAAACCTTTGATGTGGTTTTCTATTGGCTAAAGCCACGAGAGGACTTGGATAGAGTGTCTTCATTTGTGGGTTCTCCACCTTGGGAAATCAAACTACACACTATTGACCCAGATCAAAAATCTCATTTAGACATGAAACTTGGCTCGGACGTTTTCAACTGATACTTCAATATTTCCTTTTTTTGGCAATTTCCAATGAAACATCCCCGGTTGGAAATTTCCAGCTAAATTTCAGTCCGAAGATATAAATATATGTTGGAAAACTATCACAACAATTTCACCCTACACGTGGTTCTCAATATTGTTACCAAAGTTGGAGTGGCCGATTCTGTGGGAAACCACAACCAAACCACCCTGCCACCACATCTCTTGTTAAGCTGTTTCCGAAATTTTAACAAAAGTGATTATATGCGGTGCTGATATAGAGCCTCTCTATGGATTTCCTTTGTTATAGTAATTGAAGCATGTCTGAGTATATATAATTATGTCTAGTCTAGCGATGTGAAATCAGTGTTCCCGGCATAGACCACATAACAAGTGAAATCGTGTCTGGATTCTGGCCCACAAACCAAATGACGTGATCACGTCATGACATCTTCGCTGGTTTTTGTTCAGCTAACCAACAAAATTGGTCTAAATTAAACTAATTTATAGGCCTAAATTGCATAGGAAATGGTGAAGTTGCCAATTTCATATTCATTCCTTTGGTCCATTGCCCATTCCTTGCTGTAACAATTTCTTTGGGGGATCAATTGCTCACAGATGGGATATAAATTCGAGATCAATACATGACCATAAGTCACGTGATTTTTGACCGCTATTTTATTTGCCTGGCTTAACCCTTTACCCAACAGAACGGCCCTGTGCCAATGCATTCTCTTATATATGCGAGTCGACCATAGGTCGCCTCGCATATATTAAAGAATGCATTGGCTTAACACATTAAACCTTATAAAATTGTTAAAGAATGTAAGAAAAAATGGTAAAAAGTGTTAAAAAAAATATTTTATAGGCCAATGCATTCTCTTATATATGCGAGGCGACCTATGGTCAACTCGCATATGTAAGAGAATGCATTGGCACAGGGCATAACTGTAACCATCACAATGTGGTCAATGAGCCGGTGCCAATGATATCCATATTTGTATGCTTCTATTGAGACAGACCGAAGATATTTTAGGCTGTTGAAGCTTTATTTGGCCGGTTTTGGCCGGTTTGTTGGGTAAAGGGTTAAAGACATATTATGTACTTGTTCGGGTGCATAAAACTGACAAGTTAGTACCCAGCCGCTACGACAACTGGAGGAATGTAACATTACTATATATGCGAGTCGACCATAGGTCGCCTCGCATATATAAAAGAATGCATTGGCTTAACACATTAAACCTTATAAAATTGTTAAAGAATGTAAGAAAAAATGGTAAAAAGTGTTAAAAAAAATATTTTATAGGCCAATGCATTCTCTTATATATGCGAGGCGACCTATGGTCGACTCGCATATGTAAGAGAATGCATTGGCACAGGGCATAACTGTAACCATCACAATGTGGTCAATGAGCCGGTTCCAATGATATCCATATTTGTATGGTTCTATTGAGACAGACCGAAGATATTTTAGGCTGTTGAAGCTTTATTTGGCCGGTTTTGGCCGGTTTTGGCCGGTTTGTTGGGTAAAGGGTTAAAGACATATTATGTACTTGTTCGGGTGCATAAAACTGACAAGTTAGTACCCAGCCGCTACGACAACTGGAGGAATGTAACATTCTACTAACATCGCCGAAAATTTTAAGCAAATCAACCGTACCACTCCATAGAAAACATCGTCAGAACTACGCTCAATTGTAAATATTTACTACTCGATTCGGGACGCTTCTATCGGCGATAAATTAACGAAAACGATTTCGCCATAGAGAGTCATTGCATTTAATTCATATATAAGAATGACGGTGTGTGTTGTCAATTTGGATATATATTTGTAAAAATTACTACTTTGAACAAGATTATTCTCCATTTCTATTTGATCACCATAACGGAGTGTTTCACATCACTTTAAGTGCATTGTAAAAATAATCCACAGCATCTCACTCAAGGAGAAAAAAAGTACACTATTCAGAACTGAAAGTGTCAATGACACTGTAACTCAACTTGTAAATGGGATCATGCCAAATATTACAGTCCATAGAGCGATAGGGAACTCAGACAGTTTATATGTTTAAGTAGCTAGAGGTTACCTGAAGATGCAGCTTTGGATTAATCAGATCAAAAGGTTTGGCTGAGGGAGTGCAAAGGGATGCAGTAATAATAGGAAGAGTAAATTCCAAAATGGCTCCAATCTAGACGTCACCCCAAAGATCCGTATGAAGATTGGTACCGGTAATTATAATAATCAGATGATGGGAGTTTGCCTCTAGGATTCACCGAAGGATTTAGTCATACAGAGAGTAAAGAGTAAAATGGTCGCTAGCAGCAATGTTTTTCTATGAAGGTTGGAAAAATTTATGGCTTCCATCAAGTGGTCACCAAAAAGATCCATATGAAGTTTGGTGATAATCGGATGTGGCCTGTAGGGTGTGCCAAAGGATTTAGTCATGCAAAGAGTAAAATCGCAAATGGCTGCCGATGTTTTTTAACTAATTTTGGAAAAAATTGATGGCTCCCATCTAGAGGTCACCTCGAAGATCCATATAGTTTGATAATGATCGGATGCGGGATGTGGTCTGTAGGGTGTGGCAAAGGATATATTCATGCAAAGAGTAAAATCCAAAATGGCTGACAGTGGCATGTTTTTTAACGAAATTCGGAAAAAATTAGATTATTCACATCTTGTGGTCATCCAGAAGATCCATGTGATGTTTAATGACGATTGGACAAGTAGGATGTCGTCTGTAGGGTGTACCAAAGGATTTAGTCAAAAAGAGTAAAATCCAAGATGGCCACTGGTGGCCATGTTTTTCAACAAAATTCGGAAAACTTTGATGCTCCCATCTAGAGGTACCCCAATGATCCATATGAAGTTTGGTGACGATCAGATTAGCGATGTGGTCTGCCAAAGGATTTATTCATGCAAAGAGTAAAATCCATGATGGCTGCTGGCAGCCATGTTTTTATGGCCGAATGACCCCAAAATGACTCGTTCCCATATACATGTCAATATTAACATCTATGATAAATTTCATGATGATAAGACAAAAAGTACAGCCTGTAGCCCATGCTAATGGATTGCATTTTGAAATAAAAAAATTGCAGGTACAGACGACAGCTACCAAGCCATGGCAATAGCTCAAATTTTACGTTGTAAAGTTAACATCCATGACAAATTTCATGATGATCCTATGATCACTCAGGCCTGTTGCCCGTGCTAATGGACTGAATTTTGAAATCCAAGATAGCTGCTGGTGGCCATGTTTTTCTGCCGAATGACCATGACAAATTGCATAATGATCCGACCAAAGGTACGACTTGTAGCCCGTGCCAAAGAATTTAGTCATGCAAAGAGTAAAAGATGTCTGTCGGCAGCCATGTTTTATGACCCCAAAATGATTTGTTCCCGTCTAGATGTCAATATTAACATCCACGACAAATTTCATAATGATCCGACGAACACTCCAGCCTGTAGTTTGTTTTAATGGTTTGAATTTTGAAATACAAGATGGCCACTGGTGGCCATGTTTTTATGGCCGAATGACCCCAAAATGA
Organism: Siphonodentalium dalli; assembly: GCA_032622095.1. NCBI lineage: Eukaryota > Metazoa > Mollusca > Scaphopoda > Gadilida > Siphonodentaliidae > Siphonodentalium > Siphonodentalium dalli. The sequence goes on from CP136067.1 coordinate 96,351,340, forward strand.
CTCGTTCCCATATACATGTCAATATTAACATCTATGATAAATTTCATGATGATAAGACAAAAAGTACAGCCTGTAGCCCATGCTAATGGATTGCATTTTGAAATAAAAAAATTGCAGGTACAGACGACAGCTACCAAGCCATGGCAATAGCTCAAATTTTACGTTGTAAAGTTAACATCCATGACAAATTTCATGATGATCCTATGATCACTCAGGCCTGTTGCCCGTGCTAATGGACTGAATTTTGAAATCCAAGATAGCTGCTGGTGGCCATGTTTTTCTGCCGAATGACCATGACAAATTGCATAATGATCCGACCAAAGGTACGACTTGTAGCCCGTGCCAAAGAATTTAGTCATGCAAAGAGTAAAAGATGTCTGTCGGCAGCCATGTTTTATGACCCCAAAATGATTTGTTCCCGTCTAGATGTCAATATTAACATCCACGACAAATTTCATAATGATCCGACGAACACTCCAGCCTGTAGTTTGTTTTAATGGTTTGAATTTTGAAATACAAGATGGCCACTGGTGGCCATGTTTTTTTTGCAAATGACCCCAAAATAACTCGTTCCCATCTACATTTCAATGTCAACAGCCGTGACAAATTTCATAATGATCTGAGCAAAGATACGACTTGTAGCCAGTGCCAAAGGATTTAGTCAGCAAAGAGTACCATCCAAGATGGCTGCCCGCAGCAGTGTTTTATGGCCAAATGACCCCAAAATGATTCGTTCCCATCTAACATCCATGTTAACATCCATGATAAATTTCATGATGATCTGATGACCAAAGGTATGACCTATAGCTCATGCCAAAGGATTTAGTCATGCAAAGAGTAAAATCCACGATGGCTGCCGGCGGCCATGTTTTTTTAGCCGAATTACCCAAAGATGACTCGTTCCCATCTACATGTCAATATTAACATCTATGATAAATTTCATGATGATAAGACAAACAGTACGTACTAGCCTGTAGCCCGTGCTAATGTATTGAATTGGAAATAAAAAAATTGCAGGTACAGACGACGGATACCAAATTTCAATCAAATCGGATAACGTTTGTTGAAGTTATCGCGCTAACGAGCTGAAAATTCGTGGAAAATTACTAATTAAGGGCCATAACTCTATCAAATTTTATCGGACCAGGCCGGTTTTCGAACTCGTCCGAGATATTCTTGGGAGACACCTATATCCCAAATTTCAATCGAATCAGATAACGTTTGTTGAAGTTGTTGCGCTAACGAGCCTAAAATCAGTGAAAAATGGCAAAGGGTCATAACTCTGTAATAAATGTGCGGACGAACACGATTTTTTGTCTGCAGCTTACCTGCATGGATATGTACTCACACACCAAAATAAACGGTTGAGTTATAAGCAAAACACGCCGCCCGCCCGTCCGCCGCCCGTACGCCGCCCGTCCGCCGCCCGCCGCCCCTCATCAAACTATAAGTCGAGTTTTGGAAAAAAAACTCGACTAAAAATACGATGTACAGTAATGCCCTAAATAATCGACTCCTTAACCACAGCAGAATTATGGGTAATTTTTCAGGATTTAGTCGGAAATATGGCTTGTTGCCATTCATCGGAAAGCCACTGTATGTGTTAAATCGATAATGGCAGGATAGGTGTACAGACACTACTAGTAGGTGTTAAATCTATCTAGGCATCTTTTATTGAACACGTTGTTGGTGGCACAAGAAAATATCTCACAAGAGTTGGGCTCTAGAGTGAAATGTAGGCACCGTCCACAATGCTTTTGATAACAGATTTTAGGTTTATATGGTGCAAGTTGTGTTCTGTGTTTATTTCACACCCATGTTTCAGGTAAGTTCAATCCACGATTATGGCCTCAATTCAGACTATAACTACCGGTACCATAATTGTGATTTAAATCTGATAAAACAAGACAGTCAATGACTGTGGGTCGCTCACCAGACTGTATGGACTGAGAAGACGGGGACTCTGAAGACTACAAGAGTCAGTACTTGACAAAATCACTTAAGACAAGTAGTTCTAAACATGGACATAGCTGGATGTTCTCAGATGAGCAGGGCTCTTCACCTTGAAATTTCTAATTGCACATCACTGACAAATCTCCAACCTCTTACCGTTTAAAGAGGACAACCATACCACAGTACTAAGTTCACAAAAATCCTTTTGTACATTCCTCTTAGGTTGAATTTTACGACTGGTACCAGTACTTCAAGCTCTCAAACGTTTGATAATTACCAACCTGACACCCCCCATAAAGTTAAAATTTGTGGCCAATTCGGTCCAACAGTTTAACCTGAAGTAGGAACATATGGACTGATGGTTTAAAAACATACATGTTAGAAAATCAAACCAAACTATGAGAACAAATCTAACTTATTTTTGGTGTGAACATCTAATCTACAACTAATGTAGTATCAGGCATGAAATTTTTCACTGTTTAACTTTTGATCAAAGTAGGGGGTCAAATCTCCACCCCTCTACACTCCCTCCCCATTGCCTCAAACATTGCCCCCACCCAGGCTGTCTAGAAATCAATATTATTATACCAGTACCAAACAGCATAGAGGAGATTTAAATCTCTTATCTCTGCCCCTATTAGAACAAATGTGAATCCTCTTCTATGAGATCCATTCATCTAGTAATATCAATAAAAACCCCAAATGTTTCTTTGAAAATTCAGGGTATGATTTCACCTGGATAAGTGGTGGTTAACAACTTAATATTGGAACAGCCGAGTCTGTATTTAGTGTGTCTGACCTTTGCAGGTGAATTTAATGACAGTATTCCGCAAGATGGATTAACATCACCGAATTCACCCTCTGGGGACCTCATTTCCTAAAAATGACCCCATTTGAACAAATCTGAACCCCGGTCACCCAAGGCCCCTCCATACCAAATATAAGCTATATAGGCCCAATGGTTCTTGAGGAGAAAAAACTGTTTTAAGAATTACTATGGAGGGAAAGAGTTATGGCCCTGGCTTCGCACCTACATGTGTTTGATGTGATGAACTGAATTGAACAAATCTGATTGTGAGACACCTAGGGAACATGCACACTGAACTATATAAACACATTCCGTCTTTAATATGGAGAAGAAAACAATTGTTGATAGATGGATGGATAGACATCTCAACAGGCAGACGGATGGAAGTCTGACAGATAGAAGACAAATTTAATCCAATATATACCCCCAATTTTTCTTTGAAAATTAGTTATAATGGTGTTACTTTTTTTAAATTTTAAAATTTTATAACATGTTTAAAAAATATATTTGTTGTCCCAGAATATGAGGCCTAAGCAGAATTAGGTCCTGGAGGGTGTATTTGGTTATGCTAGCCTGCTGTACGGGGTAGCAACACTAAATTCACCATCTGGGGACCTCATTCTGCAAATGTCAGACACACTATGTCCAGGCTTGAAGAAATGAACAATGGACTATTCCTATTTATTCTTGTAGAATAGGTGTATAACTAATGTCATGTCATGTAATGACAGATGGTAAACTGGTCTGAAGCAAGCAGTCTTCAGCCAGAGTATCAGGTGTCCACACTGTGATAATTGACTTTTTCAATAATACAGGCTTCAGTGTTCTCTTAAAAATTCATAGTGCATAGTACAGAGGTGTGAATTATAAAGGGCCATAACTCTGTTAAAATATATCTGATCGAACCCATATTTGAACTTGATCTGTGTATAAGTGTCAAAAATGCATATACCAAATATGTTGTCGATCAGATGAAAACTGTTTGAGTAATCCTGTCTTGGATGAATTCTATATAAAAACAAGAGTGGAAAGTGTTAAATAAACAAAATCCATACAGTTGAAGAACGTGCTAAGAAAAATCTAGGTAAGAAATATGAGGCTGTGATGTGTCTAAAAAAAATTAAAGGTCAAAATGCAAAAATTAAAATTTTGGTTTTTAAAGTTATGTCCCTGGCTCTGCCCCTATTTGACCCAGTGACTCCATTTGAACAAATCTGAACCCAGTCAACGAAGGTCCCTCCGTACCAAATATAAGCTTAATCAGCACAATAGTCCTTGAGAAGAAGTCATTGTAAGAATTACTGTGAGTTATGGCCCTGGTTTCTCAACTAATCAACCTGGTGACCTCATTTTAACAAATCTGAATGGGAGTCACCTAGGGAACATCCACACCAAATATTAACCCATTAGGCCTTATAGTTCTGGAAAAGAAGTCGTTCTAAGAATTACTATGAAGGATTAGAGTTGTGGCCCTGCTTTTTCAACTATTTGACCTGATGACCTCATTTGAACAAATCTGAATGAGATTCACCTAGGGAACATCCACACCAAATATGAACCTGTTCCATCTTACGGTTCTGGAGGAGAAGATGATTCTTGACGGAAGGACAGACGGTATACGACAACGGACGGACGAACGGACGGACGACGGACGAGGAGTGATGACTATAGGTCCACCGGAGACTTCGTCTCAGGTGAGCTAAAAACAGGTATCACCAGAAGCATATTGTTGACATGATGTACGTCATCGGTTTTGGAAACGTCAACGCTTGGTAGCTAGTTCCAGCTTGTATGTATTCAATGGATGTGGTTCCACTGAAAACATGTGCCTCACGCCAATGAGTGTGGAATATATATAAATACACACCCAGTCTATAGTCAGCTTGACTACAAAGGCTGCTAGTATCATCTTTTGTAGACTGTTCCAGACCATCCACTAGCTGCCGATCTACTGTTTCCGCTTGTCTTGTCGCTGAAGTAGTAGCGGCATTATTCTGAAGAAAAAAAATGTATGAATAAGACCAAATTAATAAACTTTCTGAGTTCTCTGGCACCTCCCTCGTCACTGACATTTTCTTTTAACCCCTCCATGACTGGAGCTTCCTGAAATGTTGCTAAAACCCTGTGCCAATGCATATATATGAGAGTCTACAATAGGGAGCCTCATACATAAGAGAATGCATTGGCCTAACAATATTTACCTTTACCTTGTAAGCCTGTGCATTCTCTTATATATGTGAGGCTCCCTATGGATGGATATGTATATCACACTGTAAGGACCATAACTTCAGAAAATGTAAGTGTCAAAATCCAAGATGGCTGCCAGTGGTCATGTTTTTCATCAGAAAACAATCATATTAATAACTCCATCTGGAGGTGATCCTAAACATGCTTGTATTAAAACTTTTAAAAATATTTCTCCAATAATTGTGGGATGCAGGTGTGCGATGGATTTCAATGTGAAATCCAAGATTGCCACCGGTAGTGTGTTTTAATGCACAAGTTTCGACAAAATTTAATAGTTCCCATTTAGTGGTCACCCCTACTATTAAATAAAATCTTATTCTTTTTTGTATTTATGGGTTTTTAAGTTGGTTTTTTTTTATTGGAGAAAAATTTGAAAATCAGGAAAAAAACATCAGGGCTGGAGGTTGGGAGGGTAACCCAACAACAAATATTACCTTTGGCCTGAGGGATAGGAGCTTTAGAATAGGGCCACTAGCGAAGCCTAAACCATACGTATTTTATCTTTATATACATGTAACTTCTTGCTTGATTTCCCTCCCATTGTTTAGAAACTTAAATCATCGCTGCGTACGGTCAGATTCGTCAACTGGTACGGTCACACACAGGAGTATCACAAGTCTGAAAAATAGAAAATATTGCATGTCAGGTCGCTCCAAATGTGGTATGCGTTATTCATGCCCTGATATTCTAGACTTTAAAATATTCTAAAACACAAATTTAATTAGTTCCATTACAAACCCGGTGATAACTTTTCCCCTGAAATTGTGTGCCAGTCATGGTGTTCAGTTCTATCAGTCATCATAGCATGAGAAACTGAGAATAATGGACATATTAATGCGTTTATTTTTATTTATTTTCATTTACAAAAATTTATTTCAAGTGAATATATGAGATTTGCATTCACCAGTGATCATGGAACGCATGCACCATGTCCCCCGAAATGAGGTGGCATTTGAAAAAGGGGCATAACTCCATGAAAAATCATGAGACCCTAACCAAATTCAAACTTGGCCTGCGTCTTCTCAAATGTGAACTACATACCAAATATCAAGATGTTCTGTTGAAAATTGCTAAAGTTACCATCTTGACATGAAAACAGTGATTTCTAAGTTGAAAAAGAGGCATAACTCCGTGAATAAACTAACAAAACAAAAACACATTTCCAGACAGACAAAGATGAAGAACTCTCGAACGGAAAATCGTGAAAAAACGATTGAACACTCCATTGAATGCCCCCATAGTATGAACATCTATACCAAAATTTCATTCAGATATGACATAAATCAGTGTTTGAGATATCTGCCCTGTGGACGGATAAATGTCCGGATGGACAGGTGGGCGACGTCAATCCAGTATTCCCCCCATTTTCTTTGAAAGCGCGAGGTAAAAAAATTAAGAAATTCTTATCAATATTGCTCAAGTTAACGTCCAGACAAAGAATGTGACAGACTGATTACAATATATGGTCCTCCGAAATGTTCGGGGGACACTTATCGCCCACACCCGCCTGGTTATAATATCTGTCAAACCTAACTGTGTCAGACCGATTTTCCGAAGACCTATTACTACGAAGGCCCACAATTCCGAAGACCCGATTCTCCGACGGCCCATAACTCCGAAGATCCGATTCTCCGACGGCCCATAACTCCGAAGATCCTATTCTCCGACGGCCCATAACTCCGAAGATCCGAAAGCCCATAACTCCGAAGGGCCGATTTTCCGAAGACCTATAACTCCGAAGACCTATAACTCCGACGGGCCGATTCTCCGAAGATCTTTTAACTCCGAAGGCCCGATTCTCCGACGGCCCATAACTCCGAAGGTCCGATTCTCCGAAGGTCCGATTCTCCGAAGAATTTGTTTTATCGGGGTATTATCGTTTACTAAATAGTATACAGTCCAGTGGCGAAGCCAATGGGTCCCAAAATTCCTACTGCCCCTATTAAACCTCTACTTGCTATTTCAGACAATATGGGCCCCTACCAAAACATGTCCAATGTCATGTAAACGCCCGGAAATCGTTCATGGGGCATCAAAATATTCAAAATTTTCCTACCCCCCACCTAAATGGGAATCCTGGCCCGACACTGACTATACACCATATACTATAACATTACGTTGGCCCATGAGATGCCAGAGTAAAATGTACAGGGGTGAACGGGGAAGAACTTGTCCTTTTTCATATATAAAATGAACCTGATTGCATCAAATCACCCCAATGCAGTCAGATGTGCACAGTTTAATCATGTTAATTGTATTAAGACGTACATTGTGGCAAAATAATTGTATTTCTTTCATAAATTTAAGCATTCTGTGGAAAATTAAGGCTTGTCGCACACTACTGATGGTGTAGATATCACCTTATTATAATACATAGTTAACGTTTCCAATATATGAGGGTCCCTTCCCCCCTTTTCGTACGCCGGATTCCACCCCTTTTGGACCTGTACGCCGGATTCCAGTGTCAATTTGAAGCTGGACGCCGGATTCCATGGTAAATTTGAAGCTGGATTCCGGATTCAAGGGGGGGGGATATATTATCTACATGTACATGTTCCATTCAAAATATAACCATACGCGCATTCCATACTTATCAATACACTCTAAGAATTGTGAAATTCCAAACGGTATTAGACCACCATTTTACCTCCAAAAGTCACTCGTAGAACCATTTGATTCTTCACATGCCGCATGTTACACATGGGCCCCATTGACTCCGCCACTGGACTGTACACTATTTAATAAGCGATAAAACATGATCTTCGGAGAATCGGACCTTCGGAGAATCGGCCCTTCGGAGTTATAGACCTTCGGAGTTATGGGCGTTCGGAGTTATAGGCCTTCGGAGTTATGGGCTTTCGGAGTTATGGGTCTTCGGAGTTATGGGATTTCGGAGAATCGGGACTTCGGAGTTATGGGCTTTCGGAGAATCGGGGCGTCGGAGAATCTGACCTTCGGAGAATCGGACCTTCGGAGTTATGGGTCTTCGGAAAAACGCTACGTAACCCACCTAACACCCCGACTCAGGTTGGAAAATTTCCAACTGATGACAATTCCAGTGACAATTTTGACCAAATGTAGGACAATATTGTTTTCTTAAATTATTAACTAGAAGTTTTTGACTGGCCATGGGGGAGGGACCAAGACACAAAATTTCTAACTGATGGCAATTTCAGTCCAAAACTTTTACCAAAAGGAAAATATGCAAATATTGGTGCAAAAACAATAAATTCCCCACAATAAATTGTTTGAAAATCAAACTACAAGAACATTTTCAACCTATTGTTGGTGTGAAATTTCCAACTAATGTTGTGTTAGGTATGGAAATTTCCAATTGTTGAAAATTATTTATTTTAAGCATTAATGACTCTAATAATGGAGGTATGTGATTATACTGTAATTCTAGGATAAAGTCGGTAATACGATTTATTTTTAATATCAAGCATGATTCCAGTGTGTGGATCTAACTATATAACCAAAAAATAACACATTTAGAAAATTCTTATTTTTTTTACAACGTCTCTGTACCGTAACCAGTTGTTACCACACATTATAAGATTCCCAGGTGTTACACATTATACATACAATTGATAGTTTTCTATCATTCAAATCTACAAACACATTTAAAAAATTGTAACTTCACTATTCATTGATAAATCTATGCACTGACGCATGGAGTCTTTACTATTTACTCTGTATCAGATTGAAAGTAGACGTTTTAGAAGTATATATACATGTATATATAGTTTTGTGGTACATGTAAATGATTTATTATTCAAATGTCAGTGCTATTCCCTTTTAATTTCTATGATGTATTTTTTTATTTCTCAGGCTTCCATCGGAGAATAAAGAATAGGAGTAGTAGTCGGGCGATGCCATTTTACACCCTTCTGGAGTTTTTTGATGGAGAGACACAGCTCATATACCAACCACCACACAGTTAATGGCAGAGGGCATGCTCTGCCGACTCCAGCAACATCAGGAGTGGACCAAACAGTGGATTTTTTTCAATTTGTGGTCTCGGTGCGACGAGGAAATTGACCCATCAGAACTTCTGGAAGGATTATCAACAGTAACTGTTAATGTCACTCCAATATTTCAAAGACAGTGCGACCAAGACCAAGACCATGATGAACCGCTTGAAGAATTGTAATTATTACTGTAAATATTTCCACACTTTATTTCCAAATTTTAAGATATCTAAAGTCATTCTCACACAAAACATTCTCCTAATACATTTATACTCTTTTAAAAGTCCTTCAAATACATTTCCTCGCAACCATTCTGACATTTTGTTATCAGTTTTAACAAACGTATATAGGGCCTAATAATTAATGTTTCGAAATATCTTAATAACGAAAAAAAAAAAAACTTTCCCAAACTAGAAACAGTGATAGCCGGGTGGTTTATAGCAAAGTTATATACCACATGCACATGCTGCTATTACATATAATTAATTGGTCACTGCTGTGAAATAAGATATAGTATTCGCTTTATAATCTCTTTATACGTGCTATTACGCTATAGTATCGTACATTGATAATTGTCTCTTTTCACAATTGAAGCTATTTTTTACATTCTCTATACAATTCAGTGTATTAGAATTAACGTATTAATTCTCGGAACTAATTGATTACTCTATTTATTACACATCTGCATCAATTTGGTTTGCCAAATATGATTAAAACATCCAGAATTAATGCATGAAATTCCCGATGCGGAGAAAGATCAACCATAGAAAATTCAGTCTAGATCAGTAAGCGACGTAAAATCAATGACGTCACGAGAAATGACATAATTCACTAGTGACATTACCATTGGAAATTGCGCATAGTATTGTAATAAATCTAATTAATTGGTCACTGCTGTGAAAAAATATAATAGTATTCGCCTTATAATCTCTGGCTGATGTAATTTTTGGCTACACTTTTATCACAAAATACAAATTAATTCAAAATTTAACTGAACTTATGGTATGTAGGGACATGTATGCTCGGGAGCTTTCCGATGAATGGCAACAAGCCATATTTCCGCCTAAATCCTGAAAAGTTACCCATAATTATGCTGTGGTTAAGGAGTCAATTAATTAGAGCCGTACTATATGTGTATATGGTGTCATTTGTTTATTGTTATTCAGTCCTCAAAATTAGCCACCACATGTGCAACAAACACTGCCGTGGCAACATTTAGAATCTAACATGCCATAGCATTAAATTTGCCATGGACCATTTCTCCTAATTTCGAGGGCTGAAACTTATCTGTTATTTATGTTATTTGTTCAAACCTCTTGCTCTGTTTTACTGTTATTCTTTCTTTCCTTCACATTCTACATCAGATACTTGATGAAGTACATTTTAATTATAACCTAGTTCATCTTTATTGTGATTTTTAATGAAGAAAAATTAAAGTGATGTTAAACACTCCAGCAGGGTCATTCTTATATATTAATAAAATGCAGTGACTCTCGATGGCGAATTCATTTTCATAAGTTTATCGCCGATAGTTGCGTCGAGAAACTAGAAGTAAATATTTACATTTGAGCGTAGTTCAGACGATGTTTTCTTTGGAGTGGTGCGGTCGATTTGCTTCAGATTTTCGTCTATGTTAGTAGAATGCTACATTCCCCCAGTTGACATGGTGCCTGAATACGAACTTACCAGTTTCACGTTCCCGAACAAGTGCATAATATGTCTTTAAAGTGAGCTAATTAGTTCAATACTCTTTGTGACCCTGTGGATCACTTTCAGAATGAAGTAATTTCCATTTATTTAAATGTCAATTTAAATTTCATATATCTGGCTTTTATAACTTTTGCTAACTATTGATAAAAAAAAATGCTAAATGTGGAAAAAAACAATGGATTTCCAGCTTTGTTAATTTTTACTAAAATTGTGGTAATTTGGTACTTAATTGGGACACATACTATATTATATATGTTATAGTCAACTGTTTTTTTTTCCTTGTTTGCTGTGTTTTGTGCTGTTATTTTTGTTTCTTTTATTCCTTTTTTGTTATTATACAGTTGGTAATTGATCTTGTTTAAATAAAGTGAATTTTGATAAGAACCTTGTATTTATTGTGCTTTCTAAATATCATAATGTGAATGTGGTGTCACTGAGGGCTTGCTTCCCTCATATGGTGTGCCTGTATACTCGAAAATTGAAGAAAATCAAAGTCACCCCGACTAGTACAGAAAGTAAAGGTGATGGGGTCATTGTCACACTTAAAGGCACGTGAGGCCTTAATTGTCGAAAATATTCATATTTGTTCTAATCACCGTAAACAGAAAAACATTAAAACGCATACAGTTTCGTTCATATATACCATGACCATCACATAAACAGCATGTTATAATAAAGACCTACTATATTTTACCAAAGCAAGAGCCTGATTGTGTTACAGAAGACAGCACAATGCTACTGGCCAATCACACACAAATGACATAAACGCTCTTTATTAGTTCCATATCAGGAATTTACCAACAAAGAACGCTCTGTATGTTTACCATCATAATATAAACAAGCACCAGAAAAGTAACTTGTTATGCTTTTGTTTACATAACAATGGTCAAACATTTGACAATAACATACTGTTTATGCGATATTTCTTATTTGTATACGGACAAAGTCTGTCTACATTTTGATGTTCTTTCTGTTTGTGGCGGTTTTTGACGGGTGGAAATATTTTCACAGGATACCCACCGCCAAGGCCAACCGTACCTTTAAGGCATCGATCACATTCGTAGCCAGCTTTTTAAATCGATCACAAATGTAGCCAGCTTTTCTATGGCGATCACATTTTAGCCAGCTTTGCATATTCAGGCGAGCCTCAATGAACACGATCAGTTTAATATCATTTTTCTCAGTTGATGGATGAACAACAACTTGAATTTTGTTTTGGTATTAGTTCATCTAATAACCTGAGGTTTCCGATCAATGTCGTTGGAATGCTCAAATTATATTCCAATATAAGTTGATAAACGAAGTCAGTTTTGGAGCATGACGTCGACATTTTAGTCACGAACGTGATGACGTCATATTTCGTGCCATATAAAGCATGGAATAAGAAAAGCTGGCTACGAATGTGATCGCAGGTGAAAAAGCTGGCTACATTTAATTGTGATCCATTTAAAAAGCTGGCTACGAATGTGACTGGCGGCACCTCGAAACAGTGCGCAGAACTACGCGGAAGTGCGCGGTACAAATAAAACAGTTATTATGCACAGGGGCTGGTGGGGGTTGAATTAAAACATGAACTATAGGAATCACTGAATTAAATGGTTTCCCATAGGCGACAGTGTTAACGTTTCGGCCAAATTCACTGAATTGAAGCCTGCAGACCATACCAGTGATGTTTACCCAGCTAGATTGACACCAGTTGATCACGAAAATGCAAGAAAAATCATAGGTCATGTGTTTACTTTTTAAAATAAATCCCCAAGTGTACGACAGGGCTATCCCACGGCCAAATTTGATATGGAAAACCCCAGATCTACAACAGCTAGTTAAATACATTTCCGGCTCACAAAAATCCGTTCCCCCATTCATTCACCAGTTTAAATTATTTAGATATTATGTACAAATCAAATAAACGCGATGTCATCCTTTAATAACGTGTCGCATGTATCAGGTGAAGGTCATTCTTCAGTTACCTTCACCTTTAGAATTCCACGGTAGATAGATAGATTTATTACTCTTTTCATCGATAAGATATACAAGAAAACTAAGATGCATGCATCAGGTCGGCCGTGAACTATCTATACCATAGAATTGTTGTAGCTATCGATTATACATTTTGGAACACCTGTCTGTATGTATGTGTGTATGCATGAATGCATGTGTGTATGTGTTATAGACTCTAACACTGCTCGACTGATCCGACTCGGATTTGGTATTTAATGTGTCAACTTGACCTCGCTCATAGGCATGTTTCTGGACCTTGACCGATCCGACTAAAAATTTGTGTGTAGGACTACTTCGATCCCGGGAGCAATATGGACGGGTCCAATTTCACGTGGGACCATGTTCTCGAACGTGCTGATGTAGGCATGTTTCTGGACTATTTGGACGGGTCAAATCTTGATCCCGACCTGACTTTAACATTCAAAAAGATCAATTCAAGGTCAAATCTGGTAAAACGGAAGTATTTCAACGAAATATAATACCTACTGTTACTTTTGTCCCAGGAGTGTTTCGGGTGGGTCAAATTATGACCCTGACCTGATCTTGACATTCAAAATTGTCAATTCAAGGTCAAATCGGGTAAAGCCGGGCGGATTTCGACGGGTACATTTGTCGTGACTTTTGTCCGGGGAGTGTTTTGGACGGGTCAAATCGTGACCGACATGACGTTCACCTTTAAAATGGTCAATTCAAGGTTAAATCGCGCAATTCTCCGAAAATCAGAGGGGAACATCCCGGACGAAGTAGGGTCCACCAGCTACTATTATATATTTCTAGATTTAGTTACAAACTAAATACCTGTATATTGTACAAAGAAATGTTTGACAAATATATCTGTATCAATATTACCATACGGGTCATTAAAATAGATACGACGAAACAAATTTCGAAGGGTGCATGGTATCAGGTAAATTTTTATATTTCAAATGATGTCAGGAATGCGGAAAGTTGAAGTACCTACGTAATACTGGCTATCCGAATGAAGAGATATACATGTATATAAAAACCAAAATAGAAGATGACTGCTGGCGACAATGTTTTCCAAAAAAAATCAAAGCATTCGATAGCTCCCATCTAGTTGTCAGCCCGAAGATCAATATAAAGTGTGGTGACTATCAGATGAGGGATATGACTGTACAGTTGCTAAACAATTCAGTCACGCAAAAGAGGATCAAACAGTAAGATACCAAATTGCTGCCTGTGGTAATGTTTTTTAACGAAATTCGGGAAAATTAGATTACTCTCACCCTGGTTATCCAGAAGATCATTTTGGAATCTGGTGACGATCGGACAAGGGGTGTCGTCTGTAGGATCAACCAAATTATTTAGCCATACAAATAGTAAAATTCAAGATCACCGCTGGCAGTGATGTCTTCACAAGGACAGCTTGAGAACAAAACATGGCTCACATCTAGCGGTGACCCAAACTATCCACATGAGAAAAAGTTCTCCAATAAAAGCTGGCTGCAGGGTGCGCCAATTGATTCAAATTCGAAATTTAACAGGGTATACTGCTTGTGGCCATGTTTTCCCCGCAAATTTGATAGACTGATGGACCAAACCACTGAATCCGTTGAATCAATATACATGTATACATGGATTAATTTATATGCATTGTTATACACAGTACTGGTATATAAAGGTACTGAAAATAACAATATTACTAGTATACACAAAATAAACCATATATCATGGCTATGGGTTCTAATATCCGAATATGACAGCTGATAACTTGGTGTGAATTGAAGAGTGGTGGTGTCTCAAGCATATCTAACCCTCCACGTTAGAAACATGCCATTAAATGTCAAAAGTATAATCTAGCTTGAGGACAGAAGTTATCCATAAAACCCCCCTTAATTCAACCAGGTCCTCGCGCGATGTATGGTCGATCACATGATGATCTAGGGGGGATTAGAATTGTTGTATAAAAACAGCACTGCATGTAAATATAAAATAAAATAGTGCTACATCTTATTACAGATTATTGCCATATATAATCAGTGACTATACAGACAGTCTGACAAAATAAAGTTTCAGTGACACTCTATCCGAAGAGGGGAATAATTCCATCTGTTACAGTCAATGGAGCAATTATGAATCTGGAAAGGTGAAATTTCTAAGTAATACTAGATATCGACATGACGCGATAACATATAACGTAAATGCAACATGGCCGCTGGCGACCATTTTTTCCTATAAAATTAATAAAATATTTGATAGCTCTCATCTGATAGATCAATATCAAGATAAATATGAAGTTTAGTGATGATCGGATGAGTGAAGTGGACTGTGCTAAACGGTTTAGTAATGCTTAACAAGATTTTTACCTTAATATTTTTATGTTCACTTTATAAACTTCACTGAGTCATCTTTGTCATGTATTGAGTTTGATATCTTTTGTTAACAGTTTATAAATCATGTATGTCTCATGTTTGTTATTTTAATTTATGTGTTTATTATCATTAAATAAAGTTGCATTCCTTAAAAAGATTCTTACCTCAATGTTTTTATGTTCACTTTATAAACTCCACTGAGTCATCTTTGTCATGTATTGAATTTGATATCTTTTGTTAAGAGTTTATAAATTATGTATGTCTCGTGTTCGTTATTATATTATATACACTTTATAGTGTGTTTCAGAACGAAAACAAAATGAATAAAATCAACAAATTTGTAAATTTAAAAACAATTCAAACGTTGTTGTATTCCATGTCCCAGCCCGGACATATACACCAAATTTCAATAATATTCATTGAGAAACAACGGACCAAACGCCATATAACACCCCGTATGCATCTTTTATTCCGAGTTGGCCTTTTATTCCGAGTTGGCACGCGCCGATTAGGGCGAGTTAGCCCTGGGGCGAGTACGCCGATTCCGACACCTTTTCTATTTGCAGCAGGTTAAGTTTACACGTAATTTAATTTACAAAGTTCCCCAATTGGTATCGTAAATAGAGCGACCTTATTTGACAGAGAATGCCTCTGTTATTGATTATAAAGTTGCTATACATTAAAAACGACAATTCACTGCTCGTTCAAGCGCAGTAGTCTATTTTCCCCATGTTAAAGGACATCCACAAATACTAAATAACGCTAACTTACTGCCGAATGTTTTACACGACAACTGTTAACATATTTGGGCTGAATTCATCTGACGCGGTATTATTCCTCAAAATAAACAACAAAACCATCGTTACTTGGAAATGTAGTTTGGGCTAACATTTACATAAATCCTCCATATCATTATTCCGACACACACGTCAGATGAAAAACTCACATGAAGTAACCGGCCAAATTGGCCGAAATGAGTAAGAACAAATGAAATTAAACATATAAGTTATGCATGCACATACGCGAAGATGACGACATAAATGAATGTGACATGTTCCGAGTATATATCTCTCAGTATAATTGTCTTATTAGTTCTTTTGGGTTATCGGGTGTGGTGGGGTCGAGTGGGGATGGGGCTTTGGATAATAATCATACACATTGTTAATCATATAAAGTATAAATTAGGTCATTCTATTATGTATGTTATTTCCCACGTGGGCAATTTTTCGGTCGCTTTTATACAATTAGGTGTTGTGTCTATATGGGTGGGGACTTCTAGTTTAATGCCTCAGGGGCTCCTATCTGAAAAAGGGCTTCGCGGATAAATATCGATAGGTTCGTAAGGGTTTTCCTATTGCTTGTTTTGAACAGGCTGTTCAGTTTCAATGCATTGGGTCGGGTGTAATAATATGGTTTAAAGTATTTTTTCCTGAGATCAGTAAGTTTGGTGCACTTCAAAATAATGTGCTATTCGTCTCCAATGCCATTATTGCATAATTTACACTTTCTATCTTCGTGTACTTGTCCAACCCAGGAGCCTGTCTCGATAGGAAGTCGGTGATTCCTCGTACGGAATTTCATCAGGCGTGAAACGACATTATGGTTGGTGTGTGAAAGATATTTTTCTGTGCCAAAATCTGGCTTAATTATTCTGTAAAAGGCCATCTTATTTGGATTCGCTATGCTTGCTGTCCATTCCTGTATGTATATATCAGAGAGACCGCGTTTCACCGCCGCGTTAAAAATATCACGAGAGGGTATACTTTGGTTGAGCCAGTAGTACGATAGTCCCAAATGATCTAGTATGGTGTGTATGTTTTCTAACCATGCATTGGATTGGCTGTTTACTGAGTGGGAGTGATACATACAGTTATATAGTCTTAAAGGGATTCTCTCGGGTCCCATCGTCATCAGCCTACCCCAAAATGTTAGAGTTCTGAGTTTTATTTTCATCGATATTGGGTATATTCCTAACTCACCGTACATAAAGGGTGTGGGCGTGGTCTTCTTAAGGCCGAGTAAGAATTTTAGGAACCATAGTTCAAGTTTCTCGAAAGATGAAATATTTTCGCATCCCCAAATCTCGGATCCGTAGGTCATTATAGGCACTATAGCTTTTTCATATATGTCAATTACGCAGTCAGTTGTCATTTTATATTTTCTTATTCTACTAATGAGTGTATACATTGCTTTTTTTGCATCTTTGCAACGCATATTCCTTTCTCGACTATAATCGCCAGATTTCTTGAACCATGTTCCGAGGTATTTGTAATTATCCACGATTTCAATGTTACCCCCCGTTTATTGAGTAGGTTGGCATGCGTTTTTTCTTCTTGCGTCCGCCAAAAATCATTATATTTGTTTTCGATAAGTTAACTTTCAATTTCCACTGGTTACAGTACCTTGAAACGGTACACAAAGATGTTTGCAGCTCTGATTCCGTATTTGCCAAGATGACTGTATCATCAGCGTATATTAAGAGAAACAGTTTAGTGTATGTATTTATAGCAGTATCGGTAAACGTTGTATAATCAATCCCGCTACAGTTATGCGATTTCATGTAGTCCTCCACATCATTGAGATAGAGGGCGAATAAAATGGGGGAGAGGCCATCGCCTTGTTTTACGCCAATCAAGCTATCGAAATATTCAGAGCAGTCATTGTTCGCGCTAACACACATCTTAAGGTTACAAGAAAACTAAGATGCATGCATCAGGTCGGCCGTGAACTATCTACCATAGAATTGTTGTAGCTATCGATTATACATTTTGAAACACCTGTCTGTATGTATGTATGTGTGTATGCATGAATGCATGTGTGTATGTGTTATAGAGTCTAACACTGCTCGAATTTGGTATTTAACGTGTCAACTTGACCTAGCTCATAGGCATGTTTCTGGACCTTGACCGATCCGACTAAAACATTGTGTGTAGGACTACTTCGATCCCGGGAGCAATATGGACGGGTCCAATTTCACGTGGGACCATGTTCTCGAACGTGCTGATATAGGCATGTTTCTGGACCAATTGAACAATAGTTTGGCCAGACGCTGTATATACTGGGTACTGTCCAGATGGAGGCGATCACAAAAAAATCCCTAACTAGCCCGAACGAAGTCGAGTACATCAGCTAGTCTAATATATATTTTGGACATTTGTCTGTCTGTTTGTCTGTTAGCTATAGCCGGGAAAACTGCCTGACAGATTTGACGAAATTTGATACCTAGGGAAAATTATTTCCAGGGAGTATTTTGGACGGGCCAAATCTTGATCCCGACCTGACTTTGACATTCAAAAAGATCAATTCAAGGTCAAATCTGGTAAAACGGAAGTATTTCAACGAAATTTGATACCTACTGTTACTTTTGTCCCAGGAGTGTTTCGGGTGGGTCAAATCATGACCCTGACCTGATCTTGACATTCAAAATTGTCAATTCAAGGTCAAATCGGGTAAAGCCGGGCGGATTTCGACGGGTACTTTTGTCGTGACTTTTGTCCGGGGAGTGTTTTGGACGGGTCAAATCGTGACCCCGACATGACCTTCACCTTTAAAATAATCAATTCAAGGTTAAATCGCGCAATTCTCCGAAAATCAGAGGGGAACATCCCGG
The DNA here is from genome assembly GCA_032622095.1 of Siphonodentalium dalli. Classification (NCBI taxonomy): domain Eukaryota; kingdom Metazoa; phylum Mollusca; class Scaphopoda; order Gadilida; family Siphonodentaliidae; genus Siphonodentalium; species Siphonodentalium dalli. The sequence goes on from CP136067.1 coordinate 96,369,973, forward strand.
ACGAAGTCGGGTCCACCAGTTACTATTATATATTTCTAGATTTAGTTACAAACTAAATACCTGTATATTGTACAAAGAAATGTTTGACAAATATATCTGTATCAATATTACCATGCGGGTCATTAAAATAGATACGACGAAACAAATTTTGAAGGGTGCATGTATCAGGTAAATTTTTATATTTCAAATGATGACAGGAATGCGGAAAGTTGAAGTACCTACGTAATACTGGCTATCCGCATGAAGAGATATACATGTATATAAAAACCAAAATAGAAGATGACTGCTGGCGACAATGTTTTCCAAAAAAATTCAAACCATTCGATAGCTCCCATCTAGTTGTCAGCCCGAAGATCAATATGAAGTTTGGTGACTATCAGATGAGGGATATGTCTGTACAGTTGCTAAACAATTCAGTCATGCAAAAGAGGATCAAAGAGTAAGATACCAAATTGCTGCCTGTGGTAATGTTTTTTAACGAAATTCGGGAAAATTAGATTACTCTCACGCTGGTTATCCAGAAGATCATTGTGGAATCTGGTGACGATCGGACAAGGGGTGTCGTCTGTAGGATCAACCAAATTATTTAGCCATAAAAATAGTAAAATTGAAGATCACCGCTGGCAGTGATGTCTTCACAAGGACAGTTTGAGAACAAAATATGGCTCACATCTAGCGGTGACCCAAAATATCCACATGAGAAAAAGTTCTCCAATAAAAGCTGGCTGCAGGGTGCGCCAATCGATTCAAATTCGAAATTTAGCAGGGTGTACTGCTTGTGGCCATGTTTTCCCCGCAAATTTGATAGACTGATGGACAAAACCACTGAATCCGTTGAATCAATATACATGTATACATTGATTAATTTATATGCATTGTTGTACACAGTACTGGTATATAAAGGTACTGAAAATAACTATATTACTAGTATACATAAAATAAACCATATATCATGGCTATGGGTTCATGACAGCTGAGAACTTGGTGTGAATTAAAGAGTGGTGGTTTCTCAAGCATATCTAACCCTCCACGTTAGAAATATGCCCTTAATTCAACCAGGTCCTCGCGCGATGTATGGTCGATCACATGATGATCTAGGGGGGATTAGAATTGTTGTATAAAAACAGCACTGCATGTAAATATAAAATAAAATAGTGCTACATCTTATTACAGATTATTGCCATATATAATCAGTGATTATACAGACAGTCTGACAAAATAAAGTTTCAGTGACACTCTATCCGAAGTGGGGAATAATTTCATCTGTTACAGTCAATATACATGAATATGAATCTGGAAAGGTGAAATTTCTAACTAATACTAGATATCGACATAACGCGATAACATATAACGTAAATGCAATATGGCCGCTGGCGACCATTTTTTCCTATGAAATTAAAAAAATATTTGATAGCTCTCATCTGATAAATCAATATCAAGATAAATATGAAGTTTGGTGATGATCGGATGAGTGAAGTGGACCCGTGGTAATGCTTAAAAAGATTCTTACCTTAATATTTTTATGTTCACTTTATAAACTTCACTGAGTCATCTTTGTCATGTATTGAGTTTGATATCTTTTGTTAACAGTTTATAAATTATGTATGTCTCATGTTTGTTATTTTAATTTATGTGTTTATTATCATTAAAGGGGTACTGTACGCCATTTTCATTAAATTTTCGGTGACAACAACGATCTAATATCGATAATATATAGAAACATAAGTAATTTGAGTCGAAGATGTATTCTGTAAATAGGCTATCTTAAAATTTAATAATTTAAAAGTTAATAATTTGATATAAATTGAATTTATGACTGGAGCCATAAAATGGCGTCAATTAAATTACGAATTACCGTAATCAAAAACAGTAATTGAGGGATACTGGATTGTTAAACCGATCGCACACACGATCGCTTAAAATATCATGATGATACGGGGAGAACACTCAAGCCACTCACTGACTAGCGATGACACAATAACTTAAATGTTTATATGGGACTAGTATGCATATAATATTACTTTTATTTAATTCATTTGGTTGAAAACTTTACAAAAATTACTCGACAACGACAATTTGTATTTTTGCATTCCGGTAAATTTGTCATCCGTAACATGACTTCGTACTCAACAGACTTTCAAATAATGAAAAAATTGTTACCTTATTCTCCGACTCGGAGACTATAGAAACCAACAACAACATTTGGCGTACAGTACCCCTTTAAATAAAGTTGCATTCCTTAAAAAGATTCTTACCTCAATGTTTTTATGTCTCGTGTTCGTTATTATATTATATACACTTTATAGTGTGTTTTCAGAACGAAAAAAAAATGAATAAAATCAACAAATTTGTAAATTAAAAAACAATTCAAACGTTGTTGTATTCCATGTCCCAGCCCGGACATATACACCAAATTTCAATAATATTCATTGAGAAACAACGGACAAAACGCTATATAACACCCGTATACATATTTTATTCCGAGCCGGACTCATCCTCCGGTACATGTTATAGTAGGTACCGAATTGACACACGTCGACTGGGGCGAGTTGGCACTGGGGCGATTAGGCCGATTCCGGCACCTTCTATATATAATTTACCGTATGTAACCGTTTACGCGTAGTTTACTTTAGAAAGTTCCGCAATTAATACCGTAAATAGAGCGACCATATTTGACAGAGAATGCCTCTGTTATTGATTATCAAGTTGCTATACATTAAAAACGACAAATTCACATGCTCGTTCAAGCGCAGTAGTCTATTTTCCCCATGTTAAAGGACATCCACAAATACTAAATAACGCTAACCTACTGCCGAATGTTTTACACGACAACTGTTAACATATTTGGGCTGAATTCATCTGACGCGGTATTATTCCTCAAAATAAACAACAAAACCATCGTTACTTGGAAATGTAGTTTGGGCTAACATTTACTTAAATCCTCCACATCATTTATTCGACACACACGTCAGATGAAAAACAGACATGAAGTAAACGGCCAAATTGGCCGAAATAATACATCTGTTTAATTACAGTTAATATTCTGCCAGTTATCTTGTAATGTTCTAATTTTGTCCACATGCCTTCTCGCCAAACAGAGTCGAAAGCTTTCGTAAAGTCGATAAAGGCGCAGTGCAGTCTCTGTTTGCGTGATTTAAGAATATTTATAAGTGCGTGCATGGAAAATATATGGTCAGTTGTTGCATATCCTTTGCGGAAGCCAGCTTGGGCTTCAGTCTGGATATCATGAATACTTAAGAATTCGCTAATACGTTTACTGACTATACTGGTGAACACTTTCGAAAGCGTACACAGGAGCGTGATCCGTCTATAATTATCGGGGTTGAGGCGGTCATCTTTATTTTTGAAAATTGGTTTTATTACACCAATTGACCAGTCACTTGGGATTTGACCCGATTCCAAGATAAAGTTGAAAACGTCGACATAAATTGGTCCAAGTTCGTTAAATGTATCTTTTATCATCTCACCGGTTATTTCGTCAAATCCGGATGCTTTACCTAGTTTGAGATTTTTAACTGCGATTTATACTTCCTGCATGGTAAAATCTCTGTTCATGTCACCATCTATAATATCGGGTTCATCTGAGTATTCTATGCATCGCGTATTATTATCATGGGTAGTTTCGGCGAACATCTCTTGTTCTTCCGCTTCGAAATGATTTTGAAATTCATCTGCACTCGGAGTAGGTTTCGTGGTTCTACTCTTATCTAAATCTCGGATTAATTTCCAAAACTCGCTGGCCGATGTACCACGCATATGCTGTATTTTCAATCTGAGTTTGCCATAAAAGTCTTTCTTGCTTGCCAGTAATGCGAGTTTATAACGCTTCCTATATTCTATTATCTTAGATTTATTAATATTCGTTGGGCATACCTTATATTGTTTACGCGCTCTTCTATATTCAGTTCTGCACTGAGTACAGCGGCGGTTAAACCACGGTGAATTCGAGGTTTTACCTTGGGTTGTGTCCCTTGCTGGGTGCTTCTTTGGGTGCGCGTGTACTTTAGTGGGTACCAAAAACAACTGTTTGAGGATTTCGGATACTGTGTCTATTTTGTTTTGTGCGCTTGTGTGCAAATCACCAGGGCGAAGGGATTCTCTCATGCGATTAATTGCGTCAGTGGTCAGCAGATTTGTTTTGAACGTATTCCGTTGTTTCGTGCCCCACAATCGCCTGATTGAGTGTACTCGCTCCCCGACTCTAGAACACATTTAGCTCCCTGATTCCTATATATATGTATATGTGTGAAACACAGCGTTTCTTATAGTATTTTATCAAAATATAGACCTTACTGAAATCAAAAATGGATTTTATATCGAGCAGTAGTGGTTTATTTTTCCAATATGAGGCATCCTGAAAATTAGTGTCAATCCTCAAAATAAAGCCAAAAAAATTAGCTTTTTTTTCAATTTTACTAGCTAATGCATCTTGTATAACTGAAGTTTGTCCTTATATACCATAATATTACTAAATTGAAGAGGAAATGTTAATATACATTTTGAGAGGGATATATTGTCCAATTTTAAACCCTTTTCATGCAGAATTTGGCAATTTATAATAAATATTTACCAAAATTAACAGAAAATAAAAATATTTTAATAGCAATGTAAAGCAACCATAAGTCAATTTAAATATCGAAACATTATGATACAACATCAGACACAGCTTCAGGCATGAAATTTTACCAGATGGCAGGGCATACTGTCTGTTTAACAAAGCTGCCATGATAGTTTTGCACGACAGTAACTCTATTGGTGATGCCATCACCCCCCCCCCCCCCCCGACTTGGGGTGGGGCTACGGTCCCAGATAAGGCTACTGGGTGCCGGAAAAGCTTAATTGGTCAAATGACACCTTTTCCCAATGGGGGGGGGGGGGGGGGGGGTAACACTCCTCAGAATTGTGGGGAGGGGGGCTTTAGACCCCCTGACCCCCTAATGGTACCTGACATCCATGCAAAATTACCAGATTTATCACTTTCTTTACTATCTACAGGCGAATCCATGCGTTTCTTCTTTCAATCTGTCCAAAATGTGGTCATTATCATTTGAAAATAAGAAAATATGGAATTAACAACTTATCATGGCGAGACGTGAAATTTCGTAAAATTCAATTTTTTCTTATAGGAATCACTGAACTAAATGGTTTCCCATAGGCGACAGTGTTAACGTTTCGGCCAAATTCACTGAATTGAAGCCTGCATGCCATACCAGTGATGTTTACCCAGCTAGATTGACACCAGTTGATCACGAAAATGCAAGAAAAATCATAGGTCATGTGTTTACTTTTTAAAAACAAATCCCCAAGTGTACGACAGGGCTATCCCACGGCCAAATTTGATATGGAAAAACCCAGATCTACAACAGCTAGTTAAATACATTTCCCGCTCACAAAAATCCGTTCCCCCATTCATTCACCAGTTTAAATTATTTAGATATTATGTACAAATCAAATAAACGCGATGTCATCCTTTAATAACGTGTCGCATGTATCAGGTGAAGGTCATTCTTCAGTTACCTTCACCTTTAGAATTCCACGGTGTACTCGCTCCCCGACTCTAGAACACATTTAGCTCCCTGATTCCTATAGTAGTAGACAGTCTTCGTTTGCGAATTTGTAAGGTTATTTTAATGTTTTAACTCGTATTGGAGAGAGATAGTGAGTGGTAGAATCTACCGCGCACTGTTTCGTGAAAAGCTTACTGTGCGATATCTTCCGCGCATTGTTTGAAGCTTACTGGTGGTTTCGGATTAGGGACCACACTTACACGTTTTAATTAGTAGTAGTATAGCGGTAGACTGAGATCTAATTAGAGGTGACAGCTTAATTACTGCATGTCATTGTAGAAAATACGAGAAGTTAAAATGTTGAAACAACACAACCACCAGTGATTATTGAGTGATTAAATCTGCAGGGTGTAAGTATGAAGTCAACGCTGACAATTTCATTCGATCTTCGATCTGATACAATCAATGTCTTCAACAATGTCTTCATCAGTGTTGTACCCGTGTGGCACTAACTAGGAGGTGAGACACTGGCAAAAACTCAAAAGAGGCAAACCCAACAAACCCCTATAGGGATGACGAAATCACCTACGGAATACTTAGGCAAACCACTGACACCCTATTTAACAGACTCACAAACCTGTATACTAAATGCATGAGGCTTGGCTACTATCCCAAAATATGACAAATATGGAAAAATGCAATAGTAACCATGATGCCTAAGCCTGAGAAAGACCATATACAATACCCACAAACTATAGACAATTGGCCTATACAATGTACGGGTAAACTTTTCGAATGAGTAATCAGCAGCAGAATCAAATTCCATCTCGAGGGTACCAACTTTTTCAATAAATTCCAAAGGGCTTACCGGAGCGGTAAAGAGGGCATTGCATGGACATGTATCACAGGAGCTTGGAATTTGGTCAAAACCCCTCTTTTATTGGCGGAACCACCTAGCTCCCGGGACTAGACCAAATTCCAAGCTGATCCCGGGAGGTGGTTCTGCCAATAAAAGAGGGGTTTTGACCAAATTCCAAGCTCCTGTGACCTATGGTCCCGGGAGTTGGTTCCGCCAATAAAAGAGGGGTTTGACCAAATTCCAAGCTCCTGTGCATGTATATAGACTCACATGGGATATCAAAACGGCAATGAATATATAATGGAAAACCGGGGCACTATTCTTAGATGTATAGAAACTGAAAAGCGTCCGACGGTCCGATTCAGTATGGCACAATGTACTTAGGTATATTTATTAAATAAAGATATAATAATAATAATAAGAAAGAGACACACACATATCACGCAATCTAACGAATCCACTTTCCTGGGATTCACTCTAGACTCACGCCTTAAATTTAAAAAGCACCTAACCAAAATCGTTGGTCGGTTATTTTCCACGTCGAACGGAATTTTAACAATAAATAATTTGGAAACATATGAGGAAATCGAAACTGATCTGTTGAACATTTATGGCCTAATAGCTATTTCAGATCAACTCTTATTCCAAAATTAAAGGAAAAAGTATTCTTAATTGCCAGCACAAATTAATTCCAAACATTATTCCTCGCCATTGGACCAGGGACCAATATATACATAATATATAATATATTCAGGGCGCCGGAAGCATCAAAGGGCAGGGGGGGGGGGGGGGGGGGGGCAGAGCCTACAAATAATAACTGTAAAAGTTTAAACAATGTGATCAAAATAGAGACTGATTGGAAAATATTGAAATTACCTGATTTTGACGGACAGACTTCTTGACATAATAACTGATCAACAGAGAGAGACAAGAAAACCATAGTCAGAAATGGTAACGCCACCAAGATCGTATTATTAGCCATAAATATAAATAATAATACAATTATTCTATAAACTAGCTTTCAAATTTTATGCGGGAAATTTGCGTACTTCCATATTTCAAGTTTTCCCGTTTCTCGTGGCATACATTACTTTCATCAAACTGTCTTCTTTATTACACAAGCTGATAGGCCCGACTTCACCCGGGCTGTTTCACATCTGCTTTCCGGTGAAAGGTGCGATTTGACCTTCAATTGACTATTTCGAAAGTCAAGGTCAGGTCAGGGTCATGATTTGTCCAGTCCAAAACACCCCCACCCGTAGAAAACTACCCATAGGTATCAAATTTCGTCGAAATCCGTCCGTTTTACCCAACTTGACCTTTAATTAACAATTTTGAAGGTCAAGGTAAGGTCAGAGTCATGATTTGACCCGTCCAAAACACCCCCCCCCCCCCGACAAAAGTACCCATAGGTATCAAATTTCGTCGAAATCTATCCGTTTTATCCGAGTTGACCTTTGATTGGCCATATTGAAGGTCAAGGTCAGGCCGAGGTCACGATTTGACCCGTTCAAAACTCTCCTCAGACCAAAGTATCCCTAGTATCAAATTTCGCCGAAATTTGTCCGTTTTACCCAAATTGACCTTGCATTGACAGTTTTAAAGGTCAAGGTCAGGTCGGGGTCACGATTTGACCCGTTCAAAACACTTCCCGGACACAAATACCCATAGGTATCAAATTACGTTGAAATCTATGGAAAGCTGAGGAGGACATGTTGGTTGCTAATTGCTAGATATACGACGCGGTATTTTGAAGGTGTTTCAAACTAGGAGATAGAAGTATTCTGCCTTTCAAATGGTGATGAATTATAGTAGTTTATTCAAATTTTATGGCATAAATTGTTATTAAAACCGTATATACTATAAAAAATTAATGACTCGAAAATTAAGTGGGCCTTTAAACAAAGTCACAATTGCATTTAGGCTCATCTCATACTCGTCCATTCAGCGATATTCTACTGCGCAGTTTGTTATAGCCTCCAGTATTTATTGAGCGTTATACCCCCAACTGTTATAATTCGCCTTTAGCAGGCGTACTCTTGCCTCAGATTATTGAGATATTAGGTCACACATAATCACATTAAATCGCATCGTAACATAGCAATTGTGTGGGCTCCTTGGCGTGAATATGTAATGAGAAATAAGGTCATACGTAATGACATTAAACTCAAGAAAACCCTCGAAAACAAAACAAAATCACATTTAATGTTTTACGTTATTTCCTTCATAAAAAGAATCTTCGTGATAATGAACCCTCTCGTTACTTTAGAATATAGAATTAACCTTAAAATAAAAAAAATCTTTGGAACACAGAACCTTCGGAATAACGAACCTTCGGATTGGTGAACCTTCGGAATAGCGAACATTCAGAGAAATTTCGGAATAGTGGACCTTCGGGATAGTGAACCTTCGGAATAGAGCCATGCCCCCCAATATTCATATTATATGCCCAGAGTTCAAAGGTATGGACCCATAAAATTCTAAACTTGGCCCTTAAAATAATGAACTCCAAATTGGAGCACACACAGAACACCACTGAAGTCAACTGAACCTATGTCATGTCCCAATGCGGGAGGGTCCATATATACCACAACATTCATAGTATATGCCAAGAATTCAAAGGTATGGGCCCACGTAATGACATAAAATCTCAAGAAAACCAGCGAAAACAAAACAAAATCACATTTAATGTTCTAAGTTAAGTTATTTCCTCCTGTATCTGTATCGGTGTGCGCGCATGATCAGTTCGGATGTGAGCGCACACTCCATATAAAGAATCTTTGTGAAAATGAACCCTCTCAAATTAGTCTCAATACTTTAAAATATAGAATTAACCTAAAAATAACAAAAACCTTCGGAATAGAGAACCTGCGGAATAGCGGACCTTCGGGATAGCAAACCTTCATAATAGAAGCATGTCCCCACAATTACACCGGTGACGTAAACACATGTGCCAATCTTAGTTGTACTCTCGTAATTATCGGTACGATGAAACGGTGACGGAATCTGACGAGGTTTGCCGAATGTACAATCACCCAGTGAATTATCGATCGCCCATGCGATACAAAAAAACCAAAAGCAATAAACACCACACTACGGTGGCGTAATAAGATTTGCCATAATTATATGGCTCCGGTAATTTCATTTTGGCCAATGCTGCTAAAAATAATATGTTCGCTACGAAAGACAACTACCTGACTTTTTTAGTCTGCCGGTTCAAAGCCCGGAAAAAAGCTGATGGGAGTTTAAAAAAATTGTTTTATAGTATCTAATTTATCACGTAACTATGGCTATATTAATCCGATACCGCGCAGTAAGTTTTCTGGAAGCAACTGCACAGTAAGCTTTTCTCGAAACAATGCGCGGAAGATATATAGCGCAGTAAGCTTTTCTCGAAACAGTGCGCGGTAGATTCTACCACTCACTATATATCTAATAAAACGGTAAAATGACCTTGCAAATTCGTAACTGAAGACCTTCTACTACTATATTTCATTGATATACATGTTTTAAATCAACTCCCCGTACATAATAACTGTTCTGTTTGTACCGCGCACTTCCGCGCAATGTTTCGACGTACCCGTGACTGGAGCCTTAATGTGACAATGATCCCATCGGCGAAAGTAATGCTTTTGCGAGTAGCCCCAACTAATATATACCGAAGATAATACTAGTATAGTTAATGCTACCACGAGTCGATCCAACTAAAACAGAAGGTGATAGGCTACTATTGCGAGTCAGCCATTTTGATAAAGAATTTGGCCCGGCTAGCTCCCTACCCATCCAAATCAATGAAAACAAGAGGTGATATGTCAAACGGAGTTAAGGTTAAGTTATGGATAAACCTATTTATTCACCAAGGGTGTTTAGTTACATATAATCATGAAATAATTACGCTTAAGCACAAATTAATTATTAAATGTGAATTTGGCCTCCCATACATCCGCATGATCCGGTAAATAACAAACATTGGTTACATTCAGGGGGAAAAAATGCAATGGTACCGCAATGAACACTGATCATTGTTACAGTCATCAACAACTCCCCTAATTCTCACTCCATTAGGGGGACTTGCTGCATTTCTATAGGGGGGTTGCTGTAATTCTAGGGACTTGCTGCGTGCATCTTTAAGGAGAACCAAACTTCTCCCCCAAATGTAATATATATTAACTAGCCGATGAGCCCGACGTTTTCCGGGCTATTCAAAAACCAAATTTCAAGTCGATGAGCCCGACGTTGTCCGGGCTATTCAAAAACCAAATTTCAAGTCGATAGCTCTACCCGTTTCCGAGATCTGGTCTGCGCATGCGCGAAGCTGGCGTCGCACGGGCTCGACGACCCGATAAAATTCGTATCCGGGGAAAGATACATTCACAATATACCAAATTTCAAGTCGATAGCTCCACCCGTTTCCGAGATCTCTTCTGCGCATGCGCGAAGCTGGCGTCGCACGGGCTCGGCGACCCGATAAAATTCGTATCCGGGGCAAGATACATTCACATAGCAAATTTCAAGTCGATATCTCCACCCGTTTCCGAGATCTAATCTGCGCATGCGCTGCACGGGCGTCGCACGGCTCGACCGCCTGGTCAAACTACACACACGTACCAAGTTTCGTCCCGATCGATCGAGAATCGTAGATTTGTATAAATGACATCCAGACATAAAGACAAACAGAGGTCTTCAAAATATATATGAGATAGTAGCTAGCCTACATGTGACTCATGTTTTTATATATAATCCAAAATTCACCAAAAATATCGCACATAAAATTGTATAGCTACACAATCATGCGCCTCCTTTAAAACTTCCAACATATGGGAAGCCAAATTCACATTTAATATTGAATTGAGCTTAAGCGCAAACAATTTGCGCTTAAGCAATTAATTGCGATTAAAGGGGTACTGTACCCCAATTTCAATAAATTCCCGGTGACAATAACGATCTAATATCAATATTATATTTTAAAATAACTAATTTGAGTCGACGATGTCTACTGAAAACGTTCCGGTTAACAGGCTATCACAAAAGTAAAATTTAATTATTTAATATAAATTCATTTATGGCTGGAGTTATAAAATGGAGAATTATGCCAGTACGAGTTACCGTTCATGAAATAGTATCTGTTGCGTGTCTTTTATCGACGGCCGTTCGCGAACATTATTGAGTTGCACACATAACATGTTACCTGTAAAAGAAAGGCCCGCTATAACCGAATCGGAAAAAGGAGAAAGAAACAAGAGTCATGAAGCGTCAAGTATTTTTATACGGAGTGAGATTGTTCGATGGAAGAGATTGGATGCATCAATTGAAGCTGTGAACAATGAACTTCCGGTTCTTCCTGCGACCTGAGTCTTCTCCGGTGAATGTCAAAAACATGGCGCGTAGTTTGAAATCGTAATATTTTTGTTTCCAAGATCAATATTTTCTTCGCTAAATTAGGTTTATACGAAACTCATATAACACGAACACAATATAACTTGAAAGTTATTTCAATGGGAGTAAATACAAAAAATTGTCTATCCCTGTGTACAGTGCCCCTTTAAGCGCAAATACCAAATATTGTACTTAAGCACAAATATGGCATTTACGCTTAAGCGCAATCAATTGCACTTAATAATTTCGCTTAAGCATAATGAATTGCGCTTAAGCGCAATTGCAACAACTATCTAACCTACCCATAAACTATTGGCATCACCCAGCATAGTCCAAGTCTTCTCGTACTAAAACCAGCTAAGATATTGGGATGGAGGTGCCGGTCTTTAGTCCGAGTTCCAGGCCCATGCATTCTTATGACACGACTTAAGCGTTAGTGACCCGCTCAAATAAAACCACAATTATATGAAATAAAATATCACAATTGCGACAATAAACGGATATTTTCCGCAGAAGACATGCTATTTGATCTGAAACCCACATCAGTTGTGAATTGAAAGCGGTAATTTAATGCGAAAAGAGACATTTACCGCAATGTTTACAAATTTTTAAAAGTATGCGAACTCAGTTGACCTCGCGAACTGTGTTCGGCATTTTCCGTTGAAAATATTCCGTAGATTTTCGACTGACAACGCAAATTACGATGAATTCTCCATTGTAATCGTAATTATGTGTGTCAATAAATAAAAAATAAATAGATTAATTAAACATTGAAGATATAAATGTAATACATTAAATAAATTACGGGGAATTACAACCCTCTCAAAGTTTAAAACAGTGTAAACACAACGACCATTAGAATAAATAATATGGTGCTACATTTCCCACATTTGGTGGACTTCAGCGAAATTAAGATATATACTAAGCGTACAGAGCAATATACTGCTCTTGTTAAGCACACAAAAAATCAAACAAAATTTGTATAAATTTTTAACCTTAAGTTTGAAAAGTCCCACTAAAACGGAAGAACTATATTTCGAACGCATGGCAAGTCAGACACAAGAGTTCTAATTTGCTCCAATTTTGACAAGTTGCTTGCGAAAATTGTCAACAAAACTACCTTTCTGATCCTCCATTATGTCATTAAGTTTTTAGTGCGGGAATTGTTCTCAAAGCACATTGGAAACTGGACTTTGCGGCGATCGGTTTTCGCTATTTTGTTCGGAAAACCCCGCGCTATATATAGAAACGGAAACTAGAATACTCAGAACAAACACCGGACAATGCCGAAGTTCTTCGGAACCTGAGTTCGGCTTTCAGTTAAGTAAACAAACAGAAAAAACAGCGATGTTGGTGACAATCAACCGGAATATTCTATGCGTAATTTAACATGAAAGTTAGATTATTATACACCATTATGACCATAAGATGTCTCTATTTCCGATGTATATAGCATCATGTATTGATTCATTAGGTAAATCGAGTAAAATACACCACAGATTCCCGCCACAGATCGTGGGCGTAACTCGTGTGATAGGATTGGTATAGAAGCGGGCTTGGACTAAAGACCGGCACCTCCATCCCAATATCTTAGCCGGTTTTAGTACGAGAAGACTTGGACTACACCCAGCAAGGCAAGAGGAGCATGGGGCTAATTTTACACTGTTTTAATTAGCCTAGTACTCAACAGTCAACTGTGTTACTGTTAGTGTGTGCAACAATCATCATGTCATTGAACAACAATGATGTTGATGACATTTTGTCTTCAATTAGCCTTGTTATTCGAAATGCAGAGCGAATGTTAATACATGTGTATATGGGGCTGAGCAACATGGTTCAAGTTCACAAGAAGTTATAGGCATGGAAAGCGAATTGGAGCAGTGTCTTTCCAATTTTGACCGCATAAAACGTTTTCTTCGAAGTTCAACTTTGAAGAGTTAACATCATCAATTCAATTGTTTTTGAGTCAGTTCCGAGTCGGAAATCAAAGAGAATCAGAAGAAGCTGAAAGCAGTACTGAAGGAACCACCTCTGCGATTGCAAGAAACAGGAGTATGTTTTAATATCAATAAAATCTATGTCTCTTGAAAACCAAAAAATAATTTCCTTCCGCTTATTGGGGAAACACCTCTATTTTACATGTGGGGCGATTCCATTCATTACGCTGGGCTATGTGGGGTAAATTACCCTGGGCAAAAGTGAATGGAACGATTTTTGGTGACCGGAGTAATCCAAAAACAGCATCTAGTTACAACTGCAAACAACATATTTTTTATTGAGGAAATTTGACAAAAGTCACATTTGGAATGTCGAACAGACTCAGTTGAAAAACCGAACTTCGCGCGGAAAGTTTAGTCCCATTATAATATGCTCGCAGTTACACCACCTCGGCCGTAAGTGTATAGCGAGAGTAGCCCGGGGTATTTACGCCAGATCATTCCATTCATTGCCCATTGTGGCCGAGAGTAATGAATGGAATCGCCCCACATAACCAGATTAATATGGACATTATTAACGTTATAAGTGAAAATCAATTCGGTTTTAGTGCTGGCAAAAGTACAATTGACAGCGCCTTCGTTCTACATGCGTCTATTCAAAAATATATCACTGCTAAAAAAACAGTATATGCAACGTTTGTAGATTTTTGGAAAGCATTTGATACAGTCGATCGACAAATACTTTTTAAGAAAATGGAGTTAATTGGAATTACCGGCAGGACAATGCAGATTGTAAAATCACTATATGATTCAAGTGTTTATATTACTAGCACAAGTAAGGGATTTGGGCCACCGCACCTCTCAACAATTGGAGTCCGACAAGGATTTGTATTATCCCCTTTATTATTCAAGATATTTATTGATGACATTGATGGCATCTTTGATGATAAATGTGATCCATTGTCTATCGGGTCTAGCAAACTAAATCACTTATTATTTGCGGATGATTTAGTGCTATTGTCAGAAAGTCCGGAGGGACTTCAGCGGTCATTAGATAGCTTACAGTCTTACACAAATATGAACGCTCTCTCAGTCAATCCTGATAAGACAAAATGCATGATTTTTCGAACTAAAAAACCAAACTTTAACAAAAACTTCTTCCTTGCAGGAAATCAATTGGAAATTGTTAACGAATACACATATCTTGGAATTACCTTTGCAAACACTGGAAAATTCATACAGGCAGTGGATAACCTGAGCGTCAAAGGGCGAAAGGCTCTTTTTTCAATAACAAATGCATGTGCTAATAAAGCACCACTCCCTCTGAAAACGTCCCTTAAACTATTTGACAAATTAATTAAACCCATCATCTTATACGGAAGTGAAATTTGGGCAACAGGAATAACTAAACAAAATTATGACCGTTATTCGTGTGAAAAAATTCATGTATCACATTGCAAACATATTCTCGGAGTTGGAAAATATGCATCTAAGTTATTGCAAGACGCAGTTATTGAACAACTTAACGGAAAAACTGGTAGTTCAATCTTCAAAAGTTTAGAATCGTATGGGTTTACTCTAAATAGCGATGAGAGTAGTAGCGCCCTTCTGAGTAGTCTGATTTCGTTCAAACGAGAGCTTAAGAAAAACCATGTTATAGATTTTCGAGTCAGTATGCTTGATAGCGCTTCTAAATCAGGCAAAAACAAGCTAAGAACATATAGGCGTTTCAAAAGAAATTTTGAGTTAGAACCCTACCTTATTCACACAGCTTCCCAAACTGATCGTACAATGTTAACGCGACTGAGAATAAGTAATCATTCTCTTACTATTGAAAAAGGTAGGCATACGCAACCGAAAAAGACACCGTTACCATTACGGCTGTGTGTTTTTTGTGAAGACAAAATCGTCGAAGACGAAAGACACTTCTTAATTGACTGCCCCCATTATTCCACCCAGCGTAGTGAATTACTAAAACTAATGGAGGGAAATTTTATTAATTTTCGACTGATGAGTAGATGGGACCAACTGAAGCATATATTAGATAATGACCTTACACAACATTGTGCGAAAGTTTGCAACATAGTCAGGAGGTTTTTCGAGTGCAGATTGAACAATACATAAATATTATTATATAATGTATATTAAGTTACTTGACTGAGTGATGTTATTATTATACAGTTTATATATGTTCATGTACCATATTAATATTATGTATATGTATGGCAACCTGTCCCAACCCAGGGACCTATTTTGCTTAATAAATTCTATTCTAACCAGTGACCCGATGGGCCGAGACGTTGTAAAAATAGTAGTTGGGAATTCCCTGGTTCTCTCACTAGAGACCGCTGTATGGACTCTGCTTAAGGGGATGGTAAAGTTTGGTCAAGATGGCCACCGCGGATTGCACCCTACCTCCAGATGATCAATAATTACTCACCGGCCATAGAATGGATAAACTTCATATTTTTCACACATAATAATCAATAATAAACAAAGATCTTGTCATTAGTAGAGAAATTTTAGCTGTTAGAATTTACTCGCGGTAGAGTGACAAAAAATCATGTCCCCAAACGGCGTTTCTCCAGTTCCAATGGTTAACTTTTTGTACAAACTGAACAGTCAAAATGGTCATATAAGAATCTGGCTAGAGACAAGGAGACATCATTTTGAGGAAAAACAAGAACTTTCCCAAATACCCTGCCTGTGAAAATAGTACTGTCATCCTGAATAATGGCAAAATGTCCTCCATTTGCATTGTTTACATTCTTAGGAACTATTTTTCTTGGTATGGGAGACCATAATATCCTAACATTATTTTGCGATAGCCGATACACAAGCCATGGGGGCGGGGCGGCCATGATTACAAACAAACCCATCCGTCAATACTAGAATACGATTACGAATGGAAATCGATCAGTATAGACAATCGCGCATGGGATCACGCTTTTGATTATGCCCATCAATATATATGAGTTATAAGCTATATGATTGTACCTGATAACCGACAATTTCTCGATTAATTTACATTCAAATGTTATTAAACGTATTTTTCTCCACAATGTTTTTATCCCAGTGCACCAAAATAGAATTGACCGGAAGTGAACTCGCACAAGGAGTCCGTCGTAAAATATGACATATTTTGTCGGAATACGGTACTTTCCTATTCATAAATATGTTTTGATATAGGCTATTTGATTTTAGAATAATACAATATTCTGAAACATGTAAGTTTTCTATTTATGTGATTTGCGTAATAATACGACATCTTGTAATCTCGCTTTCGACTATAGACTGGTAATTCTAAAAATTAAATATCAAAATTTCCATCTGTAAACAGCACAAAACTTCATAAATCGTGGGTAATCAAGCAACTAAATTAATTCCAACAACTTAAATAAACTGAAAGCATCGATTTCATATCATAAACTTGCCCGATTGCAGGATCGAATTGCTTTTCTGGTCGATTTTCATGTACCTGCCGCGAATTAAAAAATGACAACAACATCATGAACATGTGTTTACAATAGAAATATGGCGACTGGCTCCCAAGAAAAACTGACACGTTTTAGCGGACGTTTTTCAAACGATACAGTGAACATTAATCTAAAGCATAGCTCCTTGGCTCTTAACGGTATGTCACTTATCATAATGGGCTGCCTAATGATACTGTTGAAGTTATAGTTTTTCACATTTGAATGCCAAAACAATGCCATAATATTGCAGATATACTCTGTTTCAAAGTCATTTTTCTGGTACAAAAAGCTTTTTAGCTCACATTTATTCGTGGCATCTCCTTTAACGATATATGCTCTATATATTATCTCTATGTTGTTATATCTATTTCTGTCTGCTTTTCTGTGAAAAATACCAATTTTGTCAGCCCGTTTCCAGACATTTTTTATGAAACAGACTTTGCCATACCCTTAACTATTTTTCGACAAATATGAATCAATGCATACGACTTGTGAACTGACGAAGAGCATGAATGTGAATGAACTATTATTTTATGAGTAGGAAATGGTAATGACTAAATATATGTGATATATATTTAATGATATTTGAATGAGAAGTGTGAAAATTTAGGAAAGGTGTCAGGAAATTATCGTAATTTTCACGAACGTTGCAGAACGTACCCGGAAGTAAAATTACCGAGTTTGAAAAATGCAAAAGTAATTTCCAACTGATTACTGTCGAAATCTTAGAACAAGGCTAATATTATAAAGTACTGACTTGTATGTATAACTTAAAGGTACTCAACCCGTAAAGAGGGTCCCCATCTCAACAGATTCCAACAACAACAATCCGATCGGAGGGTCCTATATTACTATTTCTTTGGCTTTGGGGGTAAAAAATATTTGATTCGAGTCGAGGAACCCATCAAACAAAGCTCAGAGTTATTAGATATTGATTTTTGAAATTTGTTATAAACTCGAGATCAGTACTACTAACTGCCGTAATCTGCTCTGGATGTGTTCTCCAAATCTATTCAAACAGACAAGGATGGATAACTCTAAAATCAAGTGGTAATTTTAACGCAATTTTGACTGAGTTCTGGGCCAGATAGTATTCCCGATAATGAAAAATAATAGATTTCTAAAATCGATATCTAACAAATCTGAGCTTTGATGGGTGACTTCCTCGACTCGAATCAAATATTTTTGACCCCCGAAGCCATTGAAATAGTAATTGAGAGGAGTTTTATCGGGTTGAGTACCTTTAATGATTGCGCTTACGCGCAATCATTGGTTTAAGCACAATTAATTGCGCTTAAGCGCAATTCATGATTATATGTAGCCATTTTGATAAAATAATTTAGACCAGCTCCCTACCCATCCAAACCAATGGAAACAATATAGGTGATATGTCAATAGCATTCGGCAAACCTCGTCAGATTCCGTCACCGTTGGCCCGCAGAGGTCACAGGTCGAGGAGTTCAGAATGATGTCAATAGGTGAAGGGTGAGTTATGGATAAACCTATTTATTCACCAGGGGTGTTTAGTTACATAATATGATAACATGCAAGGCATATAAAGAACGACCCTGACATACAAGTAAGAAGACGGACAATGCAAAGGATCATGCAAATAGTCGTGGAACTATATGCATATATTAGGCCTACACGCATGTCAGCGACGCGAATGCTTGATTGTTAGTGCAGATCGTTTTGGATGCCAGTGGACTTCGATGAGTACATGATGCCTTAATATAGCCTATCGGCCTTTTATAATAAAAGCCTCTATATTGTAATGTATATAGTGAATGCTATAGACTACAATGTACGTCGCTGCGATTAAGCGAAGACGACACAATGCGTCCGCCGTCCAGTCATGTCTGGAGTCTGGAGTCTGGCCCACAGAGACAAACGACGTTTTGACGTCACGACGCCGTAACTGCGTTCATTTAGCTAACAAATGAAACTGATCTAATATTAACCTTTGCATGACATATTCATAACAACTTACTGTTTATAAATAAATACTTTGAACAGTTGTCCATTGCCACATATCGGAAGTTGTGAAGTAGTAAATTCGTTTCATTGCTGATTCCGCGATTTTGTGAAACCACTGCCGGAAGTCACGTGATTTTTCCACGAAAATGTTCTGTGGTGACACTCCACGGTTTCTGCAGGGATTAGTGCAAAAATAAGGGGGCATCAATTCAATGAAAAATAACAGAAATGTGATCCCACAACACATATACAATGTATATATACCTGGGTTGAGCACATACTAGGCTTAAAGATTTTGGTACAGAATTGTCATTTTAATGGGGGTAGCAAGAGTTATGCCCCTTGATTGTATGCCTGAAAAATGAAATTTTGATGCAAAAATGACCAAAATAAGCGATTTTCAGGCTCGTGGGACACAAAAACCAGAAGATCTATGGTATAGCCGCCTATGTTGTCTGGAAGAACACTGTTTCCTCACAAAAATATCAAAAAATTTCAAACTTCTCACCACTGTAAGTTTAAAAAAAATATTTTTCATGCAGATGACAAATTTTAGGTGCTAAAATGTCACGCTGGTGTCTGGAGCCACTGTTTCGCAGAAATCGCTACTACTTCATACTGGTGGGGTCAAGGTCACCTGAAACAATATTTTTCAAAACTCAAAGACATCCTCTAAAAATCCACAAATTCATAACTAACCTTCTCTCAATAAACATACCACACCCATGGTGACAGAAAACACTGGTACTCTATTCTAAGAAATTTACCCCTACTGATAATTCGAAACTGTGGAGTGTCACCTGTGAATAAAAATTTCTCCTTCACGGTATACGGTAATTTATGTGTGACGTCACAGTACGCGCGCCCATCTGTTACCTATACACGACCCGAGCTCGGGCGCGCAAGCGCGGCACGCAAGCGCGCCGAGCAGGGTCGTTATAACCATGAATTGCGCTTAAGCTCAATTCAATATTAAATGTGAATTTGGCCTCCCATACCAGAGGCCCCCACCCCCATGGAATACGGAATACCACTTAATACAGAGGGTGGAATACGGAATACCAGTTAGGCCAAAAAAATTAGGGTAGGTAGGTAGGGAATTATTATTTTTTTTTTTTTTATTTTGATATTTTTTATCCAGCTGCAGAAATATTGAATTACCTCGACCGAAGTGACATAAAATGCCAACTTGTGTTGTGGGGAAAGTATTACTTGATAAACACAGTGGAAATAGACATTAAGATTGATGAAAGATCAAACTTACTTCATGCTTAAGTATGTTATTTATTATTCACATACCACATTTTCATAAATTTGGCTATAAACTTGGTACGAAATTGATGTCACTCACTTTTATAAGAATTCTACCCATAATACCGCCATTATACCTTACTTGTATTGTGACGACTACATCCCATTGTCTGGAGGTAGCCAGTACACCCAACCTAGCATGCCTGGTTTTTGGAAACAGTAGCTGTACCCCTATCATATGTGGTGATAACCTCTATACATGTATATATACAGATACACACACCATGTCTGTTGATAGTGCTCCTACCGGTACTCTCGGGCTCCAAATAAAAGTGCAGGCCCAAATAATAGTGCAGGGGAAAAATTCCATTGAAAGTTAATAATAGCACAGTGGAAACTCTGAGCAAAACATCAACTATAGTTAAAAAAATTATAGTACATGTAGATCAAGCATAGGAATCAACATAGTATGTATCATGTAGTGTTTTATTCAATATTTAAATGTTCACATGTATGCCATATATTTGAATATGTACATGCATAAAGTTACAAGTCCGTAGCCAGCCACTAGCAAAGACAGTTCGTCATATATTATGAGGGCATTGGACACGAGCTGTGAAGCGACGAGAGGGTGTCCCCTATCGCATTGATGGGGGGTCCGGGGTTTCTCCCCCGGGGAAAATACGATGCAAACGGCGTACTGTAGATCCGCCCTGAAACAAAAAAGTTGAGCTTTGATTTTTCCAAGTTTTCTCTCACAGGCCTGGATCTGAAGTTCAACGGTATCTATATAGCCTAGCTGTTCCAAATGAACCAGTTGTCTTGTGCATGGGGGAGTAACATAATCCACTGAGCATGTACCATGGATCGAACCAGTATCAGACGCTCTTTAAAAACACTTCTTCGAATATTTCCGTTATTTCGTCAAAAACTCTTCTTCAAATATCTCCGTTATTACGTCAAAAACATTTTTCTCATACAAATCGCCGTTATTTAGTAAGTTAACATTCTTTATAGAGTTATTGCCCTTCCAGTTAGACGCGTCCGATTTCAAAACGTTGCGATTACTAGTAACTGCGTCCACCGCAACCCCAGTGATATATATGTATGGTTTGAAACGTTGTGCCTATATAATCCGATAGCCGCATGCATCAGCAGCATGTTAGTGAAAGCAGCTTTATACCGACATGTGTTGGCGGTCTATATGTGTTGAATTTGTGTGCACCAGTCTCTATTCAAACTAAGCATTCATGTAGTATATGACTATATCTATATACGTACATACGTCGTTTGTTCGAAGGGAGGTCCCGTTCAGCAATTGTTTGCCGTTTGGTCAACTGCTGCACATGACACGTTCACCCGAACGGCAATTACCACCACCGGGCACATGCAGGCAGAAGGGTCGTTCGTTCGAAGGGTACAAACCCCCTTGGCTACGGGCTTGAGTTATAAGCTCATCAATTTGGTATCAGAATCATATAGAAATCTTGAGTTTGTGCTGATTTCAATTTTCACGTTGGTAGTGGGTTCTATATCCTATATCTGACAAGAAACGGTACAACACACAACACCACACCCTGTCGACTGGCCCTTTAATTTGTACTTTCAGTTTCGGTTTCTTAAAATAATTTAATTCAATCAAATAGAATAGACTCGTCCGTCTGCAATGCACAGGTCCATGATAGAGAACTCTAGTACTGGCACGTCTGTTATTTTTCTGGAATACAACGCGACCAAACACAGACAGCTCAAATACATGTGCACGCGCGATTACCCTGGCCTGCATGGAATTATTCAAAACTTGTGTTTGCCTGTTTGGTCTGATTCTGATTCAATGGGGGGGGGGTGCAGTTGGAATTTCCAAAGGTGGACACACCCCAAACGGAGACCCCCTAGCCACGTCCCTGGTTATACCCTCTCCCGCCCCAACCTTTGGCAAAAACATAGTCGAGCGGGAATCTGAGCTGCCGGTTTTTTGGTCGGTCGCATTGTAATCCAGAGAAATCACAGACGTAATAGAGTTATCCATCGTGGACGGTTCCAAGTGCGCACTGCAGACGAACCAGTCTATTTTATTTTAAGAAACCGAAACTGAAAGTACGAATACATTCGATAAATACAACTTAACAATAAACAGCCCAAACTTCCTGGTGCGTCTGTCTTAATAAATGTGTACGTGTGTGGTGAGGTTATTGTGTATATTTTAAACATACGGTACTGTATATGTTTGGTGGGCAATATCATACGACTTCCCCGTCGAGGAAATTTGAAACAAACTTCAGCCCAAAATTTACTCGACGGGGAAGTCGTGTGAGATTGCCCTTTCGTGCTTGTTTTAGCCTTTATTAGGTCTAGTTCAAGGTCGAAGATGAACGTAAATTCGTAAGTCGTGTACTATCTATCCACAGGAGCATGGAATTTGGTCAAACACCCTCTTTTATTGGCGGAACCAGCATCCGGCACCCGAGCGGGTGCTGGTTCCGCCAATAAAGGTTTTTTTTTTTTTAACAAATTCCAGGCTCCTGTGATCTATCTATCTATCAAAAGTATATGTTTCTCCTAACCTTCATCATGTTGGTATGAGGCCCCCACCCCCCTTTTCGTACGCCGTATTCCATGCCCTGTTATGAGGTACGCCGTATTCCGGCCCTCGTTAGGAGGTATTCGGTATTCCAAATATACTGGTATTCTTACGCCGACCTTCCTTCCAAAAAATGAAGTTTTCATATATTTTTATGTATTCCATATGGCTGTTAAGGCCAAAAAAAAAAGATGCTATGTTTCAGTACATCGACCGACCCTAAAAATAACCCGCCGACCCTAATCTTTTTATTGATATTTTGAGAAAAAGTCAAAATTTTCTAAAAAAAAAAAAAAAAAGTGACCATGAAGTGACAGTTGTCTCAAAAGCCCCAGGTGTGTGATGGGTTGTTGATTGATGGGCATTAATTTTTCAATTTTAATTTCATGAGAGTGGATCTGGCATGCCTGCTTTACCTGTATGATGCCTTGCTTGGGACTTATGGAACATACTCATGGGTTCCAAATAAACATGCACGCACATTTATTATTTTCTTGGGAAATTTCCTCCCTGCACAGTGCTTATTTGAGTCTGCAAGTTTATTAATTTTGAGGCTATGAAAATTGAAATCAGCACAAACTCAAGATTTCTATATGATTCTGATACCAAATTGATGAGCTTATAACTTTATGCATGTACATATTCAAATATATGGCATACATGTGAACATTTAAATATTGAATAAAACACTACATGATACATACTATGTTGATTCCTATGCTTGATCTACATGTACTATACATTTTTTAACTATAGTTGATGTTTTGCTCAGAGTTTCCACTGTGCTATTATTAACTTTCAATGGAATTTTTCCCCTGCACTATTATTTGGGCCTGCACTTTTATTTGGAGCCCGAGAGTACCGGTAGGAGCACTATCAACAGACATGGTGTGTGTATCTGTATATATACATGTTTAGAGGTTATCACCACATATGTTAGGGGTACAGCTACTGTTTCCAAAAACCAGGCATGCTAGGTTGGGTGTACTGGCTACCTCCAGACAATAGGATGTAGTCGTCACAATACAAGTAAGGTATAATGGCGGTATTATGGGTAAAATTCTTATAAAAGTTAGTGACATAAATTTCGTACCAAGTTTATAGCCAAATTTATGAAAATGTGGTATGTGAATAATAAATAACATACTTAAGCATGAAGTAAGTTTGATCTTTCATCAATCTTAATGTCTATTTCCACTGTGTTTATCAAGTAATACTTTCCCCACAACACAAGTTGGCATTTTATGTCACTTCCGTCGAGGTAATTTAATATTTCTGCAGCTGGATAAAAAATATCAAAATAAAATAAAAAAAAAATAAAAAATTCCCTACCTACCTACCCTAATTTTTTCACTCCTTTATCGGAAACATACAATCTTTTTTTTTTGGCCTAACTGGTATTCCGTATTCCACCCTCTGTATTAAGTGGTATTCCGTATTCCATGGGGGGTGGGGGCCTCTGGTATGGGAGGCCAAATTCACATTTAATATTGAATTGAGCTTAAGCGTAATTCATGGTTATAACGACCCTGCTCGGCGCGCTTGCGCGCCCGAGCTCGGGTCGTGTATAGGTAACAGATGGGCGCGCGTACTGTGACGTCACACATAAATTACAGTATACCGTGAAGGAGAAATTTTTATTCACAGAACATTTTCGTGGAAAAATCACGTGACTTCCGGCAGTGGTTTCACAAAATCGCGGAATCAGCAATGAAACGAATTTACTACTTCCGATATGTGGCAATGGACAACTGTTCAAAGTATTTATTTATAAACAGTAAGTTGTTATGAATATGTCATGCAAAGGTTAATATTAGATCAGTTTCATTTGTTAGCTAAATGAACGCAGTTACGGCGTCGTGACGTCAAAACGTCGTTTGTCTCTGTGGGCCAGACTCCAGACATGACTGGACGCATTGTGTCGTCTTCGCTTAATCGCAGCGACGTACATTGTAGTCTATAGCATTCACTATATACATTACAATATAGAGGCTTTTATTATAAAAGGCCGATAGGCTATATTAAGGCATCATGTACTCATCGAAGTCCACTGGCATCCAAAACGATCTGCACTAACAATCAAGCATTCGTGTCGCTGACATGCGTGTAGGCCTAATATATGCATATAGTTCCACGACTATTTGCATGATCCTTTGCATTGTCCGTCTTCTTACTTTTATGTCAGGGTCGTTCTTTATATGCCTTGCATATTATCATATTATGTAACAAAACACCCCTGGTGAATAAATAGGTTTATCCATAACTCACCCTTCACCTATTGACATATCACCTATATTGTTTCCATTGGTTTGGATGGGTAGGGAGCTGGTCTAAATTATTTTATCAAAATGGCTACATATAATCATGAATTGCGCTTAAGCGCAATTAATTGTGCTTAAACCAATGATTGCGCTTAAGCGCAATCATTAAGTTATACCCAGAGAGCATGACTACGTTGGGCCAACGTTGGCATAATGTCGGCACGGTTGGCATTAGGTTTGGATGGGTTGACGTTGTTGGCCCTTGGTTGGCCCAACGTATTCCTCCCAACCGTTGGAAATATAACGTTTGCCCAACGTTGTGCCAACGCGAACATGCCAACGGAATTATCTGCAGTAAATTGGTTGGGTTGCTGTGGTTGGCCCAACGTATTCCTACCAACCGTTGGAAATATAACGTTGTGCCAACGCGAACATGCCAACGGAATTATCTGCAGTAAATTGGTTGGGTTGGCGTGGTTGGCTTTTGGTTGGCCCAACGTATTTCTTCCAACCGTTGGAAATATAACGTTAGCCAACGTTGTGCCAACGCGAACATGCCAACGGAATTATCTGCAGTAAATTGGTTGGGTTGGCGTGGTTGGCCCTTGGTTGGCCCAACGTATTCCTCCCAACCGTTGAAAGTATAACGTTGGGCCAACGCCAACACGAAAATTTACTGTACACATCACATTGGTTGGGTTTACGTTGTTGGCCCTTGGTTGACCCCAATTAAGGTATTCCTCCCATGCAACAGTTGGAATTATAACGTTGGTCCAATGTTGGGTCAACGCTAACGGCCTCATGGCAGTCCAATTACATATACACTGGGGGGAAACTGTTTCACCAGAATCGATTCTATCGCCCTTCCGGTTCCGTCTCTATCGAATTAAGTTCCGACTCTTTCGCGATTTCTAAAACATATTTTCAAAGTTTTGACTGTTATTTATAGACTGAATGTCAAAACAGAATGTATTCTCCAATAACAATCGACAGATTATGTCTTTATACGTGTTTATTGATGACAGTAATGCAAAATCGGCTGCATGTTGTGAACAGTTAGAGACGTAGTGAATTTGGGTGCATTTCCCATGAAAATTAAGCAGCACTTTGATGCTCAGATTATCGGCCTTGTCTACCTTAAATTGGACTGAAACTTGTCAAGTTTTATGGTTGAACATTAGATAATTATAATACAATACCTCCCGACTGTTCCTCGCCGTACAAGTCCTTCAAATTACTGCCTCAAAAAGCAACAAAAGGTTCCGATTCTATTGTGATGTTTATGTTCACAATCACGATCAGATTATTTGATTGTACATCTATAGTTGCCCAATGACAATACATGGTCATATTTGGTTTAAAATGTAGCCATAGTAAATAAATAGATGAGTTTTAGTGGTCCCAAACGATCATAGGTCAGATATTAAAGATGATCGACCGATAATCTTTAATATCCAACCTATGATGCTTTGGGACTACTGAAAAACTCATATTTGTGTTGCTGTGACTATAGTTTGAACCATATATGGTAATATGGCAACTAGAAACACAAATGAACTATCTGGTCGAATATAATATTGCATTAAACGGGGGGCGAAAGAGCCGATCGTGAACATAAAAATCACATTAGAATCGGAACATTGCGTTGCTTCTTTTGATGGATTAATTTGAGGGTCTTTTACTGAGAGGAGCCATCAAGAGCTGTGCTGTAATCATGTCCAGGTGTTCGATCATACAAGAAGACATATTTCAGTCTAATTAAAAGGTAAAAAGGCCGATAAAAGGAGCATCAAAATGCTGCTTAATTTACAAAGGAAATGCACACAAACACATTAGTCTTCTAAGTGTGCAAAAAATATCCGACTTCGCATTATTATCACCAATAATTACGCACAAAGACACAATCTAGCAATAGTTTTTGTAAAATACGTTCTGTTTTAACATTTAGTGTATAAATGGAGGTCAAAACTTTGAAAACATTTGTTTCAAGTCGCGAAAGAGACAGGACTTAATTTGATAGAGACGGAACCCGATAGGCGATAGAATCGAGTCTTGTGAAACAGTTTCCCCCAGTGATATAGCGTACATACATGTGATATAAATCTGAACGATATGCCGATACTTTATGTTCCATAAACACACGTACAATCATTCCTGACACAATATATGCTACGATATGTCATAAAATACGTTGGATGGTGTCGGTTGGTATATCGTTGGCCCAACGTAATGCCAACGTAGATGACGTAGAAAGCTCTGACATCAAACTCTACGCACGTGCACAACGGATCAGGCGTCTGCTTTTCTTATTGCGCGCTTTGTTCTGGTTCTCGTTCAGTGTTGCTGCTGGTATTGATTTGAGCAAATAAAGGATTCAGTTTCTTTAATATGGAATTCAAGGATTTGTTCGTTCTTTAGATGCCACCATCGGTCATCGAGTCGCAATCCGAGGTAGGTTTACGTTTGTGAGAAACTACTATTTTGTGTAAAACTAACTGTTTTTCCCAATATTTTTCTCGGAATCACAAAGTTCTGAATGTTTGCACGGCGTACATATAAGTTATAGCGGAGAAAATACTTATTGACATGCATAGTATTTTCTCACAAACTTGCATCAGATAGCGACATGGTGGCTGAAGGTGGTAACTGAATTATGAACGGATTATTGGATGCCAAACAAAAATAAAAAATTCCCCAACGTTATGCCAACCAATTTAGTTTGAGTTCCCAACGTTGTCCCTCCGTTGGGTCAACGTTATGCCAACCAAAGGGTTTCGTTTCCAACGTTGGGCCAACGTTATGCCAACCATGTGGTCTGGATATCAACGTTACGTTGGGCCAACGCTCTGTATATGTCGTCCAACGTTGGCCCAATGTAGGCCCAATGCGTTGGCCCAATGTTGACCCAATGAGCAAAATTATGTTGGCCCAATGTTGGGTTGCCAACGTTGGCCCAACCATTCAGATGATGGTTGTGCCAACGTTGGCCCAACCGTGTCATGCTATCTGGGTACATACAAGTCAGTACTTTATAATATTAGCCTTGTTCTAAGATTTCGACAGTAATCAGTTGGAAATTACTTTTGCATTTTTCAAACTCGGTAATTTTACTTCCGGGTACGTTCTGCAACGTTCGTGAAAATTACGATAATTTCCTGACACCTTTCCTAAATTTTCACACTTCTCATTCAAATATCATTAAATATATATCACATATATTTAGTCATTACCATTTCCTACTCATAAAATAATAGTTCATTCACATTCATGCTCTTCGTCAGATCACAATTCGTATGCATTGATTCATATTTGTCGAAAATAGTTAAGCAGAGTCCATACAGCGGTCTCTAGAGAACCAGGGAATTCCCAACTACTATTTTTACAACGTCTCGGCCCATCGGGTCACTGGTTATGTGGGGCGATTCCATTCATTACTCTCGGCCACAATGGGCAATGAATGGAATGATCTGGCGTAAATACGTCGGGCTACTCTCGCTGCACTTACGGCCGACGTGGTGTAACTGCGAGCATATTATAATGGGACTAAACTTTCCGCGCGAAGTTCGGTTTTTCAACTGAGTCTGTTTGACATTCCAAATGTGACTTTTGTCAAATTTCCTCAATAAAAATATGTTGTTTGCAGTTGTAACTAGATGCTGTTTTTGGATTACTCCGGTCACCAAAAATCGTTCCATTCACTTTTGCCCAGGGTAATTTACCCCACATAGCCCAGCGTAATGAATGGAATCGTCCCACATGTAAAATAGAGGTGTTTCCCCAATAAGCGGAAGGAAATAATTTTTTGGTTCTCAAGAGACATAGATTTTATTTATATTAAAACATACTCCTGTTTCTTTCAATCACAGAGGTGGTTCCTTCAGTACTGCTTTCAGCTTCTTCTGATTCTCTTTGATTTCCGACTCGGAAATGACTCAAAAACAATTGAATTGATGATGTTAACTCTTCAAAGTTGAACTTCGAAGAAAATCGTTTTATGCGGTCAAGATTGGAAAGACACTGCTCCAATTCGCTTTCCATGCCTATAACTTCTTGTGAACTTGAACCATGTTGCTAAGCCCCATATACACATGTATTAACATTCGCTCTGCATTTCGAATAACAAGGCTAATTGAAGACAAAATGTCATCAACATCATTGTTGTTCAATGACATGATGATTGTTGCACACACTAACAGTAACACAGTTGACTGTTGAGTACTAGGCTAATTAAAACAGTGTGAAATTAGCCCCATGCTCCTCTTGTCTTGCTGGGTGATGCCAATAGTTTATGGGTAGGTTAGATAGTTGTTGCAATTGCGCTTAAGCGCAATTCATTACGCTTAAGCGAAATTATTAAGTGCAATTGATTGTGCTTAAGTGCAATTGATTGCGCTTAAGCGTAAATGCCCTATTTGTGCTTAAGTACAATATTTGGTATTTGCGCTTAAGCGCAATTAATTGCTTAAGCGCAAATTTTTGCGCTTAAGCTCAATTCAATATTAAATGTGAATTTGGCCTCCCATATGTTGGAAGTTTTAAAGTTTTATAGCATGATTGTGTAGCTATACAATTTTATGTGTAATATTTTTGGTGAATTTTGGATTTTATATAAAAACATGAGTCACATGTAGGCCTACTATCTCATATATATTTTGAAGACCTCTGTTTGTCTGTATGTTTGTCTGTATGTCTGTATGTCATTTATACAAATCTACGATTCTCGACCGATCGGGACGAAACTTGGTACGTGTGTGTAGTTTGACCAGGCGGTCGTCGTTGTCGTATTGACGAGCCCGTGCGACGCCCGTGCAGCGCATGCGCAGACGAGATCTCGGAAACGGGTGGAGCTATCGACTTGAAATTTGCTATGTGAATGTATCTTGCCCCGGATATGAATTTTATCGGATCGCCGAGCCCGTGCGACGCCAGCTTCGCGCATGCGCAGAAGAGATCTCGGAAACGGGTGGAGCTATCGACTTGAAATTTGGTATGTGAATGTATCTTGCCCCGGATACTAATTTTATCGGGTCGCCGAGCCCGTGCGACGCCAGCTTCGCGCATGCGCAGACCAGATCTCGGAAACGGGTAGAGCTATCGACTTGAAATATGGTTTTTGAATAGCCTGGACAACGTCGGGCTCATCGACTTGAAATTTGGTTTTTGAATAGCCCGGAAAACGTCGGGCTCATCGGCTAGTTAATATATATTACATTTGGGGGAGACGTTTGGTTCTCCTTAAAGATGCACGCAGCAAGTCCCTAGAATTACAGCAACCCCCTATAGAAATGCAGCAAGTCCCCCTAATGGAGTGAGAATTAGGGGAGTTGTTGATGACTGTAACAATGATCAGTGTTGATTGCGGTACCATTGCATTTTTTTCCCCTGAATGTAACCAATGTTTGTTATTTACCGGATCATGCGGATGTATGGGAGGCCAAATTCACATTTAATAATTAATTTGTGCTTAAGCGTAATTATTTCATGGTTATATGTAACTAAACACCCCTGGTGAATAAATAGGTTTATCCATAACTTAACCTTAACTCGGTTTGACATATCACCTCTTGTTTTCATTGATTTGGATGGGTAGGGAGCTAGCCGGGCCAACTTCTTTATCAAAATGGCTGACTCGCAATAGTAGCCTATCACCTTCTGTTTTAGTTGGAGCGACTCGTGATAGCATTAACTATACTAGTATTATCTTCGGTATATATTAGTTGGGGCTACTCGCAATAGCATTACTTTCGCCGATGGGATCATTGTCACATTAACGCTCCAGTCACATTCGTAGCCAGCTTTTTAAATGGATCACAATTAAATGTAGCCAGCTTTTTCACCGGCGATCACATTCGTAGCCAGCTTTTCTTATTCCATGCTTTATATGGCACGAAATATGACGTCATCACGTTCGTGACTAAAATGTCGACGTCATGCTCCAAAACTGACTTCGTTTATCAACTTATATTGGAATATAATTTGAGCATTCCAACGACATTGATCGGAAACCTCAGGTTATTAGATGAACTAATACCAAAACAAAATTCAAGTTGTTGTTCATCCATCAACTGAGAAAAATGATATTAAACTGATCGTGTTCATTGAGGCTCGCCTGAATATGAAAAGCTGGCTAAAAATGTGATCGCCATAGAAAAGCTGGCTACATTTGTGATCGATTTAAAAAGCTGGCTACGAATGTGATCGATGCCTTAAGTGTGACAATGACCGCATCACCTTTACTTTCTGTACTAGTCGGGGTGACTTTGATTTTCTTCAATTTTCGAGTATACAGGCACACCATATGAGGGAAGCAAGCCCTCAGTGACACCACATTCACATTATGATATTTAGAAAGCACAATAAATACAAGGTTCTTATCAAAATTCACTTATTTAAACAAGATCAATTACCAAATGTATAATAACAAAAAAGGAATAAAAGAAACAAAAATAACAGCACAAAACACAGCAAGCAAGGAAAAAAAAACAGTTGACTATAACATATATAATAGCATGTGTCCCAATTAAGTACCAAATTACCACAATTTTAGTAAAAATTAACAAAGCTGGAAATCCATTGTTTTTTTCCACATTTAGCATTTTTTGTTATCAATAGATAGCAAAAGTTATAAAAGCCAGATATATGAAATTTAAATAAATGGAAATTACTTCATTCTGAAAGTGATCCACAGGGTCACAAAGAGTATTGAACTAATTAGCTCACTTTAAAGACATATTATGCACTTGTTCTGGAACGTGAAACTGGTAAGTTCGTATTCAGGCACCATGTCAACTGGGGGAATGTAGCATTCTACTAACATAGACGAAAATCTGAAGCAAATCGACCGCACCACTCCAAAGAAAACATCGTCTGAACTACGCTCAAATGTAAATATTTACTTCTAGTTTCTCGACGCAACTATCGGCGATAAACTTATGAAAATGAATTCGCCATCGAGAGTCACTGCATTTTATTAATATATAAGAATGACCCTGCTGGAGTGTTTAACATCACTTTAATTTTTCTTCATTAAAAATCACAATAAAGATGAACTAGGTTATAATTAAAATGTACTTCATCAAGTATCTGATGTAGAATGTGAAGGAAAGAAAGAATAACAGTAAAACAGAGCAAGAGGTTTGAACAAATAACATAAATAACAGATAAGTTTCAGCCCTCGAAATTAGGAGAAATGGTCCGTGGCAAATTTAATGCTGTGGCATGTTAGATTCTAAATGTTGCCACGGCAGTGTTTATTGCACATGTGGTGGCTAATTTTGAGGACTGAATAACAATAAACAAATGACACCATATACACATACAGTAAGGCTCTAATTAATTGACTCCTTATAATTAACCACAGCAGAATTATGGGTAACTTTTCAGGTTTTAGTCGGAAATATGGTTTGTTGCCATTCATCGGAAAGCTCTCGGGGCATAATTCTGCTGTGGTTAAGAGGTTGATTACTTAGGGCATTACTGTATGTGTGGATGCGATACTAAAAATATAAAATATGAATTCTTTTGCACTTGCAATTGTATTATGTTGGTCTGTCTCAGTGTCTGTCATCCTGGTATATTATCTGAACATTCCAATAGGCACAATTTTAATGTTATACCCTCCACACACAAAGGATACAGCTCCTAAAATCATAATATTATATTCAAACATCAAACTATTACAGACATATTATGGACTTGTTCGGGTACGTGAAACTGATACATTAGTACTCGGGCGCTATGCCAACTGGGGGAATGCAGCATTCTACTAACATCGCCCAAAAGCTGAAAGAAATCGACCATACAACGCCATATAATGAACACGGTCTGAACTATGCTCAATTGTAAATATTTACATCTCGATTCGGGATGCAACAATCGGCGATAAACTAACACAAATGATTTCGTCATCGATATTCATTGCATTTAAAAAATATTTAAGACTGACGGTGTCTGTTTTTATTAATATTCATAAAAATAACTACTTTGTGTAAGATTATGCTCCATTTCTATTTGATCACCCAACCGGAGTGTTTCACATCACTTTAACTGAATGACTTCCATATTTGTATATTTGTGGATGCGATACTTGGGTCCATCAGAGAGGTTTTTGTGGTTGTGTTTATTTAACATTTAATGTTTAACTGTATGCACACATTTGTATAGTGTGGTTGCTCTACGAGAGTGGTTAGATCAATAGAAGAAGAAGAAGAAGAAGATAACAAATGTTTACATCAAATCCGGAAGTATCTGACCCATACACCGATCACATGATTGTATACAGTGAATACAGTAATGCTCTAAATAATCGACTCCTTAACCGCAGCAGAATTATGGGTAACTTTTCATGATTTAGTTGGAAACATGGCTTGTTGCCATTCATCGGAAAGCTCCCGAGCTTTCCGATGAATGGCAACAAGCCATATTTCCGACTAAATTATGAAAAGTTACCCATAATTCTGCTGTGGTTAAGGAGTCGATTATTTAGAGCATTACTGTAAGTTGCTTGTTGAATTAATTATCCTATCATTTCCTTAAAAAATATGAATTCTTTTGCACTTGCAATTGTATTATGTTGGTCTGTCTCAGTGTCTGTCATCCTGGTATACTACCTGAACATTCCAATGTATACTTGTATAACTGGGTGGGAGAAACCATTTAATAAATGTCTCCGCATTAGGCCACAGCAATTTTATAAGTTGGAGATAAAAAAAACATCTCTTGATGGAGGAGGGAAAAAAACACAGGTAGCAAGCCTGAGTTTAGTGTGTCTGTCATTTGCAGAATGAGGTCCCCAGAGGGTGAATTTTGTGATGCTACCACCAAATTCACCCTCTTGGGACCTCATTCTGCATGGCCTCATCTGCTATGAGGGACATAGACTCAGATTGAAGTTCCCAAATGATGAATATTGTGATGTACACCCATTGGGAACCTCGATTATGCAATGT
Source organism: Siphonodentalium dalli (assembly GCA_032622095.1). Lineage (NCBI taxonomy): Eukaryota > Metazoa > Mollusca > Scaphopoda > Gadilida > Siphonodentaliidae > Siphonodentalium > Siphonodentalium dalli. The sequence continues at coordinate 96,404,167 of CP136067.1, forward strand.
GTCGTCTGCCAATTTGGGGATATAGAGAAACTAACCTAAATTTAAATAGAATTTTAAGTTTCTATAGAAATTTAATAATAAGAAACTTTCCAGAGAAGATGAGGTTCCCAGAAGGTGAATTTAGTGATGCTAGCCCACTATGCGGGATAGCATCACTAAATTCACCCTCTGGGGACCTCATTCTGCAAATGACAGATATTATAATCAGGCAGGTGTGGGCGATAAGTGTCCCGCGAAAATTTCGGAGGACCATATATTGTAATCAGTCTTTCACATTCTTTGTCTGGACATTAACTTGAGCAATATTGATCAGAATTTCTTTATTTTTTTACCTCCCACTTTCGAAGAAAATGGGGGGAATACTGGATTGACGTCGCCCACCTGTCCATTCGGACATTTATCCGTCCACTGGGCAGATAGGAGTGTTCAATCGTTTTTTCACGATTTTCTGTTCTAGAGTTCTTCATCTTTGTCTATCTGGAAATGTGTTTTTTTGTCAGTTTTTTCACGGAGTTATTCCTCTTTTTCAACTTAGAAATCACTGTTTTCATGTCAAGATGGTAACTTTAGCAATATTCAACAGAATATCTTGTTATTTGGTATGTAGTTCACATTTGAGAAGACGCAGGCCAAGTTTGAATTTGGTTAGGGTCTCATGATTTTTCATGAAGTTATGCCCCTTTTTCAAATGCCACCTCATGTCGGGGGACATGGGGCATGTCAGGGGCGCCGGAAGCATCCAAGGGCAGGGGGGGGACAGAGCCTACAAAAAGGGCACTTTTCCGCAAAAAAGGGCATTATCTCCGCAAACTCGGGAAAATAACCACAAATTCATTGTGGCAAAAATCCCTATTTTAATGGTATTTTCAGTTTTTATGGCCGTTTTGTGATAAAATTGACAAAAAATTAATATTCCTTGTGAAATTGGTGGTATTTGGACCAAAAAAGTCACATTTTGCGATAAAAACACGAGATTAAACACACAAAAAGCATTTTCTGTCTCCAGAAAAAGGGCAAGTCCTGCCCCCGCTCGCCCCCCTTGGTCAAGGGCAGGGGGGTCAGCTGCCCCCTCTGCCCCCCCCCCTCTTCCGGCGCCCCTGGGGCATGTGACTTTTTATTCTCCATGATCACTGGTGAATGCAAATCTCATATATTCACTTGAAATCACTTTTTGTGAATGAAAATAAATAAAAATCAACGCATTAATATGTCAATTATTCTCATTTTCTCATGCTATGATGACTGATAGAACTGAACACCATGAATGGCACACAAGTTCAGGAAAAAAAAGTTGTCACCGGGTTTGTAATGGAACTAATTAAATTTGAGTTTTAGAATATCTTAAAGTCTAGAATTTCAGGGCATGAATAACGCATACCACATTTGGAGCGACCTGACATGCAATATTTTCTATTTTTCAGACTTGTAAAACTCCTGTGTGTGACCGTACCAGTTGACGAATCTGACCGTATGCAGAGATGATTTAAGTTTCTAAACAATGGGAGGGAAATCAAGCAAGACAGATCCTGTCGTAAGTTACATGTATATAAAGATAAAATTTTAGGCTTCGCTAGTGGCCCTATTCTAAAGCTCCTATCCCTCAGGCCAAAGGTAATATTTGTTGTTGGGTTACCCTCCCAACCCTATTTTGAACCTCCAGCCCTGATGTTTTTTTCCTGATTTTCAAATTTTTCTCCAATAAAAAAAAAATATCTTAAAAACCCATAAATACAAAAAGGAATAAGATTTTATTTAATAGTAAGGGTGACCACTAAATGGGAACTATTAAATTTTGTCGAAACTTGTGCATTAAAACACACTGCCGGTGGCAATCTTGGATTTCACATTGTAATCAATCTTGGATTTCACATTGAAATCCATCGCACACCTGCATCCCACAATTATTGGAGAATTTTTTTTTTAAGTTTTAATACAAGCATGTTTAGGATCACCTCCAGATGGAGTTATTTAATATGATTGTTTTCTGATGAAAAACATGACCACTGGCAGCCATCTTGGATTTTGACACTTACATTTTCTGAAGTTATGGTCCTTACAGTGTGAAATACATATCCATCCATAGGGAGCCTCACATATATAAGAGAATGCACAGGCTTACAAGGTAAAGGTAAATATTGTTAGGCCAATGCATTCTCTTATGTATGAGGCTCCCTATTGTAGACTCTCATATATATGCATTGGCACAGGGTTTTAGCAACATTTCAGGAAGCTCCAGTCATGGAGGGGTTAAAAGAAAATGTCAGTGACGAGGGAGGTGCCAGAGAACTCAGAAAGTTTATTAATTTGGTCTTATTCATACATTTTGTTTCTTCAGAATAATGCCGCTACTACTTCAGCGACAAGACAAGCGGAAACAGTAGATCGGCAGCTAGTGGATGGTCTGGAACAGTCTACAAATGATGATACTAGCAGCCTTAGTCAAGCTGACTTTAGACGGGTGTGTATTTATATATATTCCACACTCATTGGCGTGAGGCACATGTTTTCAGTGGAACCACAGCCATTGAATACATACAAGCTGGAACTACTTAGCGTTGACGTTTCCAAAACCGATGACGTACATCATGTCAACAATATGCTTCTGGTGATACCTGTTTTTTTTATCAGATTTAAATCACAATTATGGTACCGGTAGTTATAGTCTGAATTGAGGCCATAATCGTGGATTGAACTTACCTGAAACATGGGTGTGAAATAAACACAGAACACAACTTGCATCATAACCTACATTTCACTGGAGCCCAACTCTTTTCTTGTGCCACCTGCAACTTGTTCAATAAAAGATGACTAGATCGACTTAACACATACAGTGTCTGTACACCTATCCTGCCATTATCGATTTAACACCTACAGTGGCTTTCCGTTGAATGGCAACAAGCCATATTTCTGACTAAATCCTGAAAAATTACCCATAATTCTGCTGTGGTTAAGGAGTCGATTATTTAGGGCATTACTGTACATCGTATTTTTTATTTCATATTTTCCCCTCTTTCAGCTCTTGGAGTTTGGTTATAAGAGAGAAACATGCATTGAGGCCGCAGCTAACACATCAACTCTAGCAGAAGCTATCCAGTATGTCATGCTGTTTGAAGATCAGGTTAGGAGACTTAACCCTTTCAGTGCCAAGTCCGATTTTTGTATCAACCCATATTTCCTTGATCATTTTTCAAATTTATTGATTATAATAATGTGATACATTGATGGAAAGAGCTCTCAGAGCTCTTTCCATCAATGTGTCACATTATTATAATCAATAAATTTGAAAAATGAGATGATCAAGGAAATATGGGTTGATACAAAATTCGGACTTGGCACTGAAAGGGTTAAATGCTCATGGCTTGTTTTCAAGGAGTGGCCTGAAAGAAATAGCAGTGAATCCCTATACAGTATGTAAAGAGTGTGCGATAAGCAAAACACTCAACACAGCTATGAGCCCACTGAGCAAGCCTGAGTTTATTGTGCCTGTCATTTGCAGAATGAGGTCCCCAGAGGGTGAATTTAGTGATGCTAGCCTGCTATGCGGGATAGCATCACTAAATTCCCCCTCTGGGAACCTCATTCTGCAAATGACAGGCACACTCAACACAGCGATGAGCCCACTGAGTCAGTGTGACTGTGTAATAGCATGTTCAGTCTTCTGGGAATGGGGATATGATTTAGCTAGTCATTAAATAGAAAGTTCCATGCATTTCAAGCCCAGGCGTGCAAAGGCGTTCAAGCACTGTTGTGCACCTCAAAATTGAAGGACTGCCAATATCTATATAGGTAGGGCTGAAACGGTTAACCGGTTAACCAGTCACTGCGGTTGTGACTGGTCATGAAAATTGCATGATCGGTTAATCGTAAGCTGACAATGCAGTACTTAACCATCAGCATATAGTCAGATACATGTAGCCAAAGGCTGGGATCCCAAGGGTTAACACACCTCAGTCAAAGGGAACTGTTTCGGACATGTTATGACAATTAGAATAAGAGAATAATTATGATAACATGGTGTATCAAGTCGGTACTATTAGTCTATTACGTTGTTATGTCAAGTGCACAGTTGGTCAGCGGCATTTTTGATCTTCGCGACATATTTGTGACAGTGTAACTAACATAATGATGTTTGACTATCACTGTGTCAGCTGTGTATAATAAACACCAAATTATTATTATCCATCCCCTAACTAACACTATTTCTGATTGGTCAAAAGCTGCCACATGATAATCTGGGAAAGGGTCATATTGGACTCCCGAATGTCATATTGGACTCCCAAGTGTGCAATATGACTTTTTAGCTCAACTTTACTTTGTAATTACTTTGTAAAGTTTGAGCTATTGCCATGGCTTTGTCATCCGTCGTCCGTGTGTGCGTGTGTGATTCGTCAACAATACAGGCTACAGGTCGTACCTTTGGTTGGATCATTATGAAATAGCTGTTGACATCAACATTTAGACCGGAACGATTCATTTTGGGGTCATTCGGAAAAAAAACATGGCCACCAGCAGCCATCTTGGATTTCAATATTCAATCCATTAGCACAGGCTACAGGTCGTACTGTTCGTCTGATCATCATGAAATTTGTCATGGATATTAATATTAACATGTAGATGGGAACAAGTAATTTTGGGGTCATTCGCCAAAAAACATGGCCGCCGGCAGCCATCTTAGATTTTACTCTTTGCATGACTAAATTCTTTGGCACGGCCTACAGGTCGTACCTTTGGTCTGATCATCATAAAATTTGTCATGGATGTTAACAATGACACATGTAGATGGGAACGAGTCATTTTGGAGTCATTCAGCAAAAAAACATGGCCGCCAGCAGCCATCTTGGATTTTACTCTTTGTATGACTAAATCCTTTATCACGGGCTACAGGTCGTACCTTTAGTCTGATCATCATGAAATATGTCATGGCTGTTGAAATTGGAATGTAGATGGGAAACGAGTCATTTTGGGGTCATTCGGACAAACAACATGGCTGCCAGTGGCCATCTTGGATTTCAAAATTCAATCCATTAGCACGGGCTACAGATCGTACCTTTGGTCTGATCATCATGAAATTTGTCATAGATGTTAACATTGACATGTAGATGGGAACGCGTAATTTTGGGGTCATTCGGCTAAAAAACATGGCCGCCTGCATCCATCTTAGATTTACTCTTTGCATGACTAAATTCTTTGGCACGGCCTACAGGTCGTAACTTTGGTCAGATCATCATAAAATTTGTCATGGATGTTAACAATGACATGTAGATGGGAACGAGTCATTTTGGGATTATTCGGCCAAAAAATATGGCCGCCAGCAGCCATCTTGGATTTTACTCTTTGTATGACTAAATCCTTTAGCACGGGCTACAGGTCGTACCTTTAGTCTGATCATCATGAAATTTGTCATGGCTGTTGAAATTGGAATGTAGATGGGAACGAGTCAATTTGGGGTTATTCGGACAAAAAACATGGCTGTCAGCAGCCATCTTGGATTTCAAAATTCAATCCATTAGCACGGGCTACAGGTGGTACTGTTCGTCTGATCATCATGAAATTTGACATGGATGTTAATATTGACATTTAGATAAGAACGAGTAATTATGGGGTCGTTCGGCCAGAAAACATGGCCGCTGGCAGCCATCTTGAATTTTACTCTTTGCATGACTAAATCCTTTCACACAGGCTACAGGTCGTACCTTTTGTCGGATCATCATGAAATTTGTCATGGATGTTAACAATGACATGTAGATGGGAACGAGTCATTTTGGGGTCATTCGGCCTAAAATCCTGGCCACCAGCAGCCGTCTTGGATTTTACTCTTTGTATGACTAAATCCTTTGGCACGGGCTACAGGTCATATTAGTATCTTTAGTCGGATCATCATGAAATTTGTCATGGCTGTTGACATTGTGACGTAGATAGGAAACGAGTCATTTTATGGTCATTTAGCCTTAAAACGTGTCCACTGTCAGCCATCTTGGATTTTACTCTTTGCATGACTAAATCCTTTGGCACACCCTACAGTCGACTTCCCTCATCCGATATCTCCAGACTTCATATTAATCTTGATATTGATCTTACTAGATGGAAGCTATCAAATGTTTTTGAATTTTATTGGAAAACATAGCCGCCAGCAACCATCTTGGATTTTACTTTTATATATATATCTCTTCATGTTGATAACCTAGTATTACTTAGACATTTCACCTTTCTGCATTCCTAATCGCTGCATTAAATTATTTCACTTTCCAAGTTGAGCTACAGTGTCATTGACACTTTCATTTATCGAGACTCTGTGACATCACAAATTAATTATTGCGAAATGTATTGGTGAAATTGTGATGCGCGCGCAATACTGGTGGATTTAGCAGACGTTTCACTTCCGCATTGAGTTTTTTTTTCATTTCCGTGTTTACTGTTCCAAATCATGCTTTCTGATGATCAAATACAGGCTTTTATAAAGAATTAAGTGCCGAAAAATACCAATAAAATAACCAGTTTTATTCCCATAATTTGGATAAACATAGAGATGGATAATAAAAATGTCATTATACAATGTTGTGTACAGTATGTGTTTTTCTTGTACTCGTCCAGGTTGTGGTGAAAAGTCATATTGGACTCGAAATTGCGTGTCTCATCCAATATGACTTTTGACCACAACCTGGACGAGTACAAGAAAAACACATTACATTGTATAATAACTTTATATTATGATATAGACATAATATGTCAATGAAGCTTGCATGACCATGATTAACCTGTTAACCTCGTTTATTTAAATGGTTAACTGGTCATGAAAATCCTGTAACAATTTCAGCCCTATATATACAGTAATGCCCTAAATAATACACTCCTTAACCACAGCAGAATTATGGGTAATTTTTGTCCCCCGAAAATTTTATTTTCGGGGGGACTATAGAAACGGGGTCCGTTCGTCCGTCGTTCCGTTCGTCCGTCGAGCCGTTCTGTTTACTAATGACTACTTATGTGGCTAAGATTGTGTAAAATGGATATTTATGTGCATAACTTCCGTTGCGTGGCTAGCCACGTAACAGCTTTCAGATGGACGTTCTAAAATGATCTATTTGGCCTAATCAGCTTATTTAATTTTGTAGTCACTCAAAATTTGGAGAAAAAAAAGTCCATCGATTTAGACATCCATGACCCGTCAATAGGAGATGTCGGACACTGACAAGACATTTATGTGGCTAGCCACCCAATCACGGACCTGTCAGTTTCTCCTATTCCACTGTCCCAGTTGCTGTGAGCAAGTTTTTGAGTTTTAATCAGCTTCTTCTGCTATAATTCCAATATGTTATGAATCCATAATCTGGAGTTTTATCACTATCTACTACTTGATAGCCACTTAAAATTTTATGGCTACTTGAGAAGCCACATAAAAACTAAAGCCACATTACCATTTCTAGCCACATAGGTCGAAGCCACATATCTACCCATTTGTTGGTACGTCCATCCGTTCGTCCGTCCGTCCGTCACACTTTTGAGTACCTTCATGGTGTAATCATCTCCTCCTACAGATTTCATCCCAGAGATTTGAAACTTCAGAATATTGTTGCCCATATATTGAAGATGTGCAACATGTATATAGATGACGGAAAAATTATTTTTTGACAGAGTTATTAACCCTTTTCGACTTAGAAAATTTCAACATTTTTTATAATTTTCTGTATGAGGGTACCTTCATGGTGTAATCAACTCCTCCTACAGTTTTGATTGTAGATATTTTTTTTTTTATGGAGTTATTAACCCTTTTCGACATTAAAAAAAATTTCTTTAATAAAGCGGCATCGACTTGCCACTTTTTCGGGGGACACTGTGGTCAGCTGACCTTTTATTCAGAATTTAGTCGGAAATATGGCTCACAGAGCTTTCCGATGAATGGCAACAAGCCATATTTACGACTAAATCCTGAAAAATTACCCATAATTCTGCTGTGGTTAAGGAGTCGATTATTTAGGGCATTACTGTAGGTAATAACATACAATCAAGAAAATATGTTTGGTCTTCAGGTTCGGGAAGAAAGGCGACAAGATGAGGCTCGGAGGGCAGAGGCTGAGAGGCAGGCACGATATGAAAGGTGGAGAAGAGAAGAAGCTGAGAGGCTGGCACAAGAAGAAAGGCAGAGAGAGGAGGCCCATAGGGCAGAGGCTGAGAGGCGGGCACAAGAAGAAAGGCAGAGAGAGGAGGTCCGTAGGGCAGAGGCTGAGAGGCAGGCACGAGAAGAAAGGCGGAGAGAAATGGAAGCCCTGAGGCGAAAAGAAGAATTGGAAAACTCCTGTTTCTTCGGAATGCTGCCTCTGTATGAATGTATACCTGATCTATGCGAGAAGATTCAAAGGCAGCAAGCTGACGCAAGATTTGTGGCAGACATTGAGGAACTGATTGGAAGATTACAGATGGCTATGGACATCGATCAAATATCTTGCAAGAAGGGAGGTAATAAGCAACGTGTTGTAGAATCAAAGGTGGACAACCTGCCGTCTGCTGCTGATACAATGGATAATATACATGAGGGCACTGCAGTTTTTGAGCCTATGGAGGTTGATAGCATACTGGTATACCAGAGGACAAATATGCAAGGAAATTGCAGTGAAGCAGAAATAGTCGACACGCCTAATAAAATTGTTGAATCAGTTAAAGTTCAAAGTATTTATCACCAACATATTCATGTGACGTCTATCCAAGCGACATCAGCGGATAGTTTGAGTTGTGAAAATTACGTGGAAGACGGCCAAAACGAGCATGGTCGTAATGCTACTGATTCACCATTGTTCATAAAAATACCTGAAATCTTTCCAGACTTCAACTTCTATCAATATTTTCGATGTTGGGTGCCTGAAAAGTTGCAGTTCAAACTTCAAGATGTCAAACATCATAACGGGTGTACTTTCATGAAGTTGATCTTCAGCAGTAAAAATAGCTGTAAGCAAACTAAAACCGAACTGGAAAAACACATCGTGGCATCTGCTTCAAAGATTGAGTTATCTCTTTCACCGTTACTTGTAGAAGAAGCAATCGAACAGAGAATACGTGAGAGATTCATGCAGGAAGAGTCACGGAATGTTCTGAAACGGAGCGCTGCGATTTTAACATGCCTCGACGATGAAATAAAAGTTGCTGAACAGTCATATCGTGAAATATGTTCACATGCTAAACAATTTCTGAAGCCACAGGACCACTTCGATATGACTGTACAAAAGAAGGAAGCAGCTTATAAATGGGAGGAGTTAGAATTGCAGAAGAAAGAGTTTGAAATGTACGTCGAAAGTCTGAGGCAGAAACTCGCTGAGATGAGAAGTTCAACAAACTATCGCTCCTGCTCGCTTCAGTTGAAAAAAGATTTGGATGTGGAATTCAAGAAATTTAATGCCGCGCTTCCGATTTATAACTATCGGCACAAGATCGTGAATGCGATAAAAGATAACCAAGTATGCTTGCTCATAGGGGAACCTGGATCAGGAAAGAGCACGCAGTTAGTACAGTATCTACACCAAGCTGGCTATACTAATTCTGGGATTGTGGTTTGTACGCAGCCAAGGAAAATTGCAGCCTTGACACTTGCCAAGCGGGTAGCTTCTGAGATGTGTATGGAGGTTGGAAATTTAGTGGGTTACCAGGTCGGCCAGCAGGCAGAGAGGAAAGCGAATACGAAGCTACTGTTCGTTACTGATCACTTCCTGTTGAATGATTGCCTAAAAGATAAGAAGCTGTCATCTTATTCATGTATCGTACTAGACGAAGCTCACGAGCGGGCAATCTACACTGACTTACTACTTGGAATGATTAAGAAGTTACTAATGTCACGCCCTGAACTTCGTCTCATCATATCGTCAGCCACTATAAATCCAAAACTGTTCTGCAAATATTTTGATAACAAGTGCGAAGTTTTAAATGTTCCGGGAAGGAAGTTTCCAGTTGATGTCATATGGAGCAGTGACGAATATGACCAGTGTAGTATTGATAATTACGAGACTGAAGCAGTTCGTAAAACCATCGAAATTCACCTGAATTCACCACCCGGAGATATCCTGATTTTCCTCGCGACGCCACTTGAGACTGAAAAGTGCTGCAGAATGATTGAGAATGAGCTTCGTAACAGGTACATAATGAAAAATTCTGAAATGGGTCAGAGATATATGGGGCGCTGTTCCTCTATTTATCCCCTATTTGCAGATATCTCCTCATGGCTAAGAGATATCTCCTCTTGAATTAAGAGATATCTCCTAGCGATTTAGAGATATCTCCTCGCGAATTAAGAGATATCTGCTAGCAATATAGAGATATCTCTTAATCGACATGATCGAGGAGATATCTCCTCGCGAATTAAGAGATATCTCTAAATCACTAAGAGATATCTCCTCGCGAATTAAGAGATATCTCCAATTCATTAGCAGATATCTCTTAATTCGCGAGGAGATATCTCTTAGTGGCATGATTTAGAGATATCTCTTAATTCGCGAGGAGATATCTCTTAGTGATTTAGAGATATCTCTTAATTTGTGAGGAGATATCTCTTAGCCACGAGGAGATATCTCTTAGTACTGCTGAATTAAGAGATATCTCCTCGGCCGCTAAGAGATATCTCCAATTCGACAGTGTTGACTGGAACAGGCTTAAAATGAAGGATCCCTCAATAGCACTCAATTATGCTATTTATAGAACAGCGAGAGCACGTGGCGTTGTTTATAAACAGAGGGTCTGACATTCTCCGGGTATTAGAATACGTTGCCCTACCTTGCGCAATGTAAACATGTCATCCCATAAAACAGTGATGGTGGGTCTTATAATAAAAAAAAAGGGGCCACCGCAATTGTTGGTATGGCTTATGCAACAATGGCAGTAAGAAATGTGGAGAAAATCATTTGGAAAATGTAACTTTGACGCCCTTTCCTATAAGCTAAAATCAAACAGATAAAATATGTATTTATGGATTAATTAGTTGTTGCTGAAACGAGAAATTAACTGTTGATACCGTTAAAAATTGGACATATATATGCAGCAAGTATTTTGTGCGTGTCCTTAGCCCCACTAAGGAGTTCCCAGACCCAATTCCTGTCACATTATGACATATTTGTATAGACGTCAGACAGAACGAAAATGACTGTCAAATGATGTGTTATCAAATCGAAAAATACGACTGGATTCAAAAAATTCGAACAGTGTTACTATAGTGTCAAGTGATATAGTACTATAGATACAATGTATAGGTGCATGCAAAAAACACGAGAACATGTATACAGGCCCTGTAGGGAACGTGATGCCACTGAAACTCTTATGTCGCCAGATGCACGTCCCTGGGTTATTTTAGCTATGTCAATTACGTGGAGAATAATTCAGGGACCAAAGATGCCGTCGATGCACTACTGATTTGTGAAGAATAAACATGGATTTTGTGAACTGAGAACTGGTGTTGATGGCAAAGCTGTAAGGCAACATTGCCATAAATATAATGCTTTCGTTATATAATCATGGATCTAGTGAAAAAGTGATTTGACAATATGATATAATTGATTTGGATCATCAAACACCTGCATGCATATGGGAAGCCAAATTGACCGTGGAGCCCAACGATGATACGAACACAGCATCTGCTTTATATAGACGGACTAATGATATTCTCCCCAAATCCAAGCGGTAAATAAAATATATACTCTGCTACAGTCCAAATCATTATACTCTGTCCATTTAATAGGTTCTGTTGCACATGCACCAATATATCGTGTGCTCGCCCTTCTGCCATAATGAAATGAACCCATAAAATATTCACAATGGCTGGCAAAAAAAAAAACACTTGCTGGGTGAGAAATTCTTAATGTTCTCTGACCCAAAACTGAATAAGAGATATCTCCTCGATCACGAAGAGATATCTCCAATTCAGCAGTACTAAGAGATATCTCCTCGTGGCTAAGAGATATCTCCTCGTGAATTAAGAGATATCTCCTAGCGATTTAGAGATATCTCCTCGCGAATTAAGAGATATCTCTAAATCATGCCACTAAGAGATATCTCCTCGCGAATTAAGAGATATCTGCTAATGAATTGGAGATATCTCTTAATTCGCGAGGAGTATCTCTTAGTCATTTGGAGATATCTCTTAGTGATCGAGGAGATATCTCTTAATTCAGCAGCCTAGGAGATATCTCCTCGTGGCTAAGAGATATCTCCTCGTGAATTAAGAGATATCTGCATGTGATTTAGAGATATCTCCTCGCGAATTAAGAGATATCTCCTTGGCAATTGGAGATATCTCCATAACAATTGGAGATATCTCTTAATGAATTGGAGATATCTCCTAATGAATTGGAGATATCTCCAAATGAATTGGAGATATCTCTAAATAGGGGATAAATAGAGGAACGGCGCCCCATAGAGATATGAGGCTACCAACCCCCTTTTTGCCATGGGTTGGCATCCGTCGTCTGTCTGTCGAGCCATGCATGCATCCGTCCATCTGTCAACAATTTGAATGCATCAACACACCCTGCAGCCCACATTCATTATCCCCCCACCCCCCGCAACGAGTTGTGGGGGGTATAATGGAATCATGTCATCCATCTAGTCGTCCTCCATGGGCACAATTTTGCCCAAGCTTTTATTTCTACATTGTTCAGACAATTTTTTTTTAATTTGGCATAGACTTTTAGTACCATGGGAACCTGTGCACCTGCAATTATGAGGTCTGTCTGACTTTTTTTGTGGAGTTACCCCCTTTTTCGACTTATTCGAAAAATGTTCCAACCTGCAGAACTTTGTCCGAGCTTGTATTCAGAAATCTTGTACAAAGATTGAAAAACGTGAGAAGCTGACCCCATTTTCTCAAGATAATAATTATAGTCCGAGCTTTTATTCCTGCAGTGTTCTTTCAATTATTTTTAAACTTGGCACAGATATTTAGTCCTGAGGGAACCTGTGCACCTGCGATTATGAGTCCTTGGAGTTATCCCCCTCTTTTAACTTAGAACATTTTTGCAAAATGCAGAACTTTGTCCGAGCTTGTATTTAGAAATCTTGTACAATGATTCAAAAACATAAGTTTCTTGTTGAAGAATTGTCTTGAAGATTTACAGGCTTGTTTCGAATCACCTCTAGATGGGAACTATCAAATTTGAAAATTTTTCGATGAAAAGTATGGCCACTGGCAGCCATCTTGTATTTTACTCTTTGCATGACTAAAACCTTTGGCACACCCTACAGACCACATCCCTCATCCGATTGTCACCAAACTTCATGTTGTTCTTGAAGGTGACCACTAGATCGGAGCCATCAAATTCTTTTTAATTTAAGTGGAAAACATGACAGGTTTTCCGCTAGGGGTTGGGAGAATGTGGCCGTATTTGGGAAGCACATACCCGGCGCCCTGTCGGGATAAAATTTGGATGTTTATCATTGAAAAGGAGCCATTTCCTTGCACCTGAGACAAGCAGGAACATTGAAGCTTAAAATTTGTATAGAAACCAAATTAAAACAGATCGCCTTTCTTTTATCTCAAGTTAATGAACTAAAAGCATGTAAGCACAGTACGTACATACTACAACATACAGTGGATACAACGACTTTTATAACAGTAGCAATATTAAAAGCCGACATCAAAGCAAAAAAAGACACATTGTCACACTCAGTGTCAAGTATACTCTAGCAGTAACCAATGTGATGCCATGAGCAGAGCTCATGTTACATGCTATGCACGTTCTACATGCTTTCTTTGTATTGTGTTCACTGTACACATACCAATCAAAACAAATTGTTGTAAAATCAAAAGCCATTCCTCAGACGGAGATGACCTCATGCTGGATTCGTATAATGGATAATTTTGATTAATTTGATAGGGAATAAATAACTGATAATAACTATTAGTATTGTATTTGTTTTGTTTTTAATTAAACATTTCTTTGATACGGACCTTGTTTTGAGGTAAAATGTCTGCACTGTTCGTCGCAGCGACTGCCAAACCTCACCTTTGTTCATTGTTGTAGCTCAGAATTCAGCCCCCTAATGACTTACCAATGTATAATCCACATTTTGAGTGGAACGAGTGGGTCAGAAAGTTGGGACTTATAGACAGAAATCTAAGGTAAATTAACATACGAGAGGCTGATTACTGCTAAACCTTTGCCGACAAAGCGTTACCCAGGATGGTGTAGACAACTATGCACGTGGTCAGCGCTACTGATCATGTATTATTCAGGCACCAAGTGCAGGATTCTTTGCAATCTGTAAATCATCAGTGTTGGTGAATGCTCGTCCTGTTTAAAAAGGGGACTGCGCTAAGTCTTTGGCTATTTTGTGGCCAATATTAAGTCAAAGTTGGGGAGGGGAATGAGTCCGCTGGATGGCCGGCCTGCCGTAATAGCGGAAACCCTGCATGGCCACCAACAACCATCTTGGATTTTATTTTATATATATCTCTTCATGTTGACATCTAGTATTACTTAGACATTTCAACTTTCTGCATTTCTAATCGCTCAATTGACTAACACCAGAATTTATCCCCCTCAAAGTTGAGCTATAGTGTTATTGACACTTTCATTTCTTATGCCAGATTCCATGTGTTTTGGAACCATTTGCCAGATTCGGCCTCTCTTGTACAGTAATGCCCTAAATAATCGACTCCTTAACCACAGCAGAATTATGGGTAACTTTTCAGGATTTAGTCGGAAATATGGCTTGTTGCCATTCATCGGAAAGCTCTCACTTTTTGGAACCATTTGCCAGATTCGGCCTCTCTTGTACAGTAATGCCATAAATAATCGACTCCTTAACCACATAATTATGGGTAATTTTTCAGGATTTAGTCAGAAATATGGCTTGTTGCCATTCATCGGAAAGCTCTCAGTGAGAGCTTTCCGATGAATGGCAACAAGCCATATTTCCATTTGCAGTGAATTCCATTTGCAGTGAAATTCAAACAATTCAGCAATTTTACGTCATATTCGCCACAATTTTGTGTTTTCCAAATCGAGTAAACAGGGCCTAGATTTACATAGATATTAATTGACAAGCTCACAAGAAAGATAATGTAAAGGTAACGTAATTTGTTCCCATATATGCCATACGGTAACTAGTTTGGGCGTATAATATCAGATATTTGAGGAATAGACTTATGGTTTCCACTTTAAATTTCCAACCCTTCCCCAATCACTACACCAGATAATATTATGAATGATATTTACACAAATATAATTGTAAATTTCAGCCCAATTCATTAATATTGGAAGCCCATTGCGGTCACATTAAACCATATAGAAAAACTAATTTATTGCTTTTTGCATTTAAACCCAAAAGTTTTACGTTTAAGTGCCATAGTAGAGGGCCGGGGACAACATAGGTCAATGATGCTGTAGCTATGTGTAGGCTGCATCGCTAAAGCACCAGAAATCAGTCTGCTTGTGTGTTGCATTTGGGCGTCGACTATTTTTTATTGGGCCTAAAGGTCTTTGGGCCACCATACAACACTCACCATTTGACCTAAATCGGTCAAGGGACTGAGACATGACATGGTTGCCCTATGGTTACCGTTAGTATTGGGTGGGGGTGTAATGGGGCCACCATACAACACCATTTGTTTGACAAAGTCGGTCAAGAGGGCAGAGGACATGGGTGCCCGATTCAGACCCATATGAGTGGTGGCCATTTTGGATCAGGGTTGGGGTTATCATTTAACAACTCCTTGGCAGATTTCGGACAATATAGAGTGTTGTAAGGTGTCCCTAAGCCCACTTTCCAAACACTCCAACATCCAACAGATCTAAAATAGTCACCGCCCAAAGGCAACGAGTAGACTGATTTCTGATGATTTATCGATGTAGCTACAGCATCACTGACATATGTTGTCCCCTCTACTATTGCATTTGAATGCATAATTATTTCATTTAAATGCAAAACTATGGCATTTGAATGCAAACATATTGCGCTTATGTGACACGATTTCATTGACTGCCAAAAATATTCGTCACTTTGAAAGAGAAATAATTTAAAATGTGAATAACTTTTAGAAATTTCCATGTTAACTTAAAATTTCAGACAAAAATTACAAGTTCAACATTTTTTTATGGAGTAATTGGAAGATTGACTTATGAACATTTTAAGCGGGAAATATATTGCTATGTTAAGAACTACGAATATTGACTTACTAACATTTAAAGTGGGTAATCGTTTCCTATTTTAAGAAATACGAAGATTGACTTGCTAGCATTTAAAGCGGGAAATCAGTTATTATTTTAAGAAATACGATGTTTGACTTACTAACATTTAAAGCGGGAAATCAGTTATTATTTTAAGAAATACGAAGATTGACTTATTAACATTTAAAGCGGGAAATCATTTTAAGAAATACTTTTGTGTCGATGGCTTTGCATGAGTATTTCTGTTACAGGTGTAGAGATTTCGTGTCGATAGCTTGACATGTGTATTTCTGTTACAGGTGTAGAGATTTTGTGTTGATAGCTTTACATGTGTATTTCTGTTACAGGTGTAGAGATTTTGTGTTGATAGCTTTACATGTGTATTTCTGTTACAGGTGTAGAAATTTTGTGTTGATAGCTTTACATGTGTATTTCTGTTACAGGTGTAGAGATTTTGTGTTGATAGCTTTACATTGATGTATTTCTGTTACAGGTGTAGAGATTTCGTGTCGACGGCTTTACATGTGTAGTTCTGTTACAGCTGTAGATATTTTGTGTCAATGGTTTTACGTGTGTAGTTCTGTTACAGGTGTAGGGATTTCGTGTCGATAGCTTAAACATGTGTATTTCTGTTACAGGTGTAGAGATTTTGTGTCGATGGTGTTACGTGTGTAGTTCTGTTACAGGTGTAGAAATTTCATGTCGATGGCTTTACATGTGTATTTCTGTTACAGGTGTAGAGATTTCGTGTTGATGGCTTCACATCTGTATATCTGTTACAGATGTAGAGATTTCATGTCGACGGCTTTACATGTGTCTTCTGTTACAGGTGTAGAGATTTCGTGTCGACGGCTTTACATGTGTCTTTCTGTTACAATTGTAGAGATTTTGTGTCGATGGCTTTAAATGTGTCTTTCTGTTATAGGTGTAGAGATTTCATGTTGATGGCTTAATGACATGACTATTTCTGTTACATGTGTAGAGATTTCGTGTCGACGGCTTTACATGTGTATTTCTGTTACAGGTGTAGAGATTTCGTGTCGATGGCTTTACATGTGTCTTTCTGTTACAGGTGTAGAGAATTCGTGTCGACGGCTTTACATGTGTCTTTCTGTTACAAGTGTAGAGATTTTGTGTCGATGGCTTTAAATGTGTCTTTCTGTTATAGGTGTAGAGATTTCATGTTGATGGCTTAATGACATGACTATTTCTGTTACATGTGTAGAGATTTCGTGTCGACGGCTTTACATGTGTATTTCTGTTACAGGTGTAGAGATTTCTTGTTGATGGCTTTACATGTGTCTTTCTGTTACAGGTGTAGAGAATTCGTGTCGACGGCTTTACATGTGTCTTTCTGTTACAAGTGTAGAGATTTCGTGTCGACGGCTTTACATGTGTAGTTCTGTTACAGCAGTAGAGATTTTGTGTCAATGGTTTTACGTGTGTAGTTCTGTTATAGGTGTAGGGATTTCGTGTCGATAGCTTAAACATGTGTATTTCTGTTACAGGTGTAGAGATTTTGTGTCGATGGTGTTACGTGTGTAGTTCTGTTACAGGTGTAGAAATTTCATGTCGATGGCTTTACATGTGTATTTCTGTTACAGGTGTAGAGATTTCGTGTTGATGGCTTCACATCTGTATATCTGTTACAGATGTAGAGATTTCGTGTCGACGGCTTTACATGTGTCTTCTGTTACAGGTGTAGAGATTTCGTGTCGACGGCTTTACATGTGTCTTTCTTTTACAAGTGTAGAGATTTTGTGTCGATGGCTTTAAATGTGTCTTTCTGTTATAGGTGTAGAGATTTCATGTTGATGGCTTAATGACATGACTATTTCTGTTACATGTGTAGAGATTTCGTGTCGACGGCTTTACATGTGTATTTCTGTTACAGGTGTAGAGATTTCTTGTTGATGGCTTTACATGTGTCTTTCTGTTACAGGTGTAGAGAATTCGTGTCGACGGCTTTACATGTGTCTTTCTGTTACAAGTGTAGAGATTTTGTGTCGATGGCTTTAAATGTGTCTTTCTGTTATAGGTGTAGAGATTTCATGTTGATGGCTTAATGACATGACTATTTCTGTTACATGTGTAGAGATTTCTTGTTGATGGCTTTACATGTCTATTACTGTTACAGCTGTAGAGATTTGGGGTCGATGGCTTTTTTACATGTGTATTTCTGTTACAGGTGTAGAAATTTCGTGTCGATGGCTTGATATGAGTATTTCTGTTACATGTGAAGAGATTTCTTGTCGCTGGCTTTACATGTGTATTTCTGTTACAGGTGTAGAGATTTCGTGTCGATGGCTTTACATGGCAAACTAGCAGCAGATGAACAACAGAATGTATTCAAACCTCTGAAAAACAAAAGAAAAATTGTGTTTGCAACCAACTGCGCTGAAACTTCAGTGACTATTCCCGGAATCAAGTATGTAGTTGACACAGGGTATGTCAAAGAACTAAAATATGATCCAATCAGAAGAATGAGTTCATTGATTGTCACAACGATAAACAAAAGTTCAGCTGAGCAGAGAAAAGGTCGGGCAGGCCGAATTGCCGAAGGCGTTTGCATTCGCTTGTATGGGAAAGAAGCATACAGCGCCATGGATAATGAACCGAAGCCAGAAATCCTCAAAATTCATGTAGAACAAGCTCTTCTCAAGCTGATGCAGTTAGGAGTTAACCCCCTTGAATTTGATTTTGTTGAGGCTCCACACATGGAGTCAATGACTGCTTCGATGAAAAATCTCGCCAATATCGGAGCAGTGAACGGCGGCAAGATCACTAAAGTCGGTGACCAGATTGCTAAACTGGCACTGGAACCTAAATTGGGACTGCTTGTTCTGCAAGGAATAGATAACAAGGTTGCCATGGAAACACTTGTCATTGCTGCTTCTAATACAATTTCAGGTGGTGTTTTCTACAGAGGAAATGATGATCAATCAAAGAAGAAGAGTGACCTCTGTAAGGTCAAATTTTCCCACCAATCGGGTGACATGATTACCGTTCTGCAGGTATACCAACAGTGGCTTCGATCTAAGGATAGAAGAAAATTCAGCATCGAAAACAGTCTCAACCAAAAATCACTGAAGATGATCGAGAACACTTTAAAAGATTTGATGATGATTATAAAAAAAGATCTAAAAATGGAGGTTAGTTCAGAATTCAACGTTGATTCTGAAGAATTAATAACGCAGTTGAAGACGATCATGTTGAACTGCTATTTTGGAAATTTGTGCTACAGTACAGGACATGAAAAATCTGGATATATCGGATGTGCTTTAGCTCAGCAAGTTCACATTCACCCGTCTTCTTCATTAAAACTCACGAAGCTCAATCCAGAATGGGTGATATACCAGAACGTTCTTCAGACATCACGTCAATTTGTGATTAATGTTACCTCAGTCGATGGCCATCTTGTGGAGGACCTCGTAAAATCGGGAAGAATTTCGTCTGATTACGTTGAAAAGCGTCACACTGTGTCATTATCTGTTTGCCGAAATTTTGGTTCAAGTCTCTTCAATGTACTTGTCGGGCCACGATTTATGAATTTACGGAAACTAGAAGTAGAACTGCTGGAAATGATGCCGGATTCCATGGCGATTATTGATGCTGATAGAAAACAAGGGCAGGTGAGGGTCATAGGGAAAGGCTGTTCAAAAGAAGCTGTCGAAGACATACTTGAAGAAAAAACATGCGATTTGCAAGAGACCTTAAAAAGTGATATGATTCTGCTAAATTTAGCAAAGGAGTCGGAAAGCGTCAAGGTTTACATTGGTCGAGGTGCAGCGGTGTCTATGTTGGTGATGTCCAGCGAATTCAACAAAGTGAAAATCACGACATCGGCATCATGTTCAGCGATTCCCAGAGACAGAATGCTTGGATTGTTCAACCAATTTGGCAGGGCGATACAGTGCGTTAAATATGAAAAGAAGAAAGATAACTCTGTTTGGGGTCATGTTATTTTTGAAGATGAAGAGTCTGCAAAGAATGCTATTAGACAAAAAAACAAGAATATTAGCGTGGAAATCTACAAACATGTCATACACAATGATTCAGAGATAATGGAGGTGAAGGTCACATGGATTCGGCGGAGATGTAAGGGATTTGGATTCATGGATTTAAATAGTACTAGGGACTGTGAGAATGTTAGAAGACTTATACAGGTTGTATATCATGGTAAATGGATTAAAATAAGGCCGAACACCAAAAATTCAGAGCATTCAGTTCACCTCAGTGGATTACCACCAAACCCTGATGCAAACGAGTTGAAGGAACATATACTGGAGAATGCAGGGGTACATGACCGGAACGTCAGATTGAATGCCGTCCGTGAGCAAGCTGAGGCAACATCTCCGGAAATTCTGGACTCACTGAAAAGACAGTTGGCTGCTAAAGTCTCACAAGTCTGTAATAGAAAGAGTTTTTCTGTTTCAATGCTTACTCCTAGAGATAATTCCTTTGAATTTGTGGCCTTTCTTAAGTTTGATGACTTGGATAACGGAGAAGATGCGTACAATTCATTGTCATTGGAAACAATGAACGGATCAGCCCTCAGTGTGAAGAGACAGATCAAAGCATCATTGTTCGTCAGTAAAATGATATATTCTGTGCTGAACAACGAGATTACCATCGCTGTTAATAATCTCCATCAAGAATTCGGAGATGAAATAGGAGACGTGATGGTCAAGCCGAGACAAAGACAATCAGGACATTGGAGCATCGAGATCGTTTGTGATAATTCTGATGATATGTTCGCTGTCAAGAATTATTTCAGTTCCATCGTCGAAGGATTTATTTTGGACAGTGATAATGTGGCAAATTTTGAAGTGATTTGCACTAAGAGGGGCAAGAAATTTGTCAGCCAGCTTGATATTCCTGGGAAAAGAATCGTAAAGTTCGACTCTCGTTTTGACCAGGTCCATATTTTCGGGTCGAGAAACCAGTTGAAGGCGTGCTGCAAGGCTATCACAACATTCATCCAACAAACATTGTGTGAGAAAAGAGTCGAAATAGACCTTCGGGGGCCGGAAATGCCGATAGGGGCAATGAAGGAACTTCTCATCAAATATGGAATTTATCTTGAAGAACTCAAAACAGATGGGGCATCACTTGAGTTGGATCATCAGCGTCAGATTGTTAGCATTCATGGACAGACTGAAGGAAGAGTGCGAAATATCGAGGCCCTAATAGAGAATTTTCTGAAAAGTATCATTCCGAGATGTGGAAGAACCGAGGCCGACATTGAAGAGGATATTGACTGCAATGTTTGCTTTTGCCCGATTGAGGAAGGAGACATGTATCGACTCGAAATTTGTGGCCATGCCTATTGCAAAAACTGTTTGAAACGGCAGCTCGAGATAAACTTGACGTCTGCAGATTTCCCAATGAAATGCTGCGCCGAAAATTGCATGGAAGAATGGGCATTGAAGGACCTAAGAAACTTCCTTTCTGGTGGCATTACTATGGAAACGGTTTTACATAAAGCAGTGCAAAGTTTCGTGATGGTCAACAATAAGGATTATCGGTTCTGTCCATCACCAGATTGCCCATTGGTTTACCGTGTTACTAAAAATAGCCAACGGTTTGACTGTGATGTTTGCGGAACCGTGACGTGTCGAGGATGTCATGTTCCATACCATCCTGGGATATCGTGCGAGGGTAGCATAAGCTCTAAGGAAGCCAATCAGAGCTTTCAGAAATGGCTTCTAGCCAATGAGGACACTAGAAGAAAGTGTCCAAATTGTGAGACCTACATAGAGAAGGACGGCGGGTGTCAGCATATGACTTGCGGAGGTTGTAAAATGCACATTTGTTGGTATTGCATGAAATTCTTCAGCGATGATGATGGCTGTTACAGACACTTAAGGAAGGAACATGGCAATTTCTACTAAACAATAGAATATGATTACTGTTGCCATTCTATAAAGCATACAGAGCAGACAGTGCAAATTGAACATCTTCAGCAAACCACAACCAAATGTTGGAGTGATATTTAGCTCAACTTGGGGTCAAGTTTGAGCTATTGTCATGGGTTGGCATCCATCAGATCCCTCATCTGATCATTACCAAATTTAATATGGATGACATCTAGAGGGGAGCCATATAGATTATAACAAATTTTCTTTTAAAACATGGCTGCAAGCAGCCATCTTGAATTTAACATTTGAATTCGGCAACACACCTTGCTGCCCACATTTATTAATGAATTTTATACAGGCATATTTTTGAATGTAAAACATGGTCATTGGCAGCCATCTTGGATTTCATGACTAAATCATTCAACACACTCGACAGTCCACATGCCTCATCCGATCATCACCAAACTTCATTGGATATTCGGGTTGACCACTTAAGATGGGAGCCATCAAATATTCGCGCAATTTTGTTAAAGAACACGGCTGCCAGCGCCCATCTAGGATTTTACTCTTTGCATGACTACTTCTTCGGCACACCAAACAGGTCACATCCCTCATCCGATCATCACTAAACTTCATATCGATATTCGGGGTGACCACTAGATGGGAGCCGTCAAATATTCTGAATTTAGTTTTAAAAAATGGCTGCCAGTGCCAATCTTGGATTTTACTCTATGCCCGACTAAATTCTTCGGCAAACAAGCCTTGAAATAGTGTGTCATTTGCAGAATGAGGTCCCCAGAGGGTGAATTTAGTGATGCTACCCCATATAGCGGGCTAGCATCACCAAATTCACTCTCTGGGGACCTCATACCTGTTGAGGTGCAAGCAGAATGAGGTCCCCAGAGGGTGAATTTGGTTATGCTAGCCCGCTATGCGGGGTAACATCACTAATTCACCCTCTGGGGACCTCATTCTGCAAATGACAGGCACACTATTTCAAGGCTTGTCGGCAAACCCTACAGGCCACATCCCTCATCCGATCTTCACAAACTTCATATGGCTATTCTCCGTGATCTCTAGATGGGAAATTAATACAATTTCATCAACACAATGCAACTACTTCACTAAAACATTTAAACGGACATAGCTCATTCGAGCTTCCAAATTTTGTCTACGCAATTTGGAAGGAGGTATAATATAGGTTGAAGATACACAAAATTTTGATATAATTTTGATATATTGACTTCATACTCTCTGATAAGTACACGCCATGGGCAAAGCCATTTTCCAGATTTTTTCAAATTTTCGCACAGAAGTGAAACAAACGCTCTTTATTTCTACCATATCGGGAATAGACTAACACGGGACGCTCTTTTCTGTTCCATGTCGTGCAAATGGCTGTTTTTTTGTTTGGGACCCAAACATCCTGTTCAAAGCTGTGTTTTGTATAACTTCAATGAATCTTTCTGGGACACATTATGCTCGTAGAAAGGTAGTTCAAGTATTTATTGGCCTATTTCGATACCGGGAAAAATTCAAAAGCGAATATTATTAGCTGCATTTTGGAGCGCAAACCGCCATGTGGCTTTAAATTTCCTTATGCTTTATCATTCTATTTACTGGTCAGCATAAAATTAATGCCCCAAGTTGAGCTACTGTGTGTAACGTGAGTAGCGTGTAAAAGTGTTTTCATGTCAAGCATGTTTACAAACAACAATAAGACAATCAAAATATAATTTATTAATGCTTATTTACAGCTATTACACTTTTACTGACTCGTGTAATTTTACGTATACAATGCATGCATGTACCGTATAGAAGGTGGGACTTGGTCACTGAATTATGCACCAAGAATAAATAATAGAAAATACCCCCCCCACCCCCACCCAAATTTTCCAACAAAGTCTGATGATAATTTACATATTTATTTTGTGTAGCCTAAAATAATGTGTATTCAATTTAATTTTCGAAATCCCCAGATCACATTATATTAAATATATGCCATATTGTATACCATTTGAAAGAGTAAGTTCCAAAACATTGTATATTACCAAATTGTTCGGTGTAATAACCTATGAACATGTTGTGTTTGTTGAGGCCTTAAAAACCATAACATTTTGCGAGAATCAAAACATAGCGTTTCTAAAAGGAATCAAGTCTTTTTATGAGAATCAAAATGAGAATCATGATTCTGATTCTCGTCAGATTTTAAGGTCTATTCAAGCCTTGAAATAGTGTGTCTGTCATTTGCAGAATGAGGTCCCCAGAGGGTGAATTTAGTGATGCTACCCCCGCATAGCAGGTTAGCATCACCAAATTCACCCTCTGGGGACCTCATTTTGCTTACACCTCAGCAGAATGAGGTTCCCAGAGGGTGAATTTGGTGATGCTAGCCTGCTATGCGGGGTAGCATCACTAAATTCACCCTCTGGGGACCTCATTCTGCAAATGACAGACACCCTATTTCAAGGCTTGGGCCTGTTTGGGTGCTTAAGTATCATCTGGCTTGTTCTATTATTTTCAATGGAAGGGGAATAACTCTATATCTTAGTTTGAATTCTGTTGCATTTTGGGAGCAAAACGAGGGAAATGTTTCTATGATGTCAGCTAATTTCTATTACTCTATGGGCATCTTGTGAGACACAGATGTTCCAAATGGTGATGAATTATAGTATTTTAATCATATTTTATGTCATAGATTGTTATTTAAACCGTATATTAAGGCAATGTAAAGAAAAATTATCGGTGACTCGAAAATTAAATGGGCCAAGTGGGGTAAATTCCGGTATAACTGTATAATGTAGTTGACTGTTTTAACAGCGCCCGGCCCCTTCCATATAGCTCTGTCAAAAGAGCATAACGAAAGCGCCATCTACAGTGTAGTCTGATTTAATTGTATTTGCAAATAATTGTACTACTGATGTGTAATTATTTGCACTTAAGTGCAATTAGTGATTTGATTTGTACTTAAGTGCACTTAAGTGTAAATATTTGCACTTAAGGTCTAACTAAATCGAAAATGTGAAAACGTTCTGCTTCAGACAGACGTGCTGTCGACGCGTCAAATTCAATTATGCCATATATAAAATTTTGATTTCGATGCTTCGATAGCATGTCCGTCTGAATCATATAAGCTCTTCCAGACGTGCTAGCAATGGATTATCCATCAGTCTGCCACATAATTAATTCATCAGACGGATTTAAATCGTGTTTGATTCCAACAGACACAATATCAACATGTCAAATTCAGTTATTCGGCACTCCGTGATATCAGTCATATTCAATTCGTATTTTATTCAGACGGACACACTATCGATGCATCAAATTCAATTCTTTGGCACTTTCCGTGATATGCTAATGATGAAATGACCCGTCATCAAGAGGAAAACCCCAAGATTGACGTTATTATTTTATAAGCGACTGCTCTTTCACGTTGAACAAGTAGAGTTTGTGTGGCACGTGTTTCTGGTCATGCATGCATACTTCAGGAATGTTTGGCACGTGTTTTACGTCAGGCATGCATACTTCAGGAAATATATGATATTAGTAATAATCATAGTTAAAACATATACTTTGACTTTAAATTACTCGCACTGTTTATTGTAAAGTTGCATTTCCCAACAATTAATTTATTTTTATCAATTCAACTGGGACGCAGCTTTATTTGTGATGGGCTGCATGCATGGTGTCCGTGTTTCACTTAAATATATGCATACAGTAATGCCCTAAATAATCGACTCCTTAACCACGGCAGAATAATGGGTAACTTTTCAGGATTTAGTCGGAAATATGGCTTGTTGACATTCATCGGAAAGCTCTCAATAAGTCAGTTAAGTTAGAAAGAGTTGAACACCTTATGTAAGCACATGTGTGATTCATATAGTTCCAATATGGTATCTCAAATGTTAAAGCTTCTGAAAGCGTCCCTAGGTTTTACCCTAATATCAAGGTAAATTACTCTAGTAGAACTAACACACATATGCTTACAGTACATCCCTGTAAAAAACCTTGGTGAAATACATGGATGGGTCTACATATGTGCGTATAATATGGTGTCCATACACTAGATGAATTTTACCAGATTAAATTGCCTGTTCCAATCACTCTGGTAAGATACCAGAGTTTTTTCACCATGGTTTACCAGTCTTTTCACCATGGTTACTGTATATCCAGAGAAATTCTTGATTGAAAATGTCTGGCAGATACTGTTGCTGCCTTGATTTATAGAAATCTTGCACAATTATACTTGTGCTATGTTTACGTCTCCAAGAGAATTTAAAGGATTACACCGGTGTAGCTTTTCTCCATCATTATCGATGCCCTAAACGTACAGCTTTTCTCCCTCATTATCGATGCCCTAAACGTGCAGCTTTTCTCCCTCATTATCGATGCCCTAAACGTACAGCTTTTCTCCCTCATTATCTATGCCCTAAATGTGCATGTAGTCTTTTCACAGAGGCAGAAATGATAACCCATGTGTTATGTACCATGTTTTGAAATCCAGTTTTATTTTCAACAAAGAATTTCTCTGGATATACAGTATCCAGTGTGTAATTCATATAGCCTCCAATCTGTTATCTCAAATATTAAAGCTTCTGAAAGCGTACCTCAGTACTACCATGGTAAATAATGAGCAATCATTATGTGTCTTTGAATTGATTATTTTATTTCATGTGTCTTTGAATTGGTTCTTTATTTGTCTTTTAGTGATGCGGACCGGACCGCTTTGGACCGGTCCGGTCTGCGGTCCAGGGGTGGACCGCGGTCAGATCTGGACCGGTGTCACTGGACCAGACCGGACCGCTTTTTGCTGCTGGTCCGGTACTCTCCGGTCCGGTCCACTATTTTACTTCAGTTATAATAAACTATCGCGAATATTATTGAGTATTTGCCCGCATTCAAGGGGTTAATATCTATTAAACATTTGATGCCACGAAAACAATGTATAGATGTACTTTGTAGACAAGACAGTCACATTAATCCAATAGTAGTTGTACTTAGGTATATAACTGTAATTGTCAGGACTATACAATCAGCCATCACAATCTCCAAGACTCCAATATTAATGTAGTAGTCATATTACAGTACACATTTGTATAATTGTCATCAGTAGAGTTATTTCGTTTAAATTTCAATTTAATGAAAATAAGTATGATACGAATCATGCACACGATCAGTTGAGTGCTATGTTAGATTGGTTATAACACATTATGGCCCTAGCTATATATCTGTCCAACACATTTAATTAGTGCATGTTCGCATTACTAGAAATATTATTATCGTGCATCGTTCCCAGTATATCCCACCAGAGACAGACAATGATGCATACAATCGGCAAACAATGTAAGTTTTGACATATATGGACTCATTGCAATGCACTGAACTCAGTAACCTTATAGTTTGTACTATACAGAGTAAAAACTTTGAGAAAACAGAGAATTCATTAACATAAAGCCTATTATAGGTTGACCGGACCGTTTTGGACCGGTCCAGGCATGTGTACGGGACTGGAATAGCCTGGACCGGACCGGACTGCCTTGGCAGTGGACCGGACCACCCAAGGTGGTCCGGTCCAGTCTGCATAACTAGTGTCTTTGAATTTATTATCTGTCCGTCTGTCGAGCCGTCCGTCCGTCCGTGCGTCGGACCGTATGTCCGTCCGATGTCTGTTCATGTCATAACTTGAACAGTAGTGCTCGGATCTCAATGAAATTAGGTATGGATGTTCACTACTATGAGGACATTAAATGGAGGGTTCCATCGTTTTGTGCGGATTTTCCATTCTAGAGTTATTCATCTTTGTTTATCTGGAAATGTTGGCTTTTTGGTCCACCTGGTGTCTGTTCATGTCGTAACTTCAACAGTTGTGCTGGGATATCAATGAAATTTGGTATGGATGTTCACAACTATGAGGACATTAAATATATGGTTCCATCGTTTTGTTCGGATTTTCCATTCTAGAGTTATTGATTTTTGTTTATCTGGAAATGTTGGATTTTTGGTTCTCAATGAAATTTGGAATGGATGTTCACTACTATGAGGGCATTCAATAGATGGTTCCAACGTTTTGTTCAGATTTTCCATTCTAGAGTTATTCATCTTTGTTTATCTGGAAATGTTGGCTTTTTGGTCTGTCTGGTGTCTGTTCATGTGGAAACTTCAACAGTTGTGCTGGGATCTCAATGAAATTTGGTATGGATGTTCACTATCATGAGGACATTAAAAAGAGGGTTCCATTGTTTTGTTCAGATTTTCCATTCTAGAGTTATACATCTTTGTTTATCTGGAAATGTTGGCTTGTTGGTCCGTCTGGTGTCTGTTCATGTCGAAACTTCAACAGTTGTGCTGGGATCTCAATGAAATTTGGTATGGATGTTTACTACTATGAGGACATTCAATAGAGGGTTCCATTGTTCTGTTTGGCTTTTCCATTCTAGAGTTATTGATCTTTGTTTATCTGGAAATGTTGGCTGTTTGGTCCATCCGATGTCTGTTCAGGTCATAACTTGAACAGTAATGCTCAGATCTCAATGAAATTTGGTATGGATGTTCACCACTATGAGGACATTTAATGGCACATTCAACTGTTTTGTTTTGGTTTTTTGTTCTATAGTTATTCATCTTTGTTTATATGAAAATGCTGATTTTTGGGTTCATCTGAGTATAGCAGTCATAAGTTATAGATATGCCCACACTAGGCGGTATGCCACAAGGGGGTATGCACCGGACGACAGTCCATCTCTTGTTTTTTATGTGTCTTTGAATTGGTTCTTTATGTGTCTTTGAATTGATTATTTATGTGTCTTTGAATTTATTATATGTCTTTGAATTGATTCTTTATGTGTCTTTGATTGATTATTTATGTGTCTTTGAATTGATTATTTATATGTCTTTGAATTGATTATTATTTATGTGTCTTTGAATTTATTTTTTATGTGTCTTTGAATTGGTTCTTTATTTGTCTTTGAATTTATTTTTCTGTACAAGCCTCCAATCTGTTATCTCAAATATTAAAGCTTCTGAAAGCATACCTCAGTACTATCGTGGTAAATTTAGCCTAAAATATTGACAAATTACCATGGTATAATTACTGTGGTAGAACCACCACATACATACTTACATCCCGGTAAAATACCTTGGTGAAATACATGGGCGGGTCTACACGTGTATGTATAATATTGTGACCATGCACTAGATACATTAAAGACACGGTTGGCCTTGGCGGTGGGTATCCTGTGAAAATATCTCCACCCGTCAAAAATCACGACAAACAGAAAGAACATCAAAATGTAGATAGACTTTGTCCGTATAAAAATAAGAAATATCACATAAACAGTATGTTATGGTCATATGTTTGACCATTGTTATGTATACAAAAGCGTAAAAAGTTACTTTTCTGGTGTTTGTTTATATTATGATGGTAAACATAAAGAGCGTTCTTTGTTGGTAAATACCTGATATGGAACTAATAAAGAGCGTTTATGCCATTTGTGTGCGATTAGCCAGTAGCATTGTGCTGTCTTCTGTAACACAATCAGGCTCTTGCTTAGGTAAAATATAGTAGGTCATTATGATAACATGCTGTGTACGCGATGGTCATGGTATATATGAACGTAACTGTATGTGTTTTACTGTTTTTCTGTTTACGGTGTTTGGAACAAATATGAATATTTTCGACAATTAAGGCCGCACGTGCCTTTAACCTGTTCCAATTGTTTATTGAAAATGTCTGGCAGAAACTGTTGCTGCCTGGACTTATACAAATCTTGTACATATGCCTTAAAGACATATTATGGACTTGTTCGGGTGCGTGAAATTGATAAATTAGTACTTGGGCACTATGCCAACCTGGTGAATGTAGATTTCTACTAACATTGCCAAAAGTTTCCAAGAAATAGACCATACAACTCCATAGAAAACATCATCTGAACTGCGCTCAATTGTAAATATTTACATCTCGATTCGGGACCAGTGTTCGCGCTGGACCGAAAAAAAGTTTAGCCAAAAGTTTAGCCAAATGAAAATTTTATTAGCCAAATGAAAAAAACTTTAGCCAAATGTTTTTTGGCCAAATTAAAAAACACTTTGGCCAAATTAAATCATCGTTTTCTGGTCGGTTCACAATTAATGACTAAAACGTAAAATCTAACAGACACAGGTAAAATACACAATAATTTAAATAATTTTGATGAACTAGAAGTATTTTTATATATATCATTTATTAAAAATTTATTAATCTTTATGTGAAAGAGTGAATTGGGGGGGGGGGGGGGGGGGGGGGGGGGGGGGGGGGGGGGGGGGGTAACCCGGGATTGTCGTTCTTAATGTCATTATTTTTTTTGTTTAATATCAATATCTTTTTTAAATCATTAAATATTTATCCTTGCGAAAATATCTAAGTGACATCTGGAAACTAATAACTTAATATTGTTACGCGATTATCAAATTACAATCTGTCATAAAAGCATGCATATTATTTTGACTGTATCGGTATTGACGACAAATAGCCACAAAATATCTGTCGTTATTCACATTTGGCTGATTAAGCTATTGTCTTACACTTGGTGCTCATAAACCTCGACCGTCATAAATACAATGTCATCATAAACATGCATTGTGCAGGCGCGCCGTGAGTGACCAGACAGACAATGGGCTGAATGGGGGATTAGGGGATTAAATGTAAAAATTAATAATGACCTTTTGCTGCTTCGTGCAGAGTGACGTAATATTTCTCCAGATTAAAACAGGTTGTTACGAACAAATTGCCTATATACCGGCGTCAATGCACTTTACAAACATTGCTTTCTTCACATTGTTATAATTCAACCACGGTCGGTTTAATGTACATGCGTCTTTGAATGTCCGTCTTGTGAAAACTAAAGATGATTGCATATCACTTTGTGATCGCTAGGTTGATAGAGTTGTCGATCGGGTTTCCCTTTGTACGATATTTCATAAGTACGAAAATAATGAAATACTTTCGTCACCTAACTTCGTCTTGAATGTCGATCTATTGAGCGCTTTTATTAATTAGCTTTCTGGCTCCATGCTTTCAGTCTCCATTTGGGTTAAAAAAAAGTTTAGCCAAAAGTTTAGCCAAATGAAATTTTTATTAGCCAAATTCGAAAAAGATTAGCCATTGGCTAACGACAGCGCGAACACTGTTCGGGACGCAACTATCGGCGATAAACGAACACAAATGATTTCGCCATCGAGAGTCATTGCATTTAATTAATATATAAACATAATGGTGTGTGTTGTCAATTTGGATTAATGTTCATAAAAATAGGTATAATGAGCCAGATTATTCTCCATTTCTGTTTGATCACCCTACCAGAGTGTTTCACAACTTTTTAATTCAACTAGTGCTATGTTTACCTCTACAAGAGAATTTAAACATCATTCTGTGTCTTTGATTTGATTTTTAATGTATCTTTGAATTGATTTTTAATGTGGTGGAGTCTTAAGTCTTCCAATGTACCTCAATCTTCAGATTGACTAAATGTATTTATTATTTGTTATATGCGGGGCTTATAGTTTCAATTGTTTCAATTCTGCATGTTTATATGATTTCTGTTGGGTAATTAAATTATTGTTGATCAACTAGTTTATAATCTTTACAACAGCCCTTTTGGAGAAAATGTAATTATCCCCCGCCAAATTGAAAATCCGTCCGTCCCGAATTTGTAAGAGCCATAACTTGAACAAATGTCAACGGATTTCAAAGATTTGTGGTATATGAGTTCACCTGACAATTACCTAGAATGAGTTCGCAAGCCAGGTCCGGCCGGATATTTTTACTGGAGTTATTGGACTTGGTTTATTATTTTTGTTGAATTTACCAAATAGCAATTAGACGACGTCACAGGGCTCATTTCCACAAATGTCAACGGATTTCATAGATATTTGGTATATGAGTTCAGTATCTAGAACGAGTTCGCAAACTAGGTCCGGCCGGATATTTTCAGCAGAGTTATTGGACTTTGTTTATTTTTTGTGTGCAAATGGACGACGTCACAGGGCTCATATCCACAAATGTCAACGGATTTCAAAGATGTTTGGTATATGAGTTCACATGACCAGTATCTAGAACGAGTTCGCACACCAGGCCCGGCCGGATATTTTCAGCAGAGTTATTGGACTTTGTTTATTATTTTTGGTGCAAATGGACATGGCTAATTTCCACAAATGTCAGTGCCTAAATCCCACCTCTTGTTTAGCACATACTGAGAATGCAAAAATTATTGAGAATGCACTTCCCCAACTGCACAATTCGGCGGGGGATACCGTCGTCTGCGACTGCTTGTTATACCTTGGAAATTAAAGCATAGACACTGGAGCTGATAGGATAAAGTAAGTGTGAATCGAGGGCTGGTTAAAATGGGGCAAGGACCAGTATAATGTCAAAATATCAACCAGAACTGTCCTGCCTTGAAATAGTGTGTCTGTCATATGCAGAATGAGGTTCCCAGAGGGTGAATTTAGTGATGCTACCCCACTATGCGGGGTAGCATCACTAAATTCACCCTCTGGGGACCTCATTCTGCAAATGACAGACACAGTATTTCAAGGCTTGACCACAACTATCCTGGTTTGTCCTTCAATCATGAAAGTCGAAGTTCTTTTCAATAATAATAAATTGTCTTCTCAAAGTAGATACATATTCTCAGCCAGTGAATGAACAGTGCTATTGAACCGGTTTATCTCCCTTGATGAACAGTATTATTGAACTGGTGTATCTCCCTTGATGAACAGTGCTGTTGAATCGGTTTATCTCCCTTGATGAACAGTGCTGTTGAATCGGTTTATCTCCCTTGATGAACAGTACTATTGAACTGGTTTATCTCCCTTGATGAACAGTGCTATTGAACCGGTTTATCTCCCTTGATGAACAGTGCTATTGAACCGGGTTATCTCCCTTGATGAACAGTGCTATTGAACTGGTTTATCTCCCTTGATGAACAGTGCTATTGAACCGGTTTATCTCCCTTGATGAACAGTGTTTTTGAACTGGTTTATCTCCCTTGATGAACAGTGCTATTGAACTGGTTTATCTCCCTTGATGAACAGTGCTATTTAACTGGTTTATCTCCCTTGATGAACAGTACTATTGAACTGGTTTATCTCCCTTGATGAACAGTGCTATTTAACTGGTTTATCTCCCTTGATGAACAGTACTATTGAACTGGTTTATCTCCCTTGATGAACAGTGCTATTGAACTGGTTTATCTCCCTTGATGAACAGTACTATTGAACTGGTTTATCTCCCTTGATGAACAATACTATTGAACTGGTTTATCTCCCTTGATGAACAGTACTATTGAACCGGTGTATCTCCCTTGATGAACAGTATTATTGAACTGGTTTATCTCCCTTGATGAACAGTACTATTGAACTGGTTTATCTCCCTTGATGAACAGTGCTATTGAACCGGTGTATCTCCCTTGATGAACAGTATTATTGAACTGGTTTATCTCCCTTGATGAACAGTGCTATTGAACTGGTTTATCTCCCTTGATGAACAGTGTTTTTGAACCGGTTTATCTCCCTTGATGAACAGTGCTATTGAACCGGTTTATCTCCCTTGATGAACAGTCCTATTGAACTGGTTTATCTCCCTTGACGAACAGTGCTATTGAACCGGTTTATCTCCCTTTATGAACAGTGCTATTTAACTGGTTTATCTCCCTTGATGAATAGTGCTATTGAACTGGTTTATCTCTCTTGATGAACAGTGCTATTGAACCGGTTTATCTCACTTGATGAACAGTGCTATTGAACGGGTTTATCTCCCTTGATGAACAGTGCTATTGAACCGGTTTATCTCCCTTTATGAACAGTGCTATTGAACTGGTTTATCTCCCTTTATGAACAGTGCTATTTAACTGGTTTATCTCCCTTTATGAAACGTGCTATTTAACTGGTTTATCTCCCGTGATGAACAGTGCTATTCAAATGGGCTAGCATCAAAAAATTTACCTATGGGGACCTCATTCTGCTTAGGCCTCATCTTCTGGGAAGTGTCTCAAATTAACATTGTTTTAATTACTTTTTACCCTTCTGTTCCGTTTCTATATCCCCTAATTTGCAGAAGAAAAAATGCATAATTGAGGTGACTAATGGGTGAACATCACCAACTTTAACTGGGAAACTTCAATCTGATCCCAGTTCTCCCACAGCAGTTGAGGCCTAAGCAGAATGTGGTTCCCAGAGGGTGAATTTGGTGATGCTAGCCCACTGCGGGATAGCGTCACTAAATTCACACTCTGGGGACCTCATTCTGCAAATGACAGACACTATTTAAAGGTTTGATCACAGGAGGTAATCATGCTAGATTGACAGTTAAATTGAATCCAATATAGAAATATATCTATATTCCAGACCACTTGTTGCATAAAACATATATGCCACTCAGCAAAATGGCAGCCAATTAGAATGACTTGAAGTGTTGATAAAATAATTGGAGAGAACCAAAGCACACCATTTAAACCATAATATGCAAAATAGTTCTTTGGTTCTAACCGGACTTTCCGAACTAAAGGTAGAAAATTATACTTTGTTAGATAATTTGTGTGCTTGATACAGTAATGCCCTAAGTAATCGACTCCTTAACCACAGCAGAATTATGGGTAACTTTTCAGGATTTAGTTGGAAATATGGCTTGTTGCCATTCATCGGAAAGCTCTCGGGGAGAGCTTTCCGATGAATGGCAACAAGCCATATTTTCGACTAAATCCTGAAAAGTTACCCATAATTCTGCTGTGGTTAAGGAGTCGATTATTTAGGGCATTACTGTAAGTGCAGAAGTCATGACTGTTTGCTTGGCATATGTATATTAATATTGTGGAAGTCCATAAAATGTGGTTAAAATGTTGCTGGTGGCAGCAGTATTATCGAGTCATCAAGCGAGTCATCAAGCATGGAGTGCGTCTAAAGTCATGGAATGCTACCATAATTGTTGGTTCTATTTACCTTATATTTATAATGACCGATTCACTTCAAAAAATATCTTTTCTTGAACTTTAAGTGTGACACCAGACGTTTTGTTTGTTTATTGGCGATACTAAAAAGCATGTGTCAAAACCAAGACATGAATGATTAAAAATACATAATCCGATTTGATGGTCCCCATATCATCCAGTTACAACAACAACATAATTTCAACAAAGGCCGATTTAGTTATCCAAATTAGTTTATTACCAAAAAATACACACAACAATATACTAATCGCAATATCATATTTGCCGAAAAAGTCCAATAATAATGTTTTTTCTTGGTACTTTTGACGATGAGTGAGTGTGGTTTACATCTTTCATATAAATTATGATGATTCCTTGTTCAAATTTGAATTCCCCAATGCATGTTATCACAACTGTAAACACATGTATTTACACATGCAACCAGTGTGGTGCCATATAACATGTCTATTTGCATGAATAAAACATGACTACCAATTCGTAAATAAGTATATGTGTGTATTTGCACAACATACCGTATTCTTGTTGATGGCGATAATTTTCATTCTAAATTAGTTTGCAATTGCCACTGAATCGGTGATCATACATCGAGCAGTGACCTATCATAACACCGTCCGCACATGTCTGTACTATTTCTGGAAGAAGTCAGATGGAATTTTTGCCAGGCCACCAAAAATTCTATGTGGTGAAAAATAACAGATTTCAAAAATCTAAATCTGATAACTCTGGAGCTTTTATGTGGGGGTTCCTCAACTCAATTCCAATATTGTTTACCCTCGAGGCAGAAGAAATAGTAATTTATTAGGGGTGCTAAATCAGAGTATGTATCTTAACGCATTTTTTATTTCAGCCATTCCCTGAAAAAAGTTGGAAAATAAGACAAAATTCATCAGAAATTCTAAATATCACTTTATCTCATAAAATATAGACTTCATAATGACAACAAGTAGATATATTTTGACATTATAAGATTTCTAAATGCATTTGTTTAGGGATATATAAGTTCCCTGTGAAGACAATTGTTGTTACAACAAAATGATTCTACTCTTAAAGAATAACGAGAGGCCGATCATAATATATAAATGTGTAACCCATAAGCAATGCCAATATAACATTAATACATTATGATTGCTTGAAGCATGTAACAAATGATAAATAATTCAGATCCAATCTGCTATCAAAATACTGTAAGAGTTGTGAAGACAAATTTGTTCAAATATTATACAATAATGAGGAGAGGGTAATTATCAGCAAGATTTTGGTTACTTCCCTGTTATTGGACTACAGTAATTCCCAAAGTAATTGACCACTTAACCACAGCATAATTATGGGTAATTTTTCAGGATTTAGTCGGAAATATGGCTTGTTGTCATTCATCGGAAAGCTCACATTGAGAGCTTTCCGATGAATGGCAACAAGCCATATTTCCAACTAAATCCTGTAAAGTTACCCATAATTCTGCTGTGGTTAAGGAGTCGATTGTTTTGGGCATTACTGTACATACCGTAGAACGGCCCTCAAAATAAGGTGCCGGACATTTGCAGAATGAGGTCCCCAGAAGAGTGAATTTGGTGACGCTACCCCGCACAGCAGACTGGCATCATTAATTTCATCCTCTGGGGACCTCATTCTGCTATGGGAGACCTAGACACAGATGGTGATGTGCACCCATTGGGCACCTCAATTATGCATTGTCTCATCTGCCAATTTGGGGATATATAGAAACTAAACTAAATGAAAGTGTCAATGACACTGTGGCTCAACTTGGAGGGGGATACAGCTATACTTAAAATTAATTGACCACCTCTAACCTGGTGATGACGGATGAGGGAGGTGGCCTGTAGGTTGTGCAGAAATATTTGATGGATGCCAACCCATGGCAATAGCTCAAACCTGACATCTTCATGTTGAGCTAAAAAGAAAAAGATACTTTCTGATGAAGTTTCTAAACAAACTAAAAAAAACTATCTAATTTCATAATAAAGTTACTTTCCCGAGAAGATCAGGCCAAGGCAGAATGAGGTCCCCAGAGGGAAATTTAGGGGAGCACAATGGGCTGGCATCACCCTCTGGGACCTTATTCTGGTTTAGACCTCATCTTCTGGGAAGTATCTAGTCTCAAATTAACATTGTTTTTAGTTACTTTTTCCCCTTCTCTACAGTTTCTATATCCCCCAATTTGCAGAAGATAAAAAGCTTAATCGAGGCGACTAATGGGTGTATATCACCAACTTCAACTGGGGAACTTCAATCTGATCCTACTAGTAGGTCTCCCAAAGTAGTTGAGGCCTAAGCAGAATGAGGTTCCAAGTGGGTGAATTTGGTGAGGCTAGACCGCCGCGTGGGATAGCGTCAGTAAATTCACCCTCTGGGGACCTCATTCTGCAAATGTCAGACACACTATATCCAGGCTTGAGTATAAACATAATATCCATAGACCAGATTTAATTATACATTTAGGAATGGAGTGTCAAATGAAGATATTTCATGTAATGAAGGCCTCAAAATACAGCAATGCCCTAAATAATCGACTCCTTAAGGAGTTGATTATTTCGGGCAATAATGTATAGTGCTGGACATTTGCATAATGAGGTCCCCAGAGGGTGAATGTAGTGACGCTAGCCTGCTGTGTGCGGGGTAGCTTCACCAAATTCACCCTCTGGGGACCTCATTCTACAAATGTCCAGCACCATATCTTTGAGGCTTGAAATGAAGACAGGAAGTGAGTGCGTTTGGTACTCAAATACTCATAATGCTGGGGAGTGCAGTTTCAAATTTTAACTATTGCAGTAGTCCAAGTCTTCTCGTACTAAAACCAGCTAAGATATTATGATGGCGAGATGCCAGCATCTCGCCATCATAATATCTTAGCTGGTTTTAGTACGAGAACACTTGGACTACTATTGCAGGTGTTATGTACATCTAGTTTTAATTTTATTATTTAATGCCTGGATTGTCCCGTAACACAAAACATAAACTTTGTGAAAATTTATATGAGGCACAAACAGGCCTGAGAATAAAGTGCCTGTCATTTGCAGAATGAGGTCACCAGAGGGTAGCAGGCTAGCATCACTAAATATTCACCCTCTGGGACCTCATTCTGCTTAGGCCTCATCTTCTCTGGAAAGTTTCTTTATTATCCAATTTCTTTTGAAACTTGTTCACATTGATTCTATTTCTTTATATTTAGGTTCTCTATATCCCCAAATTGGCAGACGACACATAACAGATGAGGCCATGCAGAATGAGGTCCCAAGAGGGCAAATTTGGCGATGCTAGCCCATAAACATCGAATTAATTTCCCAATTTTCTTTTGCAGACATAAAAAAAAACATGAATTAGACTGAACCCAAAATTATTCATTAACAAGACAGGTCCCTTTAATATTCAAAAACATGAAATAGTCTGAACCCAAAATTATCCATAAACAAGACAGATCCCTTTAATATTCAAAAACATTCCCCAACATTTTGGTGGCCATTGGTCTCGAATTCTTTCTTAATTTCTTGAACCGAATCAGATCATCTTTGTTCTCCACTATATTTTGAACACAGAGACAGGCTATGACGCCCATAATACCAGCAGTCACCATATAAGAAATAACCGATCCCGTCAAGTGTACGATGTATCCCATAAGGCCAGAGAGGACAACTTGTGACAGGAAGTAAGCACTGTCTATAGATGCCATGTCTGTTGCTATGCCGCGTTCATGATGAGCTGAATTCTTCATGTCATAGTAATAAACCTGTAAAAGATATACACATTTATTGTATGCTTGCCTATAAAATGGTGGAAAATTACCGTAATGTCGATTAATTAGAGCATTACTGTATTCTTCAGAGGTACAGTGAAATCATGTTTTGTTATTTCACTGCAGGTTCCGATATTTCACTCTAGCTTGCTGACTTGAAACTAACAACTAGCAGGAACACACACGCTGTGCCGACAAGGTTGACCAAGTGATCCACACTGTCCACTAGCCAATCAAAGGCGATGAATTAATGATGCCACTTGATCAATTGATAATTCTACAATATGTCAATTTCAACATTAGGCCGAGGCTCTTTCCTGTTTGTAAACATGCTCTTTAATCATGGACGTAAATTGGATACATCGCTGATTTAATTAAGTAGAGCTAATAATTTAATTTATTACATGATCCTACCTTTATTCTATTCAATAAACCCATTCTATAAATTGTGATATTAAACGCAGGTCAGGGTTCGCGCTGCCATTTGCCAATTTGCCAATGGCAAAAATAATTCACATTTGGCAAAAAATATTTTGGCAAGTCACTTTTTAATTCCTCAATATAGTTGAAAAATATCGGTCAATCAATGCCATTCATTTTAGCAAACTATTACAATAAAATTATATTAGTGGTGTTTTATATGGTTTCGGAAAAGTTAACACCTCTATTGAGATGCAGATAATCTGGTAACATTATTATTGATGGGTGGATGGATTACATACACAGTGGTGTTTACATAGCTAATCCACTTGTGATGTTCCCTTCTGATGAAGCAACTCCTCTACCATTTTATTGTTCGGTGATTGGTTTATTGTTGCATGATAAACCACAATAGAGATGCAAGTATAATTATTAACTAACTGGTTTCCTGTCGATATCGAACGTCATTCAAACCGAGAATGTCGAAACATAAAACCCAAACAAGTATGTTTTGTCGAGGTTTTCGATCATGTAATAAATAGAATCTACAACTCGTCCCCAAGTTTATAGCAGAATTTACAAAACTCGTCCAGTAAATTAGGCCAAATTTACTGGACTCGTTTTGTAAATTCCGCTATAAACTGGGGACCATTGTAGATCCTCTATTAAATAAGAGTAAATTTAGCAACTCTGAGCATTAATATATAAGGTGCATATAATAAAAATAATACCTACAGTTTTTTGTTTGTTTCGCAAGTGAAAATTTGACATTTCTTTCCAGACACTCATGAGATATTTCGGTATTCAAACAAAAACTGTAGGTATTCTCTATCACATAATTAGCCCCAAAACCCGGCCTCATATTTTTTTAGTAAGACACGTGTGTATTATCAGCAAGCAAGTGATGTAAGAACTTAGCGCAATGATGTCGATGTCAATGTCTGAACTTTATTATTATGTTAATTAGAATATAACAAGAGATGGACTGTCGTCCGGCGCATACCCCCTCGTGGCATACCGCCTAGTGTGGGCACATCTATAACTTATGATGGCTATACTCAGACATATGGCCCCAGAAATCAGCATTTTCATATAAACAAAGATAACTATAGAACAAAAAACCAAAACAAACTTTTAAATGTGCCATTAAATGTCCTCATAGTGGTGAATATCCATACAAAATTTCATTGAGTTCCAAGCATTACTGTTCAAGTTATGAGCTGAACAGACATCGGATGGACCAAACAACCAACATTTCCAGATGAACAAAGATGAATAACTCTAGAAAGGAACAGCGGTGCAAAACAAAGGAACCCCCTATTGAATATCCTCATAGCAGTGAACATCCATACCAAATTCCATTGAGATCCCAGCACAATTGTTGAAGTTACAACATGAACAGACACCAGGCAGACCAAAAAGCCAACATTTCCAGATGAACAAAGATGTATAACTCTAGAATGGAATATCCAAACAAAACGATGGAACCCTCTTTTTGATGTCCTCATAGCAGTGAACATCCATACCAAATTCCATTGAGATCCCAGCACAATTGTTGAAATTACGACATGAACAGACACCAGAGAGACCATAAAGCCACTATTTCCAGATAAACAAAGATGAATAACTCTAGAATGGAAAATCAAAACAAAACGATAGAACCCTCTATTGAATGCTCTCATAGTAGTCAACATCCCTATCAAATTTAATTGCGATACGAGCACTACTGTTCAAGTTATGACATGAACAGAAACCAGACGGACCAAAAATCCAACATTCAAGATAAACAAAGATGAATAACTCTAGAATGGAAAATCAAAACAAAACGATGGAACCCTCTATTTAATATCCTCATAGTTGTGAACATCCACACCAAATTTGGTTGAGATCCCAGCCCAACTGTTGAAGTTACGACATGAACAGACACCAGACGGACCAAAAAGCCACTATTTCCAGATAAACAAAGATGAATAACTCTAGAATGGAAAATCCGAACAAAACGATGGAAACCTCTATTTAATGTCCTCATAGTAGTGAACACCCATAATTTCATTGAGATCCGAGCACTACTGTTCAAGTTATGACATGAACAGACATCGGACGGACGTACGGACGGACGGACGCACAGATGCAAAACAGTATAACCCCCTTTTTTTTAACGAGAGGCCGATCACGATCGGCAGATGTTTAACCCATACCTTGGCGATACCGATTAGCTATTTTAATAAATCCTTACACCAACCTTTTCAGGAGTGCAAAAGTTTCAATAATTGACACCTTACTATTAAGGTCACAAGTGGAATCAGACTTATTGGGCACCTTGCTCACATAAACAGAATAGGAACACGGATGTGGGATTCCATTTCATTAACATATCAAGTCACTTCAACACAGATATGTCTTATAGAGTGATAAAGCTAATTAAGCTCAATCCATAGTCAGAGAGAAGCACCATAGCAGTTAAAGACAAAATAGTTAGTTATTTGCTTATTACACTGGAATGTGAGACATAACATATGATTTTTTTAATATTATTTTTTTTATTATGTTTTGTGTTAGCTGCATATTAAAAATTCTTGGGATCATTAGATGGGACAAAAGAGTTAATAGTTCCCGATTCAAAAACTAATCAATACCTGACCAACTATACAAGTGAGGGATGTATAGACCTGGATATAAAATGATTGATAATGATTGGATATAAAATGATTTTATGCAGAATTTTCAGATAGCTAGAGGTAGGATATGAGATTGGTCAGATTGAAAATATTAGATTCATTACATTGAATAGCATAGTGTATGACTATGGAATGGGGTGGGTTAATTTTCTTCTAAGCTGATCATTGGAAAGATATAATGTATCTAAACAGCGGAAATATAATTGAAGTTACTGTTAATATATTATTAAAATCATTCAATCGATACCAAAATTTATACAGGTAAAGAATGCATGTTTCATCATTAACATGGATGCAATTATTTATATAGTGATCAAGTGAAAAATATTTAGTTATCACATTGTGTCAACAGGATTGGTGGAGGATGTTAATATTTCTGAGCAAATAAACTAAATGACCCTCACTGTGCAGGTTAGGGGTTTGTTATCATAAACTATGCCAAGAACTATAAACATAATCAATGGAAATATTTGAGTCATAAAATCGGATAGAATGGGGTTAATCTTACCCAAAATAATGAACTGATAAACACAAAAAGTCTATAAAAAGCATGTCATTGGATTTAGAAACCCATACAATAAGTCAGTCTCTAATGTCATGAACCTGTTTCAACAAAGGGGTTAAATTAATTTTGTACAGAACACAGAATGGACCAGAGAGTCATCAATCATGGTCTTGTCAATTTTTTAGAGACGCTAGCACACTGTGTGTGATAAGAGTCTGAGAGTCAGGAGAGAAATTTTATTAGTGTTGAGAGATTTGTTTGATCAGGTGTTCTGGTCCATACAGGAGAGAACCATGCACTATCACTGTGATATGTGTCTAAAGAGATTTTACTCTGTGAGCCATGGTATTTACCTAATGTCAAGCTAAACAAAACTCATTTCCAATAAGACACTGGCTGTGTAATAAGATCTCCTCTTCTAAGCTAACAGTGCCTGCAGGCATTAATTAGATTATCAGCTACTTGAATTTTAAATGGCCATAACTCTGTTAAAATATACCAGATCAAATTTGAACCTGATCTGTATTTCGGGGTGAGGACCATATGTACCAAATTTGGTGCTGATCAGATGAAAAATATTTAAGTCAACACAGCTTGGATGAATTCTATTTAAAAACAAGAGCAGAAAGAGTTAACTAAACGATACCAAAAACCATAAAGATGAAAAACGTGCTAAGAAAAACCTAGGTAAGAAATATGAGGCATATCAGAAGAAAACAGTTTGACTTTAATAGATGCATCAGATAGCATTTATGTGCAGGGTTAATTATTTTCTAAACCGATCAACCTATCGATACCAAAAACTATACAGGTGAGGGGTGTGTCATTATAAACCTACATATCAAATATGAAAACAATCGGACAAAAAATACTTTGGTTACAGCATCGGATAGCTCATGCCTATGTGCAGATGCAAAGTGTTAATAATTTCTCAACCGATCAACCGATCGATACCAAAAACTATACAGGTGAGGAGTGTGTCATCATAAACATGCACATAAAATTTTAACAAGATCTGATAAAAAATATTC
This sequence comes from Siphonodentalium dalli, assembly GCA_032622095.1. NCBI lineage: Eukaryota > Metazoa > Mollusca > Scaphopoda > Gadilida > Siphonodentaliidae > Siphonodentalium > Siphonodentalium dalli. The sequence goes on from CP136067.1 coordinate 96,447,529, forward strand.
AAGTAAATGAATCGGATAGCAAGTGTCTACGGACAGACGGACAGACAGACAGACGGACGGACGAACGACGGATGGTTGATCCGGACGTCGGCATTATGTGTACCATACATGGTATGGGTACACATAAAAAGGGGGTATAATTATGATATTTGATTTGTGTTGGGTTATTTATTGCCTACTGTGAGATAAACATGGGTGATAAGGTTGGTTGAACAACTTTGTCAACATGAAAAGACACATTTAAAATGGAATTATATTTTTTCTTGAAGGTGTCTTTAGTTCCTCTTTGGTTATGATAAGGAAATCAATATTAATTTTTTTTTAACCCCACCCTTTTCGAGATCGTTTCTCCTCGATAAAATGTGATTATGTGATAAAAGTGGATCTCAAATTCATTGCAATTCTCTACAAAATTTATTAACCTCGTTCACTAAATTTGATTCGAGCTTTGCTAAAGCTAGGCTCGAATTGAATTTAGTGCACTTGGTTAATAAATTTTGTATGGAATTGCGACTCATTAGAGATCGTCAATGAATGTATAGATTAACCCTTTCATGACGGGAGCTGCGCAGGTGCAGCATTCAAGATCCTGTGCCAGTGCATTCTCTCTATATGCGATCTCCCATAGGGAGCCTCACATTATATACTGGTTTACAAGGTCAAGGTAAATATTGTTAGGCCAATGTATTCTCTTATATACCGGTAAGTGAGCCTCCCTATGGTATAATACCGGTAAATTGAATATCTGGGTTATCAAGCAGAATGAGGTCCTAAGAGGTGCGGGATAGCATAACCAAATTCACCCTCTGGGGACCTCATTCTGCTTAGGCCTCACCTTCTGGGAAGTATCTATTGTCTCAAACTGGGAACTTCAATCTGATCCTAGGTCTCCCATATCAGTTGGGCCTTGGAATGAAGGAGAATAAAGTTCCCAGAGGATGAATTTGGTGATGCTAGCCCACCTTGCTAAATTTACCCTCTTGGGACCTCATTCTCATGATTCTGTAAATGAGAGACACATTGTAATTATGAAATTGGGAGGATTTTGGTTCTTACCTCAGGTTCAGCATGATACTTTGCCACTATGATGAATGGTGTGATCGTGAGAGTTGCATATGCGAACCCGGTGAGGGCCGCCATGAAAGTCACAATAACAATATTTTTGGTCAGCACCATTCCGAACATGGCTAGGGTAAATGTCACCATCCCTAGGAGATATGTAGTCCTGCAGCCATTTCTCTCGATATATCGCTCGACGAATAGCGCGTAGAATGCCGAAGTTATGCAATGTAACAGAAGTCCCCAACTACCCATTCTCACACCCTCATCGTACAAAATCCTCTGCTCCGAGCCCTCGGATGCATTCGGATTTCCTTCATACACGGCTTGTCCGACGAAATCTGTGAAAAACAAGTTGAAACCCATAACTGCTGTCCAGCTGAAGAAATTAGTCGTGACAAGATACCACAGAACTGTTGGCATATCAAGCAGATTACGTATGGGTTCCGGCATCTTGTCGTAAATTGCCGATGAAATAAATTTAACAAGGTTTTTCCACTGGAGACAAAAATGCCATTTACTGAAATGTTTCCGCCTGAGAAATGTTCTGCGAGATATGTTTTTTGTTCGAGGATGAATGTCAAGGTCAGATTCGTCAGAACTACCGCTCGTCTCGTATCCAGATTCCAATACATGAGTATCCAGTAAGTTATATTCGTCGTTGATATGCGTTAAAGATTTCTTTTGGGTAGTTTGTGATTTATATGGGACGGTTTGATTATAACCCACTGGTTCTTCCTTGATTATCGTCATAGAAACGACTAGAAGCGTGAGAAATAATATCATCAATAGGAAGAAGACGATTTGTTCCTGGCCACTGAAATTCAGCCACACCAAGCTAGTGTTCCAGTCTATTGCGGTGACAAGATATCCGATAACTCCTCCCATGCTGATCATCATCGAATACCCCATGAACACTCGGTTATGTTGGTCAGTTCCTTTTGAAATGTCCGAAAGTAAAGCTTCGCATGGAGTTAAAATTGATTGACTTGTGAAATCGAGCAAAACCACGCCCACTGTGAGAAACAGTAAACCAATCATGTAATGGTAGCTAGAATCGGTGCTGAATATTCGACAAAGCCATTCACCATAAGGAATAATAATCAGTGCCATCATTAATATTACAGATAACGCGACTATAAACGGTCGACGTCTGCCATGACGGCTCCGGCATTTATCACTTGCTCTGCCGATAACTGGGACGAGAAAGAATCCGAGAAGTGGTCCAATTCCGATTATCATACTCATATTTTCCTCTGAAAATCCAGATTTTAACAGCATCGGTGGAATATATGTGAACCCGGCACACGCACATATTTCTACACCACAAACAACGGCATTTAGTCGTAATATATGGCCGAGTGTCAACTGTTTTTTGTTGTGAACTCTGACATCTGGGACAGACTGTGATGACATTTTTGGGCGTCTTTTCATCAATTACTAATTGCATCTATATCGTCTTAGAAGGTTGACAGAAACTTGGAAAAATCTGGAATTAAAAGAGCCAAAGGTTTGAATGTATAGAGGATACCTACGACCTTTGACTGAATACAAGTTCTGATTCATAGATAAAACACTATACGAAGCTCAATATCACTCTGTAACATGCATTCCCATAAGTGTTCAGACTATTACCATCTTAACCCTTCCATGACTGGAGCCTCACATGTACAGTAATGCTCTAAATAATCGACCCCTTAACCACAGCAGAATTATGGGTAATTTTTCAGGATTTAGTCGGAAATATGGCTTGTTGCCATTCATCAGAAAGCTCTCAGTGAGAGCTTTCCGATGAATGGCAACAAGCCATATTTCCGACTAAATGAGAGCTTTCTGATGAATGGCAACAAGCCATATTTCCGACTAAATCCTGAAAAATTACCCATAATTCTGCTGTGGTTAAGGGGTCGATTATTTAGAGCATTACTGTATAAACATATATAAGAGCAAACATTGGCCTAACAATATTTACCTTGACCTTGTAAGCCAGTGAATTCTCTTTTATATATGCGAGGCTCCCTATGGGTGACGCGCATATTTATGAGAATGCGGTGGATTATCTCTTCAGCATCATGATCTATATAGTTTCCTGGGTATGAAATAATAAATATGAATCGAAGACTCCTGTCCAGAAACACATCTATCAATTAATATTGATTTTATTTGGAATTTTGTTCGTATAAAATAACTTTGTGTCGTTCAATAACGTCCTTGATATTCAATTTCACGACCGTTTTGTTATATATATGAGTTTAGTGGATATTTTAAGTTATTTTATTAACATGGTATAATAGTTTTCCCCAGGGCCTGTAGGCTCATTGGTCCGACACATGAGTCACAACACCGAAATAATCTCTTTAATGCCTTCAAATAACAATATCAGTTTAATTTTACCATTCACTTGTACCTGTGTGGAAAGAACATAGTTAATCAAGAAAACTCAGGTACAGTAATGCTCTAAGTAATCGACTTCTTAACCACAGCAGAATTATGGGTAACTTTTCAGGATTTAGTCGGAAATATGGCTTGTTGACATTCATCGGAAAGCTCTCGGGGCTTTCCGATGAATGTCAACAAGCCATATTTCCGACTAAAACCTGAAAAGTTACCCATAATTATGCTGTGGTTAAGAAGTCGATTAATTAGAGCATTACTGTAGAACACAGGTGAGACATGAATAGGAATAATGCCACTTTAGTGACTTGCGGCTCTATTGAGAAATTCTTCTCCTATATCTGAGAAGGCAATAGACCATATTATTTAACTGCGAGGAAAGAACAAAGCTTATCAAGAAAACTCAGATAGAACACAGGTGAGACACAAATAGGAATAATGCCACTTGTGGCTCTTCAAATCACATTGAGAAGTTCTTTGCCTGTCATAATGAGAAGGCAATAGACCATAAACAGTAAATTATTTACCTATTTGGAAAGAACAACGCTAATCATGAAAACTCAGGTACATGTAGAACACAGGTGAGTCATGAATATGAGAACTAGGACTAATGCCACGTACTGTACTTATGTGAATATATTAAAATTAAAACTCTTTAGTAACCTTAAAGGCTTTATTCACTGCGTGTTTGATTTGTAACAGATGTTGAGAGATTTAAACCGATCAATAAGAATCCCTGTATGTGCATACCTGTCTACCTGGCATACCTGTCATGGTGTCCTTAATAAAAAAGTTATAGGAATGATGCCGGAATGCCGGATAAACAGTAAAGTCAACAGTGTAAACATATTCAAGGAGTGAACAGGCAAACTGACAATCAAACACAGGTGGCTGTATCAAGCCTTGAAGTGTGTCTGTCATTTGCAGAATGAGGTTCCCAGAGGGTGAATTTAGTGACATTATCCCACACAGTGGGCTAGCATAACAAAATTCATGCCCTAATGGGTGAACATCACAAACTTCAACTGGGGAACTTCAATCTGATCCCAGGTCTCCCATATATATGTAATAGCCTATGGGAGACCTAGGATCAGATTGAAGTAAGTCCCAGTTGAAGTTGGTGATGTTCACCTGTTAGTCACCTTGATTATGCATTTTATCTTTGGCAAATTAGGGGATATAGAAACTGGATGGAAGGGAAAAAGTAACTAAAACAATGTTAATTTGAGACTACAGATCCTTCCCAGAAGATGAGGCCTAAGCAGAATGTGGTCCCCATAGGATGACTTTAGTGATAGGTAGTCACTAAATTCACCCTCTGGGGACCTCATTCTGCAAATCACAGACACACTAATTCAAGGCTTGGACTATAGTTATGGCACCAATCCTCCAGTTACAACAACAACATCTATTTTAAAGACATAATATGTGCTTATAATTATTTCACTAATTCTAACTGATATTTTACAATGCAGCCACTACACCCATTTGAAGAATGTATCACTAAACTACTACTATGGAAAAATCAACAATGATGGTACCCTTTTATAAAATACAGTAATGCCCTAACTAAAGGACTACTTAACCACAGCAGAATTATGGGTAACTTTTCAGGATTTAGTCGGAAATATGGCTTGTTGCCATTCATCGGAAAGCTCTCACTGAGAGCTTTCCATTAATGGCAACAAGCCATATTTCCCACTAAATCCTGAAAAGTTACCCATAATTCTGCTATGGTTAAGGAGTCGATTATTTAGGGCATAACTGTACAACGCCTGAACTACACAAAAATGTAAACAAACAGTCAGCCATTCATCCTGAAAAAATCATCGATAAACAAACGGCAATGATTTCACTAACTGGAGTTGTTGTATTTCATTATAAAGGATGTTCCAGAAGATAATTGCTACAATTTCCCAAATTTACGCGAGTGCCCAAGAATTTTCAGACCACTTTTTGGACTTTTTTTCCGTCCAAAAAGTTTGGCTCAGCCAATTGAGTCCATTGATAAATTAATACTAAAGTTATCATCTAGAAAAAAAAAGATGATGGATGGACTGACAGGCTGATTACATACCAAAAATTCAACCTACATGTAAATATTCTATGGTACATTTAATACCAATAATCTGGCGCCTCTGGGATCTCCCTCCATCTTGGACACTGGAAAACACACTATTAGCATTCACATCATTATCAGTGATAAGCCAAGTTCCTGCAAAGATAATATATACTGGTACATTAATACAGCAACTTATTAACCTTTTCATGAGTGGAGCTTCCTGAATTTTTGTGAAAACCCCCTGCCAATGCATTATCTTATATAGAGGTATGCGAGTTGGCCATAGTTCCAAGCCTTGAAATAGGGTGTCTGTCATTTGCAGAATGAGGACCCCAGAGGGTGAATTTAGTAATGCTACCCCGCATAGTGGGCTAGCATCACCAAATTCACCCTCTGGGGACCTCATTGTGCTTACACCTCAGCAGAATGAGGTTCCCAGAGGGTGAATTTGGTGATGCTAGCCCGCTATGCAGGGTAGCATCACTAAATTCACCCTCTGGGGACCTCATTCTACAAATGACAGACACCTTATTTCAAGGCTTGAGTTCAACAAACAACCAGAACTATTATCTAAACATTTCCCTCAATAAATAGGGATCCTTCTGCATTTTTATTTATCTGTCGTCTGCTTTTATCACCATAACATCCCTCCAAATGATTAATAGACCATATTATAAATGATGTATAATTTTATAACTGATTTGGATATTCCATTATAGTATAATACGTTCACTGCCACTACGAGTTATTAAACTCGTAGTAAACGGTTCCATGGGGACTGCTACAACGAATTAACTCGTTGTAATGTTCATACCACATAAATAATAACACAAACCGCAAGCAATGTTGGTGTATGCGCCAATACATGTCCAACGATCCCATTGATCGATTTTATATGTATAATTACGATGGCTTGAGATACAACGATTCCCACAGCCCAAACAAGGGGTGGGGTCCAGTTAGAAAGCTTGGTAGGATACTCCAATTCACCAGGACCTCTGCTGTACGTCCCTGAACCATGATACACATGTGCAGCCATTCCCAGACACATTGTGTATATATAAAGGAACTATCGTGCTTCATACAATTTTTGTCGATCAAATCCGTGTCAAATGAAAGATGAAACGTGTTATAAAGCTCCTACGAGATAACTAGTAGTCGGCACCTGGGATGAAACTCACCAGTGGTCATCGCTGGTACCAGCTACGAGTTATCTCGTAGGTAAATACATATTATGTTTTTGATGTCTTATTCGACGTAGTCTGTACCAATTATCATATATAAATTCATTTACCATGTCTTACATACGATATGCTTGTACATGTATAGCACTCTTCGTCATCTAGGACACTGACAACGTAATTGTATTTACCTACAAGATAACTCGTAGCTGGCACCAGGGATGAAACACTAATAAATTCCGTCCCAGTTGCCGACTACGAGTTATCTCGTAGTAACCTTATAACACGTTTCAGCATCATATTGGTCGAACCATTACTCATACATATGTAAAATATCATCTACTATCGGCAAAACATCAAATCCCATGTTTGCATACAGGATGGAATTACCCATTGGTTTTCGGCAGTGAACGTGTTAATACTGCACAATGGAAGGGATGGAGAAGTAGAGAATAAACATCCAATTGTCTGTGAAGCAATGCAGACAGTTCTATTAAGCTAATATAACAAAATTGCTAGATTTACATCCCCTCCGACCCTATTTTTAGCCTCTTCCTAATTTTGTTTTTATTTGGATATCCTTAAAGATAAATTATTTTTCATGCATTCACTGTCAAATTACATTTCAATGACCCATTAATCAGTCTATTTTGATCAAATTGGATAATCTAAATCACACTGTATTATATAAGATAGTATACTGCTTCAATATCTGGAACTGTCCATGACCATTTATGTTAAGAAGAATAAAATATCAAAAATAAAATTTGCATTCCCACCGCATTTTTCTGAAAAAAACAATTTATTTATATTGGCGTTTGAGACATTCATTAATTGTGAAACATGAGACATTCATGACTTTTCATATGTACCCACTGTGAAAGGCTTGTGTCCCTTAAGTTAAGGAAAAGGAGAAAAACAAACATTTTCATACATATCGAGTTCTTAGGGGTTTGAAGTCCAAAGAAAAAATATTTTTGTTTGGGTTTCCCTGCCGACCCTGCATGTATTTTACTCCCCCCCCCCCCCCCCCCCCCCCCCGTCCTAAAGGTTTTTTTTTATGCTTTTCAAGAAATGTTTTATAAAAAAAATATACAATTTTATACAGTAATCCCCTAAGTACTCGACTCCCCGAGAGCTTTCCGATGAATGGCAACAAGCCATATTTCCGACTAAATCCTGAAAAGTTACCCATAATTCTGCTGTGGTTAAAGGTACTCAACCCGTAAAGAGGGTCCCCATCTCAAGAGATTCCAACAACAACAATCCGATCAGAGGGTCCTATATTACTATTTCTTTGGCTTTGGGGGTAAAAAATATTTGATTCGAGTCGAGGAACCCATCAAACAAAGCTCAGAGTTATTAGATATTGATTTTTCAAATTTGTTATGTTCTCGAGATTAGTACTAATAACTGCCGTAATCTGCTCTGGATGTGTACTCAAAATCTATTCAAACAGACAAGGATGAATAACTCTAAAATCAAGTGGTAATTTTAACGCAATTTTTACTGAGTTCTGGGCCAGATAGTATTCCCGATAATGAAAAATAATAGATTTCTAAAATCGATATCTAACAAATCTGAGCTTTGATGGGTGACTTCCTCGACTCGAATCAAATATTTTTGACCCCCGAAGCCATTGAAATAGTAATTGAGAGGAGTTTTATCGGGTTGAGTACCTTTAAAGAAGTCAATTACTTAGGGCATTACTGTATATCTCAGAATGGGTTATTTTCTGTCGAAGCATTGTATTTATAACAGTTTACTAGTAGATAATGATAATCAAAATTAAAGGCACACTTAATTTTCGAATGCACAGATCACATTATATACAATTTTCCATATTATATACCATTTAGAAAATGAACTAAACATAATATATATATATTCTACCGGAATATGGAACAGCTGTAGTGGCCGAGGCGTATCCTCCAAGCAGCCCTCTTAATTCAGATTGTTTGGCTTCGGCAATCCGCTACGGCAACAGTATGCCGTGGCCCAGTTTGCTTCAGCAAATTGCTTCGGCAATGCTGATTGCCATAGCCAATTATGAAGGCTGTCCAAGTGACAGAGATTCTGAGATTCACACCAAGATTTCCACCGTTATTTACCCCAAAATGCAACATAATTCACAACTAAGAGATATAGTTATTCCCTATCCATTGAGAGTAATAGACTGGCAGTACAGACCAGATCAAAATTAGCACAGAACACATGTCAGAAACTTGACAAAAATAACACGTTCACAGTTTATTCAACCGAATAGGTTGATAATACAATGTTTTGGAGTTTCCTCTTTAAAATGATATATACAGTAATGCTCTAATTAATCGACTCCTTAACCACAGCAGAATTATGGGTAACTTTTCAGGATTTAGTCGGAAATATGGCTTGTTGCCATTCATCGGAAAGCTCTCGGGGAGACTAAATCCTGAAAAGTTACCCATATTCTGCTGTGGTTAAGGAGTCGATTAATTAGAGCTTTACTGTATAATAGATAATGTAATCTGGGGATTTGAAAATTAAGTGGGCCTTTAATCTAAAATAAATTAAAAGTCTGGCTGGAGAGCAAACTCCAGGCAGAGTTATCTCCCATCGCTCCGCTGAGATACATATCGCAGCGATAGCGGAGAGGGCGCTGTAGGTTACACACAACTAATTAATTTCCATAGGCGACAGTGTTAACTAAAAGTCCCGCCGGCCATGGGTTTGACCTATTTGAACTTCAAGTGGTCAATTTTCCCTTAGAACATCATCCTCTGCACCAGTATGTGACAACAAACGCGCCCTTTTCAGTATTTTTTTCAAACGATAATCTTGCATTTCCACAACTACCCCATTTACTGCACAAAAATCAGCAGCATGAAAATACACCTTCCGTAACTTCTGGACACCACCAGACTCTTCCTGGACATCTAAACATACACGATCGCCATATTTACGTAGGTTATGATTTTCTGTTCCCGATTAGGGATATTTCCCTCAATGATAATCAACCAATCAGCAGCCAGAATTTTTTTTTATGCCGACTCGAGTTTCCCTACACAAATTCAAGAAGCGTAACTCTATATAATTAGTTGTTTGTAACCTGTATGGAGTCTGGCTGGAGAGTGCAATTTGAGTCCTGATTATAGTGTGTCTGTCATTTGCAGAATGCAGTCATCTTCTCGGGAAAGTTTCTTTATTATCAATTTTCTATAGAAACTTAGATTCTATTTCTTTTTTAGTTTAGTTTCTCTACATCCCCAAATTGGCAGACAACACATTGCATAATTGAGGTTCCCAATGGGTGGAAATCACAATATTCACCATTTGGAAACATCAATCTCAGTCTATGTCTCCCATATTAGATGAGGCCATGCAGAATGAGGTCCCAATAGGGTGAATTTGGTGATGCTAGCCTGCTGTGCGGGATAGCATCACTAAATTCACCCTCTGGGAACCTCATTCTGCAAATAACTGGCACACTAAACTCAGACTTGGATTCATGCAACTACTTTTCTCACACAATTGTTTGCAGACCAGACTAGTTAGGTAACTTTTCAGGATTTAGTTGGAAATATGGCTTGTTGCCATTCATCGGAAAGCTCTCCCCGAGAGCTTTCCGATGAATGGCAACAAGCCATATTTCTGACTAAATCCTGAAAATTTACCCATAATTCTGCTGTGGTTATGGAGTCGATTACTTAGGGCATTACTGTACATGATTAATTTTAGTGTGGCTTACACTGGAGAGCATGCCTGACTTTAGCATGCCTGTCATGTGCAGAATGAGGTCCCCAGAGGGTGAATTTAGTGACGCTATCCCACAAAGTGGGCTAGCATCACCAAATTCACCCTCTGGGGACCTCATTCTGCATGGCCTCATCTGCTATGGGAGACATAGACACAGATTTGAAGTTCCCAAATGGTGAATGTTGTGATGTACATCCATTGGAAACCTCGATTATGCAATGTGTTGTCTGCCAATTTGGGGATATAGAGAAACTAAACTAGAAAAGAAAGAGAATCTATGTGAAGCAGTTTCTATAGAAATTTAATAATAAAGAAACTTGCCAGAGAAGAAGCGGCCTAAGCAGAATGAGGTCCTCAGAGGGTGAATTTGGTGATGCTAGCCCACTGTGGGATAGCGTCACTAAACTCACCAAGCCTGCAAATAGCGTGCCTGTCATTTACAGAATGAGGTCGCCAGAGGGTGAATTTAGTGATGCTATCCCGCATAGTGGGCTAGCATCACCAAATTCACCCTCTGGAGACCTCATTCTGCATAGGCCTCATCTTCTGGGAAGTATCTATAGTATCAAATTAACATTGTTTTTAGTTCTTCTAGGAAGTTTCTATATCCCATAATTTGCAGAAGATAAAATTCATATTAAATCGAGGTGCCCAATGGGTGAACATCACCAACTTCAAATGGGGAACTTCAATCTGATACTTGGTCTGCCATAGCAGTTGAGGGCCTAAGCAGAATGAGGTCCCCAGAGGGTGAATTTAGTGATGCTAGCCCGCTATGCGGGATATCGTCACTAAATTCACCCTCTGGGGACCTCATTTTGCAAATGACAGACACGCTATTTGCAGGCTTGAAACTCACCCTCTGGGGACCTCAACTCAGGCTTGCCTGCACTGGAGAGTGCAACTTTTCTACTGACTCAGCTGATCAAGTCAAGTATTAAATACCATTCAATTAGAGTGTCTACCGGTGAATGTGGTGTGTACTTAATGCACTGTATTAAATGCCCTGGTACCAATTGTGAAGCAATGCATAGAATGCAAAACAAATGTTCCCTCAGTAGGCATGTGGAGTTTAAATTGTTGGAACCACTGGGCGGTGCCCATTCAAGATTGATTAAATTATGGTGGTGAAGTACGGCTGATCATATTGACATACTGTGACATAAAGTAACACATAGATATATGAGTTTTAATACTAGTAGTAATACTTGAATAATACACAAGCAATGTACACAAATGTGGCAGACCCAATTATCTGGGTGATGTAATAGCTATAGAGCTCAAGATGGACTGAGGAAGCATACCGGTACATGTAGTCTCTTGGAAAATTGTAGTTACTTATATATTATTTGGTTTAATACTTAATGAGGTACATGTATTTGGTAAAACACCTCAGGATTGGCCATGCTGTTATGGTCAGCGCGCATACTCCACGACCATATTTGGGGAGCTGCCTTCATTGTGTGATAGTCACTATTGTGGGCAACACACAAGATTCCCGTGAAGGAACCGAGCACCTGATATTCTGGTCTGCATCTTACTTACAATATTGATATAATATAGTTTTATATACAGTAATGCCCTAAGTAATTGACTCCTTAACCACAGCAGAATTATGGGTAACTTTTCAGGATTTAGTCGGAAATATGGCTTGTTGCCATTCATCGGAAAGCTCTCGCCATATTTCCGACTAAATTCTGAAAAGTTACCCATAATTCTGCTGTGGTTAAGGAGTCGATTACTTAGGGCATAACTGTATATATATCTATATATACTAGTGTATATATATATATATATATACGGTATGTATGCCATAGTATGGTCCCCGAAACAAGTGGTTGTATAGGGGAAAGGTGTAATTATGTCCTAAGGGAATCATAAGGGTTCCACTCCTGAGGTGGAAAGTTTAGACAGACCTGCACAGAAAACTACCTAATTCTTAAAGTGATGTTAAACACTCCGGTAGGGTGATCCATTAGAAATGGAGAATAATCTTGCTCAAAGTAGTTATTTTTACAAATCTTAAATCCAAACTGACAACACACACCACCATTATTATACATGTATATAAATTAAATTCAGTGGCTCTTGATGGCAAAATTGTTTTCGTTACTTTATCGCTGATAGTTGCGTCCTGAATTGAGAATTAAATATTTACAATTGAGCATAGTTCAGATGATGCTTTCTATGGAGTGGTATGGTCGATATGCTTGAGATTTTCGGCCATGTACATGTAGTAGAATGCTAAATTCCGCCAGTTGGTATACTGCTTAAATACTAACTTAACAGTTTAATGCACCTGAACAAGTCCATAATACCGAAAGGAATCTATATGTATGCTATCTGAAGACCACACCAAGCATATTATATAACAATAAAGGTGACTTTAATCAAATTTTTAGAGGGGAAATTTGAGAACAACATTCTCAGCAAGTATAAACAAATTATTGGAAATGATTAACTGCCATAAAAAGTACATGATCTGAACTAGTTCAAGGCTGAAATGAGTTATTTAATAGAGAGCAACGCTGCTTCAAGACAGTTAACAGAATGTTAGTTTCTGCTCAAGTGGACTGTAATTATTCAACAAATATTGAACTATTTTGGATACTACAGTAATGCTCTAAATAATCGACTCCTTAACCACAGCAGAATTATGGGTAACTTTTCAGGATTTAGTCGGAAATATGGCTCGGGGAGAGCTTTCCGATGAATGGCAACAAGCCATATTTCTGACTAAATCCTGAAAAGTTACCCATAATTCTGCTGTGGTTAAGCAGTCGATTAATTAGAGCATTACTGTACCTTGATCCTTTTCAATCTTTAATAATTTAATTATAGACATGTATGCAAAAGTATAATTAGTCACTTGCAGTATCCAACAATGACACTTTGTCTAAGAAAAAAACCCAACTACTCGAGTCTGAGTTTAGTGTGCGTGTCATTTGCAGAAAGAGGTCCCCAGAGGGTGAATCGTGTGACGCTATCCCACACAGCGAGCTAGCATCACCAAATTCATTCCGAAGACAATCAATAGATGGAAAGATACTTCAGAATTCTGTTGAAAAGTGTGTAATGCAATTAGATGTATTATCTTCTCATTGTTTGATTGTGTTTGCTCAGTTTGATTTGCATTAACCCTTTCAGTGCCAAGTCCAAATTTTGTATCAACCCATATTTCCTTGATCATTTTTCAAATTTATTGATTATAATAATGTGATACATTGATGGAAAGAGCTCTCAGAGCTCTTTCCATCAATGTGTCACATTAATATAATCAATAAATTTGAAAAATTATCAAGGAAATATGGGTTTTACAATAATCTTTCGTGATGATTGTTTTGCCATCACTGTTCTCAGTCTCATAACCAAAAGAGTGTTTAAACGTCCATGATAGGAACATTGACAGGAAAACCATGATTATTTATTTTATTTTCAAAATTTGGTGCGTTCGATACGTTTTCCCGGAGTTTTCGGTGAGAATACATCCCGGCCAGAAATTCACTCTAAAGCGTCGGTTTCCACTATGAATAAAGATGGGAGTGATACTTTGCGCCAGGGAAATTGAAATTGCTGGTGCTGCTGGGCGCGAGTGCAATAGCGCCCGCTTCGTGAGGAGGACTGAAAAACCCACTATTCGCAGGGACCTACTGCTAACAAACCCTTAAAGGAATTATTTCAGTTAGACAAAAAACTGTTCTCTAAAGGGAGTCCGTCATGGTTCTTCACTGTCAATTCCTCCATTAAAAAATTTAAGTTTGACACACATGAACTTAGACAATATGGAGGAATGCATATTAACTTATTTCAAAACGGATGAAGACAAAACACTCAAAATCTATTTAAAAAAAAGCATCATTTGTTTGGGAAAATCTGCAAAAAGTTCAAAATTCATACAGATCTGACATTGGGAATACCTAAATATCTGTCAAAATATCTTAATAATACTTCAATGAGAATTGGAGCCCACATGCTTGCCATCGAGAAAGATAAGGACAAACGTCCGAAACCTGATACATGTATCCACAAACAAGTCTGTTCCTTGTGTGGACAACTTCAAGATGAAGAACAATTTTTACTCTTTTGTAAAAGTAATGAGAATCAGAGAATTAACTTAATGACAAAGCTTCGTTACAGTAATGCCCTAGATAATCGACTCCTTAACCACAGCAGAATTATGGGTAATTTTTCAGGATTTAGTCAGAAATATGGATTTTTGCCATTCATCCGAAAGCTCTCAGGAAATATGGCTTGTTGCCATCCATTGGAAAGATCTCACTGAGAGCTTTCTGATGAATGGCAACAAGCCATATTTCCGACTAAATCCTGAAAAATTACCGATAATTCTTCTGTGGTGAAGGAGTCAATTATTTAGGGCATCACAGCCATCACTGTACTTAGATATTAATCCCATCTCTAAAAACTCTACAGAATCTACAAAAATAATAAAAAGTATGCTTACCCTGTATTCCGAATATATGAGACTAAAGTCACTAGACCCAATTGATCCTTCATTATGTCACAACAACCTACTATCATGTTACATGTTATGTTGTCAGCTCAACATTCCTAAACTTTTTCTTTATCTTGTTATTCATATATTCTATGTGATATGACAGACACCATTGTATTCTTGTTAGTTTCAAATATATCATCAATCATCATTATGGATGAAGGGTATGGGTGACTACTAGTACATGATATGGTACATGTAGTTAAATCATCCCGGATGTATTATTTGTGTGTTAACATGCCATACCTTACATGTACATGTATATAAATAGATTTAGTCAATCGAGTGCATATGGAGGTTAACCCTTTCTTTACTAATTAATTCTCCAATCCAATTATAAAATTACACATTAGATTGGTTTACTATTGATATTCATCTCAAGGGATGATCAGGAAATGTAAGCAGACGACAAAAAAATACATAAGCAGAAGGATTCCTATTATTGGTTAAACTTATTACAGTAATGCCCAAAATAATCGACCCCCTTAACCACAGCAAAATTATGGTTAACTTTTCAGGATTTAATCGGAAATATGGCTGGTTGCCATTCATTGGAAAGCTCTCAATGTATCTGAACATTTGCTGAGAAATTACTTGTGCAAAGAATAGTTGTATAGAAAATAAAGGGTTAAAAGTAAGGATGGCCTTCGTTGTAGGTTATAATTTAGAAGTAACAGTTATCAAATTATGAATATACTAATAGTATACATGTTGTATAATGGAAGTATGAAACTATGAATCCGATATTATCCACAAAACACACTGTGTGAGCCAAGAATTTGTTTATATACAGCACGTCAATAGTGAGCAAAAAGCAAAACACTCAACACTGTGGCAATTTTTTTAGGAGAGTGATTCATGGTGACCCATTCAACACCGGAATCTCAAGTGGCGAGGATTAACGAGCGCTACAATTTTGTGGCCCTTTCTGACAAAATTTCACTAAGTGGGGTCTCCCGGGTGTTGAGTGTTTTGCTTATCACATACTTTTTACGTACTGATTGTATACATTTTTATGACGCATTTCTTTACTTAACACAGAGTAGTAACATGGCAATAAGATGCAATTTATGAGATAATTTTGATTGGTTTAAGAACCAAATATTCTTTGTTTATGGCGGTTTTAATGGATGTGACTATTTTAATAGCAATGCCGACTGACAATGCTTACTGTATCTTTAAATTGTTGAACAAACAGGGCGGGTGCATTTATTATTTAAGGTGCTGAATTTCAATACTGTGTCTATTCACAGAGTGAATGCATTGAGGGCCTTTAAGGTGGTGAAGTATGGCTGTTCCGATAATTACTGCTATTTCTCTTTGGAGTAATAGAGAGGCAGGTAAATTCTGACCAATAAGTTGGGTCAAAACATACCTTATGATAAAGGTATGTTTTGTCCAATTTGGTTCATTTTGTCTGAGTACATTCTTTCTTGGGTACATTTTATCCAATTTGGTTCATTTTGTCTGAGTACATTCTTTCTTGGGTACATTTTATCCAACACTCTCCACGGTACCATAATGAAAATAAATGGGCCTCTGCCTGCTTATCAGTCGCATGACAGTGCACACAACTGTTTTTCTGCATTCATACTTTTATATTTAACAGCTTTAAACAAGATTAATAATCTTTCGTGATGATTGTTTTGCCATCACTGTTCTCAGTCTCATAACCAAAAGAGTGTTTAAAGGCACGTGCGGCCTTAATTGTCGAAAATATTCATATTTGTTCCAAACACCGTAAACAGAAAAACATTAAAACGCATACAGTTCCGTTCATATATACCATGACCATCGCGTAAACAGCATGTTATCATAAATACCTACTATATTTTACCTAAGCAAGAGCCTGATTGTGTTACAGAAGACAGCACAATGCTACTGGCTAATCACACACAAATGGCATAAACGCTCTTTATTAGTTCCATATCAGGTATTCACCAACAAATAACGCTCTTTATGTTTACCATCATAATATAAACAAACACCAGAAAAGTAACTTTTTATGCCTTTGTTTACATAACAATGGTCAAACATATGACCATAACATACTGTTTATGCGATATTTCTTATTTGTATACGGACAAAGTCTATCTACATTTTGATGTTCTTTCTGTTTGTGGTGGTTTTTGACGGGTGGCGATATTTTCACAGGATACCCACCGCCAAGGCCAACCGTACCTTTAAACGTCCATGATAGGAACATTGACAGGAAAACCATGTTTATTTATTTTATTTTCAAAATTTGGTGCGTTCGATACGTTTTCCCGGAGTTTTCGGTGAGAATACATCCCGGCCAGAAATTCACTCTAAAGCGTCGGTTTCCACTATGAATAAAGATGGGAGCGATACTTTCCGCCAGGGAAATTGAAATTGCTGGTGCTGCTGGGCGCGAGTGCAATAGCGCCCGCTTCGTGAGGAGGACTGAAAAACCCACTATTCGCAGGGACCTACTGCTAATAAACCCTTAAAGGAATTATTTCAGTTAGACAAAAAACTGTTCTCTAAAGGGAGTCCATCATGGTTCTTCACTGTCAATTCCTCCATTAAAAAATTTAAGTTTGACACACATGAACTTAGACAATATGGAGGAATGCATATTAACTTATTTCAAAACGGATGAAGACAAAACACTCAAAATCTATTTTAACGAGAGGCCGATCACGATCGGCAGATGTTTAACCCATACCTTGGCGATAGCGATTAGCTATTTTTATAAATTTTATAAATCCTTACACCAACCTTTTCATGAGTGCAAAAGTTTCAACAATTCACACTTTATATAGTGATCGTGTGAAAAATATTTAGTTATCACATTGTGTCAACAGGATTGGTGGAGGATGTTAATATTTTTAAGCAAATAAACCAAATGACCCTCACTATGCAGGTTAGGGGTGTGTTATCGTCAACTATGCCAAGAACTATAAACATAATCAATGGAAATATTTGAGTTATCAAATCGGATAGAATGGGGTTAATCTTACCCAAACTAATGAACTGATAAACACAAAATAGTCTATGAAAAGCATGTCATTGGATTTAGAACCCCATACAATAAGTCAGTCTCAAGAATACCAGCACCATTAATATTATCCTGGAGCCCAAATGCAATTGAGGGAATTTCAAAATAAGACATTTCCTCTAATGATGAATATTCAATTGGTGATGTATTGAAACCCTTACTGAACCTGGCTCAAAGTGAAAGGGATAATATTATATCTGTCTATCGCATAATATGTGTCTATGGAATGGTTTAATTTTAATCCCAAATCCATGCAAATCAAAAGTGGATCACCATCAACCTGGACATAACATAGGAGAATGATTAAATGAAAAGCATCAAAACCATATGATGTGTGTAGAGGGTTAATCATTTTCAATGACATCATGTTATGGAACTAAGGAATGTGTGGATAAATTTTTGTCTAAGATAAGACAACAGTGTTTGTAAAGAACAATGTCTGTAAAACAACACTACAAAGTAACAATGGACTATTCCAATTTATTATTTTAGAATAGGTGTCATATAGTGTGTGCATATAGCTAATGTAATAAACCTGTTTCAACAAAGGGGTTAACTTCATATTGCACAGAAAGCAGAACTCCACCAGAGAGTGAGTAATCAATCACAGTTTGACATAATTATGATAACAAGTCCAGCCAGCCAGTGGTACCACTATCATGCTTTATAGCATGTAGTATCTAATGTCATAGTGATAATTAACTCATTTCAATAACACACATTGCTGTGGGATATATGTTCTCTTCAAATTCCCAGCAGTAATTACTTGAATTATAAAGGGTCATAACTCTGTTAAAATATATCGGATCAAACCCATATTCGAACTCGATCTGTATTTAGGGGTGATAAATTCATATACCAAATTTTGTGTTGATCAGATGAAAAATGTTTTGAGTCATAGCAGCTTGGGTGAATTCTAAGTAAACATAAGAGTGAAAAGGGTTAATTAAACAATACCAAAAACCATACAGATGAAGAACGTGCTAAGAAAAACCTAGGTAAGAAATATGAGGCAGATCAGAAGAAATATGTTCAACTTATTGCATTGGATAGCATGTGTGTAAAGGGTTAATTATTTTCTAAACTGATCAACCAATCAATACCAAAAACTATACAGGTGAGGGGTGTGTCATCATAAACCTACATATCAAATATGAACACAATCGGACAAAAAAATATTTCGGTTAGAGCATCGGATTTTTTTTAAATTTATTTTATTTTCGAAAAAAGGGTCATAACTCCTTTAAAATAAATCGGATCAAACCCATATTCGAACTCGATCTGTATTTTTGGCTGTGAAACTCACATACCAAATTTGGTTCCAATCAAAAAATGTTTGAGTTATGGCAGAATGCGTGAATTCTAAGTTGAAAAAGGGCCATAACTCTGTAACAAAATCTCGGATCAAACCCAAATTCGAACTCGATCTGTATTTTGGGCTGAGAAACCCATATACAAAATTTGGTTTCGATTGGATAGAAAATGTTTGAGTTATCGCATTACTCGTAAAGTGTCTACGGACAGACAGACAGACAGACAGACAGACAGACAGACGGACAAACGACGAGTGGTCAATCCGGGCAACGACACTATGTTTACCATACTATGGTATGGGTAAACATAAAAAAAGCATCATTTGTTTGGGAAAATCTGCAAAAAGTTCAAAATTCATACAGATCTGACATTGGGAATACCTAAATATCTGTCAAAATATCTTAATAATACTTCAATGAGAATTGGAGCCCACATGCTTGCCATCGAGAAAGATAAGGACAAACGTCCGAAACCTGATACATGTATCCACAAACAAGTCTGTTCCTTGTTTGGACAACTTCAAGATGAAGAACAATTTTTACTCTTTTGTAAAAGTAATGAGAATCAGAGAATTAACTTAATGACAAAGCTTCGTTACAGTAATGCCCTAGATAATCGACTCCTTAACCACAGCAGAATTATGGGTAATTTTTCAGGATTTAGTCAGAAATATGGATTGTTGCCATTCATCTGAAAGCTCTCAGGAAATATGGCTTGTTGCCATTCATCGGAAAGATCTCACTGAGAGCTTTCTGATGAATGGCAACAAGCCATATTTCCGACTAAATCCTGAAAAATTACCGATAATTCTTCTGTGGTGAAGGAGTCAATTATTTAGGGCATCACAGCCATCACTGTACTTAGATATTAATCCCATCTCTAAAAACTCTACAGAATCTACAAAAATAATAAAAAGTATGCTTACCCTGTATTCCGAATATATGAGACTAAAGTCACTAGACCCAATTGATCCTTCATTATGTCACAACAACCTACTATCATGTTACATGTTATGTTGTCAGCTCAACATTCCTAAACTTTTTCTTTATCTTGTTATTCAAATATTCT
This sequence comes from Siphonodentalium dalli, assembly GCA_032622095.1. Lineage (NCBI taxonomy): Eukaryota > Metazoa > Mollusca > Scaphopoda > Gadilida > Siphonodentaliidae > Siphonodentalium > Siphonodentalium dalli. The sequence goes on from CP136067.1 coordinate 96,467,877, forward strand.
ATGTAATATGACAGACACCATTGTATTCTTGTTAGTTTCAAATATATCATCAATCATCATTATGGATGAAGGGTATGGGTGACTACTAGTACATGATATGGTACATGTAGTTAAATCATCCCGGATGTATTATTTGTGTGTTAACATGCCATACCTTACATGTACATGTATATAAATAGATTTAGTAAATCGAGTGCATATGGAGGTTAACCCTTTCTTTACTAATTAATTCTCCAATCCAATTATAAAATTACACATTAGATTGGTTTACTATTGATATTCATCTCAAGGGATGATCAGGAAATGTAAGCAGACAACAAAAAAATACATAAGCAGAAGGATTCCTATTATTGGTGGGATAGTAAGATAATAAGCTCAATTAAACTTATTACAGTAATGCCCTAAATAATCGACCCCCTTAACCACAGCAAAATTATGGTTAACTTTTCAGGATTTAGTCGGAAATATGGCTGGTTGCCATTCATTGGAAAGCTCTCAATGTATCTGAACATTTGCTGAGAAATTACTTGTGCAAAGAATAGTTGTATAGAAAATAAAGGGTTAAAAGTAAGGATGGCCTTCGTTGTAGGTTATAATTTAGAAGTAACAGTTATCAAATTAAGAATATACTAATAGTATACATGTTGTATAATGGAAGTATGAAACTATGAATCCGATATTATCCACAAAACACACTGTGTGAGCCAAGAATTTGTTTATAATATACAGCTCGTCAATAGTGAGCAAAAAGCAAAACACTCAACACTGTGGCAATTTTTTTAGGAGAGTGATTCATGGTGACCCATTCAACACCGGAATCTCAAGTGGCGAGGATTAACGAGCGCTACAATTTTGTGGCCCTTTCTGACAAAATTTATCTTAGTGGGGTCTCCCGGGTGTTGAGTGTTTTGCTTATCACATACTTTTTACGTACTGATTGTATACATTTTTATGACGCATTTCTTTACTTAACACAGAGTAGTAACATGGCAATAAGATGCAATTTATACGATAATTTTGATTGGTTTGAGAACAAAAATTTTCCATAATACAATATTCTTTCTGTTTATGGCGGTTTTAATGGATGTGACTATTTTAATAGCAATGTCGACTGCCAATGCTTACTGTATCTTTAAATTGTTGAACAAACAGAGCGGGTGCATTTATTATTTAAGGTGCTGAATTTCAATACTGTGTCTATTCACAGAGTGAATGCATTGAGGGCCTTTAAGGTGGTGAAGTATGGCTGTTCCGATAATTACTGCTATTTCTCTTTGGAGGCAGGTAAATTCTGACCAATAAGTTGGGTCAAAACATACCTTATGATAAAGGTATGTTTTGTCCAATGTTAATGACCAGTTCATTTTGTCCAATTTGGTTCATTTTGTCTGAGTACATTCTTTCTTGGGTACATTTTATCCAACACTCTCCGCGGTACCATAATGGAAATAAATGGGCATCGGCTTGCTTATTATGTTATCCCCGATAACTTTCAGTCGCATGACAGTGCACACAACTGTTTTTTCTGCATTCTGCAATCATACTTTTATACATAACAGCTTTAAACAAGATTATGATGTATATATTATACATCACAAATTCACGGCACTATAAAATATATAGAAACCGATTAATTCAATTCAATATAATTTATTTGATAATAAAGAATATATATTATAAATACAATAGGACCCAACCAAAGCATAGCTCATAGTTTCACTTATAGTAAATGTGGTGTTACAACAAATAAAGACAAGTGTACCTGAACAGAAGGGTGAATCGGAGAGGTGGGAGCGAGGGGGGGGGGGGGGGGGGGGGGGGGGGTGAGGGGTAAGAGTATATGATATTCCGATATTTTGTGTTGCAATTTAAATACCCGGTACTACAGTAATGCTCTAATTAATCGACTTCTTAACCACAGCAGAATTATGGGTAACTTTTCAGGATTTAGTCGGAAAAATGGCTTGTTGCCATTCATCGGAAAGCTCTCGCCGATGAATGGCCGATGAATGGCAACAAGCCATATTTCCGTCTAAATCCTGAAAAGTTACCCATAATTCTACTGCTCATGGTTAAGAAGTCGATTAATTAGAGCATTACTGTATACTAATCACTGGGAAAGTCCAATTATGACGTTATGCCTTGACCCGTGAGATCATTGTACTGAATAATGTAATGATTGACAAATCAGGGTCAATCTTTTAGCTATATTCTCCTCTTAGTTGAGATACATGTATAATATTGTTTTATTTGCAGAGAATAATTGTACTAAGACTATTTATTATTACTGGTATATTATTAGACTAGATTTTTTTTGGGAGTCACTATTATGGATATCATAGATCATAGATAATTGTTTAGGCATTTAATAATACCAGTAGGCTTATATGTATGTTATTTCTGAAGCTGTATTGACTATCATATAAGAGGCTGTGTTTTGTCAAATAATTGCTCATTCTTTCCCCTATTTGTTTCTCAAATACATGTACATGTACCTTTGAAAATAATGGTAATACAGAAATGTCATTTCACTTCAAATGTGTGCATTTGTCACAACAAATCAATGGGCACATGTATGCTCAATGGAATTCAAGCGCTTTCAGACAGTACAAGGTAATTGGGAATTTGAATCCACATTGGATGATCCATTTCCAAAATCTATATCACGTGCATGGTTATACTATAGTAAGGACTCAAAAGAGACTATATACATGTGGTCCCATGTCGAAATACCATTACCAAATGACTTGTGCATGGCTCCAGGCCATCAGTCATCACATAGGTCAAGTTCATACCGGTATCCTCAAAGTAATTGACCTGAAAAACAATGTGATACGCCGGTAATGACCGCGGTATTACTGGTAGTAAATGGTATCCACCGCGGTAGAGCTACGGTATCATGCAGTTATGATGCCGTGGTCTATTAGCGGTTGTCACACTGAAAGTTGAAAAAATAATACGTCCACAAGGATCTCGTTAAAAGTTCCACATGTATAACATGAACCAATGCATATATTTTCATATCTGCATGTGTAATGCCAATCTATGCGGCCTGACACCAGGCAATGTATGGAGTTTATAAATTAACAGCCGAAACAATGTCGGCAACTTCAAAGTTGCGTAAAGACTAAAGTTGATGGGTACTACATGTACATTTAACCCCCTATATACAAATTTTCTATCGAGCGTTCACTTGTCCAATACTTGGAATACTATGAACTGATGTATTATCTACCTCACACATGGTTCATTGCTTGACTTAGTCTTAAGGCCGGCACTCACTAGAGTCCATTTGCTGAGCTATCGGTCTCTGAGCAATTTGTCTACAGGCGTGTACGGCATATTATCCGTGCCTGATTGCTCTGAGCAATTGACGGATGCTACCAGTGCGAGTCTGACCAATCAAATTATGACAGCTGTAACATTTTGTATACAAATCGACAAGCCGGTATCACGTAATAGTGAGGGAGCACCTGTCGATTGTAAGTCACGTGCTTACGGTTGATGGTCAATAAGTACTAGTACTGAGCATTATGACTCGCTAGTGTGCGCAGTACAGTGATGGCCGAGCAATCGGTCTCAGATGTGTGCCGGGCCTTTAGGCACGTGGAAAATTTAGTACGCGGGTCGATAAGTAACCCCAGGCCTGCTTAGTATATTGTCGGTAATAATCAAACCGATATTGTGAATCATGACAGCATGCATTGTGGTGTAACCAGGGTACGCACGTAACCATACCACAGTCAGGGATGTGCTCACGCCGGGCGGTGCCGGGCGGGGGCGCCCACCACTCAAAACGATCGCCCGGGAGTGACTACGTTTTCAAACCGGTGCGCCCGGCACATTTTTACGATCACAACTGTACTCGCATTGTAAATTGTGCCGAGTTCTCTTGATGAAAACGACATCTTGCATGTCTGATTGCGACGACATGTTGCCGTCTGTGGCATTTTAATGCCTCATATAAAGCACGTGGGGAGCCTTGATTAATGAGGTGTCAAAAGGTCTGCGATAACCGGTGAATTTTATTACAAAGAGCCGACATAATCAAATACTTTCCGCGCGTGCTGACCTGAATGTTACAAATGTTACAAATGATTTAAAGTCCCAGTAGAAAACCGCAGCCTATTTTTTTCTACCGTGTTCAGTGTAGCGACATGTTACAATGTGTTACAAGTGTTACATTATTTCTGAGATACCAGAGAGACCGCTCGTAGACGGGTGTTACAAGTGTTACAAATGTTACAAATGTTACAAATGATTTAAAGTCCCAGTAGAAAACCGCAGCCTATTTATTTCTACCGTGTTCAATGTAGCGACATGTTACAATGTGTTACAAGTGTTACATTATTTCTGAGATACCAAAGAGACCGCTCGTAGACGGGTGTTACAAGTGTTACAAATGTTACAAATGTTACAAATGATTTAAAGTCCCAGTAGAAAACCGCAGCCTATTTATTTCTACCGTGTTCAATGTAGCGACATGTTACAATGTGTTACAAGTGTTACATTATTTCTGAGATACCAAAGAGACCGCTCGTAGACGGGTGTTACAAGTGTTACAAATGTTACAAATGATTTAAAGTCCCAGTAGAAAACCGCAGCCTATTTTTTTCTACCGTGTTCAGTGTAGCGACATGTTACAATGTGTTACAAGTGTTACATTATTTCTGATATACCAGAGAGACCGCTCGTAGACGGGTGTTACAAGTGTTACAAATGTTACAAATGTTACAAATGATTTAAAGTCCCAGTAGAAAACCGCAGCCTATTTTTTTCTACCGTGTTCAGTGTAGCGACATGTTACAATGTGTTACAAGTGTTACATTATTTCTGAGATACCAGAGAGACCGCTCGTAGACGGGTGTTACAAGTGTTACAAATGTTACAAATGTTACAAATGATTTAAAGTCCCAGTAGAAAACCGCAGCCTATTTTTTTCTACCGTGTTCAGTTAGCTAACTTGATTAAACAAGTTACTAACTGGATTAATCAAGTTACTAACTTGATTAATCCAGTTAGCTAACTTGATTAAACAAGTTAGTAACTTGATTAAACAAGTTAGCTAACTTGATTAAACAAGTTAGCTAACTTGATTAAACAAGTTACTAACTGGATTAATCAAGTTAGTAACTTGATTAATCCAGTTAGCTAACTTGATTAAACAAGTTAGTAACTTGATTAAACAAGTTAGCTAACTTGATTAATCAAGTTACTAACTGGATTAATCAAGTTAGTAACTTGATTAATCAAGTTAGCTAACTTGATTAAACAAGTTAGCTAACTTGATTAAACAAGTTAGCTAACTGGATTAAACAAGTTAGTAACTTGTTTAATCAAGTTAGTAACAAAAGAGGAGGTGGCGGTTCTACGCTGCCGTAGAATCTATATCTATTGAAACGGAATTGTCTCTTATAGAATCCAAGAACGATTATTGGTTTGAAAATAGAGACTATTTGGTTTGAATCTATATCTATTGAAACGGAATTGTCTCTTATAGAATCCAAGAACGACCATTGGTTTGAAAATAGAGACTATTTGGTTTGAATCTATATCTATTGAAACGGAATTGTCTCTTATAGAATCAAAGAACGACCATTGGTTTAAAAATGGAGACTATGGTTTTTACAAACCACCATTATCTTTTATTTAATGTAATTTCCGACCGAATGGCTGCCCATACTCTTCTTTGATACGTTCAGATTAGCCAAACGTCGAGTAAATAAAAACTTTATATAAACTAACCACAGTTAAAGTCTTACCCTACCGTCATCTTAGCAAATTAACTGGACCACTTAACCAGGGGTTGTGTGAGATTGAATTTTATAAAATATTCTCATTCGGCACAGTAACATTTGAAACAATTGGGGCTATATGCATATATGTACTAGCCTTAATATTGCTGAGTTTACCTTTTAGTCAAATTGGACATATGAATCCCAAGTATCAGTCAACATGGGTGTACCCAGTGAATCTTGCCCATGGGTACCTATTAAATTATCACCTAAATTGCCCCATGCAAGCCAATGCCTGGTAACATACATGTATATGTTGGTGTTGAGATCCTATTCACCACGAGACCAATATATCAATCACCCCTTGCACCCCCCATATGATCACTCCCAGCCCCAACCCTGAATTTTGTTTACCTTAATTAACATCTAATGGCCAGCTATTCGAATTTCATCATACAATAATAGAAGTTTGGAGAATTGTCCTACCTACATGAAGTTTATCTTCCCTACCACTGGCCATTAGATGTTAAGGTAGAAAATATTCACTAAACTTGGTACAAAAAATCCAATGCCTCTGCTGAAAATCAGGCTTCCTTGTTACCAACTGACCAATGACAATTTTTTGATGAGTCATATTAAATGATAAAATGAGAGTATCTGGCTTCTATATGTTAAGGTAAGAAAAATCAGACAAGGGTGTGATCAGGGTGGGCGGGGATGTAACCAATGTTTTCTTCCCAGGGATGTGAAGGGTGAGAAACTGTTACACTGGTTTGTTGGCTGGTAATATATCACAATATTGAGATATCATATCATAGTTCATCAATGGTCTGTCATAATCGCCAATTAGCTTAATACTGCAGGTGCCATTGTTTAGTCAGTGAATGTGGTCTGAAGCCAACTAATCTCTTGATGACCCAGAGGCTAATCCATGTCTGTGCTGACTGTAATCAAAACACCATGTAATATTGCACTCAATTGAAATATCAGATATCTGGACTGAAACAGTTAGGATGTTTTAATGATGGCACGATGTAATACTATTGGTGTTCCCAGAATGGTGGGTCCTAAAATAGTAGAACAAAATTTCAACTTTTTATCAATATTTGATTCCCTACCCCACTGGACCAGGCTAAATTAAATTGAATGAATGCAAACCCTATTCATTGTGAAATTATCTAAATGCATCCAAAAATGTTTCTGTTGCATTTTTTATATATATGTTTGTTGTTGTTTTTAACATGTTTGATATGCTGTGTGAGTTCACTTTAAGAGGAATTTCTAAAACGAGTTCTAAACTAGGCCCTGCAATACATGTTTACCAGTTACAAGTGCAGTAATGGCATTTGATTGTAATTTTTAGGCATTACAATTTACCAAACTAAATCAAATATTAACCAATCTGAACCAAATATTAACGGATTTAAATTATTTTTTAGTATATTTTGAAAATGCCTATCCCCATTTTTTTTCTGGAGACTGGTATCCCCAACTTTGCCCAATTAGGCGGGTGATTAAAAGCATGTTCTCATGCAGGTAACTCCCTCATCAAACATTTGTTCATATATATAGTTGTATATTTCTTGGGCAAATAAAAACCTCCCTACCCCATCAAATTTTTCATATATGATTGACTGAGAACATAGAGTGCAGGCAGGAAAAAACACCAGGATACAAGGACCAGGTGGGTGGGTTTTTCTGAATGCCAATAGCAGATTTTTCCATTGCCATGTAACTGTTTCTCCAAATCCATGTTTAAAGATAAATTATGACTACTAAAGTGATTTTAAATGTACAGACTTATAAACTGGACAAATATAAAGCATTAATCTAGTGAAGGGGGCTCTAATTTCAATATTTACACAATAATTGTTCTTTTATAACACAATATCATGGGGTGGGTTCCGCTTCTTACGAGGAAAAAATTGAACTGAAAAAATAAAAGATTCCATCAATTCTCATTGATGTATTTTACATTAAATTATAGCTGCAATGCCAATGTCAGCTCATTATATTCTTCTGTTAAATTAAATGGTATGATAAAACAGATTTCCTGAACATGTATTATTGTAGGATGTTCATCATTGGATAGATGGGACCTTGAATACCTACCGATATAATGAAAAGCTGAGTAATTGAACATAACATGATAATTATTTCAAAACAAGTATTCATCTTTGAGATGACAACATTTTAATTCGGTATTACAATTTCTGCCACATGGGCTTGTAATGCACACCATTGCCCACCCCCTTTCCAAACCCGCACTGCCCTTATGCATCGTCCCTATCTCATATATATTTTGAAGACCTCTGTCTGTCTGTCTGTTTGTCTGTCTGTCTGTCTGTCATTAATACAAATCTACGATTCTCGACCGATCGGGACGAAACTTGGTACGTGTGTGTAGTTTGACCAGGCGGTCGTCGTTGTCATATTGGCGAGCCCGTGCGACGCCCGTGCAACGCATGCGCAGACGAGATCTCGGAAACGGGTGGAGCTATCGACTTGAAATTTGCTATGTGAATGTATCTTGCCCCGGATACGAATTTTATCGGGTCGCCGAGCCCGTGCGACGCCAGCTTCGCGCATGCGCAGACGAGATCTCGGAAACGGGTGGAGTTATCGACTTGAAATTTGGTTTTTGAATGTATCTTGCCCCGGATACGAATTTTATCGGGTCGCCGAGCCCGTGCGACGCCAGCTTCGCGCATGCGCAGACGAGATCTCGGAAACGGGTGGAGCTATCGACTTGAAATTTGCTATGTGAATGTATCTTGCCCCGGATACGAATTTTATCGGGTCGCCGAGCCCGTGCGACGCCAGCTTCGCGCATGCGCAGACGAGATCTCGGAAACGGGTGGAGCTATCGACTTGAAATTTGGTATGTGAATGTATCTTGCCCCGGATACGAATTTTATCGGGTCGCCGAGCCCGTGCGATGCCAGCTTCGCGCATGCGCAGACCAGATCTCGGAAACGGGTGGAGCTATCGACTTGATATTTGGTTTTTGAATAGCCCGGACAACGTCGGGCTCATCGGCTAGTAGGATATATTTGTGCCTGCTCTATACATAATGTATTATACATGTACCTCATCATAATCATGTATACGACGCAAAGTAGGAACATATATACTAGTAGGTACGGTGCATACCATCTGTGGGCGGGCGTAAATATGCTATACATGTATGGCGTAGTTAGGGTAGTGTGGTTGGAGGTTGTGGCTGAGCAGCGACACAACATGAGAGAATATGTTGTTGTACATGCACATCTTTGTCGCATATTTGATGTGGGTAACCTATGGGTATATGGGAAGCCAAATTGACATTTAATAAATAATTGAGCTTAAGTGCAATAGCGCTTGCGCTTATTAAAACGCAATAAGGAAATTCCTTATTGCGCTTAAGCACAATAAGTAATATCTTATTGCACTTAAGCGCAATAAGGAATATCTTATTGCGCTTAAGTATTCTTATTGCGCTTAAATGCAATAAGGAATATCCTTATTGCACTTAAGCACAATAAGAGCTAATTGCACTGAAGGGCAATAAGGAATATTCCTTATTGTGCTTAAGTGCAATTACCCACATTACATAAACTCCCTATAATTCAAATGGTGTAGTCCATGGTACAATGGGTGGAGCAAATATAGGATAATTCTACTATTTGCAGAGGGGTGATCGCAATAAGGAATGTCTTATTGCGCTTAATCCCTTATTGCACTTAAGCGCAATAAGGGAAGATCTAATTGCGCTTAAGCGCAATAATAATATTCCTTATTGCGCTTAAGCCCAATAAGAGATTCCTTATTGCGCTTAGGCAAAAAAAAAATACCTGTGTTTAGGGTTTCCCTACCTATCCTAGAAAATGGTGCCTACCCCTGCCTACCGAAAACTTGGACTAGACTAGACTATTGGACTAGACACAGATAACTTCTTTCTTTTTTTCAGTGGGATCGGCATCGAAACGTACCTTACCCATTTTCAAACCTCTCCTATAAATTTTTTGAAGTTTTATTGGTCTAGTGCTCTGACTAATTCAAGTGCAATTAGATCTCCCCGTATATGGCTTCCCATATACCCATAGGGATTCCTTATTTCGCTTAAGCTCAATTATTTATTAAATGTGAATTTGGCATCCCATATGGCTATGGATGCTTGGGATGCCAAATTATTTATTAAATGTCAATTTGGCTTCCCATAGGATGCTGAACTGTATTGACACATTTAGTTAATAATTGTTTTGTGATTTTATGGTGCTTACCTGATTGACATTTCATACCGATCTAAGGTGACTTGGCTAAACAATTTGGATTATTCATTTCATCCTGCATGATCACACACTGTTAACCAAGAAAAAACCACGTAACCCACATGCAAGGAAGGTGACTCTCAAGATAGTATACACTGGTATGTCTCTCCAGCAATTACTTCACACATCTGGAATGGTTGCTAATTAGGCCATTCATGAATCCGAATGATATCTATTGTGTAGACACACTGCAGAAGTCCTAATCCCTTAATCCCTTAATGGGTTTGAGATAATGAAGGTGCAGTGATACACAGCTAATTTCACAGGTTTTAGAGTAAGTTCTATAAGGTCTGCAGAAGTTCATTTTAAGTGTGAGGGTTTAATTATTTTTTGTAGTAAAGGTCAGAGTACCCATATATTACATAAACCCATTATATACTATTCAGTGTTAAAAATATACATGTGTGTGTGTGTATGTATATACTTTATAGAATCGAAAACGGCTGCACCGATCGAGACCAAACTTCCCATCTACTTAGGGTAAAAACCCGCAGAAATGGTCGTCGCGGCGTTTTGGAGAAGCTCTGAGCACCCGTTCTCCACTCTCATTCACAAAAACGGCACTGTGGGGTTAATCGCGTTGATGGTCAAAGAGCGTTCGTATCCGCAGTGTCGTTGATAAAGAGCGTATGCGTGTAATGTTATTTTTACGTCTGTGTCCGGGCGTGAGCGTATGTATCCAGACATGAGCGTGTTGTGTGATTCATACGTACTTAGGGCTTCCTATGAACGGGGGAGATTTTAATCGGGTCAGTTTTTCCGCCCGAGGTGATCTTCACCTTGAAACGGGTACACACAAATGATATATATGTGTGTGTCCTTTATAGATTCGAACCGATTGAGCTCAAACTTGCTACCTACGGGAAGTGTCATGGATGGGTTAAATTGTGACCCCGACCTGACCTTGACCTTGAAAATTATCAATTCAAGGTCAAATTGAAAAACAAAAAATTAAATTAAAAAATTAATTCACAATTAACTCATTGAAAAACAAAAAATTAAATTAAAAAACCTACAGGAAGTGTCATGGACGGGTTAAATTGTGACACTGACCGTGACCTTGAAAATGATCAATTCAAGGTCAAATCGGGTCAAATTGAAAAACAAAAAATTGAACTAAAAAAATTAATTAACAATTAACTCATTGAAAAAAAAATTAAATTAAAAAATTAATTAAAAAAATTAATTAAAGAAATTAAAAATTGTCATGTTTCTGACGATTGCCGCCAGTGGCGGGCTAACCTGCTAGTATAATATAAAGAGCGTGTGTCTATGATATAAAGAGCGTTTATACTCTTATTGCCTTGATTATCTCCGGTCATTTTTCTCCTTTTGAGAAGAAAGGAGATTCCATTTTCCCACACAACAAAAACATCCTGGGGACTTTAAATCATTTGTAACACGTGTAACACCCATCTACGAGCGATCTCTCTGGTATCTCAGAAATAATGTAACACTTGTAATGCTTTGTAACATGTAGCTACACTGAGACGGTAGAAATAAAATAGGCTGCGGTTTTCTACTGGGACTTTAAATCATTTGTAACTTTTGTAATACCCATCTACGAGCAGTCTCTCTGGTATCTCAGAAATAATGTAACACTTGTAACGCTTTGTAACATTTCGCTACACTGAGACGGTAGAAATAAAATAGGCTGCGGTTTTCTACTGGGACTTTTAATCATTTGTAACATTTGTAACACTTGTAACACCCATCTACGAGCGGTCTCTCTGGTATCTCAGAAAATATTGTAACACTTGTAACGCTTTGTAACATGTCGCTACGCTGAGACGGTAGGAATAAAATATGCTGCGGTTTTCTACTGGGACTTTAAATCATTTGTAACATTTGTAACACTTGTAACACCCGTCTACGAGCGGTCTCTCTGGTATCTCAGAAATAATGTAACACTTGTAACACATTGTAACATGTCGCTACACTGAACACGGTAGAAAAAAATAGGCTGCGGTTTTCTACTGGGACTTTAAATCATTTGTAACATTTGTAACACTTGTAACACCCGTCTACGAGCGGTCTCTTTGGTATCTCAGAAATAATGTAACACTTGTAACGCATTGTAACATGTCGCTACACTGAACACGGTAGAAAAAAATAGGCTGCGGTTTTCTACTGGGACTTTAAATCATTTGTAACATTTGTAACATTTGTAACACCCGTCTACGAGCGGTCTCTCTGGTATCTCAGAAATAATGTAACACTTGTAACACATTGTAACATGTCGCTACACTGAACACGGTAGAAAAAAATAGGCTGCGGTTTTCTACTGGGACATTAAATCATTTGTAACACTTGTAACACTTGTAACACTGTTAGTGTTACAAAATGCCTAGTGGAGGAAAAATGTACCGGATTCATGCAATATATGCGGAAAGTGACGGTTTACTACTTTATAACTTTATATACACATGATGTTATACTATTTTCGGTAACATTGCACTGTTAACATGTAAATGAGTATATGAATGTTATCAAAATAGAGTCTAAAATACCTACCACACATTCAGGGCGTTGTATATAAATAATTACAAGCTTTTTAAAGAACACCAGCTTTGACGTAAACTTTTTGTCGAAACTCCGGCTGAAAAATATTTATAATAATTAATTAATAGTATTCTTTTAAAAACTAATTTTAGTCAAGAACACAATCGATAGTATTGTCAGAATAAATATAAAATTATAGAATTATAGTTAGTAAAAGCTCAGTTAATTTTAATTTTGAAATTAAAAAGTTCGAAACTATATCTGATCTATTCGCTTGTCAATGTCAGCTTTACTCGATACTCAATGGAGGGAAAAACAAAAATTCTGTTTTGTTTATGTCTTAGAAATCCACTAATACCGTCACTTTAATTTCAATGTTCGAATTTTTATCATCGGAATGACAGACAGCAGGAGGTCTGGAAGGTTAATCAATTTTAAACTAGAATCATTGGAAAATGACACCCCCCCCCCCCCCCAAATTGGCAAAAAATAAGATTTAGAAAATTTGACACTGGTCAGCTGGTGGAAAATCAGCTAACTGGCTAAACTTTAAGTAAATAGCTCATTTGAGCTCACATATTGAGATAGTTAAATCTAGCAAATTTATTAATTTAATGTGATTTAAGTCCATTTCCTCAGTTAAACATTTGCAGCGAATTATCATATTGACAAGAATAGACTTTTACACCCACGTTGACGGTGACAAAATCATTCTTAATCAGTTAAGTCTTAAGAACTGTTATGGTAGGCCAAATTCACATTTAATAAATAATTGCAATGAAGTGCAATTAATTTTGCTTTAGCGCAATTGAATTGCACTTCAGCACAATCAGTCTTAATCAGTTTAATATGATAATATGATCTGTTAAAGTGTTATGGTACTTTGTAGGCCAAATTCACATTTAATAAATAATTGCACTTCCTGGCATCAGTGCAATTAATTTTGCTTTAGCGCAATTGAATTACACTTCAGCAGAATTATTTCATTCATGAGTTTAAAGCGCAAAGATATCCCTTGTGGTATTAGCGCAGAAAATTTGCTAAAATCCAACCACTATAAAATTCACAACACTATATGCACAGATATCCATTTAATTGCCGATGAGAATTAAAAAATGTCACAAAATTTAATCCATAGCACAAAAATCCATGCAAAAGATGGTACTGTGCTGCCATAAGTAATTGATGCAGTAGCTGGGGTTATTATGCATTTACAAATGTGGTTAAACCATTAACAGTTCCGTGACTCCAGTGGCCCGCTATTAAATGATATAAATGCCAAATTTTGGGAAACTCCAGTCATGGAAGGGTTAATGATTTGCCTGCTTTAGTTGCTGGACAGCTGGTTCATATACTGGTGCCAGTATAACTTTTGTCAATTTGTAACGCAAATTGTTTGATTATGCTTTGATAGACGAAAGTGGGCTTAAGTTACAAATGTACATGTACTAGTATATGTCAGACCAATGTCATTTTATTATTATAGATCTAAAAAGAAGATAGATTATGTAGGACTGGATGCAGGAAGTGGCAGTGATGGTATGTACAATTTAACACTTTCCCGAGAGCTTTCCGATGAATGGCAGCAAGCCATACCGGTATTTCCGACTAAATCCTGAAAAGTTACCCATAATTCTGCTGTGGTTAAGAGGTCGATTACTTAGGGCATTACTGTATCTGTATCTGTAGATATTGCAGTGCAGGAACCTTTCGGTTATAAATGCACTGGTCCAGGTGCTACCATGGCCGAGTAACTTTGGTGACTCTAGTAGTGTTCTTTAACGTGCACGCACCGAGGCATGTATACACGGGTCAGTCATTAATGTCCGTGCCCGATCGGACAGCGTACTGCACCCACAACAACATACCTGGACAAATGTTGTAATGGGGGAAGTCGGCATTTTGCATTCGGATCTTTATTCAGTGATCTCGAATGAGACTTTTCTCGCTATCTGACCGAGTTCTGATTTTTTGTCAGAATATCATGACCAGGTTGCGATCCTTGGTCCGCTAGCATCAGAGACCAGAATGCTACCGACTTCTACTAAATAGAATCTCCATTTCAGTTATAAACATTGGAATGGTCTATTACCTATATGGCTGATTTTATGTATGCCGAAAAAAAATCATAAATTTTGTACTGTGTTTTTATGTCGGATACATTGGGTACAAATTAGAAAACCTATATCCTGAACTAATTTACAACCCATGGGTACATACCGGTAGGGTACCATACTGTACACATGGTTACTATACCAATCGGTTACATTGATTTAATCTAATATTTTTTCTTAGAAATCCCAACTTATCAGGTTAGTTCGGAGAATATGTTTTCTAATTTGTACCCAATGTACCCTGGGGTTTCAAAATAAAGTAACCAATGTAACTTTAGCTGATAGGTAAACTTAAGTAACCATGTGTACCCTATGTACCCATGGGCCTGAAAGTAGTTCAGGGAATATGTTTTCTTATTTGTATCCAATTTACTCCTGGGACTTCTAAGAAGAAAAAACAACTAAAATACCCAATGTAACACATTAACAGTTTAACATATACAGTAATGCGCCCTAAATAATCGACTGAGTGAGAGCTCTCCGATGAATGGCATTAAGCCATATTTCCTACTAAATCCTGAAAAATTACCCATAATTCTGCTGTGGTTAAGGAGTCGATTATTTAGGGCATTACTGTAGGTTAAGTAACCATAACTAACCATGTGTCCCCTGTGTACCCATGGGTTGTAAATTTGTTCAGTGAATATGTTTTCTATATTTGTACTTCTGAAATGTAACCAATGTACCCAATGTAACAGCATGATACAAAAGTTCTGATATTTTGCTGCGTACCACAATTAGACATATGTGACCCGCCATATCAAATCCAGTTGTAAGTCGGGATTTTTTTACCCTGTGCCAATGCATTCTCTTATATATGCGAGTCGACCATAGGTCGCCTCGCATATATAAGAGAATGCATTGGCCTAACAATTTTAATAATTTTTTCTATAGAAAACAATCAACAATCGCATACATTATTTCTGAGACAAAGTTTGTCACTATTGAGGAAAGATTTAAAAAAAAATATTCTGATATACAAGCGTATTTTAAGGCTGTCATGCATTGTATATAAACTCTTTAAAAATGGGGTCATGTAGTTGAATTAATATAGCTCATGGTAATTGAACATGGTACTTAAATTGTTTTGAACTTTTGTTCACATGTAGCATTAATATCTAACTTTTAAGAGAATTGACTCGTGATGTTTGTCAGGTTTGAAAACTGAATCTGATTTGAGGGAAAGGGAGTGAATAGTCCAATAAAACAACATAATGTGCATGATATGACTTAAATTTTCTCATGTGATTATGTCCCTACTTCATTTTGCAAGATCAAAGCTGCTCTTGACTAATTATTAGCTATTTATTTAGTTTATTCATCTCTATTAAATAACTAAATGTAGTTAGGGATTTATAACATGTAAATATGCAAATGGGAACTAATAAAAGCAGCAAGTCCAAGGCAGCTTTGATCTTGCACACAAACACTCTTGACACATTCTATTGAGTCACGTCAACCATCTCATTCTGTAGTATATCTTGATTGCAAGATCATGTAGTCTGACTACTCAAATACATGTACATGCATATGTCACAAGTTAAACTGCTTGCGAATGATATAAGGGCCTGCAAAAAAACATTATGTTCACTTTAATATGAATAGATTGATTAAAAAGTATCGATTATGGCTGCTGATCTGATATCTCCTAGAAATAAAAATAAAAATTGGATATATTAACCCTTTACCCAACAAACCGGCCAAAACCGGCCAAATAAAGCTTCAACAGCCTAAAATATATTCGGTTTGTCTCAATAGAACCATACAAATATGGATATCATTGGAACCGTCTCCTTGACCACATTGTGATAGTTACAGTTATGCCCTGTGCCAATGCATTCTCTTATATATGCGAGTCGACCATAGGTCGCCTCACATATATAAGAGAATGCATTGGCCTAAAAAAAATTTTTTTTAACACTTTTTACCATTTTTTCTTACATTCTTTAACAATTTTATAATTTTTAACGTGTTAAGCCAATGCATTCTCTTATATATGCGAGGCGACCTATGGTCGACTCGCATATATAAGAGAATGCATTGGCACAGGGCCGTTCTGTTGGGTAAAGGGTTAAGAGGTTATTAATTACTGGTAGATATCACATTTTTGCCTTGAGCGACCTATTATTGACCCCGGCTGATATCACTCCATACTCGGCTGATAACCCACCAAACTCACCAAACTCAGCTGATGTCAGTTGTGACATTACCATGCAAAGCATAGTGTTTATGTCCATTGTAACAACTGTTCAGGGGAACGCAGCCAGTGATAGTCCGATATAATGACAATTTCTAAATTGACTTGAAGTAATAGCATAAATTTCAAACTGGTGTTTACTCAATAATTTCAATTGAAATCATGAATATATACTTGGACATATAACGTGCATGGTCATACGTAAAGTGCAACTTGTCCATATCTTATTTATCTATGTATGATCTGGTGTACTGACTGAAAGCCTTGAAATAGTGTGTCTGACATTTTCAGAAGGAGGTCCCCAGAAGGTGAATTTAGTGATTTTACCCAGCGCAGTGGGCTAGCATGATAGGCTGATAGCATCATCAAATTTACCCTCAGGAGACCACATTCTGCTTAGGCCTAATCTTCTGTGAAGTATCTAAAATCTGAAATGAACATTGTTTTTACCTTTTCCCTTCTGTTCAGTTTCTAATTCCCCTAATTTACATAAGATAAAGTGGATAATTTAGAGGTGACTAATGGGTGAACATCTCCAACTTCAACTGGGGGAATTCAATCTGAAGTTTCCCATAGCAGTTGAGGTCAAAGCAGAATGAGGTTCACAGAGGGTGAATTTGGTGATGCTAGTACGCCGTGCTGCCCGATATATTATTGTATCATTTGTTGTTTTATCAACAGATGACTTTGCTAGCTCCACTCCACCTCCTCAAAAGAAATCAAAGACAGTGAGTGATAAGAAGAAAAATGAGGCGCCAAAAAGACAGAGAAATACTATAGATATCGACGATGAGTTCCGACCCGAAAAGACGGCAAGGATTGAGAAGAAATCTCTTAACAGGTTAGGTTATACCTACATGTAGTTCACCCATGATTACCCTCAGATCAAGTACGTTTGAATGTTTATTTGCACATGTTTACAACACATGAGTGGTACATATATATGTATTTATTACATGTTTTACTAAGGAGTGTGTGAAAATTGTCAACGAAACTACCGCACTAATTCTCCATTCTGTCAAAAGGAAGTATGACTGGTGCGCTCTGGTAGAGATTGATAATATTTATTTTTTCAATAGTTATGCTTATCACTGAAAAGCTAAGTAAAGTGTGACATCAGCAACCATCGATAGGCTTCTGACTTCAGAAATGTCACTTTGTAGTTTACATCTCTATCGATTAAATACACAAACACTTTATTTTTCAAATGTGTTCACAAAACTCTTTTTACTCGTGTTATTGTTTTTGCTCAGTTTTAAATTCGGCTCAGATGGGTACTCAAAAAACATTACTGCATGAATTTAAATACGAGTTAGAAACGGGGTTCGCGCTGGCCCAAAATTCCCAGGTGCCAACACTGTTGCCAATTGCATTATTTTTAGAGCCACTTTATACTTTCTGTTGCCACTTTTTTCCGACCAATATTTTTTGGTGCCACTTTTGAATTTGGTTCAGCAAATTACCTATTATATGTATATATTTATTTACTCCCTGTTGTACATAGCATGATATTTAAATCTAATTTGAAACATAGTACACATACCTTTGGTTAGCTCGTGTTTCAGAATAAGATCTTTCTTCATGATACTACAACCAGATACGAACATGTTGGTAACATTCGCAGCACGGCATGTAGAACAGAACATAACCTTTTTGTCTCCATCGAATGATAGCCATTCGCGAGATATTTTCCACTCATTCGGAATTTTCGTTTTGGCGAACTTGCATCTTTTTGTGGCGTTCTCGTGACATTGGACACTAATATGTTGCTCATTTTAGGTGGTGTAGCACACGTCGATGTTAAATCAACCACTTTATTTGGACTACCGGTAATGTCTGAATGTCCGAAGAAATCAGTAATTTTCTTCATTTTAGAAGGATGTTGCGTGTCTGATGCATTTTAAATGAAATCTAACTTGCGCTTACATATTTGCCGTATGTCACAATTTGTGAAAGCTGAGTTACGAATGACATATTTATGATAATTTATCTAACACCTACTATCAATACACAGCTTCCGGACGATGTAGACTTCAGGAAGACCTTTGTTTGGCTAATGTTTGTCAAATTGGAGTCAATAGCCGTACTTAGTGTTATTATCGAGTAGAAATTCGAAACCCTTTCACCACAGCGATAAAATAAGTCGATCTGACATAAGATGCGAATCTATTATACTCTTTCAATTAGAACCCAATTAGCTATGTCGCGACCGGATGTCGATGTGTGTTTTGTTTCCGACCGATTGACTGCAAGCTTTATTATATGCCCGATGGGCACCAATTGCCAAAAAGCTAGGTGCCACTTTTTGTAGCCAATCGGTATTTTTTTGGAGCCATTTCATTTTTATGTTTACCCATACCATGTATGGTAAACATAGTGTCGTTGTCCGGATTGACCACTCGTCGTCCGTCCGTCCGTCCGTCTGTCGAGCCGTCTGTCTGTCTGTCTGTCCGTCCGTAGACACTTTACGTGTAATGCGATAACTCAAACATTTTTTACCTGATCAAAACCAAATTTTGTATATGGGGTTTTCAGCCCAAAATACAGATCGAGTTCGAATATGGGTTTGATCCGACTTTTTTTGACAGAGTTATGGCCCTTTTTCGACTTAGAATTCACGCATTCTGCCATAACTCAAACATTTTTTATCTGATCGGAACCAAATTTGGTATGTGAGTTTCTCGGCCCAAAATACAGATCGAGTTCGAATATGGGTTTGATCCGACTTTTTATTACGGAGTTATGGCCCTTTTTCGACTTAGAATTAATGAATTCTGCCGTAACTCAAACATTTTTTATCTGATCGGAACCAAATTTGGTATGTGAGTTTCTCGACCCAAAATACAGATCGAGTTCGAATATGGGTTTGATCGGAGTTTTTTTTACGGAGTTATGGCCCTTTTTCGACTTAGAATTCATGAATTCTGCCATAACTCAAACATTTTTTATCTGATTGGAACCAAATTTGGTGTATGAGTTTCTCAGACCAACATACAGATTGATTTCGAATATGGGTTTGATCGGATTTTTTTTAATGGTGTTATGGTCCTTTGACATATGATTCACACATACATGTACTTCGATAAATCAACCATTTTTCATCTGATAGGAACCAAATTTGGTATGTGAGTTTCTCAACTCAAAATACAGAACGAGTTTGAATATGGGTTAGATCCAATTTGTTATACCAGAGATATGGCCCTTTTTAAACTAAGAATTATCCAGATTATAACCCAAGTAACTTACAATTAATGAATACCTGCTTCTCTGTGAGCAAGATAAAAGACAATATAGTTTATTGCTTTGAGAGTTATTTATAGCCCTCATATGTTAGGTCTGTATAAGAGACACAGTGAATTATTGGATAAATTGATTTAGCTATCTTTTTAACCACAACTTAGCCAGGTGAATTTATTTAACTAGACCAATGGAGCTCTCTAAGTCCTTGGATGATGGGACTACATTGGATCAAACAAGGCAGAGATAGGTGATTTAACCCCTTTTACCCATTCCATGTCTTTTAACCTTTTCCATTAAATAAATAATTATATTATTTTGATATCTCACATGGCAATTTGCAACAACATGAATAGAACTGCTCACACTATGATAGTGGTGACAGGCTCTAGAGTTTAGATGTTATATTAACCCTTCTATATTGACTCATACATTCCAATAATTTGTGTTATTACTGGTTATTATGTACATTTGTCATATACTACTTTAGATCATAACAGTATACTCTATAATTCAACATTAAAAGATTATGATTCTGATCTTAACAATTTACTATCGCCAAGGGATGGGTTAAACATCTGCCGATCGTGATCGGCCTCTCGTTGTTTATAGCAATTTGCTAAATTGGCAATAGGCAGCGCGAACCCTGGTCAGAAATCAATGTGTTTTCACATTTAGTCAACTTAAAGATTTATTCAGTGTTCCAGAACTCCATTTACAACAACGACATAAAACATCTGAATTAGTATTTTCTTCTTTGTTCTGTTAAAAAAATGTTGAAAACGAAGTATGACATACAGTAATGCCCTAAATAATCGACTCCTTAACCACAGCAGAATTATGGGTAATTTTTCAGGATTTAGTCGGAAATATGGCTTAATGCCATTCATTGGAAAGCTCTCAATGTATCTGAACATTTGCTGAGAAATTACTTGAGAGCTTTCCGATGAATGGCAACAAGCCATATTTCCGACTAAATCCTGAAAAAATACCCATAATTCTGCTGTGGTTAAAGAGTCGATTATTTAGGGTATTACTATAAACTAGATCCATAAATACAAAAGAAAAGACTATCATTTTGTTATTGATAAATTAACAAATTAATTTTTGATGTCTCTCTAAAACATCGAAAGAATATGAAATAAATACACAGAAAATTTTATATCAGATTAAAAAATTAAATATGTTTCATAAAATTTATGATGTATCGCACAGCGGGCTAGCACCACTAAATTCACCCTCTGGGGACTTCATTCTGATTAGACCTCATCTTCTCTGGAAAGTTTTTTTTATTATCAAATTAACAAGCTTTTTAGGTTCTTTAGAAACTTCTTCTTTTTTTTAGTTTCTCCATATCCCCAAATTGGCAGACAACACAATGCATTTTAGTGGTGCCCATGGCCATGGGTGAACATCACCATCTGGCATCTGTACCATCTGGGAACTTAAATATGAGTCTAGGTCTCCCATAGCAGATGAGGACATGCAGAACGAGGTCCCCAAAGGATGAATTAGGTGATGCAAGACCACTGTGTGGCATAGCGTCACTAAATTCACCTGGGGGCCTCATTTTGCAAATGTCGGGCACCATATTTAAGGCCTTGTTATATCTCAAATATTTGAAGTTGCTGATAGTGCCTTCTTTTAATATTCTAGAAAGTCCATAGAGGAGAAATTGCTTGATAAAGAATTAGAATCTGTTTTGGAGTTATCTTCACAACAATCACAAAATACTTCAAACTGCGATGAAGATTCATCAGACAATGATTTCTCTTCTAAATCGAAGCAGCAGATATCATTACCAAAATCCCAGAATGCATCTGGTGGAGAAGCAGACGATACAGACAGAGAGTTATCACCTGAATTGAAACACTCATCAGGAGATACATGTACATCAATAGAAATTGTTACTGTACATGAACCTCCGTCATCACCTCTCAAAAAGATGGCTTCACCGCCAACGCTTCCAAGAAAGACTGTGTCGGCACCAGCCCTCCCCAAAAAGACGGCTTCACCATCAACAACACTTCCTAAGAAGATTTCATTGCCAGCAGTGAACAAAAAATCTGCCTTGGGTGTGTATTACTCTTTTATTACTAGTATATACTAGCTGGGGTACCCGGCATTGCTCGGGTGAAGAATGCAAGTTATTAGTGGTCATTCAAGTCATTTTAAATACTTATTAGTCATCTGAGGTAAATGGCACCCGTTGCATGACTATCCAGATAAATATCCCTCCCAATCCCCAAAAAATTGCACTTCTCAAAAATTACTTTTGCTTCTAAAAATAGGCGCCTTGTGTGTTGTATAGGGCCAGACATGTGGCTCAACCACGTGTTGATTTCCATGTATTTTTTAATTAGCTGTGCTATTAAAAGTAAAAATGCTGCATAATTTAGCAACTTTAAGTATTAATAAGTCACACATAATATAAAGAACACCTACAGTTTTTGTTTGAATATCTGAAACATCTCATTTGTGTCTGGAAAAAATATCAGATTTTCACTTGCGGCATGCAGCCTCTCGTGAAAATTCTATATTTCTTCCAGACACTCATGACATATTTCGGTTAACTGTAGGTATTCTCTATGTAATATTATTTCTATTGAACATTACTTCTTAAAGGGGTACTCTACAGTAAATCCGGCCATTTATGGGACCATCTCCTTTTATACTCAACAGAATATTTGCAACAAATGAATTAATTTGAGCCATGGATTAGTGCAAAATACACTCACGTGCCTACAAACGATGCAAACAACATGGTAATTATAATGAATAATGAAAATGAATAAATGGCTGGAGTCATAAATATTCAAATCTTCAACTTCGTGTTCATTTTCATCCACAAAAATGCCAAGAAAGGTTGTACATGTATGTTCTGATTCGAAAATATTTGAATCCTATGATCAAATTGAAACTTGAAGCTTCGCAGAGACCTAAAGGTCGTTCCACACAGCATGCGGTACGTGCAAATTGGGCGGATTTGTCTAATTAGAACACACAGGCCTGATAATAAGGTGCCTGTCAATTTTCAGGGCTAGTTGATTCGGCAGGTGAGTTGTAACACACTCCTTAGCGGTTTCCGACTTCCATGGCCACCGTCCTGTTGTCTATATCAACCAACGCCTTTTATGGTGTCCGATGAGCGTCGGCGTTCGGCGCCTTAACCGGGCGTTTGGTTCATCCCACAGCGCCAGTTCTGCGTGCAGAATGAGGTACCCAGAGGGTGAATTTAGTGATGCTATCCCGCATTGTGGGCTAGCATCACTAAATTCACCCTCTAGGGACCTCATTCTGCTTAGGCCTCATATTCTCTGGCAAGTTTATTATCAAATTTCTATAGAAACTTCTTCACATAGATAGTGTTGAAACGATTAGCGAGAGTCAACAGAGGTAGTCGACTAGTCAGACTCCTTCTAAGAGTTCCTGTTTCTATGCCCATATGACTTATAAAATTGGGCCAATTGGCCATGTGGCATCACAGTTTTGAGTATCCAACTCTTCGTTTCAGAACGTTCAAACGGAAAGCACGTGAACTACATTGTATATAATCTCCCGTTTTGCCCGCGAGTCTCCCAATTTGATGTCTTTAAAGGCTCTCCTGCAACATCCATATAATCTCACGGTTTGGGCTGGGACTAATATCTAGTCCCAGGTTTGGGGAATGCAGGTAATAAAAACATTTTATTTAAACAAAATTGTCGCCAGTGTGTTCTATTGTCTCTCTGAATAGGCACCTCATGTCGTGGGGGGGGGGGGGGGTATTAGAATCTATACGAATTATGTTTCATATATCTTTGAAGCCATTTTGTTACATCATTACTCTAGTATTACACGTGCCACAGTGAGAAGTTATCACTAGCCAATTGCATCACATCGAACTAGACAGTGTTCAGTCGGCACGGCAGCGACACTTCATGTCTTTGATGATCAACATAAAAGAAACCTCGCCTACACGTGCATACATTGGGTTCAGTTCAGGTCATGGATTTCATTGCCTGTGCATGACTGATGGCAGTGGCATCGTTAAAGGAACAATGCAATAAGGCTTTAAGAAGTTAATATGTGTTAACTGTTACAGATTATGTGCTAATATGGCCGTGCAATGGCACTGCTGTCATGATAGCACATAGGTAGTGCTTTTTCCCGACTAATCGACTAGCAGGTTTCGGGATCGACTAATTTAATAATTGTGTTGACTTCGACTAGTCGATTAATTGTTTCAACACTACACATAGATTTCTATTTCTTTTTTAGTTTAGTTTCTCTATAGCCCCAAATTGGCAGACGGCACATTGCATAATCGAGGTTCCCAATGGGTGTATATCACAATTTTCACCATTTGGTAACTTCAATCTGAGGCTATGTCTCCCATAGCAGATGAGGCCATGCAGAATGAGGTCCCCAGAGGGTGTGTTTGGTGATGCTAGCCAACTGTGTCGGATAGCATCACTCAATGCCTTTCTGTGGACCTCATTCTGCAAATGACAGGCACACTAAACTCAGACTGTATGATATGGGCAAAAAATTTTGAAAAATTACCTCACTGTCCTAATCTGACGGTGTGGAATCATGCGATACCATGTGATTCATCTGCCGTTATTCAGCGTGTTCTGATCTTTACAATGACAATAAAGAATGAAGCCACTGGAAGCACAACATTTTTCTGTCATTGTCAGTTTTGGACTGCGATTGTGCATCGCTGCCCCAAGAGCACAAAAACTGTATATACGAATAACCACTGTAGACGCAGAAAACGCCAAATGTGACCCGCCATATCAAATCAAGGCTTAAAATAAGTGGTCTGACACGGACAATTGTCAGACGCCAAATTCAAATTTTTATAGGTTGTCAGGCTCTGCTTTTAAACTGTCTGACATAATGTCAGGTTGA
Organism: Siphonodentalium dalli; assembly: GCA_032622095.1. Lineage (NCBI taxonomy): Eukaryota > Metazoa > Mollusca > Scaphopoda > Gadilida > Siphonodentaliidae > Siphonodentalium > Siphonodentalium dalli. The sequence goes on from CP136067.1 coordinate 96,492,868, forward strand.
AATATTGACATATTTTAAAGGAAAATATCACTGGTAATGTGATTTTTGCAAAATAAATTGAAATAGTGTGCTGTTAAATGAAAATTATTCTATTGGAGAGTAGTTTTTAATTACTGTTTTTTGCCAAAATCAGTCTTTTTCAGATATATGATTATTAGAACTTGGATGTCAACAAAATATTGGAATTGGATAACTTATTGAATGAGTATTTCCTATAACCTTAGAAATGAGCATGAATTTGGCAAGCATATTTGATTTTGTTGCCAGGGTGGGCAGATTAGATTAGCATTATTTATAGTAAAAAAGTGACAATTCAGAAAATGAATATACTTGTGAGATAATAAATCATTATTAGTTTCACTTGACATTATTTCGGGTGATAAAAAAGACATGTCAGGCCTCATTTTGAAATGTCAGACCATGTCTGTTTGGTGCCTGACAAAATGTCAGACAGTCAAATAAAAATAATTTTAAGGCTTGTATCAAATCCAGTCGTAAGTCGCCTTGCATATATTATAAGAGAATGCATTGGCCTAACAATTTTTTACAATTTTAATAATTTTTTCTTGTATTCTTTAACAATTTTATAATTTCACCCATACAGAGCCCCAGACAAACATGAGCAGACAACACTCTTCTATATGCTTCTATATATATGTGTGGGGCTCCCTGCAGGGTAATGGATGTTTTTTATTTTATGTCCTAAAAATTGTAAGAAACATTTATTTAAAAAAAATGATAAAAAATTGTTAGGCCAATGCATTCTCTTATATATGCGAGGCGACCTATGGTCGACTCGCATATATAAGAGAATGCATTGGCACAGGGTAAAAAAAATCCCGACTTACGACTGGATTTGATATGTCGGGTCACAAATACTCTTTTGCCATGTGGAATGGTCTTAAAGGCATGGATGGCCTTCATTACAGGTTATATTTTAGAAATAACAGTTACCAAATTATGCAAAGTTTCTCAAGAATATTATACTAATAGTATACATGTAGCATAATGATAGAATATGAATGCGATATTATCCACAAAACATACTTTGTGTGAGCCGAGCATTTGTTTATATACAGTATGTAAATAGTGAGCGATAAGCAAAACACTCAACACCATGGCAATTTTTTTAGAGAGTGATTCAGGGTGACCCATTCAACAACGAAATCTTGAGAGGCGATGATTAGCCAACGCTATACATGTACCACTATTAGTGGTCCATTAGTGGGATCTCCCCGTTGTTGAAAGTGGTTTGCTTATCGCATATTCTTTAAGTAATGTTTGTTTACATAACATGTCGTTGGTTTACATAACACAGAGTAATAATATGCAATTTATGCGATATTTATGATTGGTATACATAAGAACAAAGTTTGTCTATAATATAATAATATTTTTTCTGTTTATGGCGGTTTTAATGGATGGTGCTATTTTAACAGCAATACCCACCGCTAACGCTTGCCGTATCTTTAAGATCTATGTTTATTGAATTCTAACAATTAATGCTGATGAATGGTACCATTGTTTCAAATTGTAAACATCAACATTCAAAATTTTGAATCACACCAACAAGACAAGATTTGTCCAATCTGGGTAACAAAATACCTGTTTAGTTTTTTAATGCTCATTTAAAAAAAAATGGGACTTACATGTATTATGTCATTGATATGTTTGTCCTTCAGTCCATTCACTTTTGGTTTCTGGATGATAACTTTAGACAGTCTGAACTGAGTGAAACGAAATTTGGTATGTGGGTTTACTAGAATAAGATACAGGTCAAGTTCAAATTTGCGTCCGCACACCAATTTTCACCAGAGTTATGGCTCTTTTTGTTGGAATTTGCACTCAATTTCGTTTCTGGGTGATAACTTTAGAAAGTCTAAACTGAATGGATTGAAATTTGGTATGTGAGTTTAGTAACAGGTAAATTTAGAATTTGGGTTCTGCCCGCTAAAATTTCACCAAAGTTATGGCCCTTTGAATTACTACAGGCGTATTTTGCCATGCTCTTGTGTTTTAACATATCTAATTATTCTGATTTTAGCTGCAGGCTCTTCACTATCAGCCCAAAGTGGATCCACAAAATCAATCGTTTCATCATCTCGATCTCCGCTCATGGCAGCCAACCGATCACCACTGAATGTGGTACATGTACCTGCTCGTTCACCATTGGTTGCTACTTCTACGCGACCACCACTGGGAGGAGTTACGATCAATTCACCGTCGTCACTGAGACTCGGACTGTCACGAAACCAGAGAGTAAAGCCTCTGCATGCATCTGTTAGAGTTCAACCATGATAGAAAATATTGAGGCCACATAAGGCCAAAAAAAATTTATTTCAGTTTTTAGATAATTTGTTCTCTAAATCAATGAGGGAGGGAGGACTTTATTTTTATTTTTTATTTTTGTTTGCAGATCGTAAGCATGGATCATGATAGCTTCCCTTATCTAGTAATAGTCAGAAAATGTAGAAGGAACTTTATTTTGCATATACACTCTGATTAATCTGATATAAAAATTATATTATGCTATTAGTGTACCTAGGAAATTTATGATTACATGTTATAATGGAGAGGTGTCAATTTATAGACAAGTAAGACAACAATAAATTAGAACATTATTGGTAATCCCTATGTCATACAGGTATACTGGTAGCACAATGTAATTTTTATATCCGATTAAATGAGTGTATATGCAAAACAAAGTTCCCTCTATATAATCATGATCCATGCTTACAATGTGCACAAAAAAATAAAAAATAAATTCCGCCCTCCCTCATTGAATCAGAAAAAAATTTGTCTGAGACTCAAATAATATTTTTTATTTGGCCTAAGAGGTTCTGATTCAATTATGTTCCATATTTGTTTCTATTTCTTAAACTTGCTGTTTCTCATCACATTTCAAGATCACGTGGACACACATATTAATTTAATGCTAATATAGAAAAGACAGCCTGCGCAGTTAAATATTTAAGTCAATATAGTTAGCATTGGGGTGACTTTGGTCACAGCCCAAAAAATAATAACTTGTATCTGCTAACAAACTGAAAGAAAATTGGCAGTGTCACCAAAAATGTCGCCAAAAATGTCAGACCGCAATTGGGCAACTTGCCAAGCTAGTGTAGGTAGTTAGCGTTTTGATCAATACAAGTCGGATAAAAGCGCCATTTTTTAATATCTTGTTGGACAGCATCTCTAGTCTAGGAATTTTCTCAAGAACCAACTTTTTGACCGACGTAGAGCCGAAAATTTAAGATGGCGTCCAAGATGGCCGCCGGTTTGACGCTGGTACACTTAATAGCTTTGCTTCTCAATTTTATATGTTTAACATAACGAATTCCACCCTATTATCTAAGAATGGTGGTTATCGAATAATAGCCCCCACTTTTAGTTGAAAAATGGCCACAATTATTCAAGATGGATGCCAAAATGGCGGCAAAAACATGGAAATTTTTTTTTTTTCCTTATTTTTGTTTAAATACTTTACAATTTTAGAGATAATATAAGAGAAGATATCAACAATGTGTTGACTATTCGATGGAATAACCTCTGTGAAAGAGTCATGCACACTAAAGGCGAAGTAGTGTAGTTTGTTCTGGTACAAATGTGAGGTAGAATATGTGCTATGTAAATGAGCAAAATTATTCTCCGACAGGTTTTCATTCTGTAAATGCTTAGAAACGAACCATGAATGGCTCTGATGTCTTCAATTCTATTTGCGACACTACTATATGGTTGGATAAATTGAATAAACATTTTAATATCGAGATATTTACAAATAACAATTTAGTAGTGGATTTACCACGAAATTAGGAAACACCAAATGACAAAACCCATAATCGTCAAACTCAATTTGGTTCTCAAAACAGGAACACATGGAAGGTATTCTGCAACACATCTTCAAATTATAAATACTATGAAATTTGAAAATGCACTTTGTTTTAAAAAAACTGAATTGAACAATTCACTTCTCACAACCACACGGCTGCACAACTTCGTACATGGAAGTTTGCTTCTTGAACATTTCCACCTGAAACAAACCAATATGCAAACACATTTAGTCAACTCTGTGCACTCTCTAGCTGCGTCTAGGTTGTCATCCATACAGTAACAAAAGAACTGTCAATCAATTTCCATCCAAAGAAGTCAGGTGTTGGAAACTTTGCATCTACTGTGGGGCTTACAGTCCAGATACCAGTCTGATATATATAGCACGATATTCATTTGAAAGAGCATGTTCCTCGTTGGTGGTATTGAACATTTCATGTCTAGCTTCATTAACTGAGGTCAGGTTCACAGATTTGTCATAAACAATCTCAACGAAATGCTAAATACACTCAATAGTGGTGATGAAACATCAAGAACCACACAGGGATTCCTCGTAATTGGCATCAAGCATTCTGTGAGCTAAGCTTTACAAGCATCCCAAAATTGCGCTTACCCTTACCAAGGAAATGGGAAGTTGAGTCGCATCCTGATATCGGATGGAATATTGGAAGTACAGTTGAATTTTGTTTAGCCCATTGAATTGCACATATCAACTATGTTGTAGGTAACATGGGATTTAGACTTCTCGAAAGACAAACAGTTTCAAATGTTTGCATTGAAGAAGCATAGCATGCAGATGTCCCAACATGATCACGATAATATATGTGTCAACAGTGTGAACAATAATCGATGAATTATCGGTTTGTAGCATATGAAATATATCTTCTTCTCACACCAAAACCAGCGATTCCCCCATCTATAAAAGGAGGGGCGGTAATAAATGTGACTTCCTAAGCTGCATGAAGGTCCCATCCGATTCAAACTGCATAGAAACTGCAGAGCCAAATCCAAAGGTCGAGTGTAAGGTGTTCGACGGAGGTGCTCTGATACATTTACTGACACCTGAAGTCGGGCTTACCTTCTCAATGTATATCAGCACAAAGTTTATTCCATATGTTATGATGCAGCTCGCAGATTGTAGAAGTATTGACTTGGTTTTGGACAGGTAAATATAGGGTAGTATCGAAACAGGAACGTGAGAGAAACGTGGTTGTGGCATTCGAGGTAAGGTTGGGGCTTACTTCAAAAAATCAACCGAATTGGAATGACTTTCTCAGAAACACCACAACAGGCAAGAATTGTTTGCATTGGTCAATGAATGTCTCTTTAAATTGGAAACCCTAACAGGGAAAACCATCTTCGTAACGGAGGATGGTGATACCGTCCAAATGTGTAACCTATACTCTTTGGATATACGTATGAAGAAGCTGACAGTAGATTAGTCGGACATATATCTCATATGCTACACACTCATTATTCATCGATTATTGTTCGTACTGTTGACAAGGATATTATCGTGATTCTGTTGTGACATCTGCATGTTATGCTACTCCAATGCAAAGATTTGAAACTGTGTCTCTCGGCAAGTCTAAATCCCATGTTATCCGCAACATAGTTGATATGTACAATTCAATTGGGCTCAGAAAAAAATTCAACTTTGCTTCCAATATTACATAATTTCCATGCGATATCAGGATGCGACTCAACTTCCTTTTTCTTTGGTAAGGGCAAGCGCACATTTTGGGATGATTGAAAAGCTTACCCATGGCTAACAGAATGCTTGATGTCAATTACGAGGAATCCTTTTGTGGTACTTAATGTTCCATCACCACTATTTGTGTGTATTTAGCATTTCGTCGTGATTGTTTATGACAAATCTGCGAACATGACCTCAGTTAATGAAGATAGACATGAAATGTTCAGCAAAGGCCGTGCACACGAACAGTTACCACCAAAGAAATCGTGCTACTAGTATATATCAGGTTGGTATATGGACTGTAAGCCCCATAATAGATGCAAAGTGTCCAGCATCTGACTCACTGGGGGGAAACTATTTCACAAGAATCGATTCTATCGCCTTTCTGGTTCTGTCTCTATCGAACTAAGTCCCGACTCTTTCGCGATTTAAAACAAATATTTTCAAAGTTTTGACCGCCATTTATACACTAAATGTCAAAACAGAACTATTTTCTAAACAAATATCCGTAGATTAGGTCTTTGCTCGTGCTTATTGATGATAATAATGCGAAATCAGCAATTTTGTGCACACTTAGAGGCATAATGCATTTTTGTGCATTTCCTATTTAAATTAAGCAGCAATTTGATAAGTTTATCGGCCTTGACACTTTTAGTTGGGCTGGAACATATATCTCTGTATGATCGAACACTATAATAACCACATTTTCTATCATAAAACCTGACAAGTTCCAGCCCAAATTGAATGTGATAAAATCTGAGCATCAAACTGCTGCTTAATTCTCGTGGGAAATACACTCAAATGCACGTCTCTAAATGTGCACAACAAGCATCCGATTTTGCACATACAAAGACCGAATCTGTCGATTGTTATTGGAGAATACTTTCTGTATTGACAGTCAGTGTATAAACAACCTATCAAAACCTATCGAATATTTTTTTAACAAACCGCGAAAGAGTCGGAACTTAATTTGATGGAGACGGAACCGGAAGGGTGATATAATTGATTCTGGTGAAACAGTCCCCCCCCCCAATGTGACTCCTTCTGGTTGATATAATGATTATTTTGTTCCTGTATGGATGACAACCACAGAAGTGGCGAGAGTGTGCACCGAATTGAATAACTGTGTTTGCAAATCGGTTTGTTCCAGGTGCAAATGTTCAAAAGCAAACTTCCATGTACGTAGTTGTGCAGATGTGGTTGTGAGTAGTGAATTGTCAATTCAATTTATTAAAACAAAGTGTATTTTAATATTTGCTGATCCCGTCTTCCCACAACATGGCCACATGGAGTATATCCCAGAAACAATAGAACATACAAAATTATACATATGCATATATATGCAATACATTGCACTAATGTATATACTGTTGAATATGTGCTATTCGCATGATTGCTTCATATTCTGTTGCGGGAATAATTGAGGACACTATATGATACAAGGAAATAATATTATTTTTTATTCCGAACTCAAATATACTTTTGAGTATATGCTTCAATCATTTTGTGTATAATTTGACATAAAACACTGAATTTAAGTATTGGTAATTTGAATACGAGGCCTGATGATGAAGATATGTTGCAGAATACCTTCCATATGTTCTTGTTTTTTGAGAACCAAATTGAGTTTGAAGAATATGGGGTCTGTCGTTTAGTGTTTCCTAAATTCGTGGTAAATCCACTACTAAATTGATTTTTTATTCGTAAACATCTCGACATACAAAGTTGTATTCAATTGATCCAACCATATAGTAGTGTCGCAAATAGAATTGGTGACATTAGTGTCATTCACGGTTGGTTATTAAGCATTTACAGAATTAAACACAGTCTGAGAATAATTTCATTCATTTTATATAGCACATATTCTATCTCACATTACTACCAGAACGAACAATACTACTTCACCTTTAATGTGCATGACTTTTCCACAGAAGTTATCACATCAAATAATGAACACATAGTTGATATCTTCTCTTATATTATCTCGAAAATTGTAAAGTATTTAATAACAAAATAATGAAAAAACCCAATTTCTCATGTTTTGGCCGCCATTTTGGCATCCATCTTGAATAATTGTGGCCATTTTTCAACTAAGAGTCAAGGTTGTTATTCTATAAACACCATTATTATACAATGTGGGGAAATTCATCATGTTTACCATATCAAATCGAGAAGCAGATCTATTAGGTGTGCCACCGTCAAACTGGCGGCCATCTTGGACGCCATCTTGAATTTTCGGCTCTACGTCGGTCAAAAAGTTGGTTCTTGAGAAAATTCCTAGACTAGAGATGCTGTCCTACAAGATACTAAAAAATGGCGCTTTTATCCGACTTGTATCGATCCGAGCATTTTTTGTCGCTAACTGCCTACACTAAGCCTGCAAATAGCGTGTCTGTCATTTCCAGAATGAGGTCTTCAGAGGGCTAGCATCACCATATTCACTCTCTAGGAATCTCATTCTGCTTTAATAGGCCTCAACTGCTATGGGGTGAGACCTAGGATCAGATTGAATTTCCCCAGTTGAAGTTGGTATTGTTCACACAATTTATCTTCTGCAAATATGGGGATATATGAACTTCCCAGAAGGGAAAAAGTAACTAAAACAATGTCAATTTGGGACTATAAATACTTCACAGAAGATGAGGCTAAAGCAGAATGAGGTCCCCAGAGGGTGAATTTAGTGATGCTAGCCCGCTGTGCGGGTTAGCGCCACTTCACCCTCTGCAGACCTCATTCTGCAAACGACAGACACACTATTTGCAGGCTTGCAACTAGCATGATGGAACATGTTATTTATCTTCACAACAATTAGTCAAATTTCCAGATAAACTACCAGTACATGTTGTGTATATATTGAAAATATTTACTTTGTTAAAATACAATATTGAAAATCTTAAAAGCTTGTGTCTTTCTTTCTGAATGATAATCCGGCCGAGGCTTATATACCATTTCTGAAACCTATTGGTAGGATTGCTAAACAACAAGTACTCAAACATGGACTTGCTGCAGTCGAAGATATCATTCATCATGGATTCATGGTAAAAGACCAAAAGAAGTATGTTTAACCCTTTCAGTGCCAAGTCCGATTTAGCTCTAAGCTCTTTCCATCAATGTATCACATTATTATAATCAATAAATTTGAAAAAATGATCAAGGAATATGGGTTGATACAAAAATCGGACTTGGCACTGAAAGGGTTAAAACAAGGTAAAGAACCATTGAATCTTTTGGAAAGGAAACCATAAAGAACGTATCAACATCAAAATGCATAAATAGATCATCAATGTCTTTGAAAAATAGTTCTTATAGCAAACGAGTTAGAAATTAAGTCGAATAGATTACCTGTGAAGAAACCAAAACGATCTCTCGATATTTTTCATTAATCATGATGATGTAAAATGGATCATGTGAATTCAGCAAGTCCGAGTTAGATGCGTCTGATGTTCCACCAACAATGACAACGATGTTGGAATCACAATGGATAGAACATCATCCGATTTCTACTCTGAATAATATTATAATTATAATAGAATTTATAATTCCACCTTTCCAGTATTTAAACATTAATTTCAACTTTTTTGCATTGAAAATGAAACTCAGTGACGTACTGAACATTCTGAATGTTGATTGGCTAACAGGCATGCCAATTTGTCTTCTGCAAAATCACTTGGTGAATATTTTTAAATATTGGAAAGGAGTGGCATCTTTGATTCAAATGTCGGACTGATTTGGGCAGATTAACATTCATAGACTATCCATATATGGAGAGGTTATGGATTTGCATTTTTTTTATCAGAAAATTTTCTGTTTGAAATTGTCAGTATTTTCTCCAGGAGTAAATTCTGTCACCAACTAGCCAGTTCTCTGAAAGAATATTTTGTTTATCGTCCCTGTAATATAGTTTTCTAACAGTTCACCTAGTATAGCATTGTGTTCCAGATTTGTAAAATATAGCTTTTACTTGAGTGATTGGTATTGGAATTTTAGTAATCGTTACAGGTGTTTGTGAATTATGGCTGTTAGAAGTGAGAACGTATTCAAAATAGTAATTCCACTGGTGAAGCATAATGTCAACAGCGATGCATTTGTTAAAGTGCCCCACTCGTTTTTTAATTTTAATTTCCTTAATTTTTATTTTTTCACTTGTTTTCTTAATGACAAGTCTGCATATTTAATTTTTTTTTAGGAGGATTCCCATCCTGCACATATATTTGGGACTGCACATTGAATTGGAAGTGAGGTGGAAGTACACAATTCCAGCAAGTTGGGAGATAGTATTGCACATCAAATCTATGCTCAGTCATTGTCCGTGACATGTATCCCCATCATAATCAGTGTTCGCGCTGTCAGGGACATTGAGGCCAAATGCCTGAAAAAATACAATATGGCCCTTATAATATCGCCTATGCCCCAAAAAATGGCCCAAGGAAATTTTCTTTACAGAATAGCTCTGATTACAAGATAGTACAGTCAATAATCGACATATTAATTAAATCTAGCAATAAAGAACTCGCACCTCGCTGGCTGCAGGCTTGGATACTTCTCGACATGCGTGTTTACGATATCACAAATCACTAGCGATGCAACAGATCAAATTCCTTTTTTGGTCAAAGACCAACGTGTTCTCAATACAGTGTACACTGACTTCAGTCGTTCACCAAACATAAAATTGCATTAGAGAGAGTAAAAAAACTTCTATAACAACAACACAAAGAAAATTAAGCAAGTTTGTTATCTCATATATATTTTGAAGACCTCTGTTTGTCTGTCTGTCTGTCTGTATGTCTGTCTGTCATTGATACAAATCTACGATTCTCGACCGATCGGGTACGTGTGTGTAGTTTGACCAGGCGGTCGTCGTCGTATTGGTGAGCCCGTGCGGCGCCCGCTTCGCGCATGCGCAGACGAGATCTCGGAAACGGGTGGAGCTATCGACTTGAAATTTGCTATGTGAATGTATCTTGCACCGGATACAAATTTTATCGGGTCGCCGAGCCCGTGCGACGCCAGCTTCGCGCATGCGCAGACGAGATCTCGGAAAACGGGTGGAGCTATCGACTTGAAATTTCATATGTGAATGTATCTTGCCCCGGATACAAATTTTATCGGGTCGCCGAGCCCGTGCGACACCAGCTTCGCGCATGCACAGACGAGATCTCGGAAATGGGTGGAGCTATCGACTTGAAATTTGGTATGTGAATGTATCTTGCCCCGGATACAAATTTTATCGGGTCGCCGAGCCCGTGCGACGCCAGCTTCGCGCATGCGCAGACCAGATCTCGGAAACGGGTAGAGCTATCGACTTGAAATTTGGTTTTTGAATAGCCCGGACATCGTCGGGCTCATCGGCTAGTCTCCTATATATTTTGAAGACCTCTGTCTGTCTGTATGTCTGTATGTATGTCATTTATACAAATCTACGATTCTCAACCGATCGGGACGAAATTTGGTACGTGTGTGTAGTTTGACCAGGCGGTCGTCGTTGTCGTATTGGCGAGCCTGTGCAACGCCCGTGCAGCGCATGCGCAGACGAGATCTCGGAAACGGGTGGAGCTATCGACTTGAAATTTGCAATGTGAATGTATTTTGCCCCGGATACGAATTTTATCGGGTCGCCGAGCCCGTGCGGCGCCCGCTTCGTGCATGCGCAGACGAAATCTCGGAAACGGGTGGAGCTATCGACTTGAAATTTGCTATGTGAATGTATCTTGCCCCGGATACGAATTTTATTTCGATGAAACTTGGTATGTGGGGGTATTTGCCTGTGCGACGTGACCTTGAATGGGGGAGTGTCTTAAGCCTATTCGTTTGCCCATGCGACGTGACCTTGAAATCGGGTCAATTCAAGGTCAAATCGCCAATTTTGATGGGATTTCTACGAAAGTTTATACGTAGGGTTACTTTTGTCCACTGAGTGTTTTGGACAGGTCAATTCGAGGTCAAATCGGGTAAAACCGGATGGATTTCGACGGGTACTTTTGTCGGGCACTTTTGTCCGGGTAGTGTTTTGGACGGGTCAAATCGTGACCCCCACCTCACCTTGACCTTCAAAATGGACAATTCAAGGTCAAATCGCGCAATTCGCCGAAAAGCAGAGGGGACACAGCCCGGACGAAGTCGGGTCCACCTGCTAGTCTATTATATATTTTGGGAGATCTGTCTGTCTGTGTGTGTGTTCGCGATGGACTCGAAAACGGCCAAGCCGATTTCGATGAAACTTGGTATGTGGGGGTACTTTCGGACGGTGAGTGGCATGGGCCTATTAATTTGCCCGTGCGACGTGACCTTGACCTTGAAATCGGGTCATTTCCAGGTCGAACGCCCGAGTATCACAGGATTTCGATGAAAATTAGTGTCTGGGGATACTTTCGTATGGGGAGTGTCGTAAGCCTATTCGTTTGCCCGTGCGACGTGACCTTGAAATCGGGTCATTTGAAGGTCAAATCGCCAAATATCCTGGGATTTCGATGAAAATTGGTGTCTAGGGATACTTTCGTATGGGGAGTGTCATAAGCCTATTCATTTGCCCGTGCGACGTGACCTTGAAATCTGGTCAATTCAAGGTCAAATCGCGTATTTTGATGGGATTTCGACGAAATTTGATACATAGGGTTACTTTTGTCCACTGAAGTCGGGTCCACCTGCTAGTCTACTATATATTTTAAGACTTCCGTATATATATATGTATATATATATATATATCCTTTATAGACTCGAAAACGGCTCGACCGATTGAGCCCGAACTTCATATCTAAGGGTCAAACCCCATGGGAAGTGTCATTGTACCGCTTCTGAGAACGTCCGAGCACTCCTTCACCATTCCCCCTGCCACCGTCCTTAGAATCGATGGGTTAACTTAAATACTTCACCTACATCATACAGAAACATGTGATGGCAGAATTCGCGTTTCTGATGAAACCGTTACCAAGTTTTCTCCACTCGATTCTCTTAAAATGCACCCTAATCAGTCAAATTCTTTCGATAATTCTATCTAAATACATCTTAGCTATTATTTGGATCAGCTCTCCCCGTCAAAAAAGTTATTGTTGGACCAAAACGACACTTGAGAAAAGTTTGTTTACAATATCAACGCACAGCCGACGCTGGATATTTAGCATCGAAACAATTTAATTTCTTCCATCCAAAACATAATTACGTGTTGGACTCTTGTCATTTTAAGAATATATAAGTATTACACGCAGACACACAAAGTCTCGGCTTAAAATTTAGAAAAATAAGAGTTTTATCGACATAAATCGATTTGAATGGGAAATCATATGTTAATAAATTTTAGGGCTTTGCGAGTGTTTTCTGAGCTGCTACATATTGGGCACCAGGGTCCATATTTGACCAGTTCTACCTCATATCTTTTGCTTTTGGAAACTGGCGATATCTAATTTCGTACTTAGGGCTTCCAAGGGACGGGAGAGATTTTCGTCGGGTCAGTTTGTCCACCTGAGGTGACCTTGACCTTGAAACGGGTACCCACAAATGACCTTGGGCGATATCTCAGTCATCAGCGGTGACATCGACATGAAATTTGTTATGTATGGTCAACTCGGGACGGGGAATGCTGTTGGCGTGCCTGTACAGGGTTACCTTGTAAAACAAAAATTAATGGATTGACCAAAGCCATGGGACCAATCCCACTAGTGGCGGGCTAATCTGCTAGTATCATATACATCAGTATTTGTCTTAAATAAAATTTCATTAAACCAGTGACCCAAGACTTTTTAAAATGGCCCGAAAAATATTGTGAATGACCCGAGTTTTGGCCTGATTCTGGGCCAGCGCCAACACTGATCATAATTCATTTTTATCTCAACTTGATAAAGTCAAATTTGAGCTATTGGGATGGGTTGTGTGCAGCAATCAACAATTTTCTTTAGCACACCTGCAGGTCACATCTCTCATCACCAAATTTCATACGGATCTTTGGGGTGACCTCTAGTGTGATGTAATGATGACACATAGATATGGATACCAATCTTTAATGTATGAAGTAGAAAATAATACACAATCAATGTATACAAACTAAGTTGCGGAATGAAGGACCCGAATGATGCTCGGATAGGTATAAGAACCTCAAGATGAAATGAGTTAAGTAAAGCATCATGTGTCGGGGTGTAGCTGTTCCTTATATACTATTTGGGATGAATATTAGATGAGGTATTTGGTAATACACATTGGCATTGGCTCTGCCATTATGGTCATTCCCTATGATCATATTTGGGGGATCGACTTCATTGTGTGCGGGTCTGGACTGTGATTAAGATGTGTGAGGTTTCTGTAAGGAACCGAGCACTGATATTCGAGTAGCACGGGTATACTATACAATTGGTGCTATACGAATATAATGGGACATTGGTAGTTATGTTATGGTGTATGTGTAGTTGTGTCACACTAGATGGAAGCCATCAATTTTTTCCAAAATTCGTTAAAAACCATGGCCACCAGCAGCGATCTTGGATTTTTAATTTTAATCCATCGGCTAACTCTGCAGAAAGCATTTATTTGAGAGTTGTTTTGAAAATTTACAGGAATTTTTAGGAACACTTCCAGATAGGAGCAATCAAATTTGAACGAATTTTTCTCTTTGTATGACTAAATCCTTTGGCACACCCTACAGTTCACATCCCTCATCAGATCATCAGCAAACTTTATATAGATAATTTGGGTGAGTACTAAATGGGAGCCATCAAATTTTTCTGAATTTCTTTGAAAACATGGATGCAGGTAGCCATCTTCGATTTTACTCTTTGCATCACTAAATATTATGGCATGCCCTACTGCCAACATTGATCCCAATCTGCATATTGCTCTTCTGATTGACCTCTTGCAGTACTTAAACATTTAAACTTTCCGATTTCCCTATCACTCCATTGACTGTAATGTATGACATTATTCCCTCTCTGGGTTGAGCTACAGTGTCATTAACACTTTCATTTATTTCAAACAGGAATGGTCCATGCAAACAACTGTCTGTACCTTGGTTTGCTCATACTATCAGTCACCTAGTTACATGTACGCCCCTTGATTCGCACACACAAAACACCCAATTTAAATATTTCTGGACTAAAATAGATAATTTTCAACCCCAAATTAGAACACCATGACAGAGCGAATGTCAGTATATTAGCTTCTACTTAATTGAGCTATGATAGAATTGAAAAATATTGAAAAAAAGTCATGGTAGCTATTTCAAAATATCTGGCAAGCGCATATGACAAAATTCATGGGAGAGAAATCAGGCTATTTTCCCATAGGCAAGCACATGGAGTTCAAGTCTGAGTTTAGTGTGCCTGTCATTTGCAGAATGAGGTCTCCAGAGGATGAATTTAGTGACATTACCCCGCATAGCAGGCTAGCATAACTAAATTCACCCTCTGGGGACCTCATTCTGCTTAGGTCTCAATTTCTCTGGAAAGTTTCTGTTTTATAAAATTGGTATAGAAAATTCTAGAAGTTCTATTTCTATTTTAGTTTAGTTTCTCCACATCCCCGAATTGGCAGATGACACATTGCATAATCAAGGTTCCCAATGGGTGTACATCCAATATCACCATTTGGGAACTTCGATCTGAGTCTATGTCTCCCACAGCAGATGAGGCCATGCAGAATGAGGTCCACAGATGGTGAATTTGTTTATGCTAGCCCGCTATGCAGGATAGTGTTACTAAATTAACCCTCTGGGGACCTCATTCTGCAAATCAGGCACACTAAACTTAGGTTTGATTGAGTTGGCCTGCACTGAATAAGAAAATCATTTCTTACTTGTTTGTGACCTTTTACTGCTTTGTACAATTATAAAAGATCACTGACCCCACCAAGCCTGGAAATCGTGTGTCTGTCATTTGCAGAATGGGGTCCCCAGAGGGTGAATTTAGTAACACTATCCTGCACGGTGGGCTAGCATCACCAAATTGACTCTCTGCGAATCTCATTCTTCTCAGGCCTCAACTGTCATGTGAGACATAGGATCAGATTGAAGTTCCCCAGTTGAAGTGGAGATGTTCACACATTAGTCACCTCAATTATGCATTTTATCTTCTGCAAATTAGGGGATATAGCAACTGAACAGAAGGGAAAAAGTAACTAAAACAACGTTAATTTGAGACTATAGATATTTCCCAGAAGATGAGGCCTAAGCAGAATGAGGTCCCAGAGGGTGAATTTGGTGATGCTAGCCTGCTGTGTGGGATAGCATAACTAAATTCATCCTCTGGGGACCTCATTCTGCAAATGGCAGACACACTGTTTGCAGAATTGGACCCCATGCCCCCCGATGAAGAGATGGCTTTTTTTTAGAACAAAGAAGTCAAAATATCTGGCCATGAAAATATTTCAGCTGCAAAAAAAATTCCTTCTCGATAAGCTGTCTCGATGGCAAAAATTCTAAGTAAAAATATAATCAGCATATTCTAAGTCAAAAAGGGGCAGATCTCCACCAGAAATGGTCAGATTGAACCAAAATTGACCTGCATTTTCTTGTGATTAATGCACATACTAAATTGAAAGCTATCAGATAATCACAACTTAGTCAGACATTATCCAAATTCAAACTTTATGGGGACTTTCTCATATTTTTCATTTCTCACATAACAAGTTAGAATTGTCAATTAGTATACAAGCTATCATCCAGCCAAACAAACGTTTCGGATTGACAAATGGACAGCTCGACAAACGGATGTACAACGCTTATTTCTATACTCCGCAACCCAATTTTTTTTTTCGGGGGATGATTAAACTTCAAACAGTATTGCCAAGTATATTACAGACTAAATACCATATTTTGTTAGGATCATCAAAGAAAGCTCTCACAACGATAAACATTGAACATTTTATTTTATATAAATATTAAAGAACTATCTGTATAAATTATTACCAAAGGTTGTCATGGAAACAGGTCGATGTAAAATGTATTTCATTCTGTTAAAGAAATTTGTGTTAAAAGTGAGACTTAGCAACAACAATTTACAATCCAACCCTTTATTTACTGAATGGACTCTCCCACTCAGTTATAAAAGTATACATTTGAATGGTCTATTATTCATCTGGAGGGATGTTCAGGATATATAAGCAGATAATACAAATGCAGAAGAATTCCTATTAATTGGATGGAAATGTTCAACAAACAGCCAATATGGCCGTTTATTGAAGTTATTGTCTGAACATTTCCTATGGGATCTGCTTATCAATGAGGATTTATTAACCTTTTCCGCCTTAACCCTTTACCCAACAGAAGGGCCCTGTGCCAATGCATTCTCTTATATATGCGAGTCGACCATAGGTCGCCTCGCATATATAAGAGAATGCATTGGCTTAACACATTAAAAATTATAAAATTGTTAAAGAATGTAAGAAAAAATGGTAAAAAGTGTTAAAAAAAGATTTTTTTTAGGCCAATGCATTCTCTTATATATGCGAGGCGACCTATGGTCGACTCGCATATATAAGAGAATGCATTGGCACAGGGCATAACTGTAACTATCACAATGTGGTCAAGGAGCCGGTTCCAATGATACCCATATTTGTATGGTTCTATTGAGACAGACCGAAGATATTTTAGGCTGTTGAAGCTTTATTTGGCCGGTTTTGGCCGGTTTGTTGGGTAAAGGGTTAAAGAATATGTCCCAGTGCATTCTCATATTTATGCAGTCTCCCATAGGGATCCTTGGATATAAAAGAGAATGCACTGGCTTAAATGGTCAAGGTAAATATTGTATAGCACACAATGGAATGGCCTACTATTTACATGGTGATGTTCAAATGAAAGAAGCAGACATGAGGATGATCAGCTGAAGCAAAGGCTGATTGAAATTATTAGCTGAGCAGCCAAATTTGCACCCTCTGGGTTAGGGCAGGGTCGCGGCAACAAAACTGATAAAAACAAAACTTGAATGATGTAGAAAGTTTAGTTACTTTTTAACCCTTTACCCAACAGAAGGGCCCTGTGCCAATGCATTCTCTTATATATGCGAGTCGACCATAGGTCGCCTCGCATATATAAGAGAATGCATTGGCTTAACACATTAAAAATTATAAAATTGTTAAAGAATGGTAAAAAGTGTTAAAAAAAGAATTTGTTTAGGCCAATGCATTCTCTTATATATGCGAGGCGACCTATGGTCGACTCGCATATATAAGAGAATGCATTGGCACAGGGTATAACTGTAACTATCACAATGTGGTCAAGGAGCCGGTTCCAATGATATCCATATTTGTATGGTTCTATTGAGACAGACCGAAGATATTTTAGGCTGTTGAAGCTTTATTTGGCCGGTTTGTTGGGTAAAGGGTTAGGTAAACTGTGTCAATTTAGTGAATTAGCACAACTTCCTGAGTGAGTACTTGGTCATTATCCAGTCTGGACTAATAAATCATTAGTGTTTCTGTCCATTGGCTTATTATTATTATAACTGCATGGTCTGGGTTCACCAGAAAATTACTTTGGCTATTCTCATTTTTTTCTTCAGATTTTTTTGGCCATTTTTCTAAAACTTAAAAAAAAAAGAGAAGTTTGACCAAATTAAGTCAGCAATTTTCGAAAAATCAGGCCATTGGCCACCAAAAGTGCAAACCCTCAGCACCTGAACATTCTAATAAATGAATACTAGACCTTTACAATGTATACTGCAAGATGATTTCTGAATTTACAAATAAATATAGTGATAGAAGTATTCTCTAATAACAACAACTAATATATAACAGGATTACATCAAGGCAAAATAAATGAATATACTGTGTTCTCAGGCACCTCTCTCATCACACAAAAGATGGCCTCATCACAGGTTGCCTAACATTAAATGGGAAGATTTGAGTATCTTAATCAACACTTAGTAAAAATATATTAATAACGCCATAGAAATATCAGATGAACACACTGGGTTAACCCAAAGAAACTTGGACTGTGTTTACGAGAAACCTGGACTGCATCTCCAAGAACCAGAATTAAAGGTCTCACCCATCAAAGCTCAGAGTGATCAGATCGGATGAAGATGGATAACTCTAAAATCGAGTGGTAATACGGTCAAATTTCATGATACTTAATGATAATGCGGCCATATTTTATTGAACAAAATGTTGATAAATAACAAGTTTTGGGAAATTTGATACCATTGTTGACAGTGGTTAGAATTATTTTGTTGCAATAAATCGATTCTGATAACTAAATCCTATTTTGAAGAAATGTTGTTGTTGTATGGTATGGGGACCATCTGATCGGATTGAGTACCTTTAAAGGGTTAGCCAAATGTACCTGTAACTTGTAATGTGTACTTTTGCCAATGGAAGTTACCTGACTCACATGACCATTCCGCCTGCACGTACACAGTCAAACAGTTTGGAAGTTTTGTGTCCAACGTGTAGCAGACACAAGTTGTAGCGAAGAGGAATAATCCAATATTCTAATAACAGAATGAGGAATCAATGCGATGCAGGCTGTATGACATTGGGATTTTGGCTGAGCCGTAAGAGCTCATTTTGTTCAAAGGCCAATCCAATTGATTAAAGAACGTTTTCCAACACATTGATTCGATATCTGTAATAAACGTGTAGGTTTGGTGCCGTAATATCGTGTGACTTACTTTTCCTGCCAAGTGCATCTCCATAGAAATACCATAGTAACACACGCCACTACAAGTTACATATACGTGAGGCTTAATATAGATCATGTTTCAGTAAAATGAGTGTAAAGTGTGAAAATATTGTTTTAAAAAAAAATTCCAATTTGTTTAAGTAAATTTGAAAATACTTTACTCCTACCTTCTACTTGTATTTAAATTCATGCAATATTAATTTTTGCTCAGTTTTAAATTCGTACACTTATCATTTGCAAACCATGATGCGCCAATTCAAACATTTCTGTGGCATGCAGTTACGATTCTTACTTGAAGGTAGATTTAACGACTGCCACGATTATAAACATAAATGTACAGCACATGCAGGAGATAACTGTTAATTATTCAGTTGTGAAGATAGGTAATTCTACCACATTTATTTCAATAAAAGGTCGGCCGACCACAGTGTCCCCCGACAACGTGGCAAGTCGATGGCCGCTTTGTTAAAGAATTTTTTTTAAATGTCGATGGCCGCTTTGTTAAAGAAATTAAACCAGAGTTTCAAATCTCTACATTTAAAACTGTAGGAGGAGTTGATTACACCATGAAGGTACCCAATCTCATCCAAAAGGCAAAAATGTTCCAAATTTTCTAAGTCGAAAACCCTCCAAAAATATGGAAAAAATGATATTTTTTATTAGCTATATAGATGTTGCAAATCATCAACATGTTAGGAACAATATCCCAGAGTTTAAAATCTCTACATTTAAAACTGTAGGAGGAGTTGATTACACCTTGAAGGTACCCAATCTCATCCAAAAGGCAAAAATGTTCCAAATTTTCTAAGTCGAAAACCCCCCCAAAATATGGAAAAAATTATATTTTTGATTAGCTATATAGATGTTGCAAATCACCAACATGTTAGGAACAATATCCCAGAGTTTCAAATCTCTACGTTTAAAACTGTAGGAGGAGTTGATTACACCATGAAGGTACCCAATCTCGGACGCACGGACGGACGAGGGTCATTTCTATAGTCCTCCGACTGAAACGTCGGGGGGACAATAATAATTGTTGTACAGTAATGCCCTAAATAATCGACTCCTTAACCACAGCAGAATTATGGGTAATTTTTCAGGATTTAGTCGGAAATATGGCTTGTTGCCATTCATTGGAAAGCTCTCTCCGAGAGCTTTCCGATGAATGGCAACAAGCCATATTCCGACTAAATCCTGAAAAGTTACCCATAATTCTGCTGTGGTTATGGAGTCGATTAATTAGGGCATTACTGTAAGTAAGTCAACTGACATTCAGTTGGTCTAAATATTGTTACGACAGAGCGATTGAGTGATCATTTTAATGTTGTTTAGAATGGCATACTTAGGTCATTATTAAATAAAAATAGCCTTCGCAAAAGGTTGCAAAACAAATTTTAGTGGGAGACTTCATTTGCTGTAATGTTGCTACGCATGCACTTTGGCCGTGCACTGAGATCCGCGATCAGTTTCCACAAAAACAGGAAAATGCATTTTACACTGTCAAATTCAACTATAATAGTTGAAATCAGGATGTGCCTGATCTGGTGAATATTGATTAAAGGTACTCAATCCGATCAGATGCTCCTAAATTACTATTTCTTTGGCTTCGGGGGTAAAAAATGTTTGATTCGAGTCTAGAAACCCAACCATCAAAGCTCAGAGTGATCAGATAATGATTTTTGAAGTTTGTTATTTCTCGAGATGTGTAATAATATGTGGCCCAGAAAAACGTGCTCAAACGGAAGGTCTCAGACAAAATTGCGGATGAAGTGGTAAAATCAAGTGGTAATATGGTCAAATTTCATGATACTTTAGTGATAATATGGCCATATTTTGTTGAACAAAATATTGATAAATAACAAGTTTGGGAAATTTGATACCATAGTTGACAGTGGTTAGCATTATTTTGTTGCAATGAATCGATTCTGATAACTAAAGTGTATTTTGAAGAAATGTTGTTGTTGTTGTATCTTTATGGTATGATCGGATTGAGTACCTTTCATTTTTCACTCAGTTTTAAATTGGCACACCGAAGGGCATGCAAATAGTATGTCACAAATTTAAATACAAGTAAGGTATATATAATGCCCTAAATAATCGACTCCTTAACACAGCAGAATTATGGGTAATTTTTCAGGATTTTGTCGGAAATATGGCTTGTTGCCATTCATTGGAAAGCTCTCTCCGAGAGCTTTCCGATGAATGGCAACAAGCCATATTTCCAACTAAATCCTGAAAAGTTACCCATAATTCTGCTGTGGTTAAGGAGTCGATTATTTAGGGCATTACTGTATATGAAAATATCAACCTGTAAAACAATACAAAAAAAATTGACATTATGTGGAAAAATATAACAAATGATACACTAACCATATGATATGATGTCAAGTGATATGTATAAGCCTCTTTGCGGAGGTCCGGTGGTTCAGTTAGTAAGGTGTGTAGCACATCAAGCAATTGTAATTAACCCTTCCATGACTGGAGCTGTGCTGGTGCAGCATTAAATAACCTAAGCCAATGCATTCTCTTATATATGCGAGGCTGCCTATTGGAGTACTAACTGGGAGCCTCGCATATATAAGAGAATGCACTGGCTTACAAGGTCAAGGTAAATATTGTTAGGCCAATGTATTCTCTTATATATGCGAGGCTCCCTATGGGAGACTCGCATATATAAGAGAATGCATTGGCACATGGTTTTTGCAAAATTTCAGGAAGCTCCAGTCAGGGAAAGCTTAAACGAGCTATCTATTATGGATGTAATGTAATAAGCCTGGAAATAGTGTGTCTGACATTTGCATCACCATATTCTCCCTCTGGGGACCTTATTCTGCAAATGTCCAATACACTCTATCCAGGCTTGGATTATAGTGATGAGTATGCTCTCTATGACAGACTATTTTATATGAAACCACACCTGGTCAAGTGGTCCTGCTAATGTGCTATGATGTTGGTGGGTCCTGCTAATTTGCTATGATGCAGTTAGGGCAAACTGATGCTGTTAAGAAAAAGTACCATTATTTTTTCTAAAGTTCACATTTTTGTGGTGTTTGGACAATCTGACCATATTCAAGAAAAGCCAATAAGTGTATCAAACATTCAAAAACCTATATATTGCAAAATATGTTAATAATGGTTGTATTAGTTGTTGCAAATTGACTATAATCAAGATGGCTATTTGTGCCGTTTTGCAAACCAGCGCTTCCATTATTATTTTTTTCAAAAATATAAATATTCTTTAATGTTTCATACAGACACTGGCTTTTTCTCAAATCGCTCGGATTAGCCAAACACTGCAAAAATGAAAAAAAACAAACGGTACTTTTTCGTAATGGCATCAGTTTGCCATACCAGCATCATAGCAATTCATTAGGATCACCAACATCATATCAGATAATCAGGACCACTTGGCCAGGGCTGGAGACTGGCAGTACATAGCAGCACCTAATTAAAGAGTTGAGCTGGTTGATCAGACTTGGATGATAGTGATCAGTATGCTCTCTATGACAGACTATTTTATATGAGACTGGCAGCACCTACAGTAATGTCCCAAGTAATCGACTCCATAACCACAGCAGAATTATGGGTAACTTTTCAGGATTTAGTCGGAAATATGGCTTGTTGCCATTCATCGGAAAGCTCACATTGAGAGCTTTCCGATGAATGGCAACAAGCCATATTTCCGACTAAATCCTGAAAAGTTACCCATAATTCTGCTGTGGTTATGGAGTCGATTACTTAGGGCATTACTGTAATTAAGCTGAATTGGTCACTGTCACATGGTATCATGCAAAAAAGACACCCATGATCTCTCATACCACGAAAAAGACACACAGGATCTCCAAATGTGCAAAAAGTCATCCAGTATCTCGAAATCTCATCAAATATGCAATTTTAGATTAGTAGTCTGCTAATTATCAATATGATAAGGCCAAAATCCAAAAAGACCTGTGTTTCTGGCACCCCCTGACCATTTTCATTTTATTGATTTTGCAAAATTAGTATGCATACGATTTTATTTTCCATATAAACCGATTCATTTCCGTGTAAAACAGACACATCGCGTGTACCGTACTGTTAAACCGGAAGTTATACCACACTTCAATTTGGTCACAGCCGAATTAAACTTATTTTTTCATGTTTTATTCAACAAAACATTAAATTACACTATATTCTAATATTATGTGCTGTTTTATTATTTTATAGTACAATAAAAACAAGGAGAATCAGTCTGGGGGGTAGTCATATTTATGTTGAGAAAAGTTGAAAATAAAATGAAATGAAATAAAAGGTCGCAGACCACATGTCCCCCGACTCGAGTGGTAAACTTCATGATTGGATTTGTTTCTTGGCAAAATTTCTTGGACAAAACAACCCGATGAACAAACGCATGCAAACGCGAAAAAATTATATTTTTGTATTGGCTATATAGATGTTGCAAATCACCAACATGTTAGGAACAATATCCCAGAGTTTCAAATCTCTACATTTAAAACTGTAGGAGGAGTTGATTACACCATGAAGGTACCCAATCTCATCCAAAAGGCAAAAATGTTCCAAATTTTCTAAGTCGAAAACCCCCCAAAAATATGGAAAAAATGATATTTTTTATTAGCTATATAGATGTTGCAAATCACCAACATGTTAGGAACAATATCCCAGAGTTTAAAATCTCTACATTTAAAACTGTAGGAGGAGTTGATTACACCTTGAAGGTACCCAATCTCATCCAAAAGGCAAAAATGTTCCAAATTTTCTAAGTCAAAATCCCCCTGAAAATATGGAAAAAATGAATTTTTTTATTAGCTATATAGATGTTGCAAATCACCAACATGTTAGGAACAATATCCCAGAGTTTCAAATCTCTACATTTAAAACTGTAGGAGGAGTTGATTACACCATGAAGGTACCCAATCTCATCCAAAAGGCAAAAATGTTCCAAATTTTCTAAGTCGAAAACCCCCCAAAAATATGGAAAAAATTATATTTTTGATTAGCTATATAGATGTTGCAAATCACCAACATGTTAGGAACAATATCCCAGAGTTTCAAATCTCTACGTTTAAAACTGTAGGAGGAGTTGATTACACAATGAAGGTACCCAATCTCGGACGCACGAACGCACGGACACACGGACGCACGGACGGACACACGGACGGACGAGGGTCATTTCTATAGTCCTCCGACGGAACGTCGGGGGACAAAAATGAAATGCCAGCCCCTCCCCGCCCCTATTTTTTTCTTGCATGTCACCAGAAACACAGGTGTATATTTTTTTAGCCTAAGCATTCTGTTCATTTTGAGTGTGACTGGCTCCGCAGTTCCTTATCCTTGCATCGACTTTGAGATGCTGGGTGACTTTTTGCACATTTGGGAGATCATGGGTGTCTTTTTGCACGTTTGACCCTTTACCCAACAAAACGGCCAAACCGGCCAAATAAAGCTTCAACAGCCTAAATTATCTTGGGTCTGTCTCAATAAAACCATACAAATATGGATATCATTGGCACCGGCTCATTGACCACATTGTGATGGTTACAGTTATGCCCTGTGCCAATGCATTCTCTTATATAAGCGAGTCGACCATAGGTCGCCTCGCAAATATAAGAGAATGCATTGGCCTTACATTCTTTAACAATTTTATAATTTTTAATGTGTTAAGCCAATGCATTCTCTTATATATGCGAGGCGACCTATGGTCGACTCGCATATATAAGAGAATGCATTGGCACAGGGCCCTTCTGTTGGGTAAAGGGTTAAGAGATCCTGGGTGTCTTTGCATGAAACCATGCGACAATGACCAACTCATCACCTAATTGAAGAGTTGAGCTGGATGATATGTTATTTCTGCAGGACTTTTATGAAGTTGTTGAGGTTCTCGACTGACTGCTGTTTGAGCATGCTTGTATTCTTCAGCACTTTCTGTCTTTGTGTCTGCAGCTGTGAAGAATACAGAAATAACTCATTCAAATTTCATGTAAAGATTCCGCATCCGATTTGAGACAAAATTAGTCAAATAGCCTCAGCCAAATTTCCACTCACCACCGAGAGGGTGGATATAGTGAAAAAGTTGTGGGAGATGTTTGTAAACTAGGCTATTATCCCTTTCAGTGCCATGTCCGATTTTTGTATCAACCCATATTTCCTTGATCATTTTTCAAATTTATTGATTATAATAATGTGATAAGAGCTCTTTCCATCAATGTATCACATTATTATAATCAATAAATTTGAAAAATGTTCAAGGAAATATGGGTTGATACAAAAATCGGACTTGACACTGAAAGGGTTAACTAAAAATAAAATTGAACAGATGTACTACCGGTATCTCAGTAATTTGGTGCCAAACTTTTTTTCGCCACAAATGAAGACAGAAATCTAATTCAAAAGCACTGAATAGATCGACGAAGTTAGGAGATGAAATATCGCCGGTTTTGGACATGCGGGTTTCGTACTTCGGATACATTATACGATGACAACCCAAATTTATTTTGTGGGGGGAGCATTGATTGAATGGTGATGGTTGTACAAAGGCGATTACTAATCGTCAAAAACCTTAATCTCTGCACTGGTTATATCATATTTACGTGCGCTCGCGCAACAGTATGGCGATCAGACAGATTCGTAGGTTGGTGTCACCCTACTCCGTTTCACTCCATGACGTCACCAAAAACGACGTAAAACCTCGTGGCGTTCTGACATTTTTACTGTGCCGCGTTTTTGCTATGTTTATTTTATGTGTTGTTTTCGATTATTTGTTTGTCGACGATATCGCCATTTGTCGGGATTCCCTGTTTCTATATTTAAAACTGGCATGCTCGTAGTGAGCCTCGATTTAGATTTTTTCTCCCAGGTAAAAATACGTCAGAGTTATGACAAAAATAGATCGACCTACATTTTCTCCATCAGAACTCTACATCAAAGAGTCTATAGACTCCTTCGGGACCTACATAGACTCCTTCATTTGGGTATTTTTACTTATAATTGGGAAGTTTTATCATTTTTGGTTCGTGCGAAGACCTCTTTTTATCGTGCGGGGAAAGAGAGATATTCAAAACGTGATTTCGTAATTCGACGCAATAGGCTGAATAGCCTAACCTTCAGCCGAGTTCCAGGTCAAATACGACGAATGACATAACACAAAACAAAACGCATTTGTTGACACAAACACCGTTTGAAGAGTTTATTATTACATAAAATGATCGTTATTGAT
Organism: Siphonodentalium dalli; assembly: GCA_032622095.1. Classification (NCBI taxonomy): domain Eukaryota; kingdom Metazoa; phylum Mollusca; class Scaphopoda; order Gadilida; family Siphonodentaliidae; genus Siphonodentalium; species Siphonodentalium dalli. Next base: position 96,519,202 of record CP136067.1, read on the forward strand.
TAATTATTGATATCAATATTTACACAAATAGTATTAATTATTTCTTATAATTGCTCCTTTGGTCAACTTTGACTATCGGAAAATGAAAATGAAAATATGCCGCTGAAAAAAATGTAATCGATATTAAAGTCTCATCCTTTCGGCAACATGGAATTGGTTTTAATTACTTAAATGATTAATATAGTAATTTGCATTTATCTGTGATGAAATGAGAAATGTTAATTTTTCTAACATTAAATTAAATTAAATAAATTAAGTAAAATACAGTGAAATTATTTTTTAAATTATTGTTTATTACATTTTTGCGCACGTTGGCATCTCTCTGAGTGCATTCTAGTTTGTTGATTAGGCGGTCTGTAATATGAAATAGGTAAATGCATTGTCCTATAATTCGATGTACCAGTGATGGCATGTAATGTGTCGTAAACTGCCTCCTGTCTTATCACAACAACAGGGCTTAACACCATAAAGGTTATTAATACAACAATAGGTATTCAACATTTATCACCTCATGATAATAAGCAACAGAACTGTTGTCTTATTTCGGTGAAAATAGCGATGACAACTAACACACCTCATTACTTGTTCAGTTGGCGAACATGACGTCAGCGATGACATAGAGTCAGAGAGTTATATACTTTAAAAATATAATTTAATCATTAATTGTGAGCCAAGAAAATGAGGATTTAATTTGGCCAAAGTTTTTTTAGTTAATTTGGCCAATTTTTTTTATTTGGCTACTAAAAAATTCATTTGGCAACTTTTTTGGCCAGAAGATTTTTCGTTCCAGCGCAAACACTGGTGACAAAACAGATTGAAAAAGTCAAACAATGTACTCTCAGGTGCCAAGTAAACATGCGGGCACGTTTATTAATTTGGACTGAAAAATAGACAACATCACGTTTATTTGGCAATGAGATACATAGGGAAAATGCCATCACTATTATTAATATTAGCAAAATTTACAGCCCAGCACTCATATCTGGCCATCACGTTTATTTGGCACCTGAGAGTAGCATGATAACATGTGCATACAACACCAATAGGTTTATTCTTACAAATGCAGGTCGATAAAACCCATTTTCAGATATCATGGTACAATTTAATTTAAATTTTGACCGATGACCCAACTATTATGGTTTATATTTTGTATAATATTGTAGAAAACGTTCCAGGATGCTGAAGCTCGGCTTGAATCGAATTTAGTGCACTTGGTTAATAAATTTTGTATATAATTGCGACTCATTAGAGATCCTCAATATATTATACCATATCTTGCCAGGCCTGCAACTTTGAGGCGAACGATTGTTCAGTTTGCCTGGAGGTTACCTAAAATGACAATGCCGCGATTGAAAAACAGGTCGTGCTAATGTTTTATAAATGCAGGTCTCACGATAACTAATTTTCACCTAAGTTTTATAAATGCAGGTCTCGCGATAACTAATTCTCACCTTAATGTTTGCTCAATCAAAATAATACATTCAAATTTATTATGGTAGTTCAATGAGTTGCCCATCTGTAGTTAATGATACCAGTTGTACTGATTATAACTCTCCTGCTAACCTATGGTATGGGTTATCTCAGCACAAACCAGGCAAAGGAAAAATAGGTTACACATAATTTTGAAATTTGCAAGCCTGCTTGCTATCAGAACTCTCGTGAATCGACCAATAAGCCCAGGATATTAATTACTGTTGCCTAAATATACAACTAATAACTTGCTCACATTTATCGACTCATTTAGGATCTTTGATTTCATTTCAGCGTCAGTGAGTTCATTCTGGAGTTCAGACTGCTTTTTCTGAAGCCTCTTACGTTCATCTTCTTTCGCTACAAAATAATAAAAAATATAATTTAAAGATGTATTCACAAGCCTGCAAATAGTGTGTCTGTCATTTGTAGAATGTAAAGAAATTGATCATTTAGAGGTCACCCCCAAGATCCATATAAAGTTTGGTGACGATCAGATGAGAGATATGACCTGTAGGGTGTGCTAACGGAAATTGTTGATTGCCAACCCATGGCAATAGCTCAAACTTGACTTGGTCAAGATGAGCCAAAAATGTTATGAGTTATAACTGAAAAGTTTGAAGACAAATTTACTATATGCGTATAGAAATTGTCTTCAAACATTTTGGTTTCAACTGCATATTATTCGAACCTCCATTTTTTTCCTACGTAATTTGGAGCGACGGATACGATAAGTCGATAAAATAAAATAAGCAAACTATTGATATACCGGCTTCATATGCAAAAGTCACAGCAGTTTTTCAGCCGTTTTCAATTTTCAAAAGTAAGACAAACGCTCTTTATTGCTACCATATCAGGAATAGACTACCATGGAACGCTCTTTTCTGTTCCATGTCGCGCAAACATCTGTTTCGTGTTTGGGACCCAAACACCGTATTCACTACTTCAATGAGTCTTTTTGGGTTACATAATGCTCGTAGAAAGGTAATTCAGATATTTATCGACCTATTTCGATACAGAGAAAAATTCAAAAGCGAATAATATTATGTCTATTTTGGAGCGCAAACCTCCATGTGGCTTTAATTAAAACAAGAATTATTTCTTAAATAATTTTGCTCAAAGTAGATTATTTCACAGTCTTCCCTATGCTACTGTCATGTTCCCTTGGAAATAACCAAAATAACTCAAACACATATTTGGCATTAGTGCGACGCTAGATCGGGCTGCACATTTATTAATTAAATTAATTAAGCACACATAAATGTGAACAACAATATCAAATATTTCATTATTTTGATCATATTGTTAACTATAATTCTTATTACGTGAAAGCGAAGAGCAATCGATCATGTACAGACTACAGAACACGCCTATGTGCGCGAAATATACTTCATGCACGCGAATTATACTGTGCTATATAAAATATAGGAATAAACTACCTTTCATCGGCCGTGAAAACCGCTCAGGAAAAACCGGATGCATCTTTTTGTGACCATACATTTCAATATGGCTTCTTTTGTTGGCTCCCGGAAACCTGCATCCGATACCTGTTTTCAGCCGGCCTCAAGATCAAGAACGTCGGAGTCGTTCAACGCTTATTCCAATGATTATTATTACTAATCTTTATTTTTCTTTTGAAAGTATTATGATTCATATAAAAATTATTATCAACCTGTATTTTAATAATTATTGGAAAACATAATAGTGTATTCATTGCAATTTGCAATGTGTTTTCTGTGCTTTGTAAATCGCAGCCGATTCGCAGTTGTACGTCGACTAGAGTGACAATACTGTCCACAATACGTCATCACATAAAACGAGCGAGTGAGTACCACTTCACGAACCAATCAGCCTTGCACGAATCAGCGTGCTTGCATTAACATTAACCAATATCGCACCGCGCAGACAATAATTTCACGCTATGCTGCGTAACGCTAGAAATAATATGTCTCAGTTGTATATGATTTGTATAGTGACTTTTGTTGGCAAAATCATTGCAAATTGTTTATTAGCTATTAACTTGTCCTGAATTACATGTAAGCAATATATATTTACAAATGTGCGTGAGACACCCCTCAAAATCCCCACTTCCATCCTTCTCTTTGCTAGGGGTCCAAGCCTTGAAATAGTGAGCCTGTCATTTGCAGAATGAGGTCCCCAGAGGGTGAATTTAGTGATGCTACCCTGCTATGCGGGGTAGCATCACTAAATTCACCCTCTGGGGACCTCATTCTGCAAATGACAGGCTCACTATTTCAAGGCTTGTAGGGGTCTAAAAGGGCCATAGGATGTTGTAATTGGTATGCGACCTCTTGGCAATGTAAGAGTGAACAGTGGTTACTCTCAAACCGGAAGTGAAGTATATGTCAATAACATTAATTTATTGGCTGGTGAATCAGATTTATTCATATATCGTTTTAAGGTTTACACTTACATGATCGCTTAGTGATGAATGAGTAAACTGCAGTTGCTCTCACTCCAGAAGTGGAGTATAGGTCAGTAATATTAATTTATTTGTTGGTGATACAGATTTATTCATATATTGATTAACCCTTTCATGACGGAAGCTGCGCTGGTGCAGCATTAAAGATCATTCTGCATTCTCTTATATATGCAAGTCTACCAATGGGAGCCTCACATATACAAGAGAATGCACTGGCTAACTAGGCCAATGTATTCTCTTATATATGCGAGGCTCCCTATGGGAGACTCGCATATATAAGAGAATGCATTAGCACAGGAAATTCGCAATATTTCAGGAAGCTGCAGTCATGGATGCGTTAAGGTTTACACTTACCTGATCGCTTAGCGATGAATGAATGAACTGCTGAAAGTGTGCTGGTGGATGATTTGTTTGAGTTCTGAAAAATAAATGAAACATTTTAGATGATGTCTCTTCATCCTCCACTGCTATAGTGTAATGATACACTTAGTCACGATACGATACAAATAAGGATACATGATCAATGATACAATTCATATACCGGCATTATCACTGGAGTAAAGTATCATATCATCAAGCCTGCAAATAGTGTGTCTGTCATTTGCAGAATGAGGTCCCCCAGAGGGTTAATTTAGTGACACTATCCCACGCAGTGGGCTAGTATCACCAAATTCACCCTCTGGGGACCTCATCCTGCCTAAGCAGCAACTGCTGTAGGCGACCTAGGATCAGATTGAAGTTCCCCATTTGAAGTTGGTGATGCTCACCATTAGGCCAAAGAAAATTAAATGTCTGGTTTGGGTTAGAAGCCGAAAAAAAATAGGGTCGGTAGGTAGGCTTGCTTGATATTTTATTTTTTTAATAATATTTTTTATTTTGACATATTCTTATGACTTTTCATGTGCGTATTTTACTCTGCAAGATTGACATAGCCCTACTTTTGATAAATTTTAATATTGTGCAATACTTTTACTTAGAAATCAACCAATTCAGATATGCTTAAAGGGGTGCTGCCATTTTCAATAAATTCCCGGCAAAAACAAGGAACTAATATCGATATTATATAGAAAAATAAGTAATTTAAGTCGAAGATATATTCTGTAAACAATCAGGTTAATATTTTATCTTAAAAATCAAAGATAATAATTTGATATAAATTTAATTTATGGCTGGAGCCATAAAATAAATAACGAATTTCCGTGTACAAGATGTAATCAAATTAATTCACGGATAGTGGATTGGGCAACGCGTGGCACACATGATCGTGTTAACAATTATATTGATAAACTCAAGCTACTCACTGACTGGTGACTATACAATGACTTAAATGAGTATATGGGACTGGTATACATATTACATTTATTTGATACATTTGCTTGAAAACTGTACAAAAATTACTCGACAATAACAATTTGTATTTTCGCATTCCGGCTAATCTGCCATCCATAATATTACTTCGTACTCAACAAATAATGGAAATCTGGTAACCTTATTCTATGACTCAGAGACTATAGAAACCAACAACATTTGAGTACAGTATCCCTTTAAAATAGGGTCGGTAGGGGAACACAAACAGCAAATATTTTTTTCTTTGGCCTTAGTCACCTCGATTATGCATTTTATCTTCTGCAAATCAAGGGATATAGAAACTGAACAGAAGGGAAAAAGTAACTAAACACAATGTTAATTTGAGACTATAGATACTTCCCAGAAGATGAGGCCTAACTAGAATGAGGTCCCCATAGGGTGAATTTGGTGATGCTAGCCTGCATTGACACAGGGTATTCGCAAAATATCAGGAAGCTTCAGTCATCAAAGGGTTAATATATTATTTATCAGCAGGTACTTTCGTTGTTCCTGTGTGTTTATCAGTGACTCATTTAGCACAACAGGCTGAATATTTACAATTTACCAAAGATAGTCACCAATTAAATTGTCCAGTTTAAGGTCTGACCTTGCATTTGGTGCATTTCCATGGTTTTTCTGGAATTCCGCTCAACGGTGGATCGACACAGTCTAAGTGATAAGACCGCCTACATGCTTCGCATATCAGTAGTTGTCCCCTGTCACCACACATGGCACATCTGCTGAGCTACATAAATAAAATCATATTCAAACATAAACTTGAATGAAAGTATCAATGACACTGTAGCTCAACTTGGAAAGGGGATGATGTCATACATTACAGTCAATGGAGTGATAAGATAATCTAGAGTTTTGATGTGGATTTATAGAGTATACTGTTATGTACTAAAGTAGTATAGACAAATGTACACAATAGAACAAATTATTTGAATGTAAGGGTCAAAAGAGAAGGGTTAATTGGAATTTATGTATCAAAAGAGAAGGGTTAATATAACATTATAAAGCCTGTCACCACTATCACATTGTAAGCAGTTCTATTTATGTTGTTGAAATGGTAATGTGACATATCAAAATAATATAGTTACTTAACCCTTTACCCAACAGAACGGCCCTGTGCCAATGCATTCTCTTATATATGCGAGTCGACCATAGGTCGCCTCACATATATAAGAGAATGCATTGGCTTAACACATATTAAAAATGATAAAATTGTCAAAGAATGTAGAAAAATATTATAAAAAATGTAAGAAAAAATTATAAAATTGTTAAAGAATGTAAGAAAAAATGGTAACAAGACAGTCAATGACTGTGGGGTCGCTCACCAGACTGCAAAGACTGATAAGACTGGGACTCTGGAGACCAAAACAGTCAGCACTTTTCATAATCACTTTAAAAGAAGTAGATTTAAACAGGATATGTGGCTAGAGAGACTGTAAGTATGTAGATTGGTGAAAATCCACCTTGAAATTGCCAACTGTACACTACTGATCACCCCCCATTTAAAAACAAATCTGAATTGCAGTCAAGGAAGAACATTCCATTCTATATAAGCCAAATAGTTCTTGCAAAACATATTTTAAGAATTACTATGCAGTGAAATAGTTAAGTCTCTGGCTCTGCCCTTATTTGACTTTGTGATCCCATTTTTACAAATCTGATAAGGATAAGATTTAAGTTCCCCAGTTGAAGTTGGTGATATTCACCCATTGGGCACCTCATTTATGAATTTTATCTTCTGCAAGTTAGGGGATATAGAAACTTCCTAGAAGGGAAATTTAACTAACAACAATGTAAATTTGATACTGTAGATACTTCCCAGAAGATGAGGCCTAAGCAGAATGAGGTCTCCAGAAGGTGAATTTGGTTATGCTAGCCCGCTGTGTGGGATAGCATCACAAAAAGCGTGTATGTTCCTACATTGTGCATGCCTGGCCTCAAGCAACACAATGTATTATACAATCAAGCCTTGAAATAGTGTGAAAGTGTGTCTGTCATTTGCAGAATGAGGTCCCCAGAGGGTGAATTTAGTGATGCTATCCCGCACAGCGGGCTAGCATCACTAAATTCACCCTCTGGGGACCTCATTCTGCTAGGGCCCCCAACTGCTATGGCAGACCTAGGATAAGATTGAAGTTCCCCAGTTGAAGTTGGTGATGTTCACCCATTGGGCACCTCAATTAGGAATTTATCTTCTGCAAATTAGGGGATATAGAAACTTCCTAGAAGGGAAATGTAACTAACAACAATGTTAATTTGATACTATAGATACTTCCCAGAAGATGAGGCCTAAGCAGAATGAGGTCTCCAGAGGGTGAATTTGGTGATGCTAGGCCGCTGTGTGGGATAGCATCACTAAATTCACCCTCTGGGGACCTCATTCTGCAAATGACATTAGTCCTGATATGAACAATACATGAGAGATTGGGAATTAATGACATCTAGCAAATCTGCAGGAATGTTTATAAACATATCAAGATTGACATGATTGTGTCGGCATACCCAGCATATATACAGTTACAGCCAAAGTAAATGCTTCTTATTAATGATTCTGTCAAGAATTTGAGTAAATTTTATTTTTGAGACCAGGCCAGGGTGGCAGAAGCAGTGCACTTGAATGAAGGGCCAGGGGCCACAACCTACAGAAATGTAATGGCATTAGTTTTTCAATTATCAAAAAATGTTAAACAATATATATATATATTAAATTGACCATGGAGTTAAATACACTTTTTTTTTTTTTTTTTAAATATTCTAATAAAAAAAAACAATTCCACAGTTTTTTTAAATATTCTTTTATTTTTTAATATATCATTTCTTTTCTATTCTTTTCTTTTTTGGTTAAAGAGTTTAATCTGAATTTTTTTTTTCTGAGTTATGTCCCTGGCCCCACCCACATTTGACCCAGTGACCTCATTTGAACAAATCTGAACCCCAGTCAACCAATGATCCTTCATACCAAATATGAACCCATTTGGCCTGATGGTATTCGAGAAGAAGATGTTTAAAAGAATTACTATGGAGGGAAAGAGTTATGGCCCTGGTTTCTCAACTAATCAACCTGGTGACCTCATTTGAACAAATCTGGATGTGAGTCACCTAGGGAACATCCACACCAAATATGAACCCATTAGGCCTTATGGTTCTGGAAAAGAAGTCGTTATAAGAATTACTATGAAGGAATAGAGTTGTGGCCCTGCTTTCGCAACTATTTGACCCAGTGACCTCATTTGAACAAATCTGAATGAGAGTCACCTAGGGAACATCCACACCAAATATGAACTAATTCGGTCCAATGGAACTTTAGAAGAAGATGTTCAAAGAATTGTTGACGGACGGATGGACGGATGGACGGATGGACGGAAGGACGGATGGACGGACGGATGGACGGACGACGGACGAGGAGTGATGACTATAGCTCCACCGGAGACTTCGTCTCAGGTGAGCTAAAAAGTGGTCGACTCGCATATATAAGAGAATGCATTGGCACAGGGCATAACTGTAACCATCACAATGTGGTCAAGGAGCCGGTTCCAATGATATCCATATTTGTATGGTGTTATTGAGACAGACCGAGGATATTTTAGGCTATTGAAGCTTTATTTGGGCGTTTTTGGCCGTTTTGTTGGGTAAAGGGTTAATAATGGAAAATGTTAAAATACAAGGAATGGGTTAAAGGGGCTAAATCTCCTATCTGACATAACATATGGTCAGGTAACTTATTGTGGGTATTTTTCTCAAAGCAAGAAGGAGATAGAGTGTAACTTTGACAAGAAGCTGAGGTGGGGGTAGGAGGAGGGAGAAGGGTAGGGAGGAGGTGAGGGTAGGGGAGCAGGGGTAGGTAGAAGGTGGGAATCCCCCGTGTGAGGGTCACTTGGAAAGTGTGACATTAGCTCTGGTTCTTTTTGACAGGTCGGTCACATTTTAACAATCTGAATACCTACAATCCAAGGCACCTTCACACCATGTCGGATTAATCAACTTGGTGGTTCCCCGAGAAGATGTTTAAATGAGTCCAAGTAATTTAATTTTTTTTAAATATTTTTTATTGTTAAATTGAGCAAGGAGTTCAATATAAAAAAAAACTCCTTTAAAATAAATCGGATCAAACCCATAATCGAATTCAATCTGTATTTTGGGCTGAGAAACCCACATACCAAATTTGGGCCCGATCAAATAAAAAATGTTTGAGTTATCGCAGCATGAGTAAATTCTAAGTCGAAAAAGGGCCATAACTCTGTAAATAAAACTCGGATCAAACCCGCATTCGAACTTGATCTGTATTTTGGGCTGAGAAACTCATATACAAAAATTGGTTCTGATTGGATAGAGTTATCAAACCATGCGTAAAGTGTCTATGGATGATGGATGGACAGACAAAATGACAGATGGCAGATGAAGGACTAGTGGTCAATCCAGATATTGACACTATGTGTACCATACTATGGTACGTGTACGCATTAAAAGCATGACATCATGATGCACATGCTTCTATGCTATATAAGCTATGCATTGGGGCTTGTGTTGTGTTGAAAATAGAATCTCTCTGTTGAGTTTGTTATATATAACATAACTCATGCATCACAGACGTCTCAACACCTTAGTGATGTTGCCAATATTCAAATTTCAATGCAATGCAACAGATTCGTCTAAACACTCCTTTAACAAGTACATGTAGTTCCATTAAGAAATGTTCAGATAATAAGTTCATAAGTCGTTTTTTGAACTTATTATCTGAATATTTCCCAACCAATGCAGAGAAACTCTTCAGCACACATATTATCTTTTTGTCATACTGTTGTCTGCTAGTTTATCCTGGACATCCCTCCAAATGAATAGTAGACCGTTACTATGTATTCTTTTATAACTGGGTGGGAGAATCCATTTAGTAAATAAAGGGTTAGTGGGTATATAATCATAGGTATAAGTTGCATGCAACTGGCACGAGACCTACCTCATTCTTCTCTTGGAACTCAGAGCTGCCGATGCTACTGATCGGAGAGTTCGCCCGACTGCTGCTTGGAGATGACCCACTTTTCTGTGACCGTACTGAAACAAAAATCATATTCATATAAGGTCGCAGACCACATGTCCCCCGAAAGAAAGAGTGTTTTCTCAGAATGTTGGCTTTTTCGGGAGAAAAAAATTTAACTTTGGTAAAAATCATTAAAAAATTACAACAGTAAAAAGTTTTCCGAGTCAAGAAATGGGAATAACTCAGTGAAAACTGATTTTTTTTCTGTCATCCATAGATATGTTGCACATTAACAGTATATTGGTAACAATATCCTAAAGTTCAATTCTCTACATTCAAAGAGTTGATTACACAATGATGGACAGATGGCAGAAATATCTATGGACCCCCGAAAATAATTTTTCAGTGGACAGTAAAAGGCTTTGAACATGGCAGGCAATGCATCAGCAAAATTAGAACAGATATGTGCTTGCGAAGGACAAAATTGGTGGCGATGCCACCAGAAAATCGAGTGATTGAATTTGTTACATGTCTTGATCTAAAATGAGGAAGATACAAAAAGAAGAATTCAATATATAGTGAACGTAATCCAACTAAACAAACATGATTAACCCTTTCAGTGCCAAGTCCGATTTTTGTATCAACCCATATTTCCTTGGTTAAGAGAGATATTTCTAATAAAAAAGTAATACGAGTCATACAGGAATTATGTATTATGAGACCCCCTGATATAAAATTCTGTTTGACCTCATGTGAGCAAACAAAACCCCTCGGTCTTTTGTTTGGTGATGGGACTGTAATACAGTCCCATCACCAAACATAATATAATATATGAACATAATACAAACAAACCTCTTGGTCTTTTGTTTGGCGTTGGGATTGTAGATGGCAAGGAATTGAGCAAAGTTGCCTGAGTTCTTCTTCTCTAGAAAAGAAGACAAGAATGTTGAGTGGAACCCAATCATAGTCAGATATTCACAGATCGAATTTCACATATAGACATGGAGGAGCGGATAGTTCAGTTGGTTAGTGGGCCGACCTCTGAGCTACATCTTTGACACAGTCAGAAATTCAAATCTGACATCGCATCGGTCAGACTTTGTGTCAGCATTTAGAGTATCATGATCCCACGAATCGACTATCGATGCCATCATTTTGCTTTGAAAATTATTTCAGTAGCAAAAGAATCTCAGACGCATCATAAAACTTACTGGAAAACTTTCATACCTCCGATCCTCTCATTCTCTAAGTCATAACAGAAAATATATTTAATTTTACCTCATTCTCCAAGTTATACAAGCCTGTAAATAGTGTGTCTGTCTTTTCAGAATGAGGTCCCCAGAGGGTGAATTTAGTGACGCTATCCCGCACAGCGGGCTAGCATCACCAAATTCACCCTCTGGTTACCTCATTCTGCTTAGGCCCTCAACTGCTATGGTAGAACTAGGATCAGATTGAAGTTCCCCAGTTGAAGTTGGTGATGTTCACACATTGGGCACCTTGATTATACATTTTATCTTCTGCAAATTAGGGGATATAGTCCAGGAGATATTGGTCGACCTCTGCACCCCCCCCCAGGACTTAACTTCACCCCACTAATTTTCTTTCTTAAGGTCTCCTCTAATTTTTTTCACTTGTTAACAAGAAAAAAAAGTGGCCGCAGAGACTCCAGACAAGATGGCGTCCATCATGGTGGCCATTTTTTTTAAATGCACCAGGTCTCTTTGATCGCCATTATAGTAAAGATGATAGCACATGCGGTCTTGTTTTCCGCTCGATGCGTTATGCTAATATACAACCCTTACAAATTAGCCAAAAATCCGACACCAGAATCCAATATGGCGGCCAAGATGGCCGCCGAAATGTGAAAATATGCTATTTTTCTGACATGTTACCACCTTTCGTTTGTCTCTGTGGGAAAATGTTAGAATTTTTGCTTCATGTTATACATTTATCATATAGAGGAGTCATTGGCGAACACATGGGGATCATAATATGCATTCATTGCGGGATATTGTTGTCCGATATCACGTTTTCCCAAATGCCGGCATCATAGGTCGAAGCCGAATCTCCGTTAATAACGGGATGTTATGTTACGAATCAATGAATGTTATTGCTATTATAACAACACCCATGCATATATATTTGCAGGAGATACTCGAGCTAGGATTCCTCTTATACCTGAGTTGAGGAATATTTACCCAAATCCAAGATGGCGGCCAAAATGGCCACCAGAAATAAAAAATCGCCGAAAATCGCTGATTTTAACATCAGTGAGCATTATTGTCATGACAACTCCACACCTGCTTACTATTGTAAGTTGGGAACACTTAGGCGAAGAACTTTCCTTGTACCATATCCAAATAAAAGTCCCCCAAATCCAAAATGGCGCCCACAATGGCGGACAGATTTTGAATAATCACCGAAATTCCCTCATATTCACATCATTGGGCATTATTGTCGAGACAACTCCACCCATGCTTACAATTGAGTTGGAAATACTGAGGTGAAGTAATTACATTACATCTCATGCAAGAAATTGTTTTCCAAATCGAAGATGGCGGCCAAAATGGCGACCGAAATTTGAAAACAAATCTACATTCCTTTACTTTCTTAGGATGGGCGTTATTGTTTCGCGATTTCTATCCACCATTACATGTTGATATGGAATAGTGACATGAAGTATTCATTAGAGTTTGGCAATTGATACTCACAGCCAAGATCGCTGGTAAATTGGCGGCTAGAAATTGAAAAGAAATCGATATTTTCACATATTAATTTCAACCTTTTGTCATAATATCGGTATGTATGGACGAAATTGTACATAAACCATCTACTAGTTCAACTTAAAGGTATCAAAACGCATAACATAGCTCGTATCCTTCTGGAAAGATGAAACACCACAATTAATATCGCGATGTGGCATTTCGAAATCCAGTCTCCACTTAGCGCCGATAATGGCCGTAAGCTTATACAGGTGTGCCGAATAGTTATATCAGAACAATTACCTGATAACAGATTCTGATTTGCCACGTCACGTCCATAATTATCTGGACCAGCTTCCATTTCTTTGTCTGATAAATCTAGGTCGCTCACACCGACAAAGTATTCACCACTTCCTGGGAGTAGGGTCCCTCTAATCATAACGTTTCAAACAATTCATTTTCCGGTGTCTAGCTTACAGAAGGTCATCTCTATGTATGTGTCTCATACCCCATGGGATAACGACATGCACACCTGGCGAACCAGTTAGCTAGTCACTTCTCAATAGATAGTTCGTCAACTCACACTCAGCGAACGCATTGGCATATGTGGACAACTTCGACAGTGTTTCGAAGGTTGCTAGTTGTCTCATTCCCTTGGACAGATGTCTATCAACTAAGGAGAAGACCCTAGTGTACAGACTACCCACACTTCTTGACCATTATCCGAGCAAACTGTGTGACGCCCCGCAGTTGTCTCGTCGAATATCTCCCAGCAGAGAAGAACAATGCTCGCGGTGCTAGTTTGTGGACATGCGCCATGATAGTGGGAATGAAATGGGCCACTGTATACACCACCCCTACACCTGGTGCATGTTTAAGATATCGAATGTCATGCGTGTCGGTTTTGTTTAGCCTTTCTGATTCAACTACGTACACTTTTGTCTGGATAATAATATGCTAGCCTCCCTCAAAACAGTCGGATGGACTAAAGGATAATGTCTTTATAGCATGGATGTATGCGTGTTTTGTTATCCTCTCTCGGGGTTAGTGTCAGTATGTGGGCGGTATTATTCAAGAGAATGTCAGGAACTGTGGTGCATTTATTTCACTATGTGTTTAAAGAACAATTTACAGTCTCGATGGCGATGGCTGTGGCCGTTGGGGAACGCGACCTTTATGATCATATAGCTTTATATATATAACTTTAGAATATAGTAGTTAATGTCTCATGCAGGAAAATGGTCGCATTGGTGATGTTATCAAGAAATCACTTGGTGTACCAACGTGTGTTGAACTGAATGCAAGAGCTCATCAACGTAACAATCCTCTGGATGTTCTTTGCGTTGAACATTTCACCCTTTTGTTGATGGCATTTGTACTTTCTTGAACCATACCACCCAGCGTGAGTATGACATATCAACCAACTATCAAATGTGTCGCCTTTAAGACTACACCACAGTCTTTGTGGGGCTTATACAGCAGTAGCCAATGGCATACCCCTGGTCCAGTTGTTTAAGAACGGCTTCCAAACGGATGGGAACATACAATCTTAGCATACAAGGAAAGCAAAGCCACACATGAGATCCTGTCTGAATCTAAAACATAACAAAATAAGGGGCGGTACAGTCATGGTCCAATTTCATTTCCACTATCATGATACATACCCACAAACTAGCACCGTGTGTATTGTTATCATCTGCTTGGATCTGTTCGGTGAGACGATTGCTGGACGCCAACAAGCTTGTTCTTATGATCATGTTCAAGGAGTTTGGGTATATTATGCATTATGGTCTTCTACGCCTTAGCAGAATTGCATCCGGCAAATGTCGGGCTTTCAACATTCGAAGCCATATACAGAAGTTGTCCGGGTACGTCAGTGCATTAGATGAGTATGTGAATTGATGAACCATATATTGAGAAGTGGCTGTTTGGGAAGATCACCAGGCGTACACGTTGTTATCCCCATTAGGTCACCAAAGCTGACAATACGCAGATAGATAGGTCCTTATGAAAGCTAGTATACGCATCGACCGAATACCTTTATAGTGTATCGCACAAGATGACGCATATACCCCATATGTAG
This sequence comes from Siphonodentalium dalli, assembly GCA_032622095.1. Lineage (NCBI taxonomy): Eukaryota > Metazoa > Mollusca > Scaphopoda > Gadilida > Siphonodentaliidae > Siphonodentalium > Siphonodentalium dalli. The sequence goes on from CP136067.1 coordinate 96,534,240, forward strand.
CATCTGAATTATACCATAAGCTATACCACAAATGAAGCTCGCTAAGAATTCCAAGCTTTCGAAACCAACACGCGAGCTGGACACCGGCATATGTATTGTTTGAAACATTGCGATTAGTGGCACACTCCTACAAAGAAGAGTAGTGAACTGTTGTTGTGAGTGAGATAGATTAATATGACGAAGAGACGGAAACGAGTCTAGATAATGCTAAATGTGGCAATTCAGAATAAGCTCAGGTACTGTTGTTTTGATTCTTGGAAGTCATAATATGACTATTCGGCGCACCTATATACGGTTACGGCCAGTATGAGCCCTTAGTGGAGAATGGATTTTGAAATGCCACATTGCGATTGTGGGTTTTCATTCTTCCAAAAGGCTACGACCTACATTGGAACTAATATATGGCTTATATTATGTACCGTTTTGTTTATACAAATCAATATTATGACAAAAAGTTGAAATTAGTATGTGATAATATCGGATTCTTTTCAATTTCTGCCCGCCAGTTTGGCCGCCATATTGACTGTGAGTATCACTTGCAAAACCCTAATGAATAATTCATACATATCAATATGTAATGGTGGTAGAAATCGCGAAACAATAACGCCCATCCTAAGAAAGTAAAGGAATGTAGGCGTGTTTTCAAATTTCGGTCGCCATTTTGGCCGCCATCTTCGATTTGGAAAACAATTTCTTGCATGAGATGTAATGTAATTACTTCACCTCGGTATTTCCAACTCAACTGTACGCATGGATGGAGTTGTCTCGACAATAATGCCCAATGATGTGAATATGAGGGAATTTCGGTAATTTTTCAAAATCTGTCCGCCATTGTGGGCGCCATTTTGGGTTTGGGGGACTTTTATTTGGATATGGTACAAGGAAAGTTCTTCGCTTAAGTGTTCCCAACTTACAATTGTAAGCAGGTGTGGAGTTGTCATGACAATAATGCTCACTGATGTTAAAATCAGTGATTTTCGGCGATTTTTTATTTCTGGTGGCCATTTTGGCCGCCATCTTGGATTTGGGTAAATATTCCTCAACTCAGGTATAAGAGGAATCCTAGCTCGAGTATCTCCTGCAAATATATATGCATGGGTGTTGTTATAATAGCAATAAGATTCATTGATTCGAAACATAACATCCCGTTATTAACGGAGATTCGGCTTTGACCTATGATACCGGCATTTGGGAAAACGTGATATCGGACAAAAATATCCCGCAATGAATGCATATTATGGTCCCCATGTGTTCGCCAATGACTCCTCTATATGATAAATGTATAACATGAAGCAAAAATTCTAACATTTTCCCACAGAGACAAACGAAAGGTGGTAACATGTCAGAAAAATAGCATATTTTCACATTTCGGCGGCCATCTTGGCCGCCATATTGGATTCTGGTGTCGGATTTTTGGCTAATTTGTAAGGGTTGTATATTAGCATAACGAATCGAGCGGAAAACAAGACCGCATTTGCTATCATCTTTACTATAATGGCGATCAAAGAGACCTGGTGCATTTAAAAAAAATGGCCGCCATGATGGACGCCATCTTGTCTGGAGTCTCTGCGGCCACTTTTTTTTCTTGTTAACAAGTGAAAAAAATTAGAGGAGACCTTAAGGAAGAAAATTAGTGGGGTGAAGTTAAGTCCTGGGGGGGGTGCAGAGGTCGACCAATATCTCCTGGACTAATATAGAAACTTCCAAGAAGGGAAAACGTAACTAAAAACAATGTTAATTTGATACTATAGATACTTCCCAGAAGATGAGGCCTAAGCAAATGAGGTCTCCAGAGGATGAATTTGGTGATGCTAGCACGCTGTCGGGATAGCATCACTAAATTCACCCTCTAGGGACCTCATTCTGCAAATGACAGACACGCTATTGCGAACTCGAAGTTATAACAGAAAATATATCTCATTTTACCTCACTCTCGAAGTTATAACAGAACTGAGGGTTTACTGTGGCCATCGTTCTTCTCTTTCTCTCCGTTCTCCTGTTCTGCAATTCTGGAAGATAAAAACTACATATATACCTATATAATCTACATTTTACCTCCAGTAACAACTCACACCTTTATGTAGTACATGTACCGGTATGATCAGTGTTCGGTGTCGGTGGCCCAAATTGGCCAATGTTTTTTCGAAATTGGCCAATAAAAATTTCATTTGGCCAAATTTTTTTTTTCCCAAATGGAGACGGGAAGCTAATTCCAAAGCGCTGAATAGATTTAGGCGATGAAAGCAGGTTTCGTACTTTGGAAATATTGTACCATGAGAACCCAAATTTATTTTGTAATGGCAGCAGTGATTGAATGGCGACAGTTGTCAGTTACGTAGTGTGTCATAAACTGCCTCCCGTCTAATAACAACATGGCTTCACAACATAAAAGGTTAATTTGAATAAAATAGATATTCAACAGTTATAATCACGATAATAAGCAACATTTGTTTTTATCTCGGCGAAAATAGCGATGACAACTAACACAGCTCATTACTTTATTATTTGGCGACCATGGTGTTATTGCATTTGTTTAAGTGGATTTATGTGATTATAATTATATCGAATGTTAGTTTCAATGTTTGCATTGATGGCCCAGCCATGTCTGAGTTCGATTTCCACCCTTTTTTGTGTGAATTGATCTGTCTGTAACGTGTGACACAACACATACATATATGCTTGTGAAATTTTATGTTTTTTAAAGTTGTTTTAATTACGTTTTTATTCTGAGTAACAAATCAGATTTAAAACAACTATTTTGGTCATCAATTGTGAACCGCCCAGAAAATGAGGATGTAATTTGGCCAAAGTTGTTTTAATTTGTGCAAAAAACATTTGGCCAAAGTTTTTTTAATTTGGCCAATAAAATGTTCATTTGGCCAAACTTTTGGCCAAAAGATTTTTCGGTCTAGCGCGAACACTGGGTATGATGTTATAAAATGGATATAAATAATCTACATTTTACCTCCAGTAAAAACTCACCTTTGACTGGCTGACATGATATCATTTAATACCCATGCCCTAAATGGTAGGATTTAGTGTACAGTCCCCCTTTAATGTAAGTTATAACCATCCAGTTGAGTGAACTGATATAATTATCATGTATGTGTATATGACTATACAAGATGTAATTATCCGTGAATGTATACTTGCTGAAGAAGGTCAGCAGCCGAAAGCTTCTTTTAAAAGAGCATTGTTTTCATTATATATTCACCTGACATCCCTGGATTCTAGATGGAATGGACATATTGCATCATAATTATTTAAGTTAGAATAGAACAGGTTAAATTACCTTTTAGAGTTCCGGGAGTAACGAGATCGATACATGCCATGAAGTCCATTTTCTGTAAGAAAAAGTGAGTAAAAATATTAATATTATACATATTATGGACTTGTTCGGGTGCGTGAAACTGATAAATTAGTACTCAGTAGGTATGCCAAATGTGGGAATGTAGCATTCTACTAACATTGCCGAAAATATCAAGGCAATCGGCCATACCACTCAATAGATATCATCATTTGAACTACACTTAATTGTAAATATTTACATTTTGATTCGGGATGTAACAATCGGCGATAAACTAACACCAATGATTTCGCCATCGAGAGTCAATGCATTTAATTAATATATAAGAATGAAGGTGTGTGTGTTGTAAATTTGTTTTATATTCGTAAAAAATAACTACTTTGAGCAAGATTACTCTCCAGTTGATAATCCAACCGGATTTCATATCACTTTAATATAAGCTGAGCACTACAAAGCACCAGTATGAAGGTTCTACTTGATTCATATTCAACAGTAAATCCACCTAAGGTAACATTTAATAGCTTGGTTACAAACCAATCCTACAACATTTTTCCCCATATTCCAAAAAAAAAAACACAACCTTTTTCCTGTTTGATTTATGATCATGTTCATTAAAGTTAGAAGCATGTGTTGTGGAAAGTAGCAGTGTGTCATTTTTTCATAATATTTCTGGGTTTTTTTGTAAGAAGTAACTCATTTTATTTTAATAAAGTGTATTTTTTTCACAAATTTTGCAAATTTCATGTATATAGTTTCACTGTTAGTTAGTTGTTGGCGTCACTGGGGTGCATGGTAATGAATTTTATTTTAAAAAATCCCCCCACCTGCGCTCTGGGCCATATGGGATAAAGTGCTATATAAAAACTATTTATTATTATTTACTTTTTCTCTACTGAAATGTTCGTAAACAAGGCTATATTAATATAATCCAAGTTTTTTTCGACGTAAACCAGGCTATAATATAATCCAAGTTTCTTTTAACCGTAAACCAGCTGGTCACATCTTTCTATATAGCGTTGTTGACCCACTCACCTAAAATTCCCAATAAATATAATAAAATGTCACAATTGTGACAGCAAACTGGTTTATTCCATAGAAAATATTACATTTGTTCTGATCTCCACAAGAGTTGCCAACTGAAAGTAGTACCGTAATGTAATGTGAATAATATATTTTATCACAATGTTTACAAGAATACAAATTCATTTTACCTCACAAAGTGACAGTGTGTATTAAATTTAAACAAATTGAGGTTACTCATAATCACGCGGCATATTCTATGTGCAATATTAACATGATCATTAGACTATAATATATCATTAAGACTATAAGATGTCACTATTTCCGATATATATACACATGTAGCATCATGGATTGATTTGTTGGGTAAAGCTATTAAAATTGAAGAAAAATTCCGCCGCTGGATCTGGGCGTAAAGTCTGTTATAGAAAGATATATACACGGGGCTTTGACGTAAAACAGCAATACCCAAACTGATGTCACCATCTGGTTCATGTCGAAGTAAACTTGGACTAGCTATAATTTTGGTATGTGGTAAAACCAAGTTATGATCAAAACAGCCTCACCTCTTTTTGTTTAGGTCCACAATGCTTCCTCTCGACTGCTTTTCGTATAGTGGCCGTCACATCTGTCGATTCGGTGGGTGTTTTTCCGTTGCGTGATGGACTCGGTGCTATTTGTTTATGGTGTGTATGATTGCCATTCATATGTATCTTAGAACCCTACAAGTCATTAAAATACCATAAAACTCATACAAGTCATTAAAATACCATAAAACTCCTACAACAAGTCGTTAAAATACTGTAAAACTGAGCCAATGGATGTTTCCACACATATTCATTAGTGGGAGGAGCTTACGGTTGCTAAGAGAAAAGGCATCTGCAGATCTAGTTTTATTAGTTTTACAGTGCATGCCTATATGCTATAATACACCCAAGAGCATACATTCTTTTTGTCATTAATTGTGGAAATATGACTAGTGTCACGCAAAATGAAAAATAGTGTTATTCAAGGATGAATTTCCAACATTCATTGCACCAATCTAAATTTCAGTACATTGTGATTTGATCACAAAAAAGTGTCACACAAAAGTACACCTTTACGAAATTTCTATTCGAATTTCTACAGGGAAAAAGTGTAAATATTTTCTTTTATCGGCATCACTGCAACAGTTTTCATTTTTCACATTGTTGCACGGTGTTAATTGTACCCACACGATTCAACACCCAACATATAAAAGTGGTACATGTATTTGATAAATTTAGCATTTACAGTAATGCCCTAAGTAATCAACCCCTTAACCATAGTAGAATTATGGGTAACTTTTCAGGATTTAGTCGGAAATATGGCTTGTTGCCATTCATCGGAAGTGAGAGCTTTCCGATGAATGGCAACAAGTCATATTTCCGACTAAATCCTGAAGTTACCCATAATTCTGCTGTGGTTAAGGGGTCGATTATTTAGGGCATTACTGTACATATATTTCAGTCAAAAAAATTCAACTCTGGGTACAGAAAGTTCAAAATGGTGGTGCTCTTGAGGCACACATAATGGCTCAATTCTACTTTTATGTGTTTGATGTCGCATGTTTAAAGCCACCCAACAATAAAAGAAGTAATTCTGTTGTGGTGACGATGAGTCATTCACACTCTCCACCTATCCTTCCTGTACTGCATTTTGTATCAGACTCATACAAACTTTTGATATGCCACCTCACACTCTTCTCCTTTTTGAGTTTTAAATTTACTTTCAATTCATTTCTTTCTATTACTCTATATGAAACAAAAATCTATCTATCTAGCCACAAATCTGGAACAATAAACCCCAGCATAGCACCTCAGCGTGCAAATAAAGAGAGAAATAGTGCGGATCTTCACTCTCCTTGCTCCCTACCACTAGTAGGCACTAACAAGAAGGACTTTAATTAGTCACCTCCCATATATATATATATATGGTATACATAATAATCCTAGTTACTGGGTCAATTACTTAACCCTTTCAGTGCCAAGCCCGATTTTTGTATCAACCCATATTTCCTTGATAATTTTTCAAATTTATTGATTATAATAATGTATCACATTATTATAATCAATAAATTTGAAAAATGATCAAGGAAATATGGGTTGATACAAAAATCGAACTTGGCACTCAAAGGGTTAAGGCAGTGCAGTAATTACCTGTAAAATGGAAGGCCTGTTCAAATGATACTGTGGAACTTTGAGCGGCGAGGCTTTTGATTTTGGCGAGATGTCCTCCTTCTGCCTGATTGAGATAGGTAAAAGTTTGTTTGGCTGAATAGGTACTGGATGAATGTTTGGCATGATTGGAATCGGTTGAGTGACAATGGGTGGAGCAATACATGTAGGTTGATTGACAGGTAGATTGATGGGCATAGTGAATGCCTGATGAGTTTTATATGACAGATCGGTTGGTTGAAGGATGACTGGCGAGACGATATGGCTTGGTAATATAATCTGACTTTGACACAGCTGAATGGTGGTCGGTTGAGGCAGAATGACCGCGCTGACTGGTTGTTGATGTGCCGGTTGTGGCATAATTGCAGCTTGTTGTGGTGATTCTGGAGTTTTGGACACAAGCTCTTTGCGAAGGTGCTGAACTAAAACTTTCTGAAAATAAAATGATATTTTAACCCTTTTTATACTAAATTATCACATTCAGTTATAAAAGTATACATTGGAAAGGTCTATTACTCATCTGGAGGGGTTTTCAGGAAAAAGCAGATGCCAGATAATAAAAGTACAGAAGGAGTCGTTTGTTGAATTCAATATCTGAACATTTCCTAAGGGATAACTACTCGTCAATGCGTATTTAGTATAGAACGGGTTAAAGCAAACGTTATTTCTTTTGAGTAAAATTTATTTTTAATTATGAAAAACCATTTTTTTTTCCATATTATTTTATTCAACACTTTTAATAAGGGTAGCTACATACAGCACATCACAGGCATTTTCGGATGCCATATTCAGGGTCTGTTATGGCATATTCCAAACGTGCCAGACCAACAAATGCCGGATATATATATATATATATATATATATAATGGGAAGCATACATCAATACATTGTATATATTGTACCGGTATAAACAAATTGGGGTGTTTTGTACACATAAAGATGAGCAAGGTGGTGTGGTATTTTCACACAATATATAGTATATATACAAACAATATGAGCATAGAAAATGGGGGGAAAAGGTAACAAAACTGAATCATAGTATATAGTATATATTTAGTGAAAAAGCTGCGTTTAAAAAATAAAAAAATAAACCATTTTTTTGGGGGTTGAAAATTTGAAACAAAATTCCAGGTACAGTAATGCTCTAAGTAATTGACTCTTTAAGTTTAACTACAGCAGAATTATGGGTAACTTTTCAGGATTTAGTCGGAAATATGGCGGCTTGTTGCCATTCATCGGAAAGCTCTCCCCGAGAGCTTTCTGATGAATGGCAACAAGCCATATTTCCGACTAATTCCTGAAAAGTTACCCATAATTCTGCTGTGGTTAAGAGGTCGACTAATTAGAGCATTACTGTAGGCCCAATTTCAGCAGGTCGGTCGGGTAACCAGAAACACAGATGGTTTTTATTTTGGCCTAAAAATAAATACTTTGGTAGAATTACTCGAGTAGAATCCCACATGCATACTTGCATCCTGGTAAAATTCCTTGGTGAAATACGTACTTGAGTGGGAACATTTTACTAGAGTAAAAATACATGGGTAGGTCTACATGTGTGCATAAAATATGGTGACCATTCACTAGATGAATTTTACTAAGGAAAAATGACCTGGTTCCAATCACCCTGGTAGAGTACCACAGAATACCAGAGTGTTTTATCATGGTTTACCAAAGTGTTTTACCCTGGTTTATCCGAGTGTTTTACCATGGTTTACATGTACCAGAGTGTTTTTACCATGGTTTACCAAAGTGTTTTACCATGGTTTACCCAAGTGTTTTACCATGGTTTACCAGAGTATTTTACCATGGTTTACATGCACCAGAGTGTTTTTTTTAGAAGGGAGAAAGGGCTAACTGGACATGATTACCATATAACTAAATTATAGTGATTAGGCTCTCCTGGTGAGGAACAAGCCAACAAACTTATGCCACATCTCATCCATGTGTCACTATATGTCAATCATTTACATGTACACCTGAACAACAATGCATTTTTAAACAACTTAAAGGGGTAATGTACACTAAATCTGGCCATTTATGGGACCATCTCCTTTTATACTCAACAGAATATATGCAACAAATGAATGAATTTGAGCCATGGATTAATGCAAAATACACTCATGTGCTCCATGAATGATGAAAACATGGTAATTATAATGAAAATGAATTTATGACTCCAGCCATTTATTCATTTTCATTATAATTGCCATGTTGTTTGCATCGTTCATAGAGAACATGAGTGTATTTTGCACTAATCCATGGCTAAAATCCATTCATTTGTTGCATATATTCTGCTGAGTATAAAAGGAGAAGGTCCCATAAATAGCCAGATTTAGTGTTCATTACCCCTTTAAGTATTAGAGTAACATATTCCTCAACCAAATCAAGCAGTATTCTCACCCAATATTTCTTTGACCAACTAAAAATAGTGTAAATTTCCACATTATTGCTGACAACATACACCTCATGGCTCACGATCTTGGAAAATATACAGGTATTGCAAGATGATTGAGAAGGGCATGGCATGAAAACATTAAGATAACCATATTGGCTACCCATTTAACCCTTTATCCAACAAAACGGCCAAAACCGGCCAAATAAAGCTTCAACAGCCTAAAATATCTTCGGTCTGTCTCAATAGAACCATACAAATATGGATATCATTGGAACCGGCTCCTTGACCACATTGTGATAGTTACAGTTATGCCCTGTGCCAATGCATTCTCTTATATATGCGAGTCGACCATAGGTCGCCTCGCATATATAAGAGAATGCATTGGCCTAAAAAAAAATCTTTTTTTAACACTTTTTACCATTTTTTCTTACATTCTTTAACAATTTTATAATTTTTAATGTGTTAAGCCAATGCATTCTCTTATATATGCGAGGCGACCTATGGTCGACTCGCATATATAAGAGAATGCATTGGCACAGGGCCGTTCTGTTGGGTAAAGGGTTAAAGCATAAAAATGACTATCAACTCCATTTCACATCTCGACCCCCCCCCCCCAACCCCATGCCCCCACCCCTTCTTGCCCATATACATACGGAACTACACACACTGTAAATACGCACACGCACATGCTCAATTATATGTAAACATGATACGCTATCATTATACTCACATAAGGGCCCTGCCCTTACAAGTTAAACTTTTTGTGGGGTCCTGTTGTTACGGTAATGCCCTAAATAATCGTCTCCTTAACCACAGCAGAATTATGGGTAACTTTTCAGGATTTAGTCGGATATATGGCCATTCATCAGAAAGCTCTCAGTAAATCCTGAAAATTTACCCATAATTCTGCTGTGGTTAAGGAGTCGATTATTTAGGGCATTACTGTAAAAATATTGAATACCAAATAAATCTCATTGAATCTTGAATGTAGGCTCGAAGCCCCTGAGGTTGTAAAGTATATAACCAGTACTTACTGTAACTTATATTGGACATGGATGCACCAAATGAATATATTGAAATCAGATGCTTTTGTAATGAGGATAATAGTAGATAGAGTTGTCCCTCTTGTAATGTTCATTAGAATAGAGCGGTCACTGAAGATATCAACTTGTTTGAACATTACAGGAGGGGTAAATCTGCACCTGCTACAAATAAATTGAAGACACTGAGAGAACTAAAATATTCTGAATAGAGACAGTACTAAAGTATTATTTCTACCACACTAGCATTAACAGTTCGAAGGTTGACACAGAATAATCTACAGTTATGAGAACAGCACAATGCACTTTCTGGACCGAAAATGTATTCTGTGCTTTTGTAAAAAAAAAAAATCCTAGAACATTAATTACATTATTAATTACAAAAGTTTTAAATTACATATAAGTTGTAAAAACAAAATAATAATTTAATTTAAAATTATTTTTTTGAAAAACCATATTTTGTTTCAATACTATTTAATTCTGTACTTTTAATTTAATATTATACAATTAGTCTGCCATTAGACCTAAAAAAAAATAGAATAGTTGTTTCCGGTAACATTAGGAGTGGGCAGGTGGAAATTAATTTTTTTATTTTATTTCTGAAACATTATGTATGGGACAGAATCATTCTGAATAGACATAATTTGTTTTTTTGATAATTGGTCAGAAGTTTCCCTACTGTATAGCCTAGGGTATTTTCTGAATATCAAACTACACAATGTGACATTAAAAATTAACCAGGTTTCATCTAAAAATAAAAGTGTTCCTAAAAAAATACCAAGCTATTCCTAACTCAACTAAACTAATAGGAAATAACTTCAAATAAAAATATGGGCTACAGTAATGCCCTAATTAATCGACTTATTAACCACAGCAGAATTATGGGTAACTTTTCTGGATTTAGTTGGAAATTCTCTGGGAGAGCTTTCCGATGAATGGCAACAAGCCATATTTCCGACTAAATCCTGAAAAGTTACCCATAATTCTGCTGTGATTAATAAGTCGATTAATTATGGCATTACTGTATTTAAAAGTATCAGTACGGTACTAGTATATAAGGTTGGATAATAGGTATATAAAGTGAAATAAATTTGCTAATTTTGAACTTTCTACACTAAATACTCATTGACGAGTAGTTTAGATAATAATTTTAATAAACAACCATACTAGTAGGTCATTACGAATGGACATAATTATATAGATTGTTAGATGTGAAATAAAGCAAAAATAATTATAATATCCATTAACCCTTTCAGTGCCAAGTCCGATTTTTGTATCAACCCATATTTCCTTGATCATTTTTCAAATTTATTGATTATAATAATGTGATACATTGATGGAAAGAGATCTTAGAGCTCTTTCCATCAATGTATCACATTATTATAATCAATAAATTTGAAAAATGATCAAGGAAATATGGGTTGAAACAAAAATCGGACTTGGCACTGAAAGGGTTAAGTGTGAGTCCAGAAAATGAGGATTTAATTTGGCTAAAGAATGTTTGGCCCAGCATGAACACTGGTCATTAGTTAAACTTATTATCTGAACATTTCCCACAAATTAATCTGAATTTGTTTGATGTAAACATATTTTATTATACCAAAAATAATAGACATACAGAATATGTAACAATGGATTGTCAGAATTTGTGGAATAAGTGAATTTGGCATACTCTCAGGTGCCTAATAATTGTGATGGCCTAATAGTGATGCACGTGGAGATTTAGGCTGAAATTAATAATAGTGATGGCAATTTCACTCTGTGTCTCAATTCCAAATAATAGTGATCGTTTAATTAATTTGTTTATTATATAATAATATGAAACATTCTGAGTCAATAAAATTATTATTTAGAAGTCTAAATTAAGGGTGGTTGGGCTACCGGAAACATCACTACTTAAAAAAAAAAATTTAGGCCTCATATGTTTAATTATGTTATTTTTTATATGTAAAAGATATTTCCCAAAATATTTATTATTAGTTTCATTATTAAGGTATAGATACTGAACTTCAGTTAAAAGGTTGACACAGAACGAATGTACCATCATCAGAACAGCATAATGAACTTCCTCCAAAATTGTATTTTTGGTTAAATTTTTTTCACAAAAATAAAAGAAAAATGCCTAGAACATTGATTATTAATTACAACTTGATGAGCTAAATTTAAGGCAAAAATAATATCTTTTGAGATTTATTTTAAACTTGTTTTATTGAATTTTTTTTTTTCAATATTATTTTATTCTACTGGGTACAGCTGGGTATACTTTTTATTATTATGCTGTAATAGTACTTTTTGTTATCATATTTCCCCCCCCCCCCCCCCCATTTTTATATGTAAAAGATATTTTCAAAAGTACCGTATTTATTTATAGGCTACAATTTATATAATAGTGCTCTTTTTTTTTTTGGGCTTTGTTCTTGTGTCAATTATATTGATACGGTATGTACAGGCTACAGCTACTGTATCTGTACAAGTATAGCAAATGAAATTTTTTTTTAAACTAATGAAATAACTACCACTACATGTGTATAATATTTGATTCCAGAACTTTTTAGGAACTTTATCTTCAAATATGTTTTATTTTAAAACATTATGTTTAAATATATATCATTCTAATTATTTATTGTTTATTTATTCAATTGTTTTGTCATTATCCTTTTATTATAATTTTAATCTAAAAAATATTATGAAGTAATTTATTTTAGCTTTTATATTATTAAATGTTTTTTTCTTCTTTTGTCACAAATACAGCTACTGTACGTCTACATGCATAATAAAATGAACAGTTTCCTCACTAATGAAATAATTACACCACTATTGACCTTTTGGCCTTATGCATGGAATCAATGTGTTAAATTCATAAAGAAAGCAATATGCCCACCGAGCATCTGATTAAGAAACAAGACACAGTTAGGGATAATTTTCTCATTAAATTGATGCTCGGAAATGAGTTGGACTTACCTTCATCAGTTAACAATAAGCCGGAGTTAAAATCAATAATCATGTGCCATACAGACTCAATGTCGTATTCACAGATCACCTCCGTCATCATTATCAAGGGCTGAGAATAATTAATTATTGGATAAACTACATACCTGCTGCTCACTTAAAACCATTATATCTTTCTGTAAGTCATGAAGCTGTTTCTTCAAACTATCATTCTGAAAGATAAACAAATTCTATCAAATCAAAGTAGTAACATTGTGAAAATGGCTGCGACAAAACTTTCTGTAACAAAAATCAATAAAATCATGAAGCTTGGAAGTATTGTTAATAGAACTACAAAAACTAACAAGAAGTACCCTTAAAGTGATCAAAGTTGATAAGCCTACCTTGGGTTCTGTTTTCATTTCTGTCACAACAATCTGCAATTATCAAAGGTGTGTATTATGTTGTTTTAAGTATAGAAATGTTGCACAGATCAAACAAAATTGAATAAACATAATTAATGAACGTCGCAAAGATAGAAGGATGGTGGCCAGTACTCGCATGGAACTTAGGTTTTATATGGATCGCTTAATGCTTATTAAGAAATGGATTGGTTAATATCACATTTAAAAAACGGACAGGAAGAAAAACAGAGTGTCATAATATTTAATTAATGTAACTTAATGGGCTGAAGTTTGACATTATGTTAGTTAAAATATACATGGATAAACTTTGACAAGTATATCAGGCGACAGGGATGCGAACAAAGTTATAGCAAAATATCGATCGTTCTTCGCAACAACACCCATCATAAGAGTAAAAGAAGTTTCCACATACCTGATGACTTTGAATAGCGATTTTAAGTCGCTGTTGTAACACATCCAAGTCGGATCTAGACATATCTGTCCGAAACTAGTTGTTTTATTTGTCTTTTTCAGACATTTAGACACCTGTTTTCTAACAAGATATGTGGAAGATTTGATGCTTGGTTGTTCCGTACAGTACTGATTGAAAGTACGGCGCACCGACTCGCAAGTTTCCTACGCGTTCTTTATTCAACAATAACATTTTTCTTTGTTAATTTCATACAACAACTAGTCGAAAGAGTTACTGTGATAACATGGTTTCCATATTCGAACTTATTTGTTAAATGCGGTCGTATAAATCTGCTTTAATGGAGAGTATGTGTAGAACTATGTTTTGTAGCGTTATTTGTAAATTGGCGGTGATTCGGCTCACTCTTGGAAAGAAAAAAACTCGACGCGAAAACAAATGTAAAGATTTATTGTGGAAATAAACGACCATCAACTGAATTTATCAAACAGTCGACTTCAAATGATGAAAGTAAATATTCTTTTCAATATTCCAGAGCCCCACATAGAAGTTCCGTATAATTAATCGATTTTTTTGGCTTTCATCGCACTTTGCAAAGTAGTTGCGCATAAATATTCAACAGGAAGTCGCGTGTGTCCCACATTGTTGCCGTGAAATCACGTTCGTCCAGCTCAACGTAAACGTTTGTTGACAAGTTAAAAGGTCCTGATATATTAAATTAACGACTCCGATTTGATTACACTCGAATACGTGAACTTTTATGTGAATCAATTGTTGATGACAATGTTCCAAACTTTTGTTTTTAACTGCCAGTTTTCCTAATTTCGTTTCATTTTGAATGATTTTCTGTTTTCACGTTTGACAGTTAAGTGACCATGGGGCGATTCCATTCATTACTACATTAGGCTCGGCTACAATGGGTAACAAGAAAACCATAGTCAGAAATGGTAACGCCACCAAGATCGTATTATTAGCCATAAATATAAATCATAATATAAAATATATTGGTTACATGAATGGACCGCCTCAGAATTCCGTTAAGATAAGTAATTCTTCAAATTATTACAATGAACTACGGCTTATAAATTACTGCAGGTTTCTCATTCGCCACACCAGAATGCTTCTAAATGCGGATCAAAGCTAAGAGTGCGTGGCACAGCCATTGTTCATAGACATTTTACAGATAGCGAGAATGATGCATGCTGGGAACGAAAGCATCCACAGCAAAGCCATGTGCTTACGGAGGCATGCGTTTATTATAGGGGATTTATGGTACGTGGGCCTATAAAACTAATTATAACTTTGTTATCTGTCATAGTTTATGCGTGAAATTTTAAACATATATACCTGGACATCTACCCCTTCCAGAATGTTGAAAAACATTTTCAGTTGCTCATCGTATTTTTATAGACGAAATAGTCCGAAATTCCAGAAAATTGCGCTAACTGCTCAATGTTTTAATGTGTTACAAAACGTCTGATAAAAATAGTTCTATTGGGAATATTCACACCATTTTTTTTCAGAGAACATAGTGTAAATATAGTCCTATCGGGATATCGTAAAGGAGATTAATTAAACCCCTCAGACTGCCGAAACTGACGACATTAAATTCGCTTTTTCGTGTCCCACGGAAATGAAACTTGTCTGTCCATTGATCACGTTATTTATTTGACATAGTATTTTTTTCTTCTGTTGTATTTGAACACTTGTTGCACGCGCAGGCTGCACGATCATAATAACTTCAACCGATAAGCGCCGACTGATACCCGCGCAACAGTTTGTCTCAAATAAATTGTTATCAAAACGCAGGTTTATGGCCGCGGACATAAGCCGATTAAGTGTAATGTAATTTATCCATGAACTTGACTGAAAAATTGTGATTCTATCACCATTAGCCACGAAAATGGGACCTCTAAACAGGCAAGTTTGATTTTCGGGGGACACGAACAAGCGAATTTATTGTCGGCAGTTTCGGCAGTCTGAGGGTTAATTAATCCCGAATTAAACGGAACTACTTTACGATAGTCCGATAGGACTATGTTTACTCTATGCATGTTCTCTGAAAAAATAGTGTGAATATTCCAGATAGAACTCTTTTTATCAGACGTTGTGTAACACCTTAAAACATTGAGCAGTTATAGCGCAAACCGAAATGTGTTGTCTTGCAAGATATCCCACCGCTTTAGCTAAATTTACCTTCCTACAATATCCATAAAGAGGATCATATATTATATACCCACGGTTTTAATTATAGAATATAAAATATATTGGTTTCGCGAATGACCAACTCAGAATTCCGTTAAAATAACAATAACAACCAGCACCTATAACGAACCGTTTTACTGGACTTGGCCTACTGGTCGCGTAGTTCCGACTTTTAAATAAACGGAATTTCCAACTCTATAAATAAAAGCCCCACAATGCATTCGCCCTGTCCACCACGCAATATCAAAATCTCAGCAGCTAGATACACCACAGGTGGCGTAATAAATGCTCTTTATTATTTCCATATCAGGAATACAGTAACAAACAAGACAGCAGTAAAATAAATGGGGACAAAAAGTTAGTGTAATCATGTATGAAATTTCCAACTGTTAAAATTCTTTATAACAGTTGTGACTCCCACCCCCTCAAAATACCTCCATCATTCGATCCCCGTCCCCATCATAATGGGGACAATAATTACTAGTTGGGATACAAGGCAATGGTAACCATGTATTTTAACCTTTATGTTGTAGTGTAATAATGTATGAAATTTCCAACTACATGTGCATTAACTTTTTTTTACAAAAGTTGTGAATCATACACACTCAAAATCTAACTTCCACCCCACCCCACTACACTGTCCCTTCCACTTAAAAACATTCTGGAGATCAAGTTGGCCACAGGTGTTCATTTATTATACCCCACGTGTCTTGGACTGTTGCCAAATTCACAGTGCTCCATTAGAGGGCCTGCTTGGACTGTTGCCAAATTCACAATGTTAACTGCAGAGAGGTTGTATGTTATTGGAGACGTTCTAATATGACAATAGGCTGGCCTAATTAACGAACCATGCACAGCTAAATACACACAAGCAACTTTTAATCTTCAAATAGATACAATTGTCGGCCTCCAAAATTCAATATACTTTCTTATATACAAACAAACATTGAACTCATACCATTGTTTCACTTAACCAAAATAGCGAATTTCCCCAAAAGAACGCATATAGACTGCGCATGCGCAATTATATTAAAATACCCACAATACACTTCACGAGGCTCTCAATGGGTTATAATATTTGTTTTCCAAATTTGTTTTATCTTCAACTAAAAACAAATAGTCTATCGAAATGAAATTCGCCATTTTTCTTCAAACAATTTTATTCTTTACAAAATACAAATTATCGGGTTAACATAAAACCATTCAAAAATTGAAACAAACTTAAATAATAAATAAATTAAACAATAAACTCTTACCATAATTACAGAAAATAAAAGATGGCCGTTACTACAAAAAAAACAGACATGCGCACTCCAATTAAAATTACCCATAATTCAGTTCACTACACCAGGGGCTCCCAACAGGTTATACAATATTTTCAGGCTATCAGATTATTTATATTTTCGACTTTAAGTTTACAATTTGAGCCTGTCCTCACTCTATCGATACGATTTATCATAAACATATTATACACCAGTGGCGTTAACTTTACAACTTCGGCATCTACGTGATTATATCGGTACGATTCAGTAAGGTACAAACAATCTCCATAAAATACGCACAATTCAGTTCACTACATGCAGGGGCTCCCAATAGGTTATTCCCATTTATTATGGGCTCCCAATAGGTTATACAATATTTTCAGGCTATCAGATTATTTATATTTTCAACAACATATTATTACACCGGTGACTTTAAGTTTACAATTTGAGCCTGTCCTGACTCTA
Organism: Siphonodentalium dalli; assembly: GCA_032622095.1. Lineage (NCBI taxonomy): Eukaryota > Metazoa > Mollusca > Scaphopoda > Gadilida > Siphonodentaliidae > Siphonodentalium > Siphonodentalium dalli. Next base: position 96,551,891 of record CP136067.1, read on the forward strand.
TCGATAGGATTTATCATATTTTCATAAACGTATTATACACCGCTGACGTTAACTTTACAATTTCGGCATCTACGTGATTATATCGGTACGATTGAGTAAGGTACAAACAATCTCCAAGAATATATTCGCCCTGTACTCCATGCGACATAAAAAAACCAAATGCTAGTAACACCACACTAGGTGGCGTAATGAAATTACAATGGGCAATGACGGGGTGTAAATACGCCAGGCTATGTTCCGTACACCTTGGCCGAGGTGGTGTAATTTTGAGCGTATTGTAAATTAATGTGATGTCACTTGTCCAGGTATGTTGTCGTGGGTGCAGTATGCTGTCCGATCGGGCGCGGACATTAATGGCTGACCCGTGTACACGCCACGGTGTGTGCACTTTAAAGAACGCTACTGGAGTCACCATAGGGTTATCAAGTTTAGTGTTGAAACGATTAGCGTTTTTAAGGAATCGACTAGTCGCCAGAGGTAATAGACTACTAGTCGACTAGTCGGACCCCTTCTAAGAGTTCCCGTTTCTATGCCCATATGACGTATAAAAAGGGCCATGTGCAGTTTTGAGTATCCTACTCTTCGTTTCAGAACGTTAAAACAGAAAGCACGTGAACTATATATAATCTCCCGTTTTGCCCGTAAGTCTCCCAATTTGATGTCTTAAACCAGGCTCTCCTGCAACCTCCATATAATCTCATGGTTTGGGGAATGCTGGTAATAAAACATTTTATATAAACAAAATTGTCGCCGGTAACCAGGAAATAAATAGACAAGTCTCGTTAGTAAGTCTCGCTAACGAGATGTCTGGTGTGTTCTATTGTCTCTCTGAATTGGCGCCTCATGTCGCGGGGTGGGGGGGGGGGGGTATGGGTATTAGAATGATCTAGGATCTATTCAGTTACTGAGTTGACTTTACCAGCTTGACATGTTGCGAATTATGTTTTGTATATCATTGAAGCCATTTTGTTGCATCATTACTCTAGAAGTTTTCACTGGTCAATTGTTCCCATTGAACTAGACAGTGTTCGGTCGGCAGCGACACTTTGTGTCTTTGATGATCAACATAAAAGAAACCGCGCATACCGGTACATGTGCATACATTGGGTTCAGTTCAGGTCATGGAGTTCACCGCTCGTGCATGACTGGCAGTGGCATCGTTAAGATTCAATAATAAGATTTATTTCGTATTCAATATAATTATAATATATATATATCAACAGGACCCCACAAAAAGTTTAACTTGCAAGGGCAGGGCCCTTATGCTTGTATAATGATACAGTGTTATGTGTACGTATATTGGGTTAAAGGAACAATGCAATAAGCTCTAAGAAGTTAATATGTATTAACTGTTACAGATTACGTGATAATATTGCCATGCAATGGCACTTCTGTCATGATAGCACTTAGGTAGTGCTTTTTCTCGACTAGTCGACTAGCATATTTCGGTATCGACTAATTTAATAATCGCGTCGATTTCGACTAATCGATTAATCGTTTCAGCACTAATCAAGTTACTCGGCCGTGGTATAACCTGGACCAGTGCGTCTACAACCAGAATTTGGTTCCTGCACTGTAATATCTTCAGATACAGATACTTTCCGAGCAAAGATCGGTTGTCAACTGAGAAAGCACATGGAAAATATTTATGTACCGTAATGGATTAATTGAATTGAATTTTTTATGATTTGTCATGATTATATAATATATAATTCTGAAATATATAATTCAATTGGATGACCAGGGATGACACAGTCCTGGGAATCACTGTCCATGTAATATTCAACTTGATTAAAATATAATAGATATATTACTTCTACTAAATAGAGAGAGCTACCAGTTAGGCAACATCATTGCCACTAAATCATCAATCCCATGCCATGAGATCCAGATAGAAAACTCAGAGACGAACAACAGACTTGAGTTAGCAGCAGTAAAGATATGTTGCAAAAACAAACAGGAGCTTGTGGTTATTTCCATTTACAGACCGACAGACGACAACGCTGAGTACATTAAACACTTGTGTGAGGCCATAGCCAAGTTAGTCAAGCAAAACAGGCATGCCACCATCTGGAATGCAGGCGACACTAACCTCCCCGACATAAACTGGGAAAACCTAACAGTAGATGGAAACCAATAGCAGAAGGTCATCAATAATGTTTTCATCGAAACGATGCAAGACTGGAATGAAACAGATCGTCACCTTCCCAACACGAGGCAATAACATCCTAGACACCTTCTTCACCAACAGACCATCGTTGATAAACCTATGTAAACCAGCTCCGGGATTAGGTGATCATGACATTGTCTTTGTGACATCAAACATCACAGCACAATACAAGGCACCAACAAGAAGGAAGATATATCTCTGGTCCAAGGCAGACATGACTGAGTTATCTCTAGCAGCAAGGATCCAGACAGAACATTTCAGATCCAACTACTCAGTGAAAGACGATATTGAAACACTCTGGTCGGCTTTCAAGGACATCTGCATTCAACTTCTCCAGCTAGTACCATCCAAAATGAGCACCACCAGATTCCATCAACCATGGATTAATGGAGAAATCAAGCGCCTGTCAAGAAAGAAACATCGGGCTTATAATAAAGCCAAAAAAACAGGGAATAAACATGAAAAATCAAAGTCGCAAACAATGCAAGGCAACCAAGTCCAAATACATCATGGATCTAGTGACTGAAAACGATGGGAGGAGAACATCAAAGAGACTATGGACTTACATCAAGAGTAAAAGGAAAGATAGTTATGGAGTGTCACCACTGAAGAGAAGAGGAATTATATACAGCGACGCCAACACAAAGGCAGAGATACTCAATCAGCAATTTTCATCAGTATTCACCACAGAAGACACCACAAATATACCAGCTGAGCCCATCCCGGTGAATAAAGTGGACGAAATAGTCGTCACCGAAAATGGAGTACTTAAATTGCTAAATAACATCAACATACATAAGGCCACTGGACCTGACGGTATTCCTGGATGACTACTAAAAACAGTCGCTTCAGAAATTACACCAATGCTGACAAAACTCTTTCAATCCTCAATCAACCAAGGGAAAATACCAACTGACTGGAAAGAGGCATATATCACTCCATTGTACAAGAAAGGAGATAAAACATCTGCATCAAACTACCGTCCAGTATCTTTAACATCAATCTGCAGCAAACTTCTAGAACATATAATTCACCACCATCTAATCAGTTATCTGGAATCAAACGACCAGTTAACAGACTTTCAACATGGTTTCAGAAAGAACAGATCATGTGAAACTCAACTTCTCTTGACGGTGGATGACTTAGCAAGAGGACTATTTAAAGGCGAACAGATCAACGCTGCACTACTCGACTTCTCCAAGGCATTCGACAAGGTACCGCATCAGAGATTACTACAAAAGTGCATAGGACATGGCATAAATGACAACATCTTGGAATGGATAAAGGATTTTCTCTCAAACAGAACCCAGAGAGTCATCTTAGAAGGTCATCTCTCCGAAGAAAAACCTGTAACATCAGGAGTACCACAAGGAACAGTTATGGGACCATTACTGTTCCTTATCTACATCAACGACCTTCCCAAATGTGTGACAGCTACACCCCGCTTGTTTGCAGATGACTGCTTGTTGTACAGGACAGTAAAATAAAAAAAAGACGCTAAACTACTCCAGGAAGACCTTGACAACCTTCAACTTTGGGAAAAGAAGTGGCAGATGGAATTCAATGCGGACAAATGCGAGATCATACGTATAACAAACAAAAGGAAACAAAATGTCTTGGAAACCCAGTACACCATTCATGGGAAACCACTACGATGTGTGAACTCTGTAAGGTATCTCGGTGTCAACATCAAGGAGGATGTTAGTTGGAATGACCATGTTTCTAAGATGTGTAAAAAGGCAAATTCTACAACAGCCTTCATTGGAAGAAACCTACTGCAGCCCCAACATCAAGGAGCAGTGTTACAATGCCATGGTGCGTCCAATAGTAGAGTACTCATCGACTGTATGGAACCCACACACAGCGGAAAACATTGAGAAACTGGAGAAAGTTCAACTGAGAGCAGCCAGAATGGTCCAGAACAACTACCAATGGAGGAGCAGCCCAAGAACGATGGTGAAAAACCTTGGATGGAAATCACTTGAAGAAAGACGAAAAGATGCCACCTTGTCTATGTTCTTCAAGTGTATCAAAGGACTGGTCGTCACAAATCAAGCTACTCCACTCGTGAAGAGCAAAACCAACGCCAGATCACGAGGCCATAACCAGCGCTACACTCAGCATCATGTGCGAGTAGATGCGTATAAATACTCCTTCTTTCCGTCGGCCATACGGATGTGGAACGCCCTATCTGAAGAGGCAGTGGCTTGCACCTCCCTGGAAGACTTTCAGAAGGAGATGCTCAAAACAGGCTACTGAGGATGACAGAACCGATTTTTTAACTCCACTCATGATGATTTTACTTGTATTATACACAATCCTTATTTTAAATTCACCAATATTAGCTTTTAACGACATCCTCATCCGCCTGTGCGCACAAATGCGATAATATTCCTACAGAAGACTTCTGCAGGGAGTTGCATTTTATCGGAAGAAGAAGAAGAACATCAGATGTTGTTATTATGCATACCATCATCTGATTGGCTGAAAACCACCCACCGTGATATATCACTAAAACGAACAATTCAATTTTTCGTTCAAAAAAAAAAATGCAATTACATGTACCTCTCCACATTTCGCATGTGGCAATTAAGTAAATTTCTCTTAATGTGCTCGTTAGGTCAGATAAATTCTACCTTGTCGGAGTTGTACATAAATCGTAATTTTCCATCCATATATTCACATTTTTGTCAGGCGGCGGGGAAAATTCAGTGACGTAATTCTACGAAAGCAGGAAGTTATCGATCCAGTTCCCTATTACACATTCCTTAATGAAAATTCACAATCAAACTCCAGCACGAGTTATCTCCCATCGCTCCGCGGAGCTGGAACAAATTTGCAGACACTGGCTCAAAAATATACTTTCATATCTCAAGGTACCAACCACCCCTACTTGAAAAAATATATATATATTAATAGTTTGAGATGGTCATTCCTACATCATCTAGTTATGCGAAGGAATTAAAATTTGTAGTTAGTTGTGTAATAGTAGAGCTGAAGGGGTCACTCTCACCAAAAAAAGTACTGAAGGGTACACAGGGTTTGAAAATGTGTTGAAGGGTACACAGGGTTTGTGATCGGCACAAACACCATTACTTAAATTGTGTTTATGAAAGTCTGGCGCCCATTAGCAGTTTGTTTTCATTACATTTTGATATTCATTGGAACGTAAACAATTATTCTCTAACAGAAATCATGGCAGATACGAAGACTGAATGTCCTTGAGAATGACATTTCAAACCCTGTGTACCCTTCAGCACATTTTGAAAATCCTGTGTACCCTTCAGCACCTTTTTTGGTGAGAGTGACCCCTTCAGCAATAGTAGAGCTAGTTTCAACACATCCGATGTCTGTTTACTCGCATCTGTAACCCCTATTATTCGGATTATCACCGGTTGGCAACTCGTGAACGAAGTATTTATAGTAGAATACACCGATAACTACAAATACCTAGGAGTGGTTTTTAACGAAACGAACAAGTTTAGTGCAGCCGCCGAGACCCTGGCGCATTCTGGAGGTCGCGCACTGGGAGCTGTAATATCGAGAATTCATTCATTCAAAGACTTTGGCATTGATACATATGAAAAACTATTTAATAATTGCGTCGTTCCTATTCTGGACTACTGTAGTGGTGTATGGGGGTTAAAACGTTCCATAGTATTGATATGGTACAAAACTGTGCGCTACGATATTTCCTCGGCGTGCACCGATTCGCACCTCTACCATCACTCAACGGGGAGATTGGATGGATAACTTCAACACACCGACGATGGTTAAGCATGGCAAGACTTTGGTATCGGCTGATAATGATGGACAATGGTCGAATTGCGAAAACTGTGTTTTTATGGGAACTCAAGACATGTTCAAAAGACAGTTGGGTATCGGCTGTGAGATCTGTACTAATTTCCAGTGACCAATTTCACGTATTTGCTAACAGGTTGGTTTGTGACCTAAATGAATGCAAAATTAACTTGAAAAAGTGTAACCAGACCAATTGGCAAGCGGATGTAAATAGACTTGATAAATTAAGACTGTATAAAGACCTCAAAACGGAATATCTCACAGAAACATATGTAAAACTGAACATTAGTAAAGGAGAACATTCAGTTGTTGCCACGATTTCGGTGCGGTATCCTGCCGCTACGTGTAGAGACCGGTCGATGGCGAAATGAAGACTTGGTCAACCGAATATGTGTGTTCTGCCAATCAAAGTCTGTGGAAGACGAGCTCCATCTTTTTCTTCAGTGCAACGCATGGAATAATTTCCGGATGGATTTTTTTTCGTAGTGCCAATTTCCACATCAATGGTGTGAATTCTCTGACTTATATGGCCAAACATTTATTCGATAACTTTCCGCGACAAACTGCTAAATTCCTGTTCCGTGCATTTGGAGAAAGACAGACATTAATAACGACGCCGCGAAATTAATTAATAATTATATTTATTTTGAAATAGAGTGACTTATAGGCCCTATGGGCCGGGTGTAATTGTCGATTATTGTTGTGTGTGTATACGGATTTATATATGTAACACAATGTCACTGTAATAAACAAATATTCAATTCAATCTAATATATATTTTGGGACTTCTGTTTGTCTGTCTGTCTGTTTGCTATGGCCGGGAAAACTGTCGGACGGATTGAGCCCAAACTTCCTATCTAAGGGTAAAATCCCAGATGGAATGTCATCGCACCGCTTCTGAGAACGTCGGAGCACTCATTCTCCAATCCCCCACCACCGCAATGGGTAGTTCATGGGTTAATCGCGTGATAGTTAAAGAGCGTTTGTATCCGCAGTGTCGTTGATAAAGAGCGTGTATGTGTCCAGACATGAGCGTGTTGTGTCTGTGTACAGACATGAGCGTGTTGTGTGATTCTGTGTTCGTACTTAGGGGTTCCTGTGAATGGGGGAAATTTTCATCGGGTCAGTTTTTCCGCCCGAGGTGACCTTCACCTTGAAACGGGTACCCACAAATGATCTAATATATATTTTGGGACTTCTGTCTGTTTGTTAGCTATGGCCGGGAAAACTGCTGGACGGTTTTCGACGAATTTTGATACCTACGGGTGATTTTGTCCGGGGAGTGTTTTGGACGGGTCAAATCGTGACTCCGACCTGACCTTCAAAATGGTCAATTCAAGGTCAAAGCCCGGACGAAGTCGGGTCACCTGCTAGTTCAATATAGATTGGATGTTTTTCTCCAAAATGCTGAAGAGTCCCAGATCTTTCACCTGAAAGAATATTCGAGTAACTAACAGTTATTTTCTCTTTAAGTGGGGAAAGATAGAAACAATCTGAATACACCAGCATTTCAAGAAAAAAAATACGGAATATGATGATATACACGACAGAAGGGGCGAATGTGTGTGTGGCATAAAAATTTGTATTCTGTAATTTCGTTCAAATCATCAATGTAAATCCAGATCACAAAATTTTTACTTGCCCAACTGGTCTTTATATAGTATAATAATATAATATAGTATACTGATTTAATATTATTAAATATTATTATATTTAACTAACAGTGATTCCTAGGGACTGTGATTGACAGTTAAAATTAAGTATCCAAAGTTTTAGATACTTAATCAAGGTGTTCTAAAATTAGGTATTTTGCTTGTTAGATAAAAGTCAAAATTCTCGTTTGTTTCATTGTAAATATCAGATATTTTTGCTTATTTACTTAAGTCTTCGTCTGTTCGATTTGCCCAATGTGAGTTTTGTCAAATTTCCTTAAAAAAATTATGTTTTGTTTGCAGTTGTAACTGTGCTATTTTTAGATTACTCTGGTCACCAAAAATCATTCCATTCGCTTTTGCCCATGGTAATTTACCCATTGTAGTCCAGCGAAATGAATGGAATCGCCCCATGTGACCCTGATCTATCGGATAGCTCAGTTGGTTTGTGGATCAACCTCTGGGCTAAACCTTCGACATGGTCGAGGGTTCTAATCCGACATAATAGCAGTCAGACTTTGTGTTACCATCTGCATCCCCAGTACCATGGGCATCACAAATTAACCATCGATACCACGATCAGTGCTCTGAGAACGATTCCAGTTCCAGAAGAAATTTGATAAACACTTAATGGGCGAATTGCTTAAGGGGGAGGTCAAGCGAACAATTTTGAATGGGGATTTCCATGCAAATCACTGGAGCAAAAGTTACAGCCCAAAACTCTCGGGATCCAAATAAACATACGGGCACTCTTATTAAATATCAAGTAAAAATCCCCCACAAATCTATGCTGCTTTACATATTTGGGTGCCTGTAATTTGTTTTATTTCATTCCAAATGACTGCTTTTCATTTAAAAACCACTTCAATCAGGGGTGGGGGTGGGTGGGTGGCCTGAGGGGCAAAAAACAAGGTGTATGGAAGGAATTTTTTCACCCCACTGTCCCATATGGAACATGCCATAGCTTAATGTCATCTCCACTAAGGGCCATATGAGGTCCCAGTAACATAAATGCAACCTCATGCAAATTTTTTACTGAAAACCTTTTGTGCCCTTATTTGACATTTGTAACAGATTAAAACATAGTATAAGAATTTATAACAGCAAAAACACCGTATTTGTTACTGGGACCTCATATGGGCCTTAGTGGAGATGACATTAAGCTAATGGCATGTTCCATATGGGACGGTGGGGTGAAAAAAAATTCTTCCCGACACCCTTCGGAAAGAAGCTTCGACAAATGTAAAACTGAAATAAATAAACTTGTCTTGATGTAAATACAGCCTAGATCATTGTGTGCATGGAAACAGAGTGATGAACTGTCTCAAACATTAATATGACTATCAATGGCTTGAATATAACTTTCATCACACTGTTCATCAGTTCATCAAGCCAATCAGTGAATTATTGGCATGTCTACCAACTCATATGATCTGTTACTCTCACAACACCTCAAATATCCAAATCTGGCATAGTGACTGTTTGTGATTTATTATAACAGACATTGCTCCAGTAGACTAACAAAAGTTATAAGGCATAATGCTAGATAATGGGCTGGTTGACAGACTAATCGGAAAATGGTTAGAAATTATGGAATTGTGTTTATTGTGTACAATGACAGTTTCTGAAACAGGTTAAACTGTTATTTGAACTAAGAGCATTCCCAGTCATATGAGTCAATATCAGTGGAGTTTTATGCTGTTTTAGACCAAATTTAGTTAAATTTGGGGGGGGGGGGGTAGGTGTAAACAAATTTGGAGTAAAAGAATATTTTTTTTGCAGGTTTGGGGGTGGTGGGTTCCCGAAAATGCCAGATGCAAAAAAATGGCATACCTTCCTGCTATTTGTTTTACTACCCCCCCCCCCCCCCCCCCCCCACCCGCTTCAATATGATGTAAAATGGTTATTAACCCTCTGGACCTGTAACGCCAATATTTTGGTGCAAACGAATGGTATCTATATCCTATAATACCGATATTTGGGTGCAGCGACAACATGAGTCGATAGCAAATTTATATATAGTACATGTATAACCAGCAGCAGACCCACTGATTTATATTTACATGTATATGGCCCCCGCATATATCAGCATTTCCCATGGTGTGTATGGAATGGTTGACCGCTAGTATCGGATATAAAAATATGTGCATAGCATATAACCTACAAAAAAAGTTTATATTTTAAAGACATATTATGTACTTATTCGGGTGCGTGAAACTAATAAGTTAGTATTCAGGTGCTATGCCAACTGGAGGGAATATCGTCAACTTCACCAGGAGCAGTTATGGTGTGAAAGCTGACCATGTGGCATTTTATGCGTGAATTGAGGCTTGAAAGATTGTAAAGGATGCTAATGGTACATTATTACTGAAAATCTTTCCCTGGAAAATTTCTGACGGAACAACTGACCACGTGGCATTGTTGGCATGGGTTGGGGACTGACCATGTGGGATTGTTGACATTGGTTGAAATGCCATATACTAACGCCAGTTGTTTATACCTGACTTTAAACTTTTTGCATTGCAACAGTATGGTGGTCTATAGAGAAATTATATAGAATAACTTCAATAAACACCACTCATGTAGTACATTCGCATCATGCCAACTTTTTATTATCAGCCTGTGTTAACAAATCAGAATTTCTCCTCGGGCACCCATGCTACCTTAACCTTTTCATGACGCGATCAGCGCTGGTGCACCATTACAGATCCTGTGCCAGCGCATTCCCTTATATATGCAAGTCTACCATAAGGAGCCTCGCATATATAACAGAATGCACTGGCTTACAAGGTCAATGTAAATGCATTCTCTTATATATGCGAGGCTCACTATGGCAGACTCGCATACATGTATATAACAGAATGCATTGGCACAGGGTTTTCACAAAATTCCAGAAAGCTCCGTCATGGAAGGGTTAATAACAGCCCACTGGACAGTTGTCAAATGACAGTGTCTATCTATCATTCGGGTGCATGAAAAGAAGCTGATGAATGCATTGAGATTATCGTGATAGTTTTCCACAACTCAATGGATGCATGTTTCCTGGACATGGGAAGACTAAAGATGGCGGCATGCATCCTTGATGTCAGACCAATAGATCGAGTGTGAATTTAAATTCCCGGAAGACTTTTGATTTCGCATGTGATTCTGAATTTGAGTATGCTGTGTTTAATAGCCTGTGTATCTTCTATTGGTACATGTATTTGAGTGATGATGTTTGTGACAAAATTGTTATTTAAAAACAATAACCGGTTGTTAACCGGATATCCGTCGATCCATTTCAGCACTAAAATATTTGAACTTACTACATGATCAGCAATGTTTGTTGACGAATCGCTGTGACAGTGCGAGTACCTTGGAACCCTTTAAATATACGGCGGCCTTCGCTGTGGGTTTAGCTGTTAAAATAGTCACATCCTGCTAAAACCATTATACCAATCATAAATATCGCGTACATTGCATGTTATTGACATGTTTGTACGCTTTGTTATGTAAACAAACATCAAAAACATTACAGAACTGTTTGTTTATAGACAAACACTTGGAAATATAATGTAATGTAACTAGAACATACATGTGTAATGCATGCGAATCTAAATAAGGAAATGATGCAATATCATGACTCTGCTTATAAAAATTCCACTGCGCTTTTTGCGAGAAACTAAACTCTTTACAATCGACCTGAATTTTCTCGGACACAAAGCGTGTTTTGTGAATATTGCATTTATTTCATCATTATGCTATACTATTAGTATATTCTTGAGGAAATTATCATAATTTGATAAATATTATATCTAAACGAAGGCCACCTGTCCCTTTAAAATTAAAACTGTAGTATTTAGAGCTATTTTCAATTGGTTCACACATGTGCAATCAAAATAGTACTGCACAAATGTAAATATGGTTTACTTAACAGTCTTTTCATTGTTTCAGGTATAATCAGTCTCGAAAATGGCGAAGCGCACAGCTACCAAAGAATTAACTGACCGGAACTGGGACGAAGATGATGAACCAGAAGAGGTTTACATTCTACTTACTCCCATACATTAAAGCCACATGGTGGTTTACGTTCACTTTTGATTTTTTCTTGTATCAAAATAAGTCGATAAATATCTACTACTTTTCTATATGCATTATATGTCCCAGAAAGACATATTGAAGTCAAAATGTGAATTTAGTTATGCTAGCATTTTCCAGTCAATTTTTTAAAAACTTGGCACAGATGTCAACCAGCATGGAAACCTGCGATTTTAAGTTTAGTCGGAGTCATTTTGGTGGAGTTATTGCCATTTTTCGACATAGAAATGTTTTCTGTATTTTATATTAGAGTTATTGACACATAATGAGGATGTGCAACATATTTAGTGAACATCATCAGAATATGCACATTGCATCATATTGGTGTAATCAATTCCTTCTACAGTTTGTAGTATATGGATCTAAAACTCATAAATCCTTCAAACCTGCCACCTTTGACATTTTGGTCAGCGACCTTTTGTTTTACTATAAATACTACTACATCCTATTTTAGAGTTAACTCTCTTTATAAATGCATCCTATTTTACAGTTATCTTTCTTTACAGGCCGGTGAATTCTTACAGGCTGCCACAGATGTCATTCAGAAACGACAGATCATCAAAGCGAGAAGAAGAAACCCTGGAGAAAACGTTAGTCACTTTTTATGTTTACCCATACCATAGTATGGTAAACATAGTGTCGTTGTCCGGATTGACCACTCGTCGTTAGTCCGTCCGTCTGTCTGTCTGTCTGTCTGTCTGGCTGGCTGTCTGTCTGTCTGTAGACACTTTACGCATGGTGCGATAACTCGAACGTTTTATATCTGATCGGAACCAAATTTTGTATATGAATTTCTCAGCATAAAAGACAGATCGAGTTCGAATATGTGTTTGATCCGAGTTTTTTTAACTGAGTTATGGCCCTTTTTCAACTTAGAATTCATGCATGCTGCCATAACTCAAAAAAAAATTATCTGACCATAACCAAATTTGGTATGTGAGTTGCTGAGCCAAAAATACATATCGAGTTCGAATATGGGTTTGATATGATATTTTTTAATTGAGTTATGGCCCTTTGACTTATAATTCATGAATGCTTCGATAAATCTACAATTTTGTCACTGATAGGAACCAAATTTTGTATGTGATTGGATTGAGTACCTTTAAGTTCACAAGTGGCATAAGCCTTATTGGGCACCTTCCATATGAACATGGATATGGCATTTGATTCCAATCCATTAAGTCAGTTTAAAATAGATATATAGTCTTATAGAGCTCAGTCCATAGTCAGACAGAAGAACCGTACATAATAGTTAGATATTAATTTTTTTTAGTAAAATATGATTGATAATGGATTTAAAAAATTGATATCTGCTTACTCTGAATTTGATGAATGGGTTCCTCGATTTGAATAAAATATTTGTTACCCCTGAAGCCAAATAAATAGTAACTGAGGCAGACTGAGGGGTGCTTAATCGGATCGAGTAGCTTTAATAGTAAGGTGTGAATTGTTGAAAAGGTTGGTGTAAGGATTTATGAAAATAGCTAATCGTTATCGCCAAGGTATGGGTTAAACATCTGCCGATCGTGATCGGCCTCTCGTTCTATCTTTATTAGTCGAGTTTTTCAAAAACTCGACTTATGGTTTGACGAGGGACAGTTGGCGGGCGGGCGGACCTAAAGAATGCCTTATAACTTTGACATTTGTTAACGGATTCCAAAAAAATTTGGTATGTCAATTGCTCCCAATGACTATTTACTGCCTGTAGAAAATGGGTCACGTCCGAACTTTTTTACAAGAGTTATCCATCTTAGATGGTTTTTAGTTAAGTTTTTCACCGTTAGCACGATGACTCACGCAAATATTAACCAATTTCAACAATATTTGGTATATGAGACTCTTGCAACAATATCTCGGACGTGTTCGAAAACCAGGTTTGTCCGAATTTTTTTTCCGGAGTTATGGGTCTTAGTTTGTCTATTTTTAGCAATTTTATTACCGTTAGCGCGATAACTCGATGAAATATTAACCAATTTCAACAATATTTGGTATATGAGTCTCCTGCAACAATATCTCGGACGAGTTCGAAAACCAGGTTTGTCCGAATTTTTTCTCAGAGTTATGGGTCTTAGTTTGTCTATTTTTAGCAATTTTATCACCGTTAGCGCGATAACTCGATGAAATATTAACCGATTTCAACAATATTTGGTATATGAGTCTCCTGCAACAATATCTCGGACGAGTTCGAAAACCAGGTTTGTCCGAATTTTTTCTCAGAGTTATGGGTCTTAGTTTGTCTATTTTTAGCAATTTTATTACCGTTAGCGCGATAACTCGATGAAATATTAACCGATTTCAACAATATTTGGTATATGAGTCTCCTGCAACAATATCTCGGACGAGTTCGAAAACCAGGTTTGTCCGAATTTTTTCTCAGAGTTATGGGTCTTAGTTTGTCTATTTTTAGCAATTTTATCACTGTTAGCGTGATAACTCGATGAAATATTAACCGATTTCAACAATATTTGGAATATGAGTCTCCTGCAACAATATCTCGGATGAGTTCGAAAATCAGGTTTGTCCGAATTTTTTTCGCAGAGTTATGGGTCTTAGTTTGTCTATTTTTAGCAATTTTATCACCGTTAGCGTGATAACTCGATGAGATATTAACCGATTTCAACAATATTTGGTATATGAGTCTCCTGCAACAATATCTCGGACGATTTCGAAAACCTGGTTTGTCCGAATTATTTTTTCCGGAGTTATGGGTCTTAGTTTGTCTATTTTAATCACAATTTTATCACCGATAACTCAATGAAATATTAACGGATTCAATTGATATTTGGTATATAGGTCTATTGCAAAAATATACCACCGTCCAACTTTTTTCCCGGCGGTTGTGCACCTTATTGGCAGAAGTTTGGTTCGACTGCCAAAAAACTCGACAAAAGCATCTTAGATGCGTACCCCTTGTTTATTACGAGTCACTTTTTCTCTCTTTATTTATTATGAGTCAATTTTTCTATGTTTATTTATTACAAGTCACTCTTTCTCACTTTATTTAATACGAGTCACATTTTCTCTCTTTATTTATTACGATTCACTTTTTCTCTCTTTATTTATTACGAGTCACATTTTCTCTCTTTATTTATTACGAGTCACATTTTCTCTCTTTATTTATTACGAGTCACTTTTTCTATGTTTATTTATTACGAGTCACTTTTTCTATGTTTATTTATTACGAGTCACTCTTTCTCTCTTTATTTATTACGAGTCACTTTTTCTCTCTTTATTTATTATGAGTCATTTTTTCTTTCTTTAGTTATTACGAGTCACTTTTTCTCTCTTTATTTATTATGAGTCACTTTTTCTCTCTTTATTTATTATGAGTCACTTTTTCTCTCTTTAGTTATTACGAGTCACTTTTTCTCTCTTTATTTATTACGAATCACATTTTCTCTATTTATTACGGACAAGCCTTGAAATAGTGTGTCTGTAATTTGCAGAATGATGTCCCCAGAGTGTGAATCTAGTGATGCTACCCAGCACATCGGGCTAGCATCACTAAATTAACCTCAAATTAACATTGTTAAATTAATTGCATAATATGGGAACTTTATACAGTGTAATAAGTACAAATATTTACCTAGCCTGTCTGTGTTACACTAAATCCTGTTCGCTGATTGGTCAATTGCCAATTGGGTCACCCGTTTTATACCACAATAACACACAGACACGAACACGATGTCACAAATTGTTGATCTAATCTGACCTAATCACTAAAAGCAGTCAGCAGAATAATTGGGCATGCTTTTCAAGTTCAGCTGAATTGCATCTGAAGCCAGTTATTTATATCGATCACGTTATCGTTACTAAGTGCTTGGAAATCTTATATTGGGCTGACTTAATGTGCTACGTGGGCTAGTCTCAAATTCTCAGCAGATTTTGTGCAAATAAATAAGAATACACTCAGCTTTTTTATGGGAATAAATTATCAAAAAGCTATATAAATAAAAGAAATGAATTTAGTGTGTGTGTAATTAGGGGATACAGCGCTGTGGTCATTGTGGGCACATTTAGTTGGAACCGCTTCAAAAGTAATCGCCATTGGCTATCGTACATGGATTTATGGTGGTTATGAGTTGATTTATCATTGAAAATGGTTAATTAAGCCTTATTTATTTCCTGTGAATAAGTATGTTTAGCTGTAAACTTTAAATTTGATATTCATCTCTATGTCCACAGTTGAAATATGTACTGTAATATAAAATGTAAATGATCTTATTCTTTATTATTGTATGTTTTTATAACAGGAGTCTGGCAATAGTGCATTCAAGGCATTCTCCGGTTTCGGAGCTAAACCTCCCACCAACACTCTTTCTTCAAGTAGCTCATCAGATGCTTCAAATAACAGTTCTTCATCTGCAAAATTCTCATTCGCTCCTAAAAATGGACAAAGTCATTCCACAGAAAGTTCAAAAACACTGGCCAACGGTGGGTCAACGTCAACAGAAAAATCACAGTATTTACAAGGACTGCGAAATCTAAACGAAAGTGTGTTGAAATGGATAACTTCACATGTTGAGAAGAATGCTTACTGTATACTC
This sequence comes from Siphonodentalium dalli, assembly GCA_032622095.1. Lineage (NCBI taxonomy): Eukaryota > Metazoa > Mollusca > Scaphopoda > Gadilida > Siphonodentaliidae > Siphonodentalium > Siphonodentalium dalli. The sequence goes on from CP136067.1 coordinate 96,568,138, forward strand.
TCACCGATATTCAAAGACTATGAGAAACACTTAGGCATTTTAGAGAAAGAGAAGCAGAAAGCTGGTGATAATAAAGAAGAACCAAAAACAATTACAGAAAAAGAGACGACAAAGAAAATAGAAAAAGGTATTAAATCCACATGGCACTTTGCGCGCCAAAATAGGTCGATATAGAGGGTACCTGAACTATCTTTCTTCGAGTGTTATATGTCCCAGAAAGACGCATTGAAGTCACAAAAAATACAACTTCCAAAACCATGGTCAAGTCTTGATAAAATATTGTGACATTTGTATTCATTGCAATTCTGGAATTGGAAAAGGAAAAGGTATATTGCATTATTTTAACATAAAACTAATTAAAAAATTCACGCAGTGCTTTCTCTTTGTTTTAATAATCAGAATTATTCTAATCATATAAACAGCTTTTTGAAGGTCTTTTAGCTGTTTATTCTAATCGTATAAACATTCCACTACTGTTATACTCTTTCCTCTGCAGAGAATCTGACAAACCTAAAGCTGCTTCAAGTTCACAACGTCCACAACATCATCATCTAATAATCTATTCTCAGGTATCACATATGCGCACTGAGTTTGGCCTCTCGTTAACCCTTTGATGACGGGACTGCACTGGTGCAGCATTAAAGATCCTGTGCCAGTGCATTCTTTTATATATGCGAGTCTCCCACAGGGAGCCTCCCATATATAAGACAGGGTTCCAGCGGGTCCTTGAAAACCCTTGAATACCCTTGAATTTAAAAATCATTGTTCAAGGGCCCTTGAAACCCTTGAATTCCAGTACCAGCCCTTGAAACCCCTTGAATGTGAACCTAATATATAAACACAAGATAGAAGGTATACACCAGGTTATAAGCGAACACATGATGTCAACTCGCATAGAAACATATGGAACACAGTGACCTAACGACCTTTGACCAACTGACATAGAATGTAAATAGTGGCTATTACGCGCTATGAATTTCACACTGTTTACAGTAGTAACAATCGATCGAGTAATTATGTATTGCTCATTGTGATTGGTCAATGACTATCCCCTCCAGCTATTGACAAATCAAATTGCGCGTGATCGCCGTGATGTTTTGAAAGCAAAACTAATGTGGAGTGTTAAAACAGTTACCAGCCACTTTGGGTGGAACAGTTGTGTATCTATTGGAGAAACTTTCCGATTAATGTTTCCCGATAGCGACATTGCCAAGCAATTCTCAATCGGAGAGAACAAAGTGATGTATTTCAGTGTGTTCGGACTGGGTATGTACCTTGAACATATGATCTTAGATAAGATAAAAGCCGATAATATCCGAAACCTCGTGCTGATGTTTGATGAAACATACAATAAATCGTTAGCGAAGAACCAATTGGATATATACGTGCGTTGACAGATTCACAGAAACAAGGTCGAATACTATTTACATATTGATTATTGACACATGACTGTCCTTGAAAACCCTTGAAATTTGAGTATATGCCTCCTTGAAAACCCTTGAATTTTGGCCCTCTACACTCCTTGAAAACCCTTGAATTTCATATGAAAATAGGTGCAGGAACCCTGATAAAAGAATGCACTTGCTTACAAGGTCAAGGTAAATATTGTTAGGCTAATGTTTTCTCTTATTTATGTGAGGCTCTCTATGGGCAGGGTTTCCGTTACTATGGCTCAGCGTAGTTCCGTTATCCCACGTGGGGCCCCAAGCACAAACGCATAAACAACGATGCACATGTTCACATTTCCCGCCAAAACTCAATTATTTTTTATGACACAGGGGCTAAAACTCTGTTCATAGCAGTGATCCTAACTATAGTTGTTGGACTAATGCAGACTATTGAACAAGCTACGCATTCCGAGTTTGAACGATTTCGCTACCATTCATATTATGCCGCTATAAATATCTTCTGCAGTATGACGTCACAGCGCACAAATAGTTTTACGATTAACAGAATATATCCTTTCGTTTCATTTTCATGGAAACTACCTGTACCTGTTGTAATTTTTGAAAATACTTAATTCAATCCTCCTTGCTAGGTATTATTGGTCAATGCATGGACGCTTTTTAGTGTTTAAATATACCTGTTGGAATCATATAAATTTGTAAAAACTTGTTCTTTTATTTAGTCTTCGATAAGACTATGGTCTCATGTGCGTGATTTCATGACCAATGCTCTGGGTACCATCAACAGAATTAATGCACCCATGGAAATTATCAACTTGAGTAATATACGTAGCTTTGGGTTGCTTTATGAGTATCTCAGGTGCAAGGAAATGACTACTTTTCAGTGACAAATACCGATGGTCACCACGTCGCGTTATATGTTTCCCCAATACAGATGAAATACAGACTCGTATATTTTCTCCTGCTATGGGAGACTCACATATATTAGAGAATTCATTGGCACAGGGTTTTCACAAAAATTGAGGAAACCACAGTCATTGAAGGGTTAATATGCATTGTCCTAATAAGCTTTCTCCTCCACAGAAGAATCTGAGAAACCAACTGCCATGTCAGCATTCAAGTTCACGACATCCACAACATCATCAACATCATCATCTAATAATCTATTCTCGGGATTCAGTTTCAATACATCTAGTGCCAACGCTGATCAGCCAAAACCAACGTTCTCGTTCGGGTCAATTAAACCTTCCACTACAGAATCTACGACTTCTAACGCTACATCAGAAAATGCAAGCCAAGGTGGGTGCATGTTAGAATTATAGTGTCTAAATCATGCTTATTTATGTGACTGTTTACACAACTGAGGTTAAAATCCCCCCCCCCCCCCCCCCCCCCCCCCCCTATGGCGGCTGACTATGGAACATATAACTTCTACTAGTTCAAAGAACGATGTGAGTGTTAATGTGGGTACTAGTTAGTATCAATGTGACCCATAGTTAACCATTTCTATGCTGAATGGATTCTCCCATTCAGTTATAAGTCTACATTTGGATTGGTCTATTAATCATTTTGAGGGATGTTAAGAAAAAATGAGCGGACAACAGATATACAAAAAATAATACAAGTGCAGAATGATTCACAGTCATTGATAATTGTTCAGATAATAAGTTCAACAAACATGATCATTTGTTTAACTTATTATCTGAACATTTCCTGAGTAGTCCAGGAGATATTGGTCAACCTCTGCACCCCCCCCCCCCCCCAGGACTCAACTTCACCCCACTAATTTTCTTTCTTAATGTCTCCTCTAATTTTTTTCACTTGTTAAAAAGAAAAAAAAGTGGCCGCAGAGACTCCAGACAAGATGGCGTCCATCATGGCGGCCATTTTTTTTATATGCACCAGGTCTCTTTGCTCGCCATTATAGTAAAGATGATATCGCATGCAGTCTTGTTTTTCGCTCGATTCGTTATGCTATTATAAATATAAAACCCTTTCAAATTAGCCAAAAATCCGACACCAGAATCCAATATGGCGGCCAAGATGGCCGCCGAAATGTGAAAATATGCAATTTTTCTGACATTTCACCACCTTTCGTTTGTCTCTGTGGGAAAATATTGGCATTTTGGCATGATGTTATACATTTATCGTATAGAAGAGTCATTGGCGAAGACATGGGGACCATAATATACATTCATTGTGGGATATATTTGTCCGTTATCACGTTTTCCCAAATGCCGGTATAATAGGTCAAAGCCGATTCAAAGCTAATAACGTGATGTAATGTTTCGAATCAATGAATGTTATTGCTATCATAGCAACACCCATGCATGTATATGTACAGGAGATACTCGAACTAGGATTCCTCTTATACCTGAGTTTAGAAATATTCATCCAAATCCAAGATGGCGGCCAAAATGGCCACCAGAAATAGAAAAATCGCTGATTTTAACATCAGTGAGCATTATTGTCATAATAAATCCACACCTACTTACTATTGTGAGTTGGGAACACTTAGGCGAAGAACTTTCCTTGTACCATATCCAAATAAAAGTCCCCCAAATCCAAAATGGCGCCCACAATGGCGGACAGATTTTGAAAAATCACCGAAATTCCCTCATATTCACACCCCTTGGGCATTATTGTAGAGACAACTCCACCCATGCTTACAGTTGAGTTGTAAATACTCAGGTGATGTAATTACCGTACATCTCATGCAAGAAATGGTTTTCCAAATCGAAGATTGCGGCCAAAATGGCTACCGAAATTTGAAAACACGCCTGCATTCCTTTACTTTCTTATGATGGGCATTATTGTTTCGCGATTTCTACCCACCATTGCATGTTGATATGGAATATTGATATTAAGTATTCATTACGGTTTGGCAATTGATACTCACAGTCAAGATGGTGGCCAAACTGGCAGCCAGAAATTGAAAAGAAGTTGATATTATCACATGCTAATTTCAATTTCTGGCCACCAGTTTGGCCGCCATCTTGACTGAGTAACAATTGCCAAACCCTAATCAGTGATTTTCGGCATTTTTCTATTTCTGGTGGCCATTTTTGGCCGCCATCTTGGATTTGGTGTGAATATTCCTCAACTCAGGTATAAGAGGAATCCTAGCTCGAGTATCTCCTGCATATATATATGTATGGGTGTTGTTATGATAGCAGTAACATTCATTGATTCGAAACATTACATCGCTTTTATTAACGTCGATTCGGCTTTGACCTATTATACCGGCATTTGGGAAAACGTGATATCGGACAAAAATATCCCACAATGATGTATATTATGGTCCCCATGTGTTCGCCAATGACTTCTTCTATACGATAAATGTATAACATCACGCCAAGATGCCAATATTTTCCCAGAGACAAACGAAAGGTGGTGAAATGTCAGAAAAATAGCATATTTTCACATTTCGGCGGCCATCTTGGCCGCCATATTGGATTCTGGTATCGGATTTTTGGCTAATTTGTAAGGGTTGTATATTACCATAACGAATCGAGCGGAAAGCAAGACCGCATGTGATATCATCTTTACTATAACGGCGATCAAAGATACCTGGTGCATATAAAAAAAATGGCCGCTATGATGGACGCCATCTTGTCTGGAGTCTCTGCGGCCACTTTTTTTTCTTGTTAACAAGTGAAAAAAATTAGAGGAGACATTAAGAAAGAAAATTAGTGGGGTGAAGTTGAGTCCTGGGGGGGGGGGGGGGTGCAGAGGTTGACCAATATCTCCTGGACTAGAGGGAACTACTGGTCAATGAGTGTTTTATATAGAATGGTTGAACTTATTATCTGAACATTTCCTGAGGGAACTACTTGTCAATGAGTGTTTAATATAGAATGGTTGAACTTATTATCTGAACATTTCCTGAGGGAATTACTTGTTGATGAGTGTTTAATATAGAATGGTTGAACTTATTATCTGAACATTTCTTTAGGGAATAACTTGTTAATGAGTGTTTAATATAGAATGGTTGAACTTATTATCTCAACATTTCCTGAGGTAACTACTTGTCAATGAGTGTTTAATATAGAATGGTTGAACTTATTATCTGAACATTTCTTGAGGGAATTACTTGTCAATGTGTGTTTAGTACAGAAAGAGTTAAGCTACAATACCACCAGTCACTAATTTCTTCAGAATGCCCCACAACCAACATGCCACTGGCAGCCATCTTGGATTTTACTCTCTATCTCCCAGTAAATTTCGGAGGACTATTATAATCAGCATAGGCGTCCGTGTGTGAGTCCGGGTGTCCTTGCGGATGGCAGTGCAGACTTCCGCCCATCCTTATCTGCATGATAAGCAATGTTTAACATAATTTCTTGATAATTGGTACGTTGTTCACATTTTAGAAGTCGCAGGCCAAGTTCGAATGTGGTCATGGTCCGATGATTTTTGATGGAGTTATGCCCATTTTTCGACTTGGAAATTGCTGTTTTCATGTTCTCGCATGGTAACTTGAACAAAATTCAACCAGATTTCTTTATATTTGGTATGTGGTTCAAACTTGAGAAGACGCTGGCCAAGTTTGAATGTGGTCAAGGCCCGATGATTATTTACAGATTAATGCCCTCTTTCTTTCTTTTTTTGACCGCATTGTGTTCAGATTGTGTCAAACTGCTCACCAAACCATTCTATCTGTCATAATATCATGGGGGAAATGAGAATAACTGAATATTAATTGTGTCTGTTTTATTTATTTTTGGTATGTCAAGACATCCCTGGGTTTATAACATCCCCCCCCCAATTTATATGTTACGACATCCCTGGGTTTATAACCCCCCCCCCCCCCCCCACACACACACACACAGACCAATTGCTATATATTTCCCTCCTCCATCTAGAGATTTTTTCCCCTGTTGTCCATGTCCTTAGTTTTAACACTTTCATGACTGGAGCTTCCAGAATTTTTGCGAAAACCCTGTGCCAATGCATTCTTTTATATATGCGAGTCTCCCATAGGGAGGGAGCCTTGCATATATATAAGAGAATGCATTGTCCTAACAAATTTTATAATATTTTAAAGAAAAATAAAAAAAAATGATAATTGTTTTTTAAAGAATGTAAGAAATAAATGATAAAAATTTATAAAGAATGTAAGAAAAAATCATAAAATTGATAAAAATGTAAGAAAAAATCATAAAAATGTTAAAGAATATAAGAAAAAACGATAACAACTAATATTTAATTGCAGATGAGTTTAAATCATAAACCAACTGATAACTTGCTGTGTCCCTTAGTTTTAACAACTAATATTCATTTGCAGAGGAGGACGAATACGTTCCGCCGGTCGTCGAAGCTACTAATGTTGTTGAGGACGGAGCAATACACACAATAAGGTATTTATCCCATCACTATGGCAGAGTCAGGTTACTGTGTTTTCAATTTTCCGGTGAACCAAGACAAGGTCCAGTCGATCACGCAAAATTTGACAACAACTGTCTATTATCTAGTTCATGGAAGTAAAAGTACATTTTAATAAATAATGGTGCTGGACATTTTCAGAATGAGGTCCCCAGAGAGTGAATTTTGTGATGCTACCCCACTCTGCAGGTTATCATCACTAAATTCACCCTCTGGGGACCTCATTCTGCTTCGGCCTCATCTCCTCTGGAAAGTATCTTTATTTTCAAATTTGATTGTTATGCTGGTTATACAAACTGTTATAATTTGCAAATTTAACTGAGTGCCTTATGAGTGCCTTTTAAGCAGCAGATATTTGAGTAATTTTGGGGGGGGGGGAAAAGAGTGCAAATAAAATATTTCTGTGTTGAGAACATGATGTAGTTTGAGGAGGAAAGGATGAGCAATGGAAATTTGAACATGAAGGAAGACCCTCTAGCCACATCAAGCCTGAGTTTAAAGTGCCTGTCATTTGCAGTATGAGGTCCCCAGAGGGTGAATTAGTGATGCTATCTTGCATATTGGTCTAGCATCACCAAATTCACCCTCGAGGAACCTCATTCTGTATGGCCCCATCTGCTATGGGAGACATAGACTCAGATTGAAGTTCCCAAATGGTGAATATTGTGATGTATACCCATTGGGAACCTCGATTATGCAATGTGTCGTCTGTCAATTTGAGGATATAGAGAAACTAAACCAAAAAAAGAAATAGATTCTATTTGAAGAAGTTTCTATAGAAATTTGATAATAAAGAATCTTTCCAGAGAAGATGAGGCCTAAGCAGAATTAGGTCCCCAGAGGGTGAATGTAGCGTTTTAGAGCATTTCGGTGGATTTTACGCTATACAAACTGTTATTTATTTATTTATATTGCCTTTACTGTGGTTGAGAGTTAGGTTAAGTTTGCGTATTTTGTAGTTAGGTACTTTGTATATAATTTTATCCATTTGTTATTTACTATTATTTTAGGATGGGTGTCATGTCTGTATTGTAAGCGCATTGAAACTAATTTACTGTATAATGCGCTCTAAATGTATCTATAATAATAATAATAATAATAATAATGCTAGCCCGCTATGCGGGATAGCATCACTGATTCACCCTCTGGGGACCCCATTCTGCAAATGACAGGCACACTAAACATCACTGCACTTTTCACATAATCTCATGTTTCTTTATTTATGTCTCTCCCAGACACCCCACCTTGAAGAAAAACAAATAGCCAAAACAAAATCTAAACAAAACAAAAGGAATCAGAATCTTTTCTGTGATGTTATTCAGATTTCATGTTATTTTCAGGTGTAAGTTGTTTTACAATGAAGGCGGCGAATGGAAACAGAAAGGAGTCGGTAACCTGAATCTAAAGCCATGTGATAACGGGAAGAACCAACTAATAATCCGAGCAGACACGTCACTAGGTGAGATACAGTAGATGATAAAACACATATCATATTGCACAGGGATCACCGAAGACAAGATTTTCAGGGTGAAGTGACTTCTCCCTGCCACAAAAATAAGGCGAAGTGGTTGTTCTCTATAGCGAAGTGGGTGTTACAAAATTTAAATTGATCAGTAGTGTAGTTGCTAAATAACGAAAATAGGAGAGATGTAATATGTAAATTCGAATTATGAAACAACTGTTGAGATATGGAGTCTTATGATCACAGCATGACCCCAATAATTATTAATAATCCCCCAAACATAATTGTGATAGAAATGCAGCATTTTATATCATAATTTTTGGAGCATTTATTTTATTAGCGGTTGTTTAATATTTTTTTATTTTATCAGCGGTTGTTTAACATTAGGTGTTGGAATAATAGGAATCGGTTCAGACGTTTGAATTTTTGCCTTTAGAAGTGAGGACATATTGAAAATAGTAATTCCCCTTGAGAAGCATTATATCAATACCGATGCGTTTGTTAAAGTGATGTGAAACACTCCGGTTGGGTGATCAACTAGAAATGGAGAATAATTTAGCTCAAAGTAGTTATTTTTATGAATATTAATCCAAATTTACACCACACACCGTCAGTCTTATACAATGTATATCTATTAGATGCAATGAGTATTGATGGCAAAATCATTTGCGTTAGTTTATTGCTGATTGTTGCATCCCAAATCGAGATGTAAATATTTACAATTAAGCGTAGTTCAGACGGTGTTTTCTATGGAGTTGTATGGTCGATTTCTTTCGAGATTTTGGGCATTGTTAGTAGAATGCTACATTCCCCCAGTTGGCATAGCGTCTGAGTACTAATTTATCAGTTTCACGCACCCTAACAAGTCCATAATATGTCTTTAAAGTAATGTTCAGATAATAAGTTCAACATACAGCCTATGGTCGTTTGTTTATCTTATTATCTGAACATTTCCTAAGGGAACTACTCGTTAATGGCTCCACATCAATGAATAATTAGTATAGGAAGGGTTAACAAACCTGAGTTTAGTGTGCCTGTCAGTTGCAGAATGAGGTCCCCAGAGGGTGAATTTAGTGACGCTAACCAACAGCGGGATAGCATCACCAAATTCTCCCTCTGTGGGCCTCATTCTGCATGGCCTCAGCTGTTGTGAGAGACATAGACTCAGATTGAAGTTCCCAAATGGTGAACATTGTGATGTACACCCATTGGGAACTCGATTATGCAAGGTGTCGTCTGCCCGCTATGCGGGATAGCATCACTAAATTACCCTCTGGGTAAAGTATTTGTTTTATTCATTTCAGGCAACATCCTTCTAAACGTCGTTCTAACATCCACAATGCCAGTGAAGCGTGAAGGAAAGAACAACGTTTCATTTGCGTGCGTTCCACATCCACCGATCGGCAAGGACACATCTAAAGTTTATATGATGCTTATACGCGTCAAGGGAGAGGATGACGCTGATGAACTATTGAAAAAAATTGAAGAATGCAAGAAATAACAAACAGCTTTCTAGTGATTTGTTTAAACTGTAAAACGGCTGACTAGTGATATGTTAAATCCTCGAAATGCAGTTTAGTGGCACATTGAGTTGTCTTAAGGTGGTGCAGAGTACATTTTTTAGAAACTTAATTTTTCAGAATTGGTGATATATCCTCAATTTTTTGCGGAAACAGATACTATTACCATTTCATGACAGGAGCTGCGCTGGTGCAGCATTAAATATCCTGTACCAGTCCATTCTATTATATATGGAGTCTCCCATAGGGAATCTTGCATATATTTATTATAAGACTGCTTTGGCTTGCAAGGTCAAGGTAAATATTGTTGGGCCAAAGTATTCTCTAATATATGCAATGCTCCCTATGGGAGACTCGCTTATATAGAGAATGCATTGGTACATGGTTTTCGCAAAATTTCAGGAAGCTCCAGTCATGGAACGGTTAAGGTGCTGCAGAGTACATTTTTTAGAAACATAATTTTCCAGAATTGATGATACATACTCAAACTTATGGATTCCATCAAACAAGCATGATCATTTATCTGGTGCAAGTATTGTTTTTATTTTGACGGGAAAAGATACTATTAAATATTAAAGATGGATTATCTCTTTAAATAATTTTTTTTAATAGTTGTGTAGGTATAAAATAATAAATATGAATTGAAGACCCCTGTCCGGAAACGCTTCTATCAAATAATATTGATTTTAATTCGATATTTTATTATGAAATGAGATGATTAAATGGGACACTTTATTGTTCTATGTTTAGAACAGACCATTCGCGCGATACCATGTAGCGATAAAGATCATTAGGCTGTTCCCTAGCTACATTATGAACACCAACTGTCACAGATTGATTGTTTGTATTGTTTTATTCCATAGTTATAAGCGATAATGAGTCTAATTAACCATTATTTGTGACAAAATTACACAATAAAATTTCTGGTCTCTTGTTAACAGTAACAACTATTGTTCATGAGCTAAACAACCACACGTTTGTAGACCGGAAAATATATTCGAAATATAATCAATATTAATCGATAGAAGCATTTCTGGACAGGAGTCTTCAATTCATATCTATTTTATACCCCGGTAGTTATATAGCACATGTCTAAGCCTTGAAATAGGGTGTCTGTCATTTGCAGAATGAGGTCCCCAGAGGGTGAATTTAGTGATGCTACCCTGCATAGCGGGCTAGCATCACCAAATTCACCCTCTGGGAACCTCATTCTGCTGAGGTGTAACCTCATTCTGCAAATGACAGACACCCTATTTCAAGGCTTGCACATGTCTACAAAGAGATATACCATCTTTAAGGATTGGAGACTTCCTTCAAAATGTCACATCCTGGTTTTCAAAGGAATGTCCATGTTCTCTACCAAAGTGAATGTATTTATCTGATAATACAGTACATGATGACAGTGTTAATATTTAGATTTAATGCCTGTTTATACGTCGCGCCCAACACCGGTCGCGCCAGACCAATTGGTATCAAAATGACTTAAGTACACAAAAGCTTGACAGGAGCACGACGTGACGCACTAATGTTGACACAGGCGAACATAGCACGCACAACCTGTGTTTGGCGTGACGTATAATATGGGCCTAAAAGGAACTGATATTTATATGACATTGGATTAATTGATCTCCTTTGTGCCATTTTAACATTTTCTAAACTGTAGGGACAGTTTGTATTGAGTATGATGTCTGTTCTTGTTAATGAAAATTCACCGTGTCGGACAAATGAGTGCTGAATTGAAATGATATCTTCTTGAAAAACCAATGTTGTTTCTCTGTTAAATGCCCACTTAAATTTGAATGCCCAGGTGACATTTATATATAAAACATGCCATATTATATACCATTTGCAAGTAGAACCAAAAATATATATATTCTACCGGAATACGGAACAGCTGTGGCCTAGAAATGTCCACAAAATGACGGTTCTCAGATTCACACAAAGACTTCCCGTTATTGACCCAGAATGCATAAAAATTTGCAACTGAGAGATAGAATTATTCCCCTTCCATTGAGAATAATAGACTGGTAGTACAGACCAGATGGAAATTAAGAACAACACATGTCGGTACCTTGACAAAAACAACATGTTCACAGTTTATTTGACAGACACATATGTCAAATAAACATTTTGTTTTTGTCAAGGTACCGACATGTGTTCTGTGCTTAATAAACTTGATAATACAATGTTTTGGGGCTTCCTCTTTCAAATGGTATATAATATGGAATATGTTGTATATAATGTGATCTGGAGATTCAAAAATTAAGTGGGTCTTTAACCCTTTCAGTGCAAAGTCAGATTTTTGTATCAACCCATATTTCCTTGATAATTTTTCAAATTTATTGAAAGAGCTTTAGAGCTCTTTCCATCAATGTATCACATTATTATAATCAACAAATTTGAAAAATGATCAAGGAAATATGGGTTGATACAAAAATCGGACTCAGCACTGAAAGGGTTAAACCTCCATTTGGAAGGGTCCCCCCTGTTTAAAATAACTATACTACATCAGAAAAGAAAGACATATGTGTCTGCTAACACAATCAACCGTCCGTCTGCCATCTGTTCCGGACAGTTATAGGACCTAGATGATAGTCCAGTTCTGATTTTCCACAAAACAGTGCTTCTCTTCGAATGGTAAAGTCAAACATGATTTCGCTATTCAACGGCAACTCCTTTTCGTTGCCTCGTTGGCAAAATCTTGCAGGTAAGACTTATTTTTGTTCTGTCTTAAAATAAAAATCAGTATTAGCAGGTAGCTACAGTAATGCCCTAAGTAATCGACCCCTTAACCACAGCAGAATTATGGGTAACTTTTCAGGATTTAGTCAGAAATATGGCTTGTTGCCATTCATCGGAAAGCTCTCAGGGAGAGCTTTCCGATATATGGCAACAAGCCATATTTCTGACTAAATCCTGAAAAGTTACCAATAATTCTGCTGTGGTTAAGGGGTCGATTACTTAGGGCATTACTGTATTATGACTCTTTCTTCAGTGTAGCATAATATTATCCAATTCAGCCACTGATTCACCTGTGGTTTGAATTGTGAGCATTCTGGTGTTGGAATCATTGCACTGATTGTACCACGATTGTTTGTGGTACAATTCAGAATATCTAGAATTATACCACAAAACGATGTTCATATATCCATGGGAACACTAGCTACTGACCAATCATGACAATCATTTTATGCAGGTTTAGGCAAGGTCGTATTACATCAAGGAATAATTGAATTGGTGGAGATATTCAGGTATTGTTACACTATTATCAAGGCTATTTAACATAACCCTAGACTTTTTCATGTATTTGAGATGGCAACCTGAAAATATGTCACATGACCACGATTCAGAAAAAAGCCTGTTTTCACCAATACAATATTTGAGCTGATTTTTGTCAAATTTTGCCTATATTTGACCCTAAATTGTAAAAATACAGCTTCGTGTAAAAGCAACTTTGAAAAGAAGCCACAAAAAGTTTAGGTTGTACTCTTTACATGACTAAATCCTCTGGCACACCCTACAACTTAGTAAAAGCCACATCCCTGATGTCACCAAACTTCATATGGATCTTCAGTGTAGCCTATGGATGTGAGCTTACCATTTTTTTCGAATTTCATTAAAAAACATGGCCACCATCTTGAATTTTACTGCCAAACTTCATAATAATCATCAAGGTGATGTCTCGATGAGAGCTATCAAATATTTCTGAATTTCAATGAAAAGAATGGCAGTCGTCACCCATCTTGGGTTTTACTCTTTACATCACTAAATCCTTTGGTACAATCCACATCCCTGATTCAATTATCAACAAACTTCATAAAGATCTTCAGGGTGTCCTCTGATTGGAGCTATAAATTATGTTTAAAAAAAAAAAAAACAAGATGGCCACCAGCAGCCATCTTGGATTTTACTCTTTGCATGACTAAATTCAATGTCACACCCCACAGGCCACATCCCAGATCTAATCAAATTTTTGTGGTGACCTCTAGATGGTAGCCATTAACTGTTTCCAAATTTCGTTAAAAAATATCAATCTCTACCAGAGCGCACCAGTCATACTTCCTTTCTGAGCATGTTGCTCTGTTCGCTTAGTATATATCTTAAGTCCACCAAATGTGGGTAAAATGTCGCCAGTAGCAGTGGTCTTACCGAGTCATCAAGGGAGGTACCCTGCATGGAGTTTGAAAAAATATGGCTGTCCCGGTCCAGTGATTTTTAGCTCAACTTTACTTTGTAAAGTTTGAGCTATTGCCATGGCTTTGTCGTCCGTCGTCCGTGTGTGCGCGTGTGTACGTAAGGCGTCAACAATGCAGGCATAGCTGTTGACATTAACATTTAGACCAGAATGATTAATTTTGGGGTCATTCGGAAAAAAAACATTTCAATCCATTAGCACGGGCCACAGGCCGTACTGTTCGTCTGATCATCATGAAATTTGTCATGGATGTTAATATTGACATGTAGATGGGAACGAGTAATTTTGGGGTCATTCGGCCCAAAAACATGGCCGCCAGCAGCCATCTTGGATTTTACTCTTTGTATGACTAAATTCTTTAGCACGGGCTGCAGGTCGTACCTTTAGTCTGATCATCATAAAATTTGTCATGGATGTTAATATTGACATGTAGATGGGAACGAGTAATTTTGGGGTCATTCGGCCAAAAAACATGGTCGCCAACAGCCATCTTTGATTTTACTCTTTGTATGACTAAATCCTTTAGCACGGGCTTCAGGTCGTACCTTTAGTCTGATCATCATAAAATTTGTCATGGCTGTTGAAATTGGAATGTAGATGGGAACGAGTCATTTTGGGGTCATTCGGACAAAAAACATGGCCGCCAGTGGCCATCTTGGATTTCAAAATTTAATCCATTAGCACAGGCCACATGTCGTACTGTTCGTCTGATCATCATGAAATTTGTCATGGATGTTAATATTGACATATAGATGGGAACGAGTAATTTTGGGGTCATTCGGCCAAAAAACATGGCCACCAGCAGCCATCTTGGATTTTACTCTTTGTATGACTAAATTCTTTAGCACGGGCTACAGTTCGTACCTTTACTCTGATCATCATAAAATTTGTCATGGATGTTAAAAATGACATGTAGATGGGAACGACTCATTTTGGGGTCATTCGTCCGAAAACATGGCCGCCAGCAGCCATCTTGGATTTTACTCTTTGTATGACTAAATTCTTTAGCACGGGCTACATGTCGTACCTTTAGTCTGATCATCATAAAATTTGTCATGGATGTTAACGATGACATGTAGATGGGAACTAGTCATTTTGGGGTCATTCAGCCGAAAAAACATGGCCGCCAGCAGCCATCTTGGATTTTACTTTTCTCTTCATGTCTATAAACTAGTATTAGACATTCAACTTTCCACTTTCCTAATCGCTCCATTGACTGTAATACATTAAATTATTCCCTTTCCAAGTTGAGCTACAGTGTCATTGACACTTTCATTCTATATCGGGTTTGGCCACATTAGGTTGCATGATACGTTGGGGTTGATGGACGGTAACACGGTTTCACTTTGTCGGCTTGGGGCCTAATTTTAACAGTCGCAGAGCTGTTAATGTCACACCATTTTACCATCAATCCACAATAACTTGCAATGTGAACTTATCTCCGAGTAGACAGTTGGACACTAATCGTAAAACTCTATAGGGAATAAAGTTGAAAAGTTGGTAACATATATATGGATTTAATTTCTCGATATCACAGTAAATAGACTCGGAGAGTATGTAAATATCTACATTAAATAAAGACATGAACAAATTTATATGAAACAAAGAGAAGAACATCAATAATATAAATTCTGAAGTAATCAAATATATTCTAAAGTAATCAAATATATTCTGAAGAAATCTAATTTATTTTGAAACGGTGTTTGCACTGCCTTTTGTTTGACTATGAAATGGCCCAATAAATATCAGCAATGGAATTTATATGCATAAAGTTAACCAATATGCTGTTATAACCGATACACACACACAGTACACAGAAACAACAAAAATTGTCTTCTCACTTGCTGCTGGCATGATCATTTTCTGGATGTGGGTGTCTAGGATTTCAAACGTCTTGACAACTTTGTTCAATAGTAAACAAAAACCAGCACAAATATTGTGTTTAACCCTTTACCCAACAGAAGGGCCCTGTGCCAATGCATTCTCTTATATATGCGAGTCGACCATAGGTCGCCTCGCATATATAAGAGAATGCATTGGCTTAACACATTAAAAAAAATTTAGGGCATTTTTTTAGGCCAATGCATTCTCTTATATATGCGAGGCGACCTATGGTCGACTCGCATATATAAGAGAATGCATTGGCACAGGGCATAACTGTAACTATCACAATGTGGTCAAGGAGCCGGTTCCAATGATATCCATATTTGTATGGTTCTATTGAGACAGACCGAAGATATTTTAGGCTGTTGAAGCTTTATTTGGCCGGTTTTGTTGGGTAAAGGGTTAAAATAAATGCATGTGGTGTTAAAAAGTATGTAAGGTTCTAGCATGTATATTAAATTTTTTTCCAATTAAAAAGATTTTTTTTTAGCAGTATATACTTCTGTATGCCATGTCATATCAACTTTTATATTATATTTTATTTTTACTCGGGATTTCAATTGCTCAAAAATATAATGGCCTAAGACTTTTTTAAATGGCGATTTTTCTGATCCAGTGCAAACACTGTATTGAAATAATCAAATATATTTATAATTATGTCGTGATCATGAATATGAAGTGTAACGGGAGCAGAATGTTTAACCTGCTGACTTGAGCAATAAGCCTGACAGACAAAAAACAAGCTGACAATGTTTGATGCATTGGACATCTTAGTGAGAATCTTGTTTTGTTTATTATAAAGTGATGTAGAACACTGCTGGGGTGATTGCATGGGGGGGAGTACAGTTATGCTCTAATTAATCGACTCCTTATCCACAGCAGAATTATGGGTATCTTTTCAGGATTTTTAGAGCTTTCCGATGAATGGCAACAAGCCATATTTCCGACTAAATCCTGAAAAGTTACCCATAATTCTGCTGTGGTTAAGGGGTCGATTAATTAGAACATTACTGTACCAAGCCTGGAAATAGCGTGTTTGTCATTTGCAGAAAGAGGTCCCCGGAGGGTGAATTTAGAGTCCTGATCCTGCATGGTGGGCTAGCGCATCACCAAATTCACACTCTGGGAACCTCGTTCTGCTTAGGCCTCATCTTCTGGGAAGTATCTTTATTCTCACAACAATATCGTTTTAGTTACTTTTCCCCTTCTGTTCAGTTTATATATCTCCTAATTTGCAGAAGATAAATTGCATAATCAAGGTGACAAATGGGTGAACATCAACTGGGGAAATTCAATCTGATCCTAGATCTCCCATAGCAGTTGAGGCCTAAACAGAATGAGGTTCGGGGGGGGGGGGGGGGGGGTGAATTTGGTAAATTCACCCTCTGGGGACCTCATTCTGCAAATGACAAGACACTATTTGCAGGCTTGGGAAGTAGTTATTTTTCATAAATTTTATACCCAAATTAGCAGCATACAATTTCATTAATTATATGCAGCTATTGGACGATTCATTGCCGTTTAAATATTGGAGAAAATTTGTCCTGATTTGAGAAGTAAATTGTTACATTTGTGCGTAGTTTAGACGTTGCATTTTCTGAAATTCTATGATCGACGTGGTTGGAATGTTCGATAAAGGTTCAAGATGATTTGACCAGGTTTGTTACATTCTGAATTCAACTAATGTACAGTAATGCCCTAAATAATCGACTCCTTAACCACAGCAGAATTATGGGTAACTTTTCAGGATTTAGTCAGAAATATGGCTTGTAGCCATTCACAAGTTTAATAAAAGAGTCATAACCCCAAATCAAATATGAGAATAGTAGAAAAATAGTGTGACAGTAGTTCGGGATTACTTTTGTTTCCGTAATGAAATCACCTGAGAATGAAAGCCATTCTAGAGATTCATATTTAAGGGGTATACCATCATTCATTTGATCTGAAGATTGCCATGAATGGACCGTCGTGGCGACATATATATGTCATTTGGAGAGACAGATTATGTTAAAATAGCCATGCATCGAGATCCACCATTCAATAATCTTCATAAAATCAGAAAAGTTTCGTATAGCCATATCCCACTATAATAGTTCCGACCTGTTAGGGGACAAAAAAGCAGAATTCTCCTACCTTGTTGAGTTACAGATTTAATGACCAATTTCCCAAAAAATGTGAAAATAAAAATACCCCAAAAGTAAACACCACATCTAATTAAAGGTACTCAATCCAATCAGAGGGTCCCCATATCATCAAGATACAACAACAACATTCCTTCAAAATACGCTTTAGTAATCAGAATCGATTAATTACAACAAAATAATGCTGACCACTGTCAACTATGGTATAAAATTTCCCAAAACGTGCTATTTATCAACATTTTGTTCAACGAAATATGGCCGTATTATCACTTGTTATCCATCTTCATCCGCAATTTTGACCGAGACCATCCATTTGACAGCGTGTTTCTGGGCAACAAACAATTGAAATAACAAACTTCAAAAATCGATATCTGGTCACTCTGAGCTTTGAAGGGTAGGTTCCTCGACTCGAATCAAATATTTTTTACCCCCGAAGCCAAAGAAATAGTAATTTAGGGGAGTTTAATCGGATTGAGTACTTAATGTAGAATTCAAATTTTTTTGAAGTCTGTTGAGGAATTTGTGATGGGTCTTGAGAGTTTATTTTCGGGCACAAATACAACACAGAAAGAACACAATAAAAAATTGCAGAATTTGGTTTTAAACTTAAATTTTTTTTATTATTTGTAAACATATGTAATGGAATCTGGGTATTCTTGACTGAAAATTTCCACCATGCATGATGCTTTAATTATTTGCTCCCTCCTCTGGAAACTTGAGTATCGGACAGTTCTGAGTATAAGGTATCTGTCATTTGCAGAATGAGGTCCCCAGAGGGTGAATTTAGATAAACTATCCCGTATAGCAGGCTATCATCGCCAAATTCACCCTCTGGGGACCTCATTCTGCATGGCCTCATCTGCTGTGAGAGAATTAGACTCAGATTGAAGTTCCCAAATGGTGAATATGTACACCATTGGGAACCTCTTTCATGCATTTTATCTTCTGCAAATTGGGTCATAGCTTAGCAGATAAGGCCATGCAGAATGAGGTCCCCAGAGGGTGAATTTGGTGATGCTAGACTGCTATGCGGGATAGCATCATTAAAATTCACCCTTGGGGACCTCATTCTGCAAATGACAGGCACACTAAACTCAGGCTTGTGTGAGATGTTACTGGGATCACGAACTACAGTAATGCCCTAAGTAATCGACTCCATAACCACTGCAGAATTATGGGTAACTTTTCAGGATTTAGTCGGAAATAAGGCTTGTTGCCATTCATCGGAAAGCTCTCGGGGAGAGCTTTCCGATGAATGGCAACAAGCCATATTTCCGACTAAATCCTGAAAAGTTACCCATAATTCTGCTGGAGTTAAGGAGTCGATTAATTAGAGCATTACTGTACACTTCCCTGCACGTTTATTCAGGTCCGCATGTTTGTTAAATTTTATCAGGATTCCAGGCTGCATATCTTTGGGACTGCGCATTTATTTTTAGGTGCCTGTAAACCTTTTGACCATCACATCAGTAGGCTTTGACATAATGAGTACTTCAAGCAAGAAAGACATAAAATTAGAAGCACAGAAAGCAGTTAACCATTGAAATTAACAGAAATCTTCAAATCTATGGCAAAACATTGAAAGGTGATAAAAGAAAATTATTTAAATATTTGTGTAAGTCAATAATGAAAATAGACATTGAAGTATCTGGGGTTATCACAATTGTACAATGTGAGATGTGAATTTTTACTAGAGTTAACTCTTTATGGAGCCCCAGACAGAGAGAACAGAACAATGCACTGATGACTGTTGTCTGCTTGGGTCTGTGTGAGTCTCCATACAGGAGTTTTAAATAAAATACTTTTAACAATGAACAAATCAGTTGAACACATTGGAGTGACCATCAAGTCTTTTGTAAGCAGTATATGAACTAATTATTAATTTTATAATTTTTCTGATCAATTTCCAGTTTTTGGGTGCCAATTATAGTGGAATTCCAAGGGAAAACACTACTGGAAAAGCACATATTTTTCTGGGTTTTTTTGGTCGTTTTCCACAACCATGAATTTAAGATCACCTTAAAATATGTTCATCAACAAAATTTTGACTGACTTGTAACTGCTTCATGCCGTTGCCATATTTGAACAATATTATGTGGGCAGTACACATAAACTCTTTGTTAATAAAAGAATAGTTAGATTCTAAGTAAAATGTTCATTAAACTTATGGCCAAACTATTAACCTTTTCGTTGCTAAATGACATTATGACGTCGTGTGCTGGGCTGTTTCATTATTGCCATTTTCCAGTGGAAAAATATAACGGGAATATCACAAGAACCATAAAACTGACTCGGTTCTCGGAAATGCTATTATCATTCACAATATTGGAACATCATACACCATTTGAAACTTTGAGATACAGTTATTCCGATGCACCAAAGTCTGAGTTCCAGTTATGAGTAATGGCCTACTGCTAGTGTGCTGAAGTAGGTCCGTAGTACCTATGGACCACACAGCACACGACGTGCACTTTTACGTCCATAATAGTTACGGACGTCATAGCAAAGAAAAGGTTAATGTAAATTCAAACACAACAATAACAGCTTAACCATAAGTAAATAAATTCCATTCTCACTGTATGGTTTGAGAAATGAGGTATTTTCATCCAGCTCATGTAATAACACCATGGTGTTACTTTAACCCTTTACCCAACAGAAGGGCCCTGTGCCAATGCATTCTCTTATATATGCGAGTCGACCATAGGTCGCCTCGCATATATAAGAGAATGCATTGGCTTAACACATTAAAAATTATAAAATTGTTAAAGAATGTAAGAAAAAATGTTAAAAGTGTTTTTTTAGGCCAATGCATTCTCTTATATATGCGAGGCGACCTATGGTCGACTCGCATATATAAGAGAATGCATTGGCACAGGGCATAACTAACTATCACAATGTGGTCAAGGAGCCGGTTCCAATGATATCCATATTTGTATGGTTCTATTGAGACAGACCGAAGATATTTTAGGCTGTTGAAGCTTTATTTGGCCGGTTTTGGCCGGTTTGTTGGGTAAAGGGTTAATTTATCGATGACAGGCAATAAATAACCATCTAATCCCGTGATGTATTAATTATGCCTGCTCAACCACTGTCAGCCCATCAAGGTCTCTGCGCTTATAATATTTCGTTATATCAGGGCTGTGTGACGGTCATGGCTAGACACGTTTTAGTGTTTAACCCTTTAATGATGGGAGCAGAGCTGGTGCAGCATTAAAGATCATATGCCACTGCATTCTCTCATATATAAGAGAATGCAATGGCTTACAAGGTCAATGCAATTATTGTTAGGCCAATATATTCTCTTATATGTATTCTCCTATGGGAGACTTGCATGTATAAGAGAATGCATTGGCACAGGGCCTTCATAGAATTCAGGAAGCTCCAAGTCATAGAAGGGTTAATTGGTTGTCCTAATCTCTAAATCTCCTAATCTCTAAACTGTGTGTGAAATTAAAGTAATGCCCTAATTAATCGACTCCATAACCACAGCAGAATTATGGGAAACTTTTCAGGATTTAGTCGGAAATATGGCTTGTTGCCATTCATTGGAAAGCTCTCCCCGATGAATGGCAACAAGCCATATTTCTGAGAGCTTTCCAATGAATGGCAACAAGCCATATTTCCGACTAAATCCTGAAAAGTTACCCATAATTCTGCTGTGGTTATGGAGTCGATTAATTAGAGCATTACTGTAGCAATGTGATAGGAAATATTCAGATAGTAAGTTCAACAAATTTTTTAATGGCTATAGGTCGTTTGTTGAACTTATTATCTGAACATTTTCCTCAATAAATGTGGCTCCTTCTGCACTTTTATTTATCTGTTGTCTGCTTTTATCACCTTGACATCAATAATAGGCCATACCGAAGTACACTTTTTAACGGGAGAATCCATTTAATATAGAAAGGGTCAATTGAAGTGAATAAGCGAGATCACCGAGTCACAGCCATATTGGATTCATCCAGCCCCCATTCATGATTCTATATATGGAATTCATGAATATTCAAAAGTTCCATCATTTAACATTAGGTGTTGGAATAATAGGAAAGAAAAAATGAAGTGCTCATTATTTGGTCTATACGGCCCATTCTCTGGGGACCAATTACATGTAGGTCGAGCGTAAGGGCCGAAACCTATCATCCAACAGGCTGTATTTGATGTCTGTTAAACCAGAGTCACGCTCCTGACGACTCCACGCTGGTATAGTTTTTTTCGATCCCAACTCCATATATGGACTCATGAATATTCAAAAGTTCCATATATGGAATCATGAGTATTCAAAAGTTCCATATGTGGAATGCACCTCCAGAACTTGGACCTGTAGCATTTAACTCAATGAATCCAATGTGGCTGCAACAACTCAGTGATCTCGCTTATTCTCGTTGGTCATTGACAGGCATGATAAATAGGTAAATGAGTTTGTAAATATGAAACTTTTAACCCTTCCATGACAGGAGCTTCATCAATTTTTGTGAAAACCCTGTGCCAATGCATTCTCTTATATATGCGAGTCTCCCATAGGGAGCCTTGCGTATACAAGAGAATACATTGGCCTAACAATATTTACCTTGACCTTGTAAGCCAGTGAATTCTCTTATATATGCGAGGCTCCCTATGGAAGACTTGCATATATAAGAGAATGCACTAGCACAGGGTCTTTAATGCTGCATCAGAGCAGCTTCCGTCATGGAAGGGTTAATACCGTATCTGGATTATTATGATTTTTCCATACCCTGATGAGAAATAAAAGAAGATCCCATATCCGGAATAAGATGATGATAAATACTGCATTTCACTGTTTATTAGAATTGGCAAACTGGGTTTTTGTGGAAAACTTTTCTAATTTTCAAATTGTGGATAAATTGGTGAATGAATTTTTGAACTCTTTGAAAATATTGGGTGAATTAACAAATTAAATGTTTGACTCATCTCTTTGGGTGATGAGTGAGGTGCTTGAGAACACAGTATTTACGAGATAAACGTTGAGTTGGTTATTCGGGTATTCTAGCATGAAAACAGTAAGTGAACTTGCTGTGAGTTGTTGTTCTCAAACATATGCCCGGTAACAACCCATTAAAAGTGTAAAAATACCTCCTGCCTTAAGAAAAAAACAGTTTAAATATATAAATGGTTATTACAGAGTTTTATGAATCCTGCAATTACATTTACTTATGTCCAAAGGACAGGGCCAGCTTTAATAGAGAAATGGTTACTATGGAGACTGAGAGTGACTAAGTTTTTATGAATATTCTATTTTTGAGCAGATGTAGCCAAGGCATCGTCTGTTGTATTCTTCGTAATCAGGCGTCTGTTCCTCATGAGAGTAATCCCCTTTGATATGTCAATGTGTTGTTCGAAATAATTCGCTAGCGGCCTTTCAGTCAGAAATGAAGCAAGAAACTGTTCAAATGTTATCGACCAATCAGAATCTGGCTTAGTTGTAGATGCCTGTAGCGACTGACTGCTCGGCGTCGGTATCATTACTCCGCTGTCCTGCGACTGTACAGACGTTGAAACACTCGAAGAACATGCAGCGGTAGCCCCATTTTCTGCTTCATCCAAAAGCGTCGTAGAATTATCAGATGGCGAAATATCAACGATATTCTCAGATGAAGAAGCACTAGCTTTCATGTCCTCTGATTGGTCTAAATTATCGAGCATGCTCGTACTTTCTACACTTGATGAGATGATGTCACTACACTCGGACGGAGACGTATGTTTCCGATAGAACGGCTTTCCGACTTCCCCGAGCTGTAATAGCAGGGTGCCGACCGTTGCTAATGAGTGATACAAATCCTGTTCATTTTCTTGATCAGAGAGCATATCATACAACGTCCTCCATAGCTGAATAAACTGCTCCTGTAAAACAGATAAACCACAAGGTCATTTGGGTTGCATCCTGCTTCAATTTAGCACCGCAGGGGTATGAGAGCACCCATGGTGCAATTATTGTATGTTAAGTGATGGGGCGCTTTTGAGTTTTAACCTTTAAGTGTAAACTTTGGAAATTTGACATATAGTTATTTCAATAAAGATATAATTGTTTGGATTTGACAAGTTTGACACAATCGTAGAATACGTTTATAACAGATAGACTGATTTGCAATATTGCATTTATTCCAATATCGAACTTATCAGTGGCAATCGGAAGCTCTGCATTACAATGCAATGCACATGTGAAAACGATATAACACGGATAACAGATCATGTCATCAGAACAGTCCAATGCAATGCACCTGTGTGAACGGTTTAACATGGATAACAGGTCATGTCATCACAATAGAATACAATGCAATGCACCCATGTGAACGGTTTAACACGGATAACAGATCATGTCATCACACCAGACCAATGCAATGCACCCATGTGGACAGTTTAACATGGATAACAGATTATGTCATTACAACAGACCAATGCAATGCACCCGTGTGGACAGTTTAACATGGATAACAGATCATGTCATTACAACAGACCAATGCAATGCACCCGTGTGGACAGCTTAACATGGATAACAGATCATGTCATCACACCAGACCAATGAAATGCACCCGTGTGGACAGCTTAACATGGATAACAGATCATGTCATCACAACAGACCAATGCAATGCACCCGTGTGGACAGCTTAACATGGATAACAGATCATGTCATCACACCAGACCAATGCAATGCACCCGTGTGGACAGTTTAACATGGATAACAGATCATGTCATCACACTAGACCAATGCAATGCACCCGTGTGGACAGCTTAACATGGATAACAGATCATGTCATTACAACAGACCAATGCAATGCACCCGTGTGGTCAGTTAACATGGATAACAGATTATGTCATTACAACAGACCAATGCAATGCACCCGTGTGGACAGTTTAACATGGATAACAGATCATGTCATTACAACAGACCAATGCAATGCACCCGTGTGGACAGTTTAACATGGATAACAGATCATGTCATTACAACAGACCAATGCAATGCACCCGTGTGGACAGTTTAACATGGATAACAGATTATGTCATTACAACAGACCAATGCAATGCACCCGTGTGGACAGTTTAACATGGATAACAGATCATGTCATTACAACAGACCAATGCAATGCACCCGTGTGGACAGTTTAACATGGATAACAGATCATGTCATTACAACAGACCAATGCAATGCACCCGTGTGGACAGCTTAACATGGATAACAGATCATGTCATCACACCAGACCAATGCAATGCACCCGTGTGGACAGCTTAACATGGATAACAGATCATGTCATCACAACAGACCAATGCAATGCACCCGTGTGGACAGTTTAACATGGATAACAGATCATGTCATTACAACAGACCAATGCAATGCACCCGTGTGGACAGCTTAACATGGATAACAGATCATGTCATTACAACAGACCAATGCAATGCACCCGTGTGGACAGTTTAACATAGATAACAGATCATGTCATCACAACAGACCAATGCAATGCACCCGTGTGGACAGTTTAACATGGATAACAGATTATGTCATTACAACAGACCAATGCAATGCACCCGTGTGGACAGCTTAACATGGATAACAGATCATGTCATTACAACAGACCAATGCAATGCACCCGTGTGGACAGCTTAACATGGATAACAGATCATGTCATTACAACAGACCAATGCAATGCACCCGTGTGGTCAGTTTAACATGGATAACAGATTATGTCATTACAACAGACCAATGCAATGCACCCGTGTGGACAGTTTAACATGGATAACAGATTATGTCATCACACCAGACCAATGCAATGCACCCGTGTGGGCAGTTTAACATGGATAACAGATCATGTCATCACACCAGACCAATGCAATGCACCCGTGTGGACAGCTTAACATGGATAACAGATTATGTCATTACACCAGACCAATGCAATGCACCTATGTGAACGGTTTAACACAGATAACAGATCATGTCATCACACCAGACCAATGCAATGCACCCGTGTGGACAGTTTAACATGGATAACAGATTATGTCATTACAACAGACCAATGCAATGCACCCGTGTGGACAGTTTAACATGGATAACAGATTATGTCATCACACCAGACCAATGCAATGCACCCGTGTGGGCAGTTTAACATGGATAACAGATCATGTCATCACACCAGACCAATGCAATGCACCCGTGTGGACAGCTTAACATGGATAACAGATTATGTCATTACACCAGACCAATGCAATGCACCTATGTGAACGGTTTAACACAGATAACAGATCATGTCATCACACCAGACCAATGCAATGCACCCGTGTGGACAGTTTAACATGGATAACAGATCATGTCATCACACCAGACCAATGCAATGCACCCGTGTGGACAGTTTAACATGGATAACAGATCATGTCATCACACCAGACCAATGCAATGCACCTGTGTGGACAGTTTAACATGGATAACAGATCATGTCATCACACCAGACCAATGCAATGCACCCGTGTGAACGGTTTAACACAGATAACAGATCATGTCATCACACCAGACCAATGCAGTGCACCCGTGGGGACAGTTTAACACGGATAACAGATCATGTCATCACAACAGACCAATGCAATGCACCTGTGTGGACAGCTTAACATGGATAACAGATTATGTCATTACAACAGACCAATGCAATGCAGTCATCTGAATGCTACGTATTTACTATACTAAATTCTCATGGACGAGTTGTTATCCCATAGGAAATATTCAGATAATAAGGTTGTTTGTTGAACTTATTAACCCTTTCATGAAGAGAGTCGCACTGGTGCAGCATTAAAGATCCTGTGCCTTAGCATTCTCTTATATATGTGAGTCTCCCATAGGGAGCCTCGCAAATATAAGAGAATGCACTCAATTACAAGCCAATATAAGGTCAAGGTAAATATTGTTAGGCCAATGTATTATCTTATATATGCGAGGCTCCCAATGGGAGACTCACATATATAACAGAATCCATTCGCACAGGGTATTCGCAAAATTTCAGGAAGCTCCAGTCATGAAACGGTTAACTGAACATTTCCCACCAACGAATAGAAATCCTTCTGCACTTGTATTATCTGTCGTCTGCTTCAATTTCAATAGACCATTCCACATAATCTACAGTAATGCCGAGAGCTTTCCGATGAATGGCAACAAGCCATATTTCCGACTAAATCCTGAAAAGTTACCCATAATTCTGCTGTGTTTACGGAGTCGATTACTTAGGGCATTACTGTAGATTGTGTATACTCAAAGGATGGTTGTGAACTATGATTACCTGACTTAGCCTTGGAATGAGCTTGAATTCCTCCTTGCTGTCAGCTCGCGACTTCGACAGACTTATCTTAAATTTAGAGAAGCTCTCTTGTATTTTGTCAACTGAAAATGAAATGAAATATAAATGTAATTATAGTTTCATAAATTTTTAACGTCAAAATATAAATCATATCCCCGCTCTCTGTAGCCCAAACGCGTTATTCCACTGTCAGCACTGCGTCTTGATGTCATTTGTTGCATCGTTCTGTGCTTGCATATTACTTTGACAGAAAGGCTGGTTAAATTGTATCTTTGGAAACTGGTAGGCATAAACATGTGTTTCATAAAGAGTTCTCCCAGTAAACCCTTTCATGACGGGAGTCACGCTGGTGCAGCATTATATACCCTGTGCCATATATTCTCTTATAGAAATGAGTCTCTCACAGGGAGCCTCGCATATACAAGAGAATGCATTGGCATAGGGTTTTCGCAAAATTTCAGGAAGCTCCAGTCATGGAAGGGTTAAGTTGTTTTCCTGGTATCTGGGTTCATTACGGTCGAATAAAGGGAGAGCCAACTAATTTATTTATATTATCTTCATACCTGACTCAGTAGGACTATCCACACTCGAGCTGCCCTCCTCCTCTTCTGTCCTATCCTTTCCCGCACGTGTAAAACCACCAACAATTTTGCCAGCAACATCGACGATGCCATGAGTTACCGTGGATGCAACTACATTTATTCCATCGACAACTTTCTCCTCTGCACTATTTATTCCATCGATCACTGTGTTTGTTACTTGATATGTTTTCTCTTTGACGTTATGGACTGATTGCACGATTCCATCAACAGACTTGAACGGATTCTCGGGGAACGGCAGCTCTAAATCTATGAAAAAAAATATATATATGTATTGAACTAGTAGTGTCACTGTCCCAACGGGACTAAGGATACATGTGTACAGTAATGCGCTAAGTAATGGACTCCTTAACCACAGCAGAATTATGGGTAACTTTTCAGGATTTAGTCGGAAATATGGTTTGTTGCCATTCATCGGAAAGCTCTCCCCGAGAGCTTTCCGATGAATGGCAACAAGCCATGTTTCCGACTAAATCCTGAAAAGTTACCCATAATTCTGCTTTGGTTAAGGAGTCCATTACTTCGGGCATTACTGTACTTGTACTATAAATGGGATAGCCATATAACTAAACCTATATTTCTCTCTCTCATTTTCCTCAGTTCTGATTGGACAAGACATTGCTAATGTGCAATGGGTGTACATCACAATATTCACCATTTTGCTACTTAAATCTGAGTCTATGTCTCCCAAGCATATGCGCGATAGCATCATTAAATTCACCCTCTGGGGACCTCATTCTGCAAATGACAGGCACTCTAAACTCAGGTTTGCTTTCAATTCAGAATGGTATCGTAACCAAGGAAGCTCAGGAAATACTTTAGGTAAATTCACCAAAGAGACAGTCGATCCCCATGAATGTTAACCCTTTGTGTATTCATGTGCCAGTGGTTTGGCCACTTACATCTTTATACTATAATATGGACAATTAACTACGGCATTGCTATATATGGGCAACAATTCCCTACATTCAAAATTAAGGGAGGAGTTGATTACACAATGAAGGTACCCAAATTTAAAAGGTCCCAATTTTTCTAAGTTAAAAAAGGGGAATACCTTGGTGAAAGACAATATGGGTAACAGTATCCTGAAGTTTCAATTCTCTACATTTGAAACTGTCGGAGGAGTTGATTACAAAATGAAAATACCCAAAATCAAATGGTCCAAAAGTAAAGAATGGAAAACAATATTTTCTGTCTTCCATATACATGATGCACATCAGCAATATATTGGTAACAATATCCTAAAGTTTCAATTCTCTACATAAAAAGGAACCCATAATGTGTAACAGACAGACAGAAGAACGGACATACAGATGGAGGCCATTTCTATACATGTAGTCACCCAATATTTTATTTTTCTGGGGACAAAATTTATAATTCTGTTTGGTCATTTTGGGCTCACAATTGCATTGGTGGTTACTATCTGTCCCAAATTTACCAGACAATGAAATACAACATATAACTGAAGCTAAGTTGACATTTTTGTGTTGTACAAAAAACATCATTTCCTTTGATAATTGATTTTGTGCAGTTGACACAAGACTACACAAGTATGCTTTTGTCTTTTATAGTCCTTTTATCTTATCGTAATCCGGCTTCATGTGGACAAAATGTTGTTTTCCATATTTTTAGCAAAGCTGATAAAATGGCATCTGTCTATACTATTTGTCGCCAAAGGCAGAATAATAGATGGCCATTTGGACATGATTAAAGACACTCATCACTTATTTATACATGTAGCAAGAAATCTATTGCACACATTGTGCAATTTATTCTGTTGTACAAACACAGGGCCACATGCTACAGGCTGTGCAACACGGTAGCATGAAATTAGCTGAATTAATTTCAGCAGTCTTGCTGTGTTATCATTCCAATTTTCTGTTCCAAATTTACCAGACAATGAAATAATATTATCTCAGACAAAGTTACGTTCAGGGCTGAATGAGAGAACAAGCTGATTTTAGAATATCCCCCACAACATTAAATATGAATGAATATTAGAACATCTAGCATGTGACAATGGTTTCTAATTATATTTTTGTATTTTGAGATTAATTTTTACCTTCTTCATGATCATCAAAGAACTCATCAGCTTCAACAGCATGTTCAGTGGAATCTGAAATATTAAGATAATAATATGTTATAATTGGCAAGCCTGTAAATAGTGTGTCTGTCATTTTCAGAATGAGGTCCCCAAGATCCCCAGAGGGTGAATTTAGTGATGCTATCAAACACAGCGGGCTAGCAATAATAAATTCACCCTCAGGGTACCTCATTCTGCTTAGGCCTCATCTTCTGAGAAGAATCTATAGTCTCAAAATTAACATCGATTTTAGTTGCTTATCCCTTCTGTTCAGTTTCTATATCCCCTAATTTGCAGAAGATAAAATTCATGATTGAGGTGACTGGGGAACTTCAATCTGATCCTAGGTATTCCGTATCAGTTGAGGCCAAAGCAGAATGAAGTTCACAGAGGGTGAATTTAGTGATGCTAGCCCACCGGCATGAAATAGAGGACTGAATTCTCTAAGAAACATTGATGCACTACGTGTAAAAAAAATTGTCACAAATTGATTAGCCAATCAATGAGGATGATATAGGTCTGACCTTTGACCTCTTACCTGAGTTTGGAGATGACGGACTGCTCGTGAGATCCCTTGCTAGTAGAGCTGGAGGCTGATGGAGTATATATAATAGCTTGACCCTCTCCGTTAAGTCCCCCTTGCACATAATACCGAGGAGGTGAGCTATCTCTTTGAAATTAATCATATGATCTTTATTTTCATCCAAAAGCTAAAAATGATAAAAAGAAAGGGACGTAAGTATTATTTTATACTGGATTGAATGGAATAAAAACAATATTTTCCAAAAAAGTTAAATATATATCTCCTAGAAGTATCTTGCCCACTGAACTATATGGTATATTCCCAAAATATTAACAAGGAAGGGTTAACAAACCCGGTACGAAAATTCTATGGTACATTTTATCCTGTTTCCTGACCTGTAACATCTGATGACGTCATCTCAAAATGTCCATATAAGCTCTGTTGCCAGATCGCTTTTCCCCCATTAGGACATTCCACGTGAGCGGGGTGGGTGCGAAGCCCTGGGAGGGAGCTCAGAGTTCAGTGGGCAAGATACTTCTAGGAGATATATATTTTACTTTTTTGGAAAATATTGTATCTCCGTCAAAGTCATCTTGCCCACAGAACTATATGGTATAATATAGAATTTTCTGGCAGGAGGAGGCCATGAGGAAAAATATACACCTCTATGCACCTCAATCAAAGAACTGGATTGACCTGATAACCTACAATATATACAATATCACCATAAGCCAATGTATGTAATTACACCAGAAGACTAATACATGTTGGGCAGCTACCAGAGGGCCCAAACGAAACAAATAGTGGTGACTTGGATTGAATATCCTGCAAATAAAGTAGATACCGGTAGTTCCCGAAAGACATTGAGACTGAGATGACCTCCCTTTCGGAGCTTAGAGCTATCAACATATCAGCGGAGTACTTTGCTGGACAAAGAATGTGTAACCCTACACCCCCCCCCCCCCCTGGAAAGGGAAGAAATATCTATTTCCTGATGAAATAGAAAATTGAGGGGGATTTGCAATAATGTATTTAAAGGGCTACCCCATGTGTAGACAAATACAATAAGGAAAAAACCAGCCTTATAGGGGACATGAAGAAACAACCAGAGGCAAATGCCGCAAAGGATAAAGGAGACCCCAATAAAAGGGCCCAGACACCCAGTAATCCGAGATATGCCATTGTCGATAAGGATTGAGATATCATGGACCGGGAATCTATACTAGAGACCGGGAAGAGACTCGCGCCGAAATAGTCGATTGCACCCCCCTGTAAGATATCCAGAAGAATTTGAATGGATAGAATACTGACATAATCTGACATATAGGGAACCATACATGCAATTGTAGGGAACCATACATGCAATTGTAGGGAACCTAGAGTCGCTTTGATGACCAGAGCACACGACAATGCTGTTTATAGAAAGCACCAGAAGAAACATTTATGTGCCAAGATGACCCACTAAAGTAGATCCCAATAGGGCCATGTAGTATTAGCGTGTACTAAAAAAGGAAACGTTGCATTGACCCTATAACCAGGAAGTAAAGGAATAAGCTATTACCCCATTGGCAGGTGACCGGTCAAGGAAGTCCCCAACATTGAGCGAATTACAGGCTTATGGAGTCCGGATGACCGCCGTGAATACCAAAGGAGACACCAGCGCGTGGACACTAGCTCGTGCATACAAACAATTACGGAACATCTGTAATAAACCATTGAATATGTGAACAAGAGAATCCTAATGAATCAGCGATCATTATGGACCATAAGCAGTCATTCAACAATTGAAAGGTCTAAATGAATCTCAACAATTGAAAGGTCTAAAGGAAGCTCCACAAGACAACCGTCGCTGTCAATGTGTCTCATGTCATGGAGAAGATAATGGGAAGAGAAGAAAGCAGATAGACCGTTTAGAAAGAAAGACTACTTCTAATCAACTGTCCGCTAAAGTAGTCAACAAGTGGTTGCAAGCCTTGAGATTCAATGAGAACCACGAAACTATGCTCGTAATGATGCTCGCGAACTTTTCAAAGTACAGTGCTGTATGACCAACCTGATTCTGCATTTGATGCTCACAAAAGGCAATGCATTTGGAGCCTGGCATTTATCTGTTTCACGATTTCGAGAAGGCTTCCATTTCCCAACCTGGCGATATTCAACATGTTGAAATACCGGCTAGCTCCAAAGTTAAACCAACTAAGAAATCACAGGAAACATGCACCGTGATTGTGTACCCCTTCTGGGACAGATGGGGTACCCCTCCGAATGCACCTTGTTCTTGAGACAACCATCGCCTGAAGTGCGAATCAAGTGGGCGGATCATATGATCTGGCATCCTACACCCAATGCTAGTGAATATCTCACACGAGGGGAAGCATCTGGCAAGGATCTTCTGTCCGTAGGAAGAGCGTACAACGTTATTAATGTGAATCGTGAAGATAGGAAATCAGTTGCTTTCTATGAGCCTATGTCTAGGATGGATTCATATAGCAACCCATTGTATCAGTAACGCTCTTCGTGATATGACTGACCCATCATCCAAATATTATTCCTGAAGACTATCGACACAGGCGATACTCTATTCCAGCCATGACCATGACCTTTCAGGCGCCGGATGGCACATTGAAAGAAGCAACCACATATAAAGCAGGAAGTCATTTGAATAACTAGTCCGTTCCCATGTCTCCAGGTTTGCAGTCCGATGGCCTAACCACTCGGCTACAGCGACACTTGTCTGCAACAGAGAACCCTAAACAACTATCTGAGCTCCCTCGTGAGCGCATTTCTCTTCTTCTTCATTTCTCTTTTGTATGGGTGACCCCAGAGGAATGTCAAAAGCCTTTTCACCTCGGGGATAGAGCTACAGCTCGTCCCGATCCCGATCTCCATCCGTCCGAACTGGCGATGGGTTGTTAGGTGGGGCAGGATCCGAAGCATGCCTCCTACTTGAATGGCATCGTGGGAAAAAAATATTTATTGTGCATTGGGATTCAAACCCGAAGGTACTGGCTGCTGTTAATCAAAAGGCGGCCAGTAACTGGAATTCCATGACCACAGACATGCAGTTGGCCAACAAGGAGGAAGCATGCTTGGGAATTTCGGCCCCAGCCCAAGCCCAGCAGGGACCGAAGGCATATAGGATTATAATAGGGACAGGGTGTTCTCACCCCCAGCAGTGCTGACCCCGAGATGGTGACTTGTAGCGATGGACGGCGTGGTTCAAATGTTAGGTGAGAAGCACACGGCCGTACCTGGGCACGCCAACCCGCCAACGGCCGACCCGAGAGAGCAGATTGACGTCCCGTACGATAGTCCACGGATACCCACGACTTTTCTTCTTTTGTTTGTGTGGTTCTTCTTGGAGGGGTAGCTTGGCTGCGGTGCCCTCACGTTCCGTGTTTGAGGTAACTATCGCCCCGAGTTGCTAAGCCAAGGAGGGGATCACTATTCTCTAGTGGCCAGTTCTCCGAGGCAGCGGTACCCTCGAAATGAGGAGAACAGCAGCTCTAGGGGAGCTACAGGGAAAGATGTTCTGGATCTGGTTCTTCTAACATCGTATCTGTATATATAACAGTGCAGGAACCATCTGGTTGTAGACGCAGGTGCTACCATGGCCGAGTAACGTTATAACCCTGTGGTGATTCCAGTAGCTTTCTTTAACGCGCACCCTCCGAGGCGTGTACACGGGTCAGCTATTAATGTCAGTGCCCGATCGGGCATCGTACTGCACCCCCGACAACCTACCTGGACAAGTGTTGTAATGGGGGGAAGCCGCATTTTGCATTCGGATCTTTATTCAGAGATCTTGAATGAGACCTTTCAGCCTGACAAGCTTGGTATCTGACCGAGTTCTGACAATTGCTAACAATAAAAAACTACACCTGTTATTTTTATGTTGATAAGCACCTTGGCTGTGACAACGAACGGCAGTAAGCTAATCGATTGTTTTGCACGAAATCAATATTGTAACACAATTTTGTTAAGTTGAAACAACAATGAAAAAAAATAATTGACAAGTGTCAATTTACACTCGTAGTATAACTAAACCTTGTAGCGACGAAGCCGTCAGAAGCCGAAAGTAAGTCACCTAATTTCGTGATACCGTTATCGCACAGTCCAGAGCACGTGGTGCCTTCGCTTGGACCACGGAATACATTTCACATGTATGCAATAGATACTTGCAATAAAGATGAGCGTCTTTAATCATATCCAAATGTGCATATATCATTCTGTCGTTCGTCGACGTATATAATTATTATGCCATTTTGAATTTATTAAAATTTGGAAAACAAAATAACTTTAAAACGAAAAGAGTTTCCACACCAATCCGGGATATATTGCATATCCTGACCATCCGTTTCACAAGATTTTAATACTGCTTCCGTCAGTTGTACACCTGACTACAACTGCTTTCTCTTATAAATAAAATTGTAGCTACAATTTTACCAAGCCGTCAGACGGCCGAAAGTAAGTCACCGAATTTTGTGATACTGTTACTACGCAACCGCCGCACATGGTAATTTGCTTCGACCATAGAAAATCTCTCATGCGTGCAATCGATTCTTGCTATAAAGATTCTGAGCGTCCTTAGTCATATCCAAATGTGCATCTATTATTCGTCTGTTCCGTGACAAATAATATAAAGAATATAAAAGATGCCTTCGACAAGTTTCGTTTCATGTGGACTTGTCTGTTTAAAAACATAAATTGAACGACAAAATTACGTATAGCAACGCGTAGTAAAGTGCACACAACAAATAATAATCAACAGAGATAATGTTTTTTGTATAACACAAAAAAAAAATCAAGACTTATCTTCGTGTCCTTCCGTTAACAAGGGAAAAAGTGGAAAAGCGATCTGGCAACAGAGCTTATATGGACATTTGGAGATGACGTCATCAGAGGTTACAGGTCAGGAAACAGGATAAAATGTACCATAGAATTTTCGTACCGGGTTTGTTAACCCTTCCTTGTTAATATTTTGGGAATATACCATATAGTTCAGTGGGCAAGATGGCTTTGACGGAGATATTATAAACCCTGAGAGTAAGACCCTATAGATTCCCATTCACACACATGTAAGAACGTTGTTAAATTAATTAATCCCTGCAAATAAATGAATGGGAATAGTGTAAATACCTAAATGTTCAGTTAACAGAAGATTACAACAGTCATCAAACTATACTCACACGAAATGAGCGTAACGCCAGTGCATCAGCGCTGTTTCCTTGAGCCCATGGAGACAGGAAAAGAAGCATTGTCTTATAAAGGTCAAAGTCCACTTTATACTGCTGATAATACGGGCGTGACGGGTCGTATTTCTCTGTCGTGTCGACAGCCTGCTGATTCGTCCGCCAATAATACGATGTCAGGTATTCCTCCTGTAAAGATAGTATGCAGACAGAATATTATAAATTAAATTACAAGCTTACCTACAAGTGTTTGTAAGGCTTGTCCTGATTGGTCAGTGCCTTTGTTTCCCGAGGATATGTGGGTGTCATTTTGTTGTATAATCACCTCGGCTTTTCAGAACCATTATTATTGTAATCAAAGGTACATCGGCTAAAATATTATACTACTTTAACCCTTTCTACACTAAATACTCATCGATGAGTAGTTACCTTATTAACCCTTTCTACACTAAATACTCATTGACGTAGTTCCCTTCATATTTTGTTGAACTTACTATCTGAATGTTTCCCACCAGGAAACAGAGATTAGAGATTACCTTAAAGGCGATGAAGAGTTCCCGCAGCTCTTTGTCATTAAACAGGGAATATGGAGCCACACTTCTCACCACATTCTTTGTCGTGCTATCCTCAATATTCTGTAAAAGAAATTAAAACCATTTATTACACTCCTTTGTGCAATTTCCATTAAAAACGTCGTTAATTAAAAAATGGTAATGTCACAAGTGAATTACGTCATTTCTCGTGACGTCATTTACGTTATGTCGCTTACTGATCTGGACCGAATTTCCGATAGTTGATCTTTCTCCACATCGAGACTTCGTGCATTAATTCTGGGTATTTTAGTCATATTTGGCGAACCAAATTTATGCAGAAGTGAAATAAATAGAGTAATCATTAGTCCGAGAATTACGCTAAATAATTCACGCGAGGCGAGAGACATTTAGGTAACAAACTCGTACGTTAACGCGCACTCTTTTCTTACCGACGTCTCTCGCCTCTCGTGAATTATTTAACGTAATTCTCGGAACCAATTAATTACTCTCTATTTATTACATTCCCATGTGTGATTTATCTTGATTTCTCGAGTGATTATAAATGATAATTTCATAAGTGAATTGTGTCACTTGAACTAGCATGTTAGGTATTCATACACGCTATCGCAATGTATGCATTATGTGTATAATGGTGGTACTATTCAGGTTTCTGGTTAATCAGATGCTTACAGCGGAATATTATAAACAGAATAATCACTTGATTGAACTGGTGACGTGAAATAATTCATTCGTGGCAGGGACTATTTTGTAAAACACTCAAGCGCAATGTGCTCTCATTTGCCTCTCATGAATTATTTCACATCACCATTTCAATCAAGTGATTATTCACTATATATTACAAAGGAGATCACGGTTCATACAACAATCCTCGTTCCAGCTGTCAATATTTTCTAAGGGATGTAACAACAAGAGGTACGCATCGGACATGCTGCGGTCAAGATGAAAAAAAGGTATCCTTGATTAGAACCCAAGAATTGTTTTTTCTTTTTCAAAATCGGATAACATTTGTTGGTGATATCAAGCTTACCGGGTATGTCACAAAATGGACACACAGTTAAAACAAATCCTGAAATATGATATTTGGCTAGCATTTGTTTTCAAACTCATACAAGTTGCTAATGAGTAGAAGAAGCCATTATAAAATTTGGTTGAAATCAGATAATGTGAGTTGGAGTTATCATGCTTACAATGTGTAATAGACACCTGGTATACAATCCAGAGGCATAGCTCCATAAAAAAGTTCTAGCAGACTGGTTGACAAATTTATTCAAGATATTCTTAAGTAGAATCCATGATCCAAAATGTTAAATACAGTAATGATTGTTAGATCGTGACTTGGATGGACAGATGGATGGACGGCTAAACAGTCATGTGTCAAACCATAGATCGAGTTTATTACACAACTCAACCAAGTATCTTCCATACATTATTAGTGCAGCGGCCAAATCGAAAAAGAGCTCTAGTTTTCGAGATACCCCTACCCACGGTAGAACAAGTTAAAACTAACTTTTTTTAAATGAGAAATATATACTCTTTACGAAAATCATAGTGAAAAATAACGGAATTGGTGGTGGCTATTCTCAAATTGACGATGAACGATACCCACCAGTGACTTTCCCCAGAAATTAACGATTTTGGTAAAGTGAGCCCTGCGGCTATGTCCTAAGTTATTTGCCCACATTGTTGGTGTTAAAATGCCTACAGCATACCTTATTTGTACCTGATATGCAAGAAGTGTTGGTTAATTTGGATTTTCGTGCCATTTGGAGCCGAAACATTTATTTTTTGTTGAAAAATCACTCTTTTTAAAACAAATTATATTTTTCGAACATTATCATTCAAACGTATATTGCAATAATATTGAAATATTTAGGTCATATGGTGTAGTAGTTATCTAACAAGCATATGAAGAAAGAAGTTAACAACAATTTTGAACGGTTTGCGAGATATTGGATTTTAGCTACCCCTCCCCCAAACACGTTTTTGGTCGAAAAAAATACATATTTTTGATAATGTCATTACAAACATTTTTGAATTGATCTGAATGGGACCCAATATGAATATTGTACTGAAAGTGTTGTCCAGAGATGCCGTTTAAACGATTACAGATGTGTTCAGGCTTTCAGACCCCCAGTTACAACAACAACAATTATGTTATTGATAACAGTTAATTTTGCATGCATTAACATCGATGTTAAGTACTAAAACCTTTGTTATAAACAACGTGACCAACTATATAACATATGGCTCAGTAGTTATCTGGACAACACAAGTAGAAAGAATTTTGACAGAAATTGAAAAATAACGGAATAGGTGGTGGCTGTTGTCAAATCGACGATGAGCGATACCCTCCAGTGACTTTTTCCAGAAATTAACGATTTTGGTAAAGCGAGTCCTGTGGCTATGTCCTAGCCTATTTGCCCATATTGTTGGGGTTAAAATTACTACATCATACCATACTTCTACCTGATATGAAAAAAAATGTTGGTTAATTTAGATTTTCCTGCCATTTGGAGCCAAAATATTTATTTTTTGCGGAAAAATCGCACTTTTTCACAAAAATATTATTTTTCGAACATTTTCATTCAAATGGATATTGTTATAATGCCCAAATATGTAATTCTTATGGTGATGCAGTTATTTGCAAAGCATATGCAGAAAGAAGTTAACAGAAATTTAGAACAATTTGCGAAATAATGGATTTTAGCTACACCTCCCCCAAACACGTTTTTGGTCGAAATATTACATATTTTTGTTCAGAACTTTACCAAACATCCCAATTGATCATACTGGGACCCAACATAATTCTTTTGCTGAAAATTGAGCCCGGGGACATTGCTTAAGTGATTAAAGACGTGTTCAGGCTTCCATACCCCAAATTACAACAACAACGCATTTTATTTGCTATTACATACAATAATTGTCGCATATCAATCAACCAATCAATAGTTTATTCTAAAAAAAAACAATAATGGTATACAGAGATTACAATAATTGGACAGCTGGAGAACCCAGCATGTCCGACGTATAGACGCACAAGTACTCCATTCGCGTTTAAGATTGAAATGCAGTAGTTTGAACTATGGCCAATTGAGTAATCACATTAAAATGTCCCCTCCATGTCATTGCGGCAAATAGAAAAAGCATATCATGACTTTTTTGGAATACAGTGGTCCTAAGACAGAACTTCTATGCAGATGCAGACTTTCGGGAACCAACACATATGTAAATTCTGATAAAACCTAACCTTTGGTCAATATATTAATATTGGGGTCATATCATTTCACCATGTGGTGTCTTCCAAGACTTCAAAATTTTGCCTTTCATATTTTCCAGTCACTTTTCGTTGAGTGCTCATTCTTTCAGAACCCAAATCCATCTATTTACATTGTTTACGTCCTTGTACAATTAACTCGCCATTGTCCGTACACGCAGTCAATGATGATATCGTTCCAATCCGTGGTGTGTTCTAGTCTTCACATTGGGAAGGGGGTAATACAAACATTGAAAAATCGCATTATTTATTTTTCAGTCGCTTTTTGTAAAGTGTCCCTGACTGTCGGGTATTAACCCATCTATAACAATTGTGTATTTCTTTATAGAATAGCCATTTGTCCATATCGTCGTTTGACCATGATGGCACATCCATTCAGTTCGTAGTAGGTTCAATTGTTTACATGGGGTAGGGGTCCCTTAAAATTCGCCTTCATCGTTTGCCATCTGCTTTGTGTAAGGTGCCACGGTGTTCTCGCGAACGGCGGGCTCGCGAGACCATTGCCATTCGGCCACAATCTCGGGTAATATGGATAGCTAATGCCTTGAGCTAGTGTTGTGTTCAAGACTTCAGATATGGATGGAGTCCCCTGAGAGTAAAATTTAGCCCTTTCATTTGCTGACCATTTGTTGTAAAGTGCCATAGGCTACCGGGAACCATCTCATCCATAACAGATTCGTATTGCCAGATAATAATCCCATTTGTCCACAACTTCAGTTAACATTGAGAGCATATCATTTTGTTAAGACTTCAAGTTGGATAGTGGGGTCATCAAGACATAGAAAATTCGCCTTCTTGTTTGCCAGCCGCTTTTTGTAAAGTGTTCCAGGATTTCGAGGGAACCAAATCACCCATATATCAATTAATAATTCCATGACAGCAATACCTTTCGATCACACACTCATCTAAGTGAGAGAATATAACTTCAGTTCATGCTCTGATCAAGATATTAAATGGGTTAATGGGGTCCCCCCCCCCCCCCCCCCCCCCCAAAACAGTGAGTATTCGCCTTTCTCTTTCATCAACAACTTTTTGTTGACCCAGACATTCAAGACCCTGGTATACTATACTTTTTATATAGCGTCCATTTCTCTACACACGCAGTTAATAATGGGAGCACATCCTTTCGGTTCATTGTGTGTCCCAAGACTGCAAATGGGGTAGTGTGGCCTAACACATTACATTTCGTATTTGCCAGCCGCCTTTTGTAAAGTGTTCCAGGATTTCGAGAACAAAACCACCCATACAAATTGTAAATAATACATGAGAGCATATAGATTCGGTTCAGTGTGTGCTAAAGAGCTTAGAAGGGTTATGGGTACCCAAAACAGTGATATTTCGCCTTCTCTTTGCTAGCCACTTTTTGTAAAGTGCCCCAGACACTGGGAAGCCAGCCAACCCACCCATCGTGCAATCAAGAGGTATATTTCCTGAATTACATACCATTTGTCCACACCCCAGTTAATATTAAGAACATGTCCATCCATTAGTGTGTTTAAGACTTTAAATGGGGTAGGATGCTCAAAGAAAATATTCAGCTTTGGTTTTTGCCAGCCGCCTTTTGTAAAGTACCCTAGGAGTTTGGGAACCAAACTACCCATACAACATGTATATTCCCTGATAGCACTACCTTTCGTTCACACTGTGATTTAATAATAAAAGCATGAATATTCGGCGCATGGTGTGTTCAAGAGTTTAAATGGGCATATAAAGGGGTCTCACAAAAAAAAAATATTCGCCTTTGGAGTTTGCCATCCGATTTTCGTAAAGTGTTAAAGGCTTTCGGGATCCAACCAACCCATCCATGCGCCCCGATATTACTATTTTTGCCCACATCCTCAGTTAATATTTACAGCAATCATTTCAGTTCGTGAGTTGTTCAACTTTAACACTTCAATTGTGTAGGGGGGGGGGCCTAAAACAGCAAATTCGTCTTTCTTATTTATCAGCCACTTTGTGTAAAGCGACACATGCACAACCCATCCATACAAATTATGTATTCTCTGATAGAACTACATTCCCGTCAAACTCTCGGTTAATATAGAGAATTAGAGATCATATAGCTTAATTTCGTATTGCGTTGAAGTCTTTAAATTGGGTAGAGTGTTCTTGAAAAATATAGCAAATTCACCCTTCATATTTGCCAAGCAAAGTGCCACACTGTTACGGGAACAAACCCATCCATAAACATTGTATATTTCCTTATGTAATTGTCCTTTATAATTGCATGATTCTTAATACTGAGATCATATTTTGTTCAGTTCATGGTGTGTTCAGGACGTCTAATAGGGCGGGGAGCAACAATGATTTTGTTCTGTATGATTATGTTAGTCTATATTATGTGTCGTTTAGAACAAATACTTCAGTTGCTCAAATCGATATGTGTTAATATAAAATTACATGTCATAAATAAAATATTGTGTTGTTGTTGTAACTGGGGGTTTAATTGGAAACCTGAGGTCATCTAAAACCAGGCTCGCGGTGTCTGCGGATCAGGTTTTCATCACACGAATAATGATTAGATGCTCATTAGAATAATTTAGAAAGGTCTGTCTTGTTATCATAAATATGTAGTTTTTCTACCAAATCGCGTCCGGGGGAGCGGTACCTAATTCCAATATCTTCAAAACCGTTGACAATTTCTGTCAAATTCTTTCTACTTGTGATGCCCAGATAACTACTGAGCCATATGAATTATATAGTTGGTCACGTATTGTTTATAACAAAGGTTTTAGTACTTAACATCGATGTTAATGCATGCAAAATTAACTGTTATCAATAACATAATTGTTGTTGTTGTAACTGGGGGTCTGAAAGCCTGAATACATCTGTAATCGATTAAACGGCATCTCTGGACAACACTTTCAGTACAAGATTCATATTGGGTCCCATTCAGTTCAATTCGAAAATGTTTGTAATGTCATTATCAAAAATATGTATTTTTTTCGACCAAAAACGTGTTTGGGGGAGGGGTAGCTAAAATCCAATATCTCGCAAACCGTTCAAAATGTTTGTTAACTTCTTTCTTCATATGCTTGACAGATAACTACTACACCATATGGACTAAATATTTCAATATTATTGCAATATCCGTTTGAATGATAATGTTCGACAAATATAATTTTGTTGAAAAAGAGAGATTTTTCAACAAAAAATAAATGTTTCGGCTCCAAATGGCACGAAAATCAAAATTAACCAACACTTCTTGCATATCAGGTATAGATATGGTATGCTGTAGTCATTTTGACGCCTACAATGTGGGCTAATAACTTAGGACATAGCCGCAGTGCTCACTTTACCAAAATCGTTAATTTCTGGGAAAAGTCACTGGTGGGTATCGTTCATCGTCGAATTGAGAATAGCCACCACCAATTCCGTTATTTTTCACTATGATTTTCGTCTAGAGTATATATTTCTCCTTCAAAGAAAGTTGGTTTTAACTTGTTCTACCGTGGGTAGGGGTACCCGACCACTTTTGGCGTTTGGCCGCTGTACTATATATACACACACAGATCTGCACTTCCATGGGATTTAGAATCAGTTTATGGTAG
This sequence comes from Siphonodentalium dalli, assembly GCA_032622095.1. NCBI lineage: Eukaryota > Metazoa > Mollusca > Scaphopoda > Gadilida > Siphonodentaliidae > Siphonodentalium > Siphonodentalium dalli. Next base: position 96,611,197 of record CP136067.1, read on the forward strand.
AGCATCGTTTTGCCATGAACCATATTCTGAGATCATCAAAGTTAGTTTTTACCTGAACAACCTGCAGCCTGAATTTGAGCCTGAGTTTGTCGATTTCCTGATTGCTCACGTCACCAAACTTCTTATAGCTTTCATCAATAAGTTCACCAACCTCAACGGACGGCTGCAAAAATAACAAATCAAGCACTTTATATGAATAGTTAAACCTCTCCAAACCAGACCCTCTACAATCCGAACCCCACTCCATTCCGAACGAATTGTTCGGTCCCGAATTTACCCCAAGTGCATTGTCACTAATTATTACCTCTGTAATCCGAAACCTCTGTACTCCGAATACCGGACTGGTTTATTAGTCCGTAAGTGAACAAATACACTAATGTTTACCTCCAAAATCCGAACGCTTAAGGCGATGGAAGAGGCTGAACGCAATCAGTTAAAAGGTAATGATGTGAACGTTTCCGCATTTGAATTGACCTGTGTTTGACCTCGATCACTATCAGTGGCAGCAGTTAGTTACAAACGGACGAAGTGTTCCTGGTACATTAATCAAATTTATTTACAAATTAAAACTAATATAATGCCTGAGAATAAAAAGATACTGCCGTATTTATATTTTATCTTATTCTAAATAAATTCTGAAAGCGATACCAGACGAACGCGCGTGCACACATGTAATGTATTTCGTACTATTGAATAAGCGTACCAATTTATTTAGCGGTATTTTGTATCGGCAAAACTTTGAAACAGATTAAAACAACAGGTGACTAATTAGATGCGCCTAAACCAGAATTGGTTACTGCACTGCACCACCTTCAGATACATGCAGATACAGATAGATACATGTTTGCTTATATCACAAACTGATTGAACAATGGTGACTTCACAGGTAATTAGAGCAGTGACACATTGTTTTTACATCAGCTATTGTGCTGGAATGGACTCTTTGTTTTTACAGCAATTGTCCAAACTAAACACTAATTCACTAAAAGTACAGGACAGTGGTTTATTGTTACCATCACAGTTTTATTAAATAAAATTATCACCATTAATGAGCCGTCGGGAAAACCGTCAACATTTTCAAAAACCACGAATCACCGTAAAATGTATCGTTTCCGTGTTTCCTGGTTTATCTATACATATATTTATTTCTTATTATAGCATGTTTATCTATTGCAATTTATGTTTATTTTGTACTTTATTGAATAAAGTTTAAGTAATCAGTAATGAGGTGTTCGGGTCTCGATAACTCTTACTGACGGCGGCAATATATACCGCTGGTTTTGCGATTTTCTGTAAACCGAACACCTCTATAAACCAAACAGAAGGGCCGGTCCAAAGGGTGTTCGGTTTAGAGAGGTTTTACTGTATATGTAAAATAAGAAATTGTTGAGTTCGCAGACATCAAAAGATGGCTACAAAATAACATATACAAGATGTACTCGATGTACACCGAGAAAGTATGACTGATAATCACTCAGAATGCCAAAGCAATCTTAAAGTGGAGCTTAACTCAATGCATTTTAAAATTATTTTTCTTGCTATTGGGTTTGGGTCAAAGAAAATTACTGGAACATCATGTGTACTTATATTTGGACGTTTTTGCTGATACCACCAGCAATCGGCTTGTTTTTATAATTATATTGAGCTGTATTATGGCATTAAGAGTGGCATTGTATTTCTCAGTCCTTTAGGTTCCACGATGATCATCATGGACGTGGGGCATTTATCTTCCACAATAATCGTCAGGGACGGCATTTATCTTCCACAATGATCACCAGGGATGGCATTTATCTTCCATGATGATCGTCATGCATGGCATTTATCTTCCACAATGATCACCAGGGATGGCATTTATCTTCCATGATGATCGTCATGCATGGCATTTATATTCCACGATGATTGTCATGCATGGCATTTATATTCCACGATGATTGTCATGCATGGCATTTATCTTCCACGATGATCCCATGCATGGCATTTATCCTCCATGATGATCGTCAGGGACGGCATTTATCTTCCATGATGATCGTCATGCATAGCATTTATCTTCCATGATGATCGTCATGCAAGGCATTTATCTTCCATGATGATCGTCATGCAAGGCATTTATCTTCCATGATGATCATCAGGGACGGCATTTATCTTCCATGATGATCATCAGGGACGGCATTTAACTTCCATGATGATCGTCATGCATGGCATTTATCTTCCACAATGATCGTCAGGGACAGCATTTATCTTCCACAATGATCATCATAGACATGAGGCATTTATCTTTCATGATGATTATCATGGAATCAGAGAAACAGGGCTTTGAAATAGGCAAAAAAATCACACCCACTCTCTTTGTTCAGCATATGTTTTTGTATTTAACCCTTTGAGTGCCAGGTCCGATTTTTGTATCAACCCATATACCCTGTGCCAATGCATTCTCTTATATATGCGAGTCGACCATAGGTCGCCTCGCATATATAAGAGAATGCATTGGCTTAACAATTCTTTTTTTTTTACAATTTTTTACAATTTTTTACAATTTTTTACAATTTTAATATATTTTATTATATTCTTTAACAGACTTATTGTGTAGGTTTAGGGCCGATAATATCGGCCCCTGGCACTCAAAGGGTTAAGGACTATTTCTGTTGTCAGGTATCAGGTTGTCAGGCTATAAACACAGTACAGGGTGATGCATTAATTAGTATACATCACTATCCAATCTCAATTTATTCCACATAAACAAAGGGGGACGAGCTGACCATGAGGGATGTGCCAGCAAGAGAGGAGTAGGTTCGAATGGTGAGTATGGTGTGATGCATCATGTACTAACCTCTTGAAGTATGGACCACATGTTCATATGAGTATATGTATAATAAACTAACCTAGGACTTCCTGAATGGACCGGATGACATTGTGTTTGTATGCATAAAGCAAAGTGGAGTCGACAGTCCGAACATAGGGCTCTTATGGACCCACACATAGTGAACTAACCTCGCACTTACTGAATGGACCAGACGACATTGTGTTTGTATGCATAAAGCATAGTGGAGTCGACATTGTGAACATAGGGGTCGAATGGACCCACACATAGTGAACTAACCTCGGACTTCCTGAATGGACCAGACGACATTGTGTTCGTATGCATAACAGTTGGCATAATGGAGTCGACACTCTGAACATTCTCCAAGTAATTTCCTAATATGGACATAGCTTCACCATCGTCATTACATTTTAGAAGAGCGTATCTATTGCTATCCAATACACACAGCGCAATTTGGAATATGACCTGCAAAATACACAGCACAATTTGAATATGACCTCAAAATACACAGCCCAATTTGGAATATAACCTGCAAAATATGAAGCGCAATTTGGAATATGACCTTGAAACTATATACTTGAAATGAATACAAATATCAATAATATATACATAAAAGAGAGAGAACTACCAGGTTGGTTTAGGTAAGTGATTATTGCATGAGAGTGATTGGCATAATTATACCCGAAGACTCAAGTGCGAGTGTGGCTCTATATCTATCACATAATCCGACCATTATTCCATTCATTAAACCCATTCTATAATGATATACAATGGTCATTTTATAACTGTAAATAGTGCCAGGTGTACCCAAATGTATTATTGTTTCGCAAAATGACCTTTGGCTTTCGGCTTTTTCGTCTGTTTACATTCCGTATACTAAATTGATGTTTGTAACTATTTTTATTTAGTTTGAACAAATATTTCATTAAATTTAAGCCACTAAATAGTACATAGAGTCATAGTTATCTGGGACAATTTCTTTACATGGGCAAACAATGCATAGTTACGTGAAATGTCATCACAGGCCTTATAGAAGCCGCTGTTAATTACACATCACATTTATTTATTTAAGTATGTTTTATAGAGGTTTTGGATCAAGTAATAAATAGAATATACAACTCGTCCCAGCAGTAAATTAGGTCTGGAACTTGCCAAAGACTCGGTCCAGGACCTAATTTACTCGAATCGTTTTGTAAATTTCGCTATAAACTGGGGACTTGTTGTAGATCCTCTATTTATTACATGCCCCATTCCCAAACAAAAGCAACATTTAACACACTCTTCAAATTGACATTGTCCATAAGTTGGGTAATTCATCATTATATACCCCGATGATTTTACTCTCCATCATTATTGATACATAGTTATACTAATTATATACTAATTATTTTCAGATGGTTGCATTTTGGAACATGTTCATATAATAAGTGGGATGATCACAAACTTGTATATAGGATATTATGATAGCTTTAATATATGCAGACATGTTTTGAATGGTTAACCCTTTCATGATGGGAGCTTCCTGATTTTTGCGAAAGCCCTGTGCATTCTCTTATATATGTGAGTTTACCATAGTTCGCCTCACATATATAAGAGAATGCATTCGCCTAACAAATTTTATATTATTTTTTATAATTGTTAAAAAATGTAAGACAAAATGAAAAAAATGATAAAAAATTGTTAAAGAATGTCAGAAATGATGATAAAAAATGATAAAAATTGTTAAAGAATGTAAGAAAAAATGATAAAAATTTATAAAGAACGGAAGAAAAACGATAAAATAATAATAAAAAAAAAAATTATAAAAATTTGTTAAGGAATGTAATAATAATTGATAAAAAATTATGAAAATTTGTTGGACCTATGGTCAACTCGCATATATAGGAGAATGCATTGGCATAAGGTCCTTAATGTTGTGCCAGTGCAGCTCCCGTCATCAAATGGTTAAAGCCATACAACCATTTGAACCACAGCCAGGTAAGCAAACAGATTTTTTTATTTTAGAAACTGAACAAACTTACTTTTGCTCCATCATAGAAGAAACAGTCGAGTATATCTACAGCACAGTTGAAAGGCATGACACTATAATAAGAAATAACACATTATCAGTAAAATGAAAGGCATGACACTATAATAAGAAATAACACATTATTAATTAAAGCCACATGGCAGTTTTGGCTCCAAAATGAAAGGAATAATATTTGCTTTTTAAATTTCCTGGTATCAAAATTGGTTGATAAATACTTGAACTACCTTTCTACGAACATTATATGTCCCAGAAAGACGCATTGAAGTCATAAAAAACAGCCATTTGTATTTAATACAAAACTATTAAAAAAAATATTCACGAACTGCTTTCTCATCATTTTAATTTACAAATTTGTTGAAGGGTGTATCTAATGAAGTGTTCTTACCTGAGAAATATAGTAAGGAACCAGGAGAGATATATCATACTAAGAAGGCCGGGCGTATCTAATGAAGTGTACTTACCTGAGAAATATAGTAAGGAACCAGGAGAGAGATATCATACTAAGAAGTCCGAGCGTATCTAATGAAGTGTACTTACCTGAGAAATATAGTAAGGAACCAGGAGAGAGATATCATACTAAGAAGTCCGAGCGTATCTAACTTCTGATAAAGACTAGGAAGATACTCCTTAATCAATTCCTCAAAAACACCTGCAAGTGGAAGAAAACAAATCATGTTGACCACTCAAACATGGCTGCAAGTGTATACAATACCATTATCAAGTGTATACAATACAATATCATTATCAATTAGAATTTATTTTAAACAGCGGCATATCGAATCCATTGTTCGTCAGTGAACTTCGCAAACTTGTCAACAAGAACAAGAGTTTACCAAGCCTGAGTTTAGTGTGCCTGTCATTTGCAGAATGAGGTCCCCAGAGGGTGAATTTAGTGATGCTAGCTCGCTATGAGGGATAGCGTCACTAAATTCACCCTCTGGGGACCTCATTCTGCAAATTACAGGCACACTAAACTCATGCTTGGAGTTTACCTTGATGAATTAGAGAACCAACAACTTTAGTGTTGTAATAATCTGGGAGGAGTCTGTCATATATCGAGTGGTGGTTGACCAATCAAATTTATCAATAAGTTTACCTTGATCAATTAGAGCACCAACAACTTTAGTGTTGTAATAATCTGGGAGGAGTCTCTCACATATCGCAGTGAGAATCCAGAAAGCTTGCTCCTCGTCAGCATACAACAGGAGCACACTCGTCACGATGTTCATCGCTTGGCAGTAACCTGTAAATAATATATTCTTAACCCTTTGAGTGCCAGGGGCCGATCTTATCGGCCCTAAACCTACAAAATAAGTCTGTTAAAGAATATAAAAATAAATGTAAAAAAAAAAAAAATTGTTAGGCCAATGCATTCTCTTATATATGCGAGGCGACCTATGGTCGACTCGCATATATAAGAGAATGCATTGGCACAGGGTATATGGGTTGATACAAAAATCGACCTGGCACTCAAAGGGTTAATATGTATCTCCTAATAAGTATCTTGGACACTGAACTATTGGTTATATCCTTCATGCTCTGTATGTCATAGCAAACTTTCAAAAAAATTGGTACGAAATCCTTACGGTACGTTTATTCGCGCACCAGTAAATGCCTACCGTTCTCTCGCATTCATGATTCCCAATCTGATAACGGCCAAAAAAACTGGTCTCTTCTATTTCTTCTATCCACAAGATAAATCGTTATATTATTCACTTTCATTATACAGTAATGTCCAGTCAGTTTTTGCTCTGTGGTTTAATGAACACGCACATGGATGTAAACATTACTAAAATTTTGCGAGAATGAAAAATGTAGCAACTAGCATTTCTGCAATGAAACAGCTGCCCTTTTTCCGAGCATCATGCTCAAAGTAATACTTCTGATTCTCGTCGGATTTTAGTCATGTATGCGGCCGTGATTTGCACTGGGTGAATGGCGATTTCGACTGGTCAAATATGTGCCAGTTGGGATGGATCAATTTGGAAGTGTAAAACCTATAAAGATATCTTTGATAGAGATATAAGAAAGGTTCTCTATTAATTTCTATTGATGTAGTGGCACGGTGGTGCAGTTGTTTGCATGCTAGACTTGTAAAATAATTGTGTGAAGCGGTGATGTGATAAAATCTTTACTCTCGGCCATTGAACATCAATCACTGCATTCATGTTCAGCAAGCTACCTATACTACAACTGTAGTGGAATAATTAGATCGGTTAGCTCAGTTGTTTAGTGGGCCACACCTTTGAGACGGTCAGGGGTTTGAATCCGACATGGTATCGGTCGGACTTTGTGTCGCCATCTGAATTCCCAGTACCATGGGCATCATGGATCGATGCCATGAACGATGCTCCAAAAATTATTTTAGGAGCAAAATAATCTTAGAAACATTGAAAATTATACTGCATACATTTCGTACCTCCGCTACTCCCATAGTGTTATGTCCAGCTGGGATGACACTGTGCTATGCACACAGTCGCACCGGGAGCCAACGCTAATGACCGCCTCATGTGCAACAATGTGCACACGTTAAAGAACACTACCATGGAGAGAAAGTCATGAGTGAACGGCAAAATTTTGTATCATCACTGAGAAAGTCCAGTGCCCGAAAGCTTTAATTATAGATAAGCTATTATATATTAAATACTGATTTAACTACACAGCCCCTCTGATCATTGGGCCATTCACAAAATTCTAAATTTCAGTAAGTTCTAATTTGCGGTAATGACTCGAAATCCCGGGGTTCAAAAATAGAAACTCAATGGCAGGTGATCAGACCAACTACCATATATGTGTGTCTGAAGTTTACTGAGACTGGTGCTCACCTATATTGGGATTCCTCCACGCATACGCCGTTAAAACTCGTCTCAACGTACATATACCGAGCTCTGACTGGAAGGCTGGATGCTCAGGTAGCGACCTGGAAATTATACAAATCATTGTTAGCCAGGTATTATGACATAAGATTAATATGATTTTCAAGGTAGAAGATTGATAACTCCCAAAGTCATATCACAGAAACATAGAACATATCATAAAACGTTTTAGCTTTCTACGAATTCAGCCAGACACCCAATTTTATATTTGAATGCTACTAACATAAAAAAAATAACCCAGATAGCTATCTATATATAACCACATCTGTTGATATCAGAATTATCATAGAATGCCTTCCTTTCGTCTTAATTTATGACATAATAATTAGTTTTTTAAATGCTGCTTTTCCTTTGAATATTATGCTAAACTTGACAAGCCTTGAAATAGTGGATCTGTCATTTGCAGAATGAGGTCCCCAGAGGGTGAATTTAATGATGCTACCTCACACAGTGGGCTGGCATCACCAAACTCACCCTCTGGGGTCTTCAATCTGCTCAGTCCTCATCTACTGGGAAGTATCTATAGTCTCAAATTAACATTGTTTTTAGTTACTTTTTCCCTTTTGTTCAGTTTCTATATCCCCTAATTTGCTAAAGATAAAATGCATAATCGATGTGACTAATGGGTAAACATCACCAACTTCAACTGGGGAACTTCAGTCTGATCCTAGGTCTCCCATAGCAGTTGAGGCCTAAAAAGAATTAGATTCATAAAGGATGAATTTAGTTATGCTAGCCCACTGTGCAGGATAACATCACTAAATTCCCCCTCTGGAGATCTCATTCTGCAAATGTAAGACATTATTTCAAGGCTTGAAACTTGAAATGACAAAATATATTTTTTTGCCTTGAAAAGGACATTTGTCAGTTTGACAACATATAGCTATGATAAACTGAGGCTGACATTATGTTGTCGTTGATTTTGTGCCTCTTAACCACCATGGTACCCCCATGGTAACATAATTTTGTCACCATAGTATTGATGACGGACCTGTGTAGGTCTCTTTCTATCTCCTCTGTGGCAATCGTAGATTTACCCATACACTGCTTCAGAGCGTCTTCATAGTAACCCGTTTTAGTAGCCATCTGAAAACAGATACAACATCGGTGATTCATACAAGGCCAAATAAAAAACATTATTTGAGTCCCAGACACTGCCACATTGAAATAAGTGGCCTGAATTGGACATTTTACTTCGATCTTTTATATTGTGACAAAAATACAACAAAAAAATTCAAAATTATTTTGGTATGTCCACATGTATTGAGCATTAATTGCAAAATACATGAACTCTCAACATATCTCTGTGTTTAAATGTGTGAAGATTGAATATTATGTATACATATAGTGACATAGAACATAAAGTGGATGACTACATTGAAGAAAATGATTAGCTGATCATCATGGTCTGGTGCACTTATTGTAACTCCAGAACAATGGAAAGGTAGTGAAGGAAATTTAGGATCACATCTTACAATGGAGAGGTGTCAATTTATAGATGAGGGAAGGTATCATAATCCATCCATCTGTACAAGAAACATTTCAATTGGACAGATGAACAGATAGACAGAGTAATAGACATCGCTCATTTCTAGTCTTTTCGGAGGACAAAAATTTGCCTTTACAGTCCAATTTTGACAAACAATCACCAAAATATTATTAAAAAATAATATCTTTTTTAAAACATGTACTGTCATCTGTAGGATATGAAACCTAAATGATTAATTATAAATTTCCAAGTTAAAACTATGAAAACACTAAGTTCAAAGTAAAAAATGGTCCATAACTCAGTTTAAAATGGGCGGACGGGACCCAAAATCTAACTTGATCGTTATTTTATGGTGGTGAACCTACATACCAAATTTTCATTCTATTTATTTAACATTATATAAAGTCAACAACAGGAAATGAAAATTGAGCCCAGATTTCAACAAAGGGTCATAACTCTGGTTAAAAATAGGCTGTTGGACCACAAAATAGAACTGGACCTTTATTTTATGGTGGTGAACATACATACCATATTTCATATGGCTTAGTTCAATAGAACTAAAGTTAACATCCGGAAACGAAATATGAAGGGACAGATGGACGATGGACCAAAAATATAATACCTCCCATTTTTTAAACAAGCGTAAAAAACATTTAAAACAAATCTCATTCATAGCACCCGAGAACAGTAGCCAAGCCTCCCCTCTGTTTATGTCTGGAATTCCTTTGTTAATATATCTGCTCCGACAGAAAGACGGACGGACAGAACATGGGGGTATAAAACGAGTAACAAACCTCATTCATAGCACCAGAGAACAGTAGCCAAGCCTCCCCTCTGTACAAGTCAGGAATTCCTTTAATAATAAGCTCCTGTGTTTTGTGTGTTCTGTACATACTTACACCCCTGGCAAATTGAAAAAAGTCAAGACATAAATGTAAAGCATTAAATATAGTGATGCCACTGGTAAATATAGTGATGGCACTGGTAAATATAATGATGCCACTGGTAAATATAATGACGCCACTGGTTAATATAGTGATGCCACTGGTAAATATAGTGATGCCACTGGTTAATATAGTGATGCCACTGGTAAATATAGTAATGCCACTGGTAAATATAGTGATGTCACTGGTTAATATAGTAATACCACTGGTAAATATAGTAATGCCACTGGTTAATATAGTGATGTCACTGGTTAATATAGTGATGTCACTGGTAAATATAATGATGCCACTGGTTAATATAGTAATGCCACTGGTAAATATAGTGATGCCACTGGTTAATATAGTAATGCCACTGGTAAATATAGTAATGCCACTGGTTAATATAGTAATGCCACTGGTAAATATAGTGATGCCACTGGTAAATATAGTGATGTCACTGGTTAATATAGTGATGTCACTGGTAAATATAATGATGCCACTGGTTAATATAGTAATGCCACTGGTAAATATAGTGATGTCACTGGTTAATATAGTGATGTCACTGGTAAATATAATGATGCCACTGGTAAATATAGTGATGCCACTGGTAAATATAGTGATGTCACTGGTTAATATAGTGATGTCACTGGTAAATATAATGATGCCACTGGTTAATATAGTGATGCCACTGGTAAATATAGTGATGTCACTGGTTAATATAGTGATGTCACTGGTAAATATAATGATGCCACTGGTTAATATAGTAATGCCACTGGTAAATATAGTGATGTCACTGGTTAATATAGTAATGCCACTGGTAAATATAGTGATGCCACTGGTAAATATAGTGATGCCACTGGTTAATATAGTGATGCCACTGGTAAATATAGTGATGCCACTGGTAAATATAGTGATGCCACTGGTTAATATAGTAATGCCACTGGTAAATATAGTGATGCCACTGGTTAATATAGTGATGTCACTGGTAAATATAGTGATGTCACTGGTAAATATAGTGATGCCACTGGTAAATATAGTGATGCCATTGGTTAATATAGTGATGCCACTGGTTAATATAGTGATGCCATTGGTTAATATAGTGATGCCACTGGTTAATATAGTGATGCCATTGGTTAATATAGTGATGCCACTGGTAAATATAGTGATGCCACTGGTTAATATAGTGATGCCACTGGTAAATATAGTGATGCCACTGGTAAATATAGTGATGCCACTGGTAAATATAGTGATGCCACTGGTTAATATAGTGATGCCATTGGTAAATATAGTGATGACATTGGTAAATATAGTGATGACATTGGTAAATATAGTGATGCCACTGGTAAATATAGTGATGCCACTGGTAAATATAGGGATGCCACTTGGTTAATATAGTGATGTCACTGGTTAATATAGTAATGCCACTGGTTAATATAGTGATGCCACTGGTTAATATAGTAATGCCACTGGTTAATATAGTAATGCCACTGGTTAATATAGTGATGCCACTGGTAAATATAGTAATGCCACTGGTTAATATAGTAATGCCACTGGTAAATATAGTGATGCCACTGGTTAATATAGTAATGCCACTGGTTAATATAGTAATGCCACTGGTTAATATAGTGATGCCACTGGTAAATATAGTAATGCCACTGGTTAATATAGTAATGCCACTGGTTAATATAGTGATGCCACTGGTAAATATAGGGATGCCACTTGGTTAATATAGTGATGCCACTGGTAAATATAGTGATGCCACTGGTTAATATAGTGATGCCACTGGTAAATATAGTGATGCCACTGGTTAATATAGTGATGCCACTGGTTAATATAGTGATGCCACTGGTAAATATAGTGATGCCACTGGTAAATATAGTGATGCCACTGGTTAATATAGTGATGCCACTGGTAAATATAGTGATGCCACTGGTAAATATAGTGATGCCACTGGTAAATATAGTGATGCCACTGGTAAATATAGTGATGCCACTGGTTAATATAGTGATGCCATTGGTAAATATAGTGATGCCACTGGTTAATATAGTGATGCCATTGGTAAATATAGTGATGCCACTGGTAAATATAGTGATGCCACTGGTTGATATAGTGATGTCACTGGTAAATATAGTGATGCCATTGGTAAATATAGTGATGCCACTGGTAAATATAGTGATGCCACTGGTAAATATAGTGATGCCACTGGTAAATATAGTGATGCCACTGGTAAATATAGTGATGCCATTGGTAAATATAGTGATGCCACTGGTTAATATAGTGATGCCACTGGTAAATATAGTGATGCCACTGGTAAATATAGTAATGCCACTGGTAAATATAGTGATGCCACTGGTTAATATAGTGATGCCATTGGTAAATATAGTGATGCCACTGGTTAATATAGTGATGCCATTGGTAAATATAGTAATGCCACTGGTTAATATAGTGATGCCACTGGTAAATATAGTGATGCCATTGGTAAATATAGTGATGTCACTGGTTAATATAGTGATGCCACTGGTTAATATAGTGATGCCACTGGTTAATATAGTGATGCCACTGGTTAATATAGTGATGCCATTGGTAAATATAGTAATGCCACTGGTTAATATAGTGATGCCACTGGTAAATATAGTGATGCCATTGGTAAATATAGTGATGTCACTGGTTAATATAGTGATGCCACTGTTTAATATAGTTATGCCATTGGTAAATATAGTGATGCCACTGGTTAATATAGTGATGCCACTGGTAAATATAGTGATGCCACTGGTAAATATAGTGATGCCACTGGTAAATATAGTGATGCCACTGGTAAATATAGTGATGCCACTGGTAAATATAGTGATGCCACTGTTTAATATAGTTATGCCATTGGTAAATATAGTGATGCCACTGGTTAATATAGTGATGCCACTGGTAAATATAGTGATGCCACTGGTAAATATAGTGATGCCACTGGTAAATATAGTGATGCCACTGGTAAATATAGTGATGCCACTGGTAAATATAGTGATGCCACTGGTTAATATAGTGATGCCACTGGTAAATATAGTGATGCCACTGGTAAATATAGTAATGCCACTGGTAAATATAGTGATGCCACTGGTAAATATAGTGATGCCACTGGTAAATATAGTGATGCCACTGGTAAATATAGTGATGCCACTGGTAAATATAGTGATGCCACTGGTAAATATAGTGATGCCACTGTTTAATATAGTGATGCCACTGGTTAATATAGTGATGCCACTGGTAAATATAGTGATGCCACTGGTTAATATAGTGATGACACTGGTAAATATAGTGATGCCACTGGTTAATATAGTGATGCCACTGGTAAATATAGTGATGCCACTGGTTAATATAGTGATGCCACTGGTAAATATAGTGATGCCACTGGTAAATATAGTAATGCCACTGGTAAATATAGTGATGCCACTGGTTAATATAGTGATGCCACTGGTAAATATAGTGATGCCACTGGTAAATATAGTGATGCCACTGGTTAATATAGTGATGCCATTGGTAAATATAGTGATGCCACTGGTTAATATAGTGAAGCCATTGGTAAATATAGTAATGCCACTGGTTAATATAGTGATGCCACTGGTAAATATAGTGATGCCATTGGTAAATATAGTGATGTCACTGGTTAATATAGTGATGCCACTGGTTAATATAGTGATGCCACTGGTTAATATAGTGATGCCACTGGTTAATATAGTGATGCCATTGGTAAATATAGTAATGCCACTGGTTAATATAGTGATGCCACTGGTAAATATAGTGATGCCATTGGTAAATATAGTGATGTCACTGGTTAATATAGTGATGCCACTGTTTAATATAGTTATGCCATTGGTAAATATAGTGATGCCACTGGTAAATATAGTGATGCCACTGGTTAATATAGTGATGCCACTGGTAAATATAGTAATGCCACTGGTTAATATAGTGATGCCACTGGTAAATATAGTGATGCCATTGGTAAATATAGTGATGTCACTGGTTAATATAGTGATGCCACTGGTAAATATAGTGATGCCATTGGTAAATATAGTGATGTCACTGGTAAATATAGTGATGCCATTGGTAAATATAGTGATGTCACTGGTAAATATAGTGATGCCATTGGTAAATATAGTGATGCCACTGGTAAATATAGTGATGCCACTGGTAAATATAGTGATGCCATTGGTAAATATAGTGATGTCACTGGTAAATATAGTGATGCCACTGGTAAATATAGTGATGCCACTGTTTAATATAGTTATGCCATTGGTAAATATAGTGATGCCACTGGTAAATATAGTGATGCCACTGGTAAATATAGTGATGCCATTGGTAAATATAGTAATGCCACTGGTTAATATAGTGATGCCACTGGTAAATATAGTGATGCCATTGGTAAATATAGTAATGCCACTGGTAAATATAGTGATGCCACTGGTAAATATAGTGATGCCACTGGTAAATATAGTGATGCCACTGGTAAATATAGTGATGCCACTGGTAAATATAGTGATGCCATTGGTAAATATAGTGATGCCATTGGTAAATATAGTAATGCCACTGGTTAATATAGTGATGCCACTGTTTAATATAGTTATGCCATTGGTAAATATAGTGATGCCACTGGTAAATATAGTGATGCCACTGGTTAATATAGTGATGCCACTGGTAAATATAGTAATGCCACTGGTTAATATAGTGATGCCACTGGTAAATATAGTGATGCCATTGGTAAATATAGTGATGTCACTGGTTAATATAGTGATGCCACTGGTAAATATAGTGATGCCATTGGTAAATATAGTGATGTCACTGGTAAATATAGTGATGCCATTGGTAAATATAGTGATGTCACTGGTAAATATAGTGATGCCATTGGTAAATATAGTGATGCCACTGGTAAATATAGTGATGCCACTGGTAAATATAGTGATGCCATTGGTAAATATAGTGATGTCACTGGTAAATATAGTGATGCCACTGGTAAATATAGTGATGCCACTGTTTAATATAGTTATGCCATTGGTAAATATAGTGATGCCACTGGTAAATATAGTGATGCCACTGGTAAATATAGTGATGCCATTGGTAAATATAGTAATGCCACTGGTTAATATAGTGATGCCACTGGTAAATATAGTGATGCCACTGGTAAATATAGTGATGCCACTGGTAAATATAGTGATGCCACTGGTAAATATAGTGATGCCACTGGTAAATATAGTGATGCCACTGGTAAATATAGTGATGCCACTGGTAAATATAGTGATGCCACTGGTAAATATAGTGATGCCACTGGTAAATATAGTGATGCCACTGGTAAATATAGTGATGTCACTGGTAAATATAGTGATGCCACTGGTAAATATAGTGATGCCACTGGTAAATATAGTGATGCCATTGGTAAATATAGTGATGTCACTGGTAAATATAGTGATGCCATTGGTAAATATAGTGATGCCACTGGTAAATATAGTGATGCCATTGGTAAATATAGTGATGCCACTGTTTAATATAGTGATGCCATTGGTAAATATAGTGATGCCACTGGTAAATATAGTGATGCCATTGGTAAATATAGTGATGCCACTGTTTAATATAGTGATGCCATTGGTAAATATAGTGATGCCATTGGTAAATATAGTGATGCCACTGGTTAATATAGTGATGCCACTGGTAAATATAGTGATGCCATTGGTAAATATAGTGATGCCACTGTTTAATATAGTGATGCCACTGGTAAATATAGTG
Source organism: Siphonodentalium dalli (assembly GCA_032622095.1). NCBI lineage: Eukaryota > Metazoa > Mollusca > Scaphopoda > Gadilida > Siphonodentaliidae > Siphonodentalium > Siphonodentalium dalli. The sequence continues at coordinate 96,627,098 of CP136067.1, forward strand.
ATGCCACTGGTTAATATAGTGATGCCACTGGTAAATATAGTGATGCCATTGGTAAATATAGTGATGCCACTGGTAAATATAGTGATGCCATTGGTAAATATAGTGATGCCACTGGTAAATATAGTGATCCCATTGGTAAATATAGTGATGCCACTGGTAAATATAGTGATGTCACTGGTAAATATAGTGATGCCACTGGTAAATATAGTGATGCCATTGGTAAATATAGTGATGCCACTGGTAAATATAGTGATGTCACTGGTAAATATAGTGATGCCATTGGTAAATATAATGATGCCACTGGTAAATATAATGATGCCACTGGTAAATATAGTGATGCCACTGGTTAATATAGTGATGCCACTGGTAAATATAGTGATGCCACTGGTAAATATAGTGATGCCACTGGTTAATATAGTGATGCCACTGTTTAATATAGTGATGCCACTGGTAAATATAGTGATGCCACTGGTAAATATAGTGATGCCACTGGTAAATATAGTGATGTCACTGGTAAATATAGTGATGCCACTGGTTAATATAGTGATGTCACTGGTAAATATAGTGATGCCACTGGTTAATATAGTGATGCCACTGGTTGATATAGTGATGTCACTGGTAAATATAGTGATGCCACTGGTAAATATAGTGATGTCACTGGTTAATATAGTGATGTCACTGGTAAATATAATGATGCCACTGGTTAATATAGTAATGCCACTGGTAAATATAGTGATGTCACTGGTTAATATAGTGATGTCACTGGTAAATATAATGATGCCACTGGTAAATATAGTGATGCCACTGGTAAATATAGTGATGTCACTGGTTAATATAGTGATGTCACTGGTAAATATAATGATGCCACTGGTTAATATAGTGATGCCACTGGTAAATATAGTGATGTCACTGGTTAATATAGTGATGTCACTGGTAAATATAATGATGCCACTGGTTAATATAGTAATGCCACTGGTAAATATAGTGATGTCACTGGTTAATATAGTAATGCCACTGGTAAATATAGTGATGCCACTGGTAAATATAGTGATGCCACTGGTTAATATAGTGATGCCACTGGTAAATATAGTGATGCCACTGGTAAATATAGTGATGCCACTGGTTAATATAGTAATGCCACTGGTAAATATAGTGATGCCACTGGTTAATATAGTGATGTCACTGGTAAATATAGTGATGTCACTGGTAAATATAGTGATGCCACTGGTAAATATAGTGATGCCATTGGTTAATATAGTGATGCCACTGGTTAATATAGTGATGCCATTGGTTAATATAGTGATGCCACTGGTTAATATAGTGATGCCATTGGTTAATATAGTGATGCCACTGGTAAATATAGTGATGCCACTGGTTAATATAGTGATGCCACTGGTAAATATAGTGATGCCACTGGTAAATATAGTGATGCCACTGGTAAATATAGTGATGCCACTGGTTAATATAGTGATGCCATTGGTAAATATAGTGATGACATTGGTAAATATAGTGATGACATTGGTAAATATAGTGATGCCACTGGTAAATATAGTGATGCCACTGGTAAATATAGGGATGCCACTTGGTTAATATAGTGATGCCACTGGTTAATATAGTAATGCCACTGGTTAATATAGTGATGCCACTGGTTAATATAGTAATGCCACTGGTTAATATAGTAATGCCACTGGTTAATATAGTGATGCCACTGGTAAATATAGTAATGCCACTGGTTAATATAGTAATGCCACTGGTAAATATAGTGATGCCACTGGTTAATATAGTAATGCCACTGGTTAATATAGTAATGCCACTGGTTAATATAGTGTTGCCACTGGTAAATATAGTAATGCCACTGGTTAATATAGTAATGCCACTGGTTAATATAGTGATGCCACTGGTAAATATAGGGATGCCACTTGGTTAATATAGTGATGCCACTGGTAAATATAGTGATGCCACTGGTTAATATAGTGATGCCACTGGTAAATATAGTGATGCCACTGGTTAATATAGTGATGCCACTGGTTAATATAGTGATGCCACTGGTAAATATAGTGATGCCACTGGTAAATATAGTGATGCCACTGGTTAATATAGTGATGCCACTGGTAAATATAGTGATGCCACTGGTAAATATAGTGATGCCACTGGTAAATATAGTGATGCCACTGGTAAATATAGTGATGCCACTGGTTAATATAGTGATGCCATTGGTAAATATAGTGATGCCACTGGTTAATATAGTGATGCCATTGGTAAATATAGTGATGCCACTGGTAAATATAGTGATGCCACTGGTTGATATAGTGATGTCACTGGTAAATATTGTGATGCCATTGGTAAATATAGTGATGCCACTGGTAAATATAGTGATGCCACTGGTAAATATAGTGATGCCACTGGTAAATATAGTGATGCCACTGGTAAATATAGTGATGCCATTGGTAAATATAGTGATGCCACTGGTTAATATAGTGATGCCACTGGTAAATATAGTGATGCCACTGGTAAATATAGTAATGCCACTGGTAAATATAGTGATGCCACTGGTTAATATAGTGATGCCATTGGTAAATATAGTGATGCCACTGGTTAATATAGTGATGCCATTGGTAAATATAGTAATGCCACTGGTTAATATAGTGATGCCACTGGTAAATATAGTGATGCCATTGGTAAATATAGTGATGTCACTGGTTAATATAGTGATGCCACTGGTTAATATAGTGATGCCACTGGTTAATATAGTGATGCCACTGGTTAATATAGTGATGCCATTGGTAAATATAGTAATGCCACTGGTTAATATAGTGATGCCACTGGTAAATATAGTGATGCCATTGGTAAATATAGTGATGTCACTGGTTAATATAGTGATGCCACTGTTTAATATAGTTATGCCATTGGTAAATATAGTGATGCCACTGGTTAATATAGTGATGCCACTGGTAAATATAGTGATGCCACTGGTAAATATAGTGATGCCACTGGTAAATATAGTGATGCCACTGGTAAATATAGTGATGCCACTGGTAAATATAGTGATGCCACTGTTTAATATAGTTATGCCATTGGTAAATATAGTGATGCCACTGGTTAATATAGTGATGCCACTGGTAAATATAGTGATGCCACTGGTAAATATAGTGATGCCACTGGTAAATATAGTGATGCCACTTGTAAATATAGTGATGCCACTGGTAAATATAGTGATGCCACTGGTTAATATAGTGATGCCACTGGTAAATATAGTGATGCCACTGGTAAATATAGTAATGCCACTGGTAAATATAGTGATGCCACTGGTAAATATAGTGATGCAACTGGTAAATATAGTGATGCCACTGGTAAATATAGTGATGCCACTGGTAAATATAGTGATGCCACTGGTAAATATAGTGATGCCACTGTTTAATATAGTGATGCCACTGGTTAATATAGTGATGCCACTGGTAAATATAGTGATGCCACTGGTTAATATAGTGATGACACTGGTAAATATAGTGATGCCACTGGTTAATATAGTGATGCCACTGGTAAATATAGTGATGCCACTGGTTAATATAGTGATGCCACTGGTAAATATAGTGATGCCACTGGTAAATATAGTAATGCCACTGGTAAATATAGTGATGCCACTGGTTAATATAGTGATGCCACTGGTAAATATAGTGATGCCACTGGTAAATATAGTGATGCCACTGGTTAATATAGTGATGCCATTGGTAAATATAGTGATGCCACTGGTTAATATAGTGAAGCCATTGGTAAATATAGTAATGCCACTGGTTAATATAGTGATGCCACTGGTAAATATAGTGATGCCATTGGTAAATATAGTGATGTCACTGGTTAATATAGTGATGCCACTGGTTAATATAGTGATGCCATTGGTTAATATAGTGATGCCACTGGTTAATATAGTGATGCCATTGGTAAATATAGTAATGCCACTGGTTAATATAGTGATGCCACTGGTAAATATAGTGATGCCATTGGTAAATATAGTGATGTCACTGGTTAATATAGTGATGCCACTGTTTAATATAGTTATGCCATTGGTAAATATAGTGATGCCACTGGTAAATATAGTGATGCCACTGGTTAATATAGTGATGCCACTGGTAAATATAGTAATGCCACTGGTTAATATAGTGATGCCACTGGTAAATATAGTGATGCCATTGGTAAATATAGTGATGTCACTGGTTAATATAGTGATGCCACTGGTAAATATAGTGATGCCATTGGTAAATATAGTGATGTCACTGGTAAATATAGTGATGCCATTGGTAAATATAGTGATGTCACTGGTAAATATAGTGATGCCATTGGTAAATATAGTGATGCCACTGGTAAATATAGTGATGCCACTGGTAAATATAGTGATGCCATTGGTAAATATAGTGATGTCACTGGTAAATATAGTGATGCCACTGGTAAATATAGTGATGCCACTGTTTAATATAGTTATGCCATTGGTAAATATAGTGATGCCACTGGTAAATATAGTGATGCCACTGGTAAATATAGTGATGCCATTGGTAAATATAGTAATGCCACTGGTTAATATAGTGATGCCACTGGTAAATATAGTGATGCCATTGGTAAATATAGTAATGCCACTGGTAAATATAGTGATGCCACTGGTAAATATAGTGATGCCACTGGTAAATATAGTGATGCCACTGGTAAATATAGTGATGCCACTGGTAAATATAGTGATGCCATTGGTAAATATAGTGATGCCATTGGTAAATATAGTAATGCCACTGGTTAATATAGTGATGCCACTGTTTAATATAGTTATGCCATTGGTAAATATAGTGATGCCACTGGTAAATATAGTGATGCCACTGGTTAATATAGTGATGCCACTGGTAAATATAGTAATGCCACTGGTTAATATAGTGATGCCACTGGTAAATATAGTGATGCCATTGGTAAATATAGTGATGTCACTGGTTAATATAGTGATGCCACTGGTAAATATAGTGATGCCATTGGTAAATATAGTGATGTCACTGGTAAATATAGTGATGCCATTGGTAAATATAGTGATGTCACTGGTAAATATAGTGATGCCATTGGTAAATATAGTGATGCCACTGGTAAATATAGTGATGCCACTGGTAAATATAGTGATGCCATTGGTAAATATAGTGATGTCACTGGTAAATATAGTGATGCCACTGGTAAATATAGTGATGCCACTGTTTAATATAGTTATGCCATTGGTAAATATAGTGATGCCACTGGTAAATATAGTGATGCCACTGGTAAATATAGTGATGCCATTGGTAAATATAGTAATGCCACTGGTTAATATAGTGATGCCACTGGTAAATATAGTGATGCCACTGGTAAATATAGTGATGCCACTGGTAAATATAGTGATGCCACTGGTAAATATAGTGATGCCACTGGTAAATATAGTGATGCCACTGGTAAATATAGTGATGCCACTGGTAAATATAGTGATGCCACTGGTAAATATAGTGATGCCACTGGTAAATATAGTGATGCCACTGGTAAATATAGTGATGTCACTGGTAAATATAGTGATGCCACTGGTAAATATAGTGATGCCACTGGTAAATATAGTGATGCCATTGGTAAATATAGTGATGTCACTGGTAAATATAGTGATGCCATTGGTAAATATAGTGATGCCACTGGTAAATATAGTGATGCCATTGGTAAATATAGTGATGCCACTGTTTAATATAGTGATGCCATTGGTAAATATAGTGATGCCACTGGTAAATATAGTGATGCCATTGGTAAATATAGTGATGCCACTGTTTAATATAGTGATGCCATTGGTAAATATAGTGATGCCATTGGTAAATATAGTGATGCCACTGGTTAATATAGTGATGCCACTGGTAAATATAGTGATGCCATTGGTAAATATAGTGATGCCACTGTTTAATATAGTGATGCCACTGGTAAATATAGTGATGCCACTGGTTAATATAGTGATGCCACTGGTAAATATAGTGATGCCATTGGTAAATATAGTGATGCCACTGGTAAATATAGTGATGCCATTGGTAAATATAGTGATGCCACTGGTAAATATAGTGATCCCATTGGTAAATATAGTGATGCCACTGGTAAATATAGTGATGTCACTGGTAAATATAGTGATGCCACTGGTAAATATAGTGATGCCATTGGTAAATATAGTGATGCCACTGGTAAATATAGTGATGTCACTGGTAAATATAGTGATGCCAATGGTAAATATAATGATGCCACTGGTAAATATAATGATGCCACTGGTAAATATAGTGATGCCACTGGTTAATATAGTGATGCCACTGGTAAATATAGTGATGCCACTGGTAAATATAGTGATGCCACTGGTTAATATAGTGATGCCACTGTTTAATATAGTGATGCCACTGGTAAATATAGTGATGCCACTGGTAAATATAGTGATGCCACTGGTAAATATAGTGATGTCACTGGTAAATATAGTGATGCCACTGGTTAATATAGTGATGTCACTGGTAAATATAGTGATGCCACTGGTTAATATAGTGATGCCACTGGTTGATATAGTGATGTCACTGGTAAATATAGTGATGCCACTGGTAAATATAGTGATGCCACTGGTTAATATAGTGATGCCACTGGTTAATATAGTGATGCCACTGGTAAATATAGTGATGCCACTGGTAAATATAGTGATGCCACTGGTTAATATAGTGATGCCACTGTTTAATATAGTGATGCCACTGGTAAATATAGTGATGCCACTGGTAAATATAGTGATGCCACTGGTAAATATAGTGATGTCACTGGTAAATATAGTGATGCCACTGGTTAATATAGTGATGTCACTGGTAAATATAGTGATGCCACTGGTAAATATAGTGATGCCACTGGTAAATATAGTGATGTCACTGGTAAATATAGTGATGCCACTGGTTAATATAGTGATGCCACTGGTAAATATAGTGATGCCACTGGTAAATATAGTGATGCCACTGGTTAATATAGTGATGCCACTGGTAAATATAGTGATGCCACTGGTAAATATAGTGATGCCACTGGTAAATATAGTGATGCCACTGGTAAATATAGTGATGCCACTGGTTAATATAGTGATGCCATTGGTTAATATAGTGATGCCACTGGTTAATATAGTGATGCCACTGGTAAATATAGTGATGCCATTGGTTAATATAGTGATGCCACTGGTTAATATAGTGATGCCATTGGTTAATATAGTGATGCCATTGGTTAATATAGTGATGCCACTGGTAAATATAGTGATGCCACTGGTTAATATAGTGATGCCATTGGTTAATATAGTGATGCCACTGGTAAATATAGTGATGCCACTGGTTAATATAGTAATGCCACTGGTAAATATAGTGATGCCACTGGTTAATATAGTGATGCCACTGGTAAATATAGTGATGCCATTGGTTAATATAGTGATGCCACTGGTTAATATAGTGATGCCACTGGTAAATATAGTGATGCCACTGGTTAATATAGTGATGCCACTGTTTAATATAGTGATGCCACTGGTAAATATAGTGATGCCACTGGTAAATATAGTGATGCCACTGGTTAATATAGTGATGCCACTGTTTAATATAGTGATGCCACTGGTAAATATAGTGATGCCACTGGTAAATATAGTGATGCCACTGGTAAATATAGTGATGTCACTGGTAAATATAGTGATGCCACTGGTTAATATAGTGATGTCACTGGTAAATATAGTGATGCCACTGGTAAATATAGTGATGCCACTGGTAAATATAGTGATGTCACTGGTAAATATAGTGATGCCACTGGTTAATATAGTGATGCCACTGGTAAATATAGTGATGCCACTGGTAAATATAGTGATGCCACTGGTTAATATAGTGATGCCACTGGTAAATATAGTGATGCCACTGGTAAATATAGTGATGCCACTGGTAAATATAGTGATGCCACTGGTAAATATAGTGATGCCACTGGTTAATATAGTGATGCCATTGGTTAATATAGTGATGCCACTGGTTAATATAGTGATGCCACTGGTAAATATAGTGATGCCATTGGTTAATATAGTGATGCCACTGGTTAATATAGTGATGCCATTGGTTAATATAGTGATGCCATTGGTTAATATAGTGATGCCACTGGTAAATATAGTGATGCCACTGGTTAATATAGTGATGCCATTGGTTAATATAGTGATGCCACTGGTAAATATAGTGATTCCACTGGTTAATATAGTAATGCCACTGGTAAATATAGTGATGCCACTGGTTAATATAGTGATGCCACTGGTAAATATAGTGATGCCATTGGTTAATATAGTGATGCCACTGGTTAATATAGTGATGCCATTGGTAAATATAGTGATGCCATTGGTTAATATAGTGATGCCACTGGTTAATATAGTGATGCCACTGGTAAATATAGTGATGCCACTGGTTAATATAGTGATGCCACTGGTTAATATAGTGATGCCATTGGTTAATATAGTGATGCCACTGGTTAATATAGTGATGCCACTGGTAAATATAGTGATGCCACTGGTAAATATAGTACTGCCACTGGTTGATATAGTGATGCCACTGGTAAATATAGTGATGCCACTGGTAAATATAGTGATGCCACTGGTTAATATAGTGATGCCACTGGTAAATATAGTGATGCCACTGGTAAATATAGTGATGACACTGGTTAATATAGTGATGCCACTGGTTAATATAGTGATGCCACTGGTAAATATAGTGATGCCACTGGTAAATATAGTGATGCCACTGGTTAATATAGTGATGCCACTGGTAAATATAGTGATGCCACTGGTTAATATAGTGATGCCACTGGTAAATATAGTGATGCCACTGGTAAATATAGTGATGCCACTGGTAAATATAGTGATGCCATTGGTAAATATAGTGATGCCACTGGTAAATATAGTGATGTCACTGGTTAATATAGTGATGCCACTGGTTAATATAGTGATGCCACTGGTAAATATAGTGATGCCACTGGTAAATATAGTGATGCCATTGTTAAATATAGTGATGCCATTGGTAAATATAGTGATGCCACTGGTAAATATAGTGATGCCACTGGTAAATATAGTGATGCCACTGGTTAATATAGTGATGCCACTGGTTAATATAGTGATGCCACTGGTAAATATAGTGATGCCACTGGTAAATATAGTGATGCCATTGGTAAATATAGTGATGCCATTGGTAAATATAGTGATGCCACTGGTTAATATAGTGATGCCACTGGTAAATATAGTGATGCCACTGGTAAATATAGTGATGCCACTGGTAAATATAGTGATGCCATTGGTAAATATAGTGATGCCATTGGTAAATATAGTGATGCCACTGGTAAATATAGTGATGTCACTGGTAAATATAGTGATGCCATTGGTAAATATAGTGATGCCACTGGTAAATATAGTGATGTCACTGGTAAATATAGTGATGCCATTGGTAAATATAGTGATGTCACTGGTAAATATAGTGATGCCATTGGTTAATATAGTGATGCCACTGGTAAATATAGTGATGCCACTGGTAAATATAGTAATGCCACTGGTAAATATAGTGATGCCATTGGTAAATATAGTGATGTCACTGGTAAATATAGTGATGCCACTGGTAAATATAGTGATGCCATTGGTAAATATAGTGATGTCACTGGTAAATATAGTGATGTCACTGGTAAATATAGTGATGCCATTGGTAAATATAGTGATGTCACTGGTAAATATAGTAATGCCACTGGTAAATATAGTGATGCCACAGGTTAATATAGTGATGCCACTGGTTAATATAGTGATGCCATTGGTAAATATAGTGATGCCACTGGTAAATATAGTAATGCCACTGGTAAATATAGTGATGCCATTGGTAAATATAGTGATGTCACTGGTAAATATAGTTATGCCACTGGTTAATATAGTGATGCCACTGGTAAATATAGTGATGCCACTGGTAAATATAGTGATGCCACTGGTTAATATAGTGATGCCACTGGTAAATATAGTGATGCCACTGGTAAATATAGTGATGCCACTGGTAAATATAGTGATGCCACTGGTTAATATAGTGATGCCACTGGTTAATATAGTGATGCCACTGGTAAATATAGTGATGCCACTGGTAAATATAGTGATGCCACTGGTAAATATAGTGATGCCACTGGTTAATATAGTGATGTCACTGGTAAATATAGTGATGCCACTGGTTAATATAGTAATGCCACTGGTAAATATAGTGATGCCACTGGTAAATATAGTGATGCCACTGGTTAATATAGTGATGCCACTGGTAAATATAGTGATGCCACTGGTAAATATAGTGATGCCACTGGTAAATATAGTGATGCCACTGGTAAATATAGTGATGCCACTGGTTAATATAGTGATGTCACTGGTAAATATAGTGATGCCACTGGTAAATATAGTGATGTCACTGGTAAATATAGTGATGCCATTGGTAAATATAGTGATGTCACTGGTAAATATAGTAATGCCACTGGTTAATATAGTGATGTCACTGGTAAATATAGTGATGCCACTGGTTAATATAGTGATGTCACTGGTAAATATAGTGATGCCACTGGTTAATATAGTGATGCCACTGGTTAATATAGTAATGCCACTGGTAAATATAGTGATGTCACTGGTTAATATAGTAATGCCACTGGTTAATATAGTGATGCCATTGGTAAATATAGTGATGTCACTGGTAAATATAGTAATGCCACTGGTTAATATAGTGATGTCACTGGTAAATATAGTGATGCCACTGGTTAATATAGTGATGCCACTGGTTAATATAGTAATGCCACTGGTTAATATAGTGATGTCACTGGTAAATATAGTGATGCCATTGGTAAATATAGTAATGCCACTGGTTAATATAGTGATGTCACTGGTAAATATAGTGATGCCATTGGTAAATATAGTGATGTCACTGGTTAATATAGTGATGCCACTGGTAAATATAGTGATGCCACTGGTTAATATAGTGATGTCACTGGTAAATATAGTGATGCCATTGGTAAATATAGTGATGCCACTGGTAAATATAGTGATGCCACTGGTAAATATAGTGATGCCATTGGTAAATATAGTGATGTCACTGGTAAATATAGTGATGTCATTGGTAAATATAGTGATGTCACTGGTTAATATAGTGATGTCATTGGTAAATATAGTGATGTCACTGGTTAATATAGTGATGTCACTGGTAAATATAGTGATGCCACTGGTAAATATAGTGATGTCACTGGTAAATATAGTGATGCCACTGGTAAATATAGTGATGTCACTGGTTAATATAGTGATGTCATTGGTAAATATAGTGATGTCACTGGTTAATATAGTGATGTCACTGGTAAATATAGTGATGCCACTGGTAAATATAGTGATGCCACTGGTAAATATAGTGATGCCACTGGTAAATATAGTGATGTCACTGGTTAATATAGTGATGCCATTGGTAAATATAGTGATGTCACTGGTAAATATAGTGATGCCACTGGTAAATATAGTGATGCCACTGGTTAATATAGTGATGCCATTGGTAAATATAGTGATGCCACTGGTAAATATAGTGATGTCACTGGTAAATATAGTGATGCCACTGTTTAATATAGTGATGCCACTGTTTAATATAGTGATGCCACTGGTAAATATAGTGATGCCACTGGTAAATATAGTGATGTCACTGGTAAATATAGTGATGCCACTGTTTAATATAGTGATGCCACTGTTTAATATAGTGATGCCACTGGTAAATATAGTGATGCCACTGGTAAATATAGTGATGTCACTGGTAAATATAGTGATGCCACTGGTAAATATAGTGATGCCACTGGTAAATATAATGATGCCACTGGTAAATATAGTGATGCCATTGGTAAATATAGTGATGTCACTGGTAAATATAGTGATGCCACTGGTAAATATAGTGATGCCACTGGTAAATATAGTGATGCCATTGGTAAATATAGTGATGTCACTGGTAAATATAGTGATGCCACTGGTAAATATAATGATGCCACTGGTAAATATAGTGATGCCATTGGTAAATATAGTGATGTCACTGGTAAATATAGTGATGCCACTGGTAAATATAGTGATGCCATTGGTAAATATAGTGATGCCATTGGTAAATATAGTGATGTCACTGGTAAATATAGTGATGCCACTGGTAAATATAGTGATGTCACTGGTAAATATAGTGATGCCATTGGTTAATATAGTGATGCCATTGGTAAATATAGTGATGACATTGGTAAATATAGTGATGCCACTGGTAAATATAGTGATGCCATTGGTAAATATAGTGATGCCACTGGTTAATATAGTGATGCCACTGGTTAATATAGTGATGCCACTGGTTAATATAGTGATGCCACTGGTAAATATAGTGATGCCACTGGTTAATATAGTGATGCCACTGGTTAATATAGTAATGCCACTGGTAAATATAGTGATGCCACTGGTTAATATAGTAATGCCACTGGTTAATATAGTGATGCCACTGGTTAATATAGTAATGCCACTGGTTAATATAGTGATGCCACTGGTTAATATAGTAATGCCACTGGTAAATATAGTGATGCCACTGGTAAATATAGTGATGCCACTGGTTAATATAGTGATGCCATTGGTAAATATAGTGATGCCATTGGTAAATATAGTAATGCCACTGGTTAATATAGTAATGCCACTGGTAAATATAGTGATGCCACTGGTAAATATAGTGATGCCACTGGTAAATATAGTGATGCCACTGGTAAATATAGTGATGCCACTGGTAAATATAGTGATGCCACTGGTAAATATAGTGATGCCACTGGTAAATATAGTAATGCCACTGGTTAATATAGTGATGCCACTGGTTAATATAGTAATGCCACTGGTTAATATAGTGATGCCACTGGTTAATATAGTGATGCCACTGGTAAATATAGTGATGCCACTGGTTAATATAGTGATGCCACTGGTTAATATAGTGATGCCACTGGTTAATATAGTGATGCCACTGGTAAATATAGTGATGCCACTGGTTAATATAGTGATGCCACTGGTAAATATAGTGATGCCACTGGTAAATATAGTGATGCCATTGGTAAATATAGTGATGCCACTGGTAAATATAGTGATGCCACTGGTAAATATAGTGATGCCACTGGTAAATATAGTGATGCCACTGGTAAATATAGTGATGCCACTGGTTAATATAGTGATGCCACTGGTAAATATAGTGATGCCACTGGTAAATATAGTGATGCCACTGGTAAATATAGTGATGCCACTGGTTAATATAGTGATGCCACTGGTTAATATAGTGATGCCACTGGTTAATATAGTGATGCCACTGGTTAATATAGTGATGCCACTGGTAAATATAGTGATGCCACTGGTAAATATAGTGATGCCACTGGTTAATATAGTAATGCCACTGGTAAATATAGTGATGCCATTGGTAAATTGAAAAGGCTGTAGCAAGAACCAAGGAGATATTTTAATGTATGCTACTGTTGTTGTTTCAAGAGAGAAAACAATATTGCTGAATGGAAATCCTTGAAACATGTCATATCCTTCTGTGGCAAAAATAAATTGAATATATATCAAATTATTAATTTATAATTTGTCATAATTCATTCCACTTTTTAAAATGTACTAACTTTTCATATTTAGTTGTATAACACAACTTTAAAAAGAATCTACTTTTAAAGTAGAACTATATTTTGTAAATATATTGATCAATGTTGTTTGGCTAATCTTGGAATTAAACTGTAAGGAACGATTAGTGTTATTGTCCTTAAACAAATTTTATATCATTATAATTTTAGGAAATTAATCAAAACAGGGGTGATTTCTGGAACAAAAGGATTCAAATTCAGAATTTTTTTTATCACTGCATATGTTTTGGCAATTGTTATGCATGTATTGCATTAACCTTTCCATGACTGGTTCCTGCTGAAATTTTGCGAAAACCCTGTGCCAATGCATTCTCTTATATGAGTGAGTCTCCCAAAGGGAACCTTGCATATACAAGAGATGAACTGTCGTCCGGTGCATACCCCCTTGTGGCATACCGCCTAGTTTGGTTATATCTATAACTTATGACTGCTATACTCAGACAGATGGACCCAAAAATCAACATTTTCATATAAACAAAGATGAATAACTATAGAACAAAAAACCAAAACAAAACAATTGAATGTGCCATTAAATTTCCTCATAGTGGTGAATATCCGTAAAAAATTCATTGAGATCCGAGCATTACTGTTCAAGTTATGACCTGAACAGACATCGGATACACCAAAAAGCCAACATTTCCAGATAAACAAAGATGTATAACTCTAGAATGGAAAATCCGAACAAATCAATGGAACCCTCTATTTAATGTCCTCATAGTAGTGAACAACCATACCTAATTTCATTGAGATCCGAGCACTACTGTTCAAGTTATGACATGAACAGACATCGGACGGACGTACGGACGCATGGACGGACAAACGGACTCACGGACGGACAGGTGCAAAACAGTATACCCCCCTTTTTTTTAAATACCCTCTTTATAGTTAGATTATATCACTAATTAATCAACTGTCCACGTTGTTTCACTTCACATGATTCACAAATTGTTGTTCATAGAACATACCTTCCATATTCAGCGAAATGCATGTCCCATAATTTCTGCTTATCGGCCTCCTTGGACGAGAGTTCATCTGACCCTCTCCTGTTAAACAGCCTAATGAGGGCAGGGGTGAATTCTATACCATCATCACCGTCTATAAAATGTAAACAACAAACAATCATACACTTAATGTAAATATTTATACTCGCACATGCATTTGCATAGTGGAACATGAATGCAGGACGTTGGTTGGTCGAAATTACGTCACAAGACGTCGCACGCTGACGATGTGCACACAAAAAATAAAAATAAATTCCTCCCTCATTGATTCAGAAAATAAATTGTCTGAGAACCAAATATTTGTTTTTTGGCTTAAAGGTACTCAATCCGATCAGACAGTCCCCATATCATCAAGGTACAACAACATTTCTTCAAAATGAGCTTTTATTATCAGAATCGATCAATTGCAACAAAATAATGCTAACCACTGTCAACTATGGTATAAAATTTCCCAAAACTTGTTATTTATCAACATTTTGTTCAACAAAATATGGCCGTATTATCACTAAAGTATCAGTAAATTTGGCCGTATTACCACTTGATTTTAGAGTTATTCATCTTCATCTGCAATTTTGTCTGAGACCATCCATTTGACGACATTTTTCTGGGCCACAAATAATTGCACATCTTGAGAAATAACTTCAATAAAAATAATCTTCAAAAATCAATATCTGATCACTCTGAGCTATGATGGGTGGGTTCCTTGACACAAATCAAATATTTTTTAACCCTGAAACCAAAGATATAGTCATTGTGCATCTTTAATTGAATTACATGTACATTTAAGTGTAGTTCATCGTAGCATAAAATGAATTATGATTGATCGTAATTGAATTATGCTTAAAGCATAAATCAATTACGTTTAAGTGTGAATTCAAAATCTGAAATAAGCTCAAGTGCAGTGGAGTTATGTGTAATTCCATTAAATTCAAGGGTTTTTGGCTAATAAATGTGAATTTAGCCTCCCATCGGAAACATGTAAGTTTTGATGATATATACTTTATCTTCTACTTGGAACATAATATGGTGGTACATGTATAATACCAACTAACATTTATTTCATATTAATATTTATATATGTATTATTCCTTTTTGCATGAATTTATGTTAAATATGCATAGGATTAGAAATAGAATTTGTTTGCAAATTCACAATTCAATGTGTCAATCATAAACTGGTTAACATACCTCCTGTTGATTTGTTGGAAGACGTGGACACACTTCTCTTCATCCTAGAAATGAAAAGAAAATGATAAACATAATACGGCACTAAATTTACATAGCCTGTCTGTACCATTTGGGTGACCTGTTTTATATCCAATAACACATAGACCCCCAATAACACACAAATGTAACACGAACATGACATCACAAATTGTTGACCTAATCACTAAAAGCGTTCAGCAGAATAATTGGGCATGCTTTTTAAAGTTCAGCCAAATCGCATCTGAAGCCAGGTATTTATATCGCTAATGTTATCATTGCTAAGAGCTTGGAAATCTTATATTGGTCTGACTTAACATGCTGCATGGGCTAGTCTCAAATTCTATTCTCAGATATTGTGAAAATAAATAAGAATACACTCAGCTTTTTTATGGCAATAAATCATCAAAAAATTATCACTTTATCAATAAATAATTAGTAGTCTGAGTGACAGTGTATCTATTTCAACTTTATGTGCGGCTATCTTCGGATATAATCTCAGAGTTTTTGCTTGTTCTACTTCTAACTTCTACTTATGGTTGTTCTCTTGCGAAAGGCGGATTAAATTATATGAAACTTTTCGGTTATAACTGCATAATCTTAATCAAAACAAAAGAGTTATTTATTAAATAGACATCATGCCTGGAAAAAGTGTGTCTGACATTTTCAGAATGAGGTCCCCATAGATTGAATTTAGTGATGCTATCCCGCATGACAGGCTAGTGTCACTAAATTCACCCTCTGGGACCTCATTCTGCTTAGGACTCGACTGCTATGGGAGACATACAGTTCCCCAGTTGATGTTGGTGATGTTCATCCATTAGTCACCTCGATTATGCATTTTATCTTATGCAAATTAGGGGATATAGAAACTGAACATAAGGAAAAAAGTTACTAAAAATAATGTTAATTTGAGACAAAAGATACTTCCCAGAAAATGAGGCCTAAGCAGAATAAGGTCCCCAGAGGGTGAATTTGGTTATGCTAGCCCACTGTCCTGGATGGTGTCACTAAATTCACCCTCTGGAGACTTCATTCTGCAAATGTCAAGACACACAAAATTCAGGTTTGATACCTGAGATATGCAGGGGGGTAGTGCATCGGTACTCAGATAAATCATGTTAAAGTTCAGTGGAGAATAGTCACAATGTACAACAAGTTTTCAGAGAAATTAGACTAGAGTCATCCAAGCTAGAAATACACCATAATTCCACAGCAAGTTTGACATTATATCACCAAACATCTATATTATTGCGATTTTACAAAAGCATGTTAATTTGGATGTCACTAAACAAAACTCACAGATAAACTCAGTATGTTTCTCTTGATAACATTATTTTTGGTATTAACTCACGGTTTGATAATCGGCTGCTTGGCGAGGAAATCCGATATCCTCTCGAGAATTACGTTTCTGTCCTTAAACTGTGAGAACATATAATTCACCTAAAAGAAAAAGAGTTTAGTGTCATTAGCTACATCTTACTATATAATTGTGATATATTATATTAATATTCAACAAGAGCATCGCTAGGGCATGGCAAAATACGCCCTTTAGCCATTTCAAATTGTACTACTGCAAAATACAATAATTTGAACTTACAAAGAATATCTGATATATCACTAATTTCAATGACAAAATGCGGTCAAATTTTAAGTAAGAAAAGGGCCGTAACTAATGTGAAAATAATTGGACAGAACCCATATTCGACCTTGGCCTGTAGATTTAACTGGGAAATACACATACCAACTTTGGTTCAGATCAAATAATAAAAACTAGAGTTATTGGTCCGAAACCAAAAATGTTATCTGGCAGTCAAATTCTAAGTTCAAAAATGGCAGTAACTCACGCAAAAAAAAAGAATATCCCGGAACCCATATTTGAACTCGGTCTGTATTTTTAGCTGGGAAATACACATCCCAACATTGGTTCAGATCAAATAATCCAAACTGGAGTTATCGGATACCCTGGACCTTGTGGTGAGTTGTGATGAAGGAAATTTTAATGAGATACTTTGGCTACCTAGTCATAATCATGGAATTATTATTATAATGGGGGAGGGGCTGATATCATACCTTTCCTTTCGAGGTGATAACCAGGGAATTATTATAATGTGTGGGTTTAGGGGGGGTGATATCATACCTTGGCTTTTGTGGTGATAACCAGGGCATTGTTATTCAGCACATTTTTGTCATTCTCAACTTTTTCAACCAGCAGTATGTCCCTCACTGGTAAAACAACAGTCACCAAGTCCTTCACCTAGAACAAAAACATTGAAAATTGTGTGGGTATTCAAGTCAATTTCCTTACTCATGATAAGATAATGTTTATAACATGTACCTGGTTCCCATAACAGATGTAATCGTATGCTCGGTATGTCTTGCTCAACACATGCTGTTTGTTGTAAGGCGTTCACAACATTCCCTATATGTTTCAAATGTTTACCTAATGATAAGATAATATTTATGACACGTACCTGGCTCCCATAACATATGTAATTGTAAGCTAGGTATATCTTGCCCCACACATTCTGTTTGTTGTATGGCATCCACAACATTCCCTATATGTTTCAGAATGTTCACTATACGTTAAGATGATCATTATGACACATACCCTGCTCCCATAACAGATGTAATCATATGCTAGGTACGTCTTTCTCAACACATGCTGTTTGTTGTATGGCATCCACAACATACCCTATATGTTTCAGATGTTCACTATATGATAAGATGTTTATAACACGTACCCGGCTTCCATAAGAGATGTAATTATAAGCTAGGTATATCTTGTCCCACACATGCTGTATGTTGTATGGCATCCACAGCATACTCTATGTCTCAGAATATTTACTATATGACAATATAATATGTATAACACATACCCGGCTCCTGTAACAGATGTAACAAGAGATGGACTGTCGTCCGGTGCATACCCCCTCATGGCATACCGCCTAGTGTGGGCACATCTATAACTTATGATGGCTATACTCAGACATATGGACCCAGAAATCAGCATTTTCATATAAACAAAGATGAATAACTATAGAACAAAAAAACAAAACAAACATTTGAATGTGCCATTAAATGTCCTCATAGTGGTGAACATCCATACAAAATTTCATTGAGATCCGACCATTACTGTTCAAGTTATGAGCTGAACAGACATTGGATGGATCAAACATCCAACATTTCCAGATAAACAAAGATGAATTACTCTAGAATGGAAAAGCAGAACAGAACAATGGAACCCCCTATTGAATGTCCTCATAGCAGTGGACATCTATACCAAATTCCATTGAGATCCCAGCACAACTGTTGAAGTTACAACATGAACAGACACCAGACGGACCAAAAAGCCAACATTTCCAGATGAACAAAGATGAATAACTCTAGAATGGAAAAGCAGAACAAAACGATGGAACCCTCTTTTTAATGTCCTCATAGTAGTGAACATCCATACCAAATCCCATTGAGATCCCAGTACAACTGTCAAGGTTACAACATGAACAGACACCAGACGAACCAAAAAGCCAACATTTCCAGATGAACAAAGATGTATAACTCTAGAATGGAAAAAACGATGGAACCCTCTATTGAATACCCTCATAGTAGTGAACATCCATACAAAATTTCATTGAGATCCGAGCACTACTGTTCAGGTTATGACATGAACAGACACCAGATGGACCAAAAATCCAACATTTCAAGATAAACAAAGATGAATAACTCTAGAATGGAAAATCCGAACAAAACGATGGAACCCTCTATTTAATGTCCTCATAGTTGTGAACATCCACACCAAATTTGGTTGAGATCCCAGCACAACTGTTGAAGTTACGACATGAACAGACACCAGACGGACCAAAAAGCCACTATTTCCAGATAAACAAAGATGAATAACTCTAGAAAGGAAAATCCAAACAAAACGATGGAACCCTCTATTTAATGTCCTCATAATAGTGAACATCCATACCTAATTTCATTGAGATCCGAGCACTACTGTTCAAGTTATGACACGAACAGACATCGGACGACGTACGGACTCACGGACGGACAGACAGGTGCAAAACAGTATACCCCCCTTTTTTTTTAAAAGGGGGTATAATTATAAGCTAGGTACATCTTGCCCCACACATGCCGTTTGTTGTATGGCGTCCACAACATAGAATATTTACAATATGATAAGATGATATGTATAACACGTACCCGGCTCCCGTAACAGATGTAATTGTAAGCTAGGTACATCTTGCCCCACACATGCTGTTTGTTGTATGGCGTCCACAACGTACACTCTGTATCTCCATCTAATTTCTCATTACCCGGAAGACTGAATGCTAACCTATAATGAACAATAATGTAATTCTCATTAGCATGAAAACTGAAGTCTATCTACAATAAACAAGAATGTAATTCTCATTAGTATGGAGACTGAAAGCTAACCTACAATAAACAAGAATGCAAGTGGCCATAGGGGATAATGTCAGACATTACACTCAATGGAGCGATAAGCAATGCAGAACATTGAAATTTTTAAGTAATACTTGTCTATAAACTGTGTAATTATATTTGGAAACAGAGATTATTCCTCATAATTAAAACTCAACAGAATATATTAACACAAAAGTGAATTTTTAGTTGGTTTGTTAAAATTGGGCGCATTATTGTGACTTTGTCGCATGTAGTCGTGACAAAATTCCAATGCTCAACTGTCACTTTGAAATGTGATCCGCCCCTAATTAATTATCCTATTTAAATAAAATTGCTCTTTCTAAGCTAATGGCAAAATATTATAGAGAATTAAGTGGGTGTAATTATTAGAGGTCAACCAAAAGAACCATATGAAGTTTGGAATCATATAAAGAGTAAAATCCATGATTACTTTCAGCGGCATTTTTATTATCAGATTCGATCACATTCGGAAATATTTGATGGCTCCTATGTACAGGTCACACCGAAGATTCAAATGAAATTTGGGATAAATCTGATGAAAACTGATGCCAAATGATTTAGTCATGAAAAGATTTAAATCCAAGATGGCTGCTGTTGGCCATGTATTTCATTGAAAAAATTTCAAACTCGATAGCTCCCATTTAGAGGTCACCCCAAAGATCCATGTGAAGTTTGGGATCAATCGGATGATAAATGTTGGCTGTAGGGTGTGCCAAAGGATTTAGTCATGCAAAGAGTAAATAAAAGGTCGGCCGACCACAGTGTCCCCCGACAACGTGGCAAGTCGATGGCCGCTTTGTTAAAGAAATTTTTTAAAATGTCGATGGCCGCTTTGTTAAAGAAATTAAACCAGAGTTTCAAATCTCTACATTTAAAACTGTAGGAGGAGTTGATTACACCATGAAGGTACCCAATCTCATCCAAAAGTCAAAAACCCCCCCAAAAATATGGAAAAAATTATATTTTTGATTAGCTATATAGATGTTGCAAATCACCAACATGTTAGGAACAATATCCCAGAGTTTCAAATCTCTATGTTTAAAACTGTAGGAGGAGTTGATTACACCATGAAGGTACCCAATCTCGGAAGCACGGACGGATACACGGACGGAAGGACGAGGGTTATTTCTATAGTCCTCCGACGGAAACGTCGGGGGACAAATACAAGATGGCTGTGATAGCCATGTTTTTGTTCGAAAAAATTTCAAATTGGATAGCTTCCATCTAGATATGATCATAAATGTGTCAGTAAATTCTTAAAACATTTCTCCAATAAATGTGGGACCCATGGTGTTCCGATGGATTCAAACTTGAAATCCAAGATGGCTGCTGGGGGCCATGTTTTTCAACAAAAAGCAGAAGAAAAAAATCAATGGCTACCATCTAGAGGTCACCCTAAGATCCTTATTCAGTTTGGTGACAATCAGATGAGGGAAGTGGCGATTTCAGGATCAAACTATAAAATGTGTTAAATAAAAAAGCAGATTTTACATGAAAAAAAAAAAAAAAAATAAAAAAATAAAAATTTAATCTAAAAAAAAAAATTCAAGATAAAATGATATCAAATGTGTGAGCTTCCTGAATTTTTTTGAAAACTCTGTGCCAATGCATTGGCCTAACAATATTTACCTTCACCTTGTAAGCCAGCGAATTCTCTTATATTTGGGAGACTTGCATATATAAGAGAATGCACCGGCACAGGATCTTTAATGCTGCAGCAGCGCAGCTCCCATCATGAAAGGGGTAATTTCCAAGTTTAAATTCAAAGCTATGTGTATAAACTAATAATTCTGAGGTATGACATGAATTAAAACAAATATCAAACCTGAACGCTTCACTCCTCGTTCTAGCATCCAGATCTCGTTTCAAGGAAGACATCTTGTTTGAGGTTTTCCGCCTACAAAGAAATTAAAGGAAGTTGCAATACAAGTGAAAATTGATTCTTCCAAGAAAGAATGACCTGTTAGCCCTTTAACCCTTTCAGTGCCAAGTCCGATTTTTGTATCAACCCATATTTCCTTGATCATTTTTCAAATTTATTGATTATAATAATGTGATACATTGATGGAAAGAGCTCTTAGAGCTCTTTCCATCAATGTATCACATTATTATAATCAATAAATTTGAAAAATGATCAAGGAAATATGGGTTGATACAAAAATCGGACTTGGCACTGAAAGGGTTAACTAGGTTTAGAGGAAAGAAAAAATAAATGTTTGATTGAAATTTAACAATCACAAATTTTATAAAAAATATTATTAAAAACAACTGTGATAGACATATGATTGCCATTCACCTACAGTAATGCTCTAATTAATCGACTCCTTAACCACAGCAGAATTATGGGTAACTTTTCAGTAATTAGTCGGAAATATGGCTTGTTGCCATTCATCGGAAAGCTCTTGGTGAGAGCTTTCCGATGAATGGCAACAAGCCATATTTCCGACTAATTCCTGAAAAGTTACCCATAATTCTGCTGTGGTTAAGGAGTCGATTAATTAGAGCATTACTGTATTTAAACATTTGTATCTAAATACTCAATGAGGAGTAGTTCTCTTAGGAAATGTTAAGACCATAGGTGATTTGTTGAACTTATTATCTGAACATTTCCCACCAAAGAGTAGAAATGCTTCTGCAC
This sequence comes from Siphonodentalium dalli, assembly GCA_032622095.1. Classification (NCBI taxonomy): domain Eukaryota; kingdom Metazoa; phylum Mollusca; class Scaphopoda; order Gadilida; family Siphonodentaliidae; genus Siphonodentalium; species Siphonodentalium dalli. The sequence continues at coordinate 96,650,098 of CP136067.1, forward strand.
CTGTATTATTATATTTTAATCGGTTTGGTGTCTGCTTTTAAATTTATTACCTGAACATCCCTTCAAATTAATAATTGGCCATTCCAATGTATAATTTCATAACTGAATGGGAGAATCCATTTAGTATAGAAATGGTTAAAGGAGGTAGTTGTGGTTTCAAGACAATAAGATATTTAAAATTCATCGACGTAATTCAAGTGCAAAATCCAAACTGAATAAGAACATTTTAGTTTAGTAACTCAAAACTGGCTATATATTAGGAGAAATGTCATGCTTAACCCTTTCATGATGGGAGCTGAGCTGATACAGCATTAAAATTCCTGTGCCAGTGGATTCTCTTATATATGTGAGCCTCACATATATAAGAGAATGCACTGGCTTACACGGTCAAGGTAAATATTGTTAGGCCAATATATTCTTTTTTTTATGCGAGACTCCCTTGGGATACTCACATATATAATGCATTGGCTCTTGGTTTTCACAAAATTTCAGGAAGCTCCCGTTATGGAAGGGTTAAAGAGATTTGGTTTGTGTTCATTATGACTTGAACCCCTAGGCATATTCAGTTTTGTGGGTAGAGGAAACACTGTATAGATGGTCAAAGATCCCTGTCCAATTTATCACCCCAAAATTATTATTTCTTCTGTTTCAGGGGTCACAAATATTTGATATGAGTCGAGGAACCCACCCTTCAAAGATCAAAGTTATTAGATTTTGATTTTTTAAATCAATTTATTTTCTAAACCTCAAATTGTTGTCAGCCTAGCTAATATTCTGTGGGAAATATAATATAAAAGTTACGGGACGCTTAGTGGTCGGATATGATGTCATGTGAGGCAAAGTGAGATCAATATTAGGCGAGGCCGTAATTGATCTCGCCGAGCCTCACATGACACCATATCTGACCATGTCAGTGGACAAAATCCAGCATATCCCTTTAATTAATCGTCACTGTAATTTATTTTAATTTGATAAGTTAAAGGCGTCGTCTATGGCCATTAACTTATGTAACATTACAGTGACGGGGCATGGGCGTTGAATGTAGGCCCCTGCGAATCGATTCAAAATCTTTCGTCTGATTTGATTCGTTCGGTTTCGGTTTTTTTTGGGAGAAAAAACCTCGGTTTCGGTTCGGTTTTCGGTTTTTCTTACTAGATAGTGAAATTATACTGAAATACATACAATTTGAGTATATACTTTCAAAGTAACCGTAATTAGAGTCAATAATGTCCCAATAACGTTGAATATTTGAGGAAGGAACTGCGATCACCGGTAAACAACGGGACAAAATGCCGACGCAAAATGAATCCAATGCGATAAGATCATAAAGATGATACAATTCGGTATTTAAAAAAATAAACAGCCCCATCTTCACTGTTCAATGTTCACCCCTTTCTGACATGTTTAAAACATATTTATCATATTATATGCATTATAGTATCTGAGAATTCAACCGCAAACAGCAAATTCACAAACAGTGGGCGTCCTTGACCTGACTGTGTAACAATTCTTGACACGTGCATGATTGACCCACATTCAATGACTGCGGGGTGATCGCTTTGATGTTGCAACATAGTTTACAAGCTGCACATGGTTTGCCCAGATTACGTCACATCGGAATGTCCGGACGATCAAAGTGTTCATACCATTTACTTGGTTTAGTTTTCGACTGTCTGGCCAGGTTGCTGGTAATTGCATGCTCTGATACGTTTTTATGACATATTAAGCAGCGACATTTTTTGGAGTCGTCTCCAGTTAGACGCGTAAAATAACTCCAAACAGGGCTTTTTGTTGAACCCTGTTCGTTATTTTGTTCGGCAATGTTTTGAAAAAGAACAAAAACAGTCGCCTACGATATTATAACAACACATATCTGAGACGAAATGGACACATTCCGATATAATATTGATCAGAGAGGCCGATAATTTGATAACAATATCAACTAATAAGTACCTGGGGAGGTATAATAAGTAGATTTAAGTGAAAAATAAACATATATAATAAAACCGTAATGTCGGTTTGAGCAGAATCGCATCGGTCGGTTTTTGGTTTATTGTCAAAAACCGAAACCGAGTTGTTTTCTCGGTTAACCGCCCATCACTAGCTACCATGATTCGGATTTTGTCGAATCTTTGGTGACAGGTGCATTTCTGTGATTTTTACAAACCACAATGCTCTTACCAGAAAAGAAAATTCACTATAATAATGTAGCAAACAACTTAAACGTACGCACATACCGTTATGTCCAATGGCAGGGCATGTAATGTTATCACCAACTAATCTATAATTAATTGACCCTATCTGTAAGAATGACATAAGTGAATAACAAAATTGCCAGAAAAGGTTGTGTGCCAGTGTCGTTCCAGGAATCATGGGAATTCCATAACACGCATGTATGCCAGATTTTATATCTTTGATTTGCATAAATGCGAGTCTGAATCTAAGTCTGAGTATTTTTGTACACATTGTCTGGTAAGTCTGTCAGTTTAAGCAACAAACAGCACAATCATCGCAAGTGTAGCGAAAAATACTGCAATATTCAATGAAATGAAACAGGCATCAAGCTTGTCCGTATTCATGTCGACATTGGTTCTCTCATGCGTGTATGCTTTTAACAGTACTCAACGATTGCTTAGGCACATAAAATGCATAGAGGTGTGTAGATAAGCGCATAATCTGCGCATATTGCACTACATCGACGATCACCAGGCAGTTTTCGCAAGGCAATTTTGAACTCGATAAGCTCAGTAACAATGATTCGATTCGAGATTTGATTCGATTTCGAATCGTTTGCCCGATTCGATTTGAGATTCGATTCAAAATGAAAACACCAATGCCTTGAGTCAATGGCTAATCACCAGAAGTAGGACAACTTGTTGAGTTTGATAGTTAATTTATGAGTCTTTAGAATTCCTCAAATATATCGCATGCAGGTTTTGGTACATGATACTATGTCTTTAAATTCGCAGAAAATGATTTCTGACAGATATCCCCTTTTTTTACGCCAAGATACACCAAAAATATTCCGGAGGCGACAGAGTTTCTGAAAAAACAAGATTGTGGAATATCACCTAATATTGATTTCATATGGGGTCACTGACCTAATATGGATTCATATACCGTCACTATTTATCGACGCTGATTGGCTAATCGCAAGCGGTGACATAATAAAATATAGTATAAAGTTGTGCGTGGATGCTGTAACAAGATTTGGAGGTTGGGTTTAACAGTGATCGGAAATATGCTCGCAATATCACCAGAAACAAAATATATATAGGTATACTTAATCCCGATTCAGTAATCAATTTTATGCATGCAAATATTCAAATGATAATACCATGCCGATTCAGTAATCAACTTTATGCATGCAAATATTCAAATGATAATACCATGCCGATCGTACATGAAAGAAAATGTTTGTTTACATTTGTGACACATTGTTGGGAAATTCCAGTTGGAACCAGGCATCACCATATATGATATTTGAGGTGTAGAAAATAAATAGATTTCAAAAATCAAAATTTAATAGCTCTGAACTTTCAAGGTAGCTGAGTATGTTATTTATAGGAACTCTTATCGACTCAAATCAAATATTTTTCACCCCCAAAGCCGAAGATATAGTAATTGGGGGGTAGGCTCATGCGAATGTCTGAGACTTGAATCGATGTGATATCACGCAAAAGGTTCGATTCGATTTGAAATGATAGCAGAGATTCAATTCATTTTCTAACCTTCCCACTTCAGGAGACTTGTGTGACTGTCTAATATATATAAATGAAAAAGACCTTAAAACATTGATGTCGAACAGATAACCACCTATGTATCAACCATTAGGATACAAATGTAAACTTTTCTAATCCGATTTCATTTATCCATTCTATTTTCCAGTATAATAAGGTATAATCAGCCAAAATATGACAGCATAGGGTCATGATGAATTGATCAAATACTTGTCATGTACATTTCTATAATCGCCGGCGAGGAACGAATGGTTAATATCGCTGAACTTTCGATTATTTGGTTCGATTCGATGTGAACTCTTCCTCCAATTCGAATCGAGGTTCGATTTGACAAAAAAAATTTGATTCGCAGGAGCCTATTTGGGGGTTTTAAATCGTACAGGGCATCTTTATTTCACTAGTAATTATTTTTGACACACCTTGTTCTGGAAGCAATGGTCTTATCCTCTTCAAATGTTGCATTATCTGATAGTAATCTGAAAAATATGGTTTGAAATTTTAGGTTTCATCATCCATGTATAACAAGTAGAACAATTATCGTTAATATTAGTGCCCTTTTAAGTTGTGTGAGGTCAACAACACATAACTCATGACACTCCTCGGGTCAATTAACCCCTGTGAATCAATTTTTAAAACACCTGGCACCAATGGTACCTATCCCATGACTCCCCCTCAGGGCCTCACATATATAAGAGAATGCACTGGCTTACAAGGTCAAGGTAAATATTGTTTTTGATTTGAAATCTATCTTTTAAGGAGTCGCCCCAATCGTGAATTTTCAAAAAATCTCAATTTCAAACTATAAAAGTTAAAAGTCCTTCTTGTTAATGCCCCATAGTTGGAGTAAGAAGAGTGAAAAGTTGAAAGGGAAAATCACTATCCTCTATAACCAATGTATGCTATAGTAACACAAGAACACAAGATCACCCTCACAATATGAGAGGTAAGTTCTAGTTATTAAAAAAAGTGGTTTAAAAAAAATAAATTGAGGTAGGTCGATATAGTTTGACAGGAAATATTTGCAAAAAACACACTGCATTATGAACCCAACTAGAGTATGTGCTCAGTCTACCATCTGAAATCATTACTGTCTGCAAGAAAATAAATCAAACATTTTTATTGCATATTTAATTTTTTTGGCAGCCATTTGCAGAACTATTTTTTTTTATCTTGTGAAGGACCAAAACAACACGTTTGCAATAACCTGGCAGACATAAACACTCAATAGAAATACTGATTCATCTTTTCAGACATTATGTTGTTTTATGGTGATTTTTCCACACAAAAAAAATAGTTCTGCAAATGGCTGTCTATTACATAACGCATGTTTTGTTTATTATCACAAATAAATCTATCATGGTATGGGCTCTCATTGCCCGAGTTGTCATCAGAAAGGGTTATTTCAGCTACCACCATATGTTTGCAGCCGAACTATTCTAATTTCATGATCCCGTTGTTGTGCGGTGAATTTCTGGGGCAAAATGGGATTTTTTCACATTTTCTTCATGTTACGCAAACCAATTTGTATGCATTTTTCGCATTGTTTTCATAATGTTCATAATGTATCACTTACTGTTTCATGGCCATGTTAGCTAACTGTTCCATAAGGCGGAATGTTTCATTATTGTTGAACAGCATGGAAAAATAGTGCTGAAAGTAGAAAATGTGCCCAGCTTAGAGATTACACATAGATAGTGATTTTCAGTGGAAAAGAAAAGGATTGACAAATAATAACGAGGTTGATGATGCTATTGAGGATTATGACGATGAAAAAAATGATGATTATAATGAAGATGATAATGACGACAATGATGATGGTGATGATAAGGATGATGGTGATGACGATGATGAAATGGTGAGTATGTTGACGACGACGACGACGACAAATTAGGCCATATCTTTATATATTTTAGGTCTCTTGGTAAAGTAGAAAATGTTGGCCTAACTCGTAACATGTCTTGCCATTGCCAACAAAAGTCACCTAAGTCACCTGACTCACGTGACCATTCCACATACACAGTCAAACTGTTTAGACCCGTCAAATGTGCAGCATAACAAAACATGTAGCATAGAGGAATAATCCAAATTGATGATAAGATCTTCTATAGTGAGAAGTCAACACTATTCAGGCAGCAGGAGAATCATGAGAATAGAATGTGTCTGCGTGGATAGGTTGTGTTTTGATTGAAGCCAATTAAAGTTATGTGAAACACTCTGGTAGGGTGATCAAATAGAAATGGAGAATAATCTTGCTCAAAGTAGTTATTTTTGCAAATATTAATCCTGATTTACAACACACACAGTCATTCTTTTAATTAAATGCAATGACTTTTGATGGCGAAATCATTTGCGCTGGTTTATCACCAATAGTTGAGTTCTGAATTGAGATGTAAATATTTACAATTGCGCATAGTTCAGATGATGTTTTTTATGGAGTGGTATGGTTGATTTCTTTGGAGATTTTCGACAATGTCAGTAGAATGCTGCATTCCTACAGTTGGCATAGCACCTGAATACTAACTTATCAGTTTCACACACTCAAACAAGTCAATAATATGTCTTTAAGAATATCGGCAGTTGCACTGCGGACATGTCACTTGTCTCTACCACCATATTATTGTTTACACGTTCTGCTACAAGTTCTGCCGATATCTCAAAATGAATTTTCCTGCCAAGTGCATATCCATAGCAATAACATATCCATAGCAATAACATATCCATAGCAATAACATATCTATAGCAATAACATATAGTAACACACATTACAAGTTACACATATGCATGGCTGAACCCAAGCCTGCAAATAGTGTATCTATCATTTGCAGAATGAGGTCCCCCAAAGGGTGAATTTAGTGATGCTATCCTACCGAGTGGGCTAGCATAAACAAATTCACCCTCTGGTGACCTCATTCTGCTTAGGCCTCATCTTCTGGGAAGTATCTACAGTCTCAAATTAACATTGTTTTTAGTTACTTTTTCCCATCTGCAAAGTTGCCATATCCCCTAATTTGCAGAATATAAAATGCATAATCGAGGTGACTAATGGGTGAACATCACCAACTTTTAACTGGGGAACTTCAATCTGATCCTAGGTCTTCCATAGCAGTTGAGGCCGAAGCAGAATGAAATTCCCAGAGAGTGAATTTGGTGACGCTAGCCCACCGTGCAGGAAAGCTTAAATAAATTCACCCTCTGCAGACCTCATTCTGCAAATGACAGACTCACTATTTGCAGGCTTGGCTGAACCTGGTTAATGTTTTCCCCAACAGGTGTATTTATATGAATCTACTTACGTCACCCTCTCTTGTACTGACTATAATGGAGTCGGGTAACACCAGAAGATTATTTCCCCTATCCAGTTTCTGGAAAAAGAAAAAAAAATCAACTGATAACAGGAAATTTATTTAAGAAAATCTCCACATCCCGATCTAATTACAGTTTAAAAGCCATTGTGAAAGGGAAGCGATTTATAAACAGTTTGTGCTTCTTAACAATGCATTTATACTGCGTTATTATATTAGGAAATCAAGGTTATTACTTATGATTACATCTCAATGAAAAATATCAACCTGAAAATGTATTTTAAGTTGGAAATATAGTTAAATACCTTACTGATATTTAATTTAGCGTAGTACTAATTTTCGCGCACCCATTGGTGCGCGAATTTAAATCTGAGTGAAAAATAGTACAACTTCTGAGTTTATACAAAACCAAGGGGAAAATAAGTGGATTATGCTAATGAGTTACATATACTATGGAAGGTTGGACTGAATAGACAATTATATTCAAAGAAGGGCAAACAATATCAACTCCATTGTTGTAAAGCACTACATCAAGGTAAATTCTTCGAAGTTGCAATCGTTGTGAAAATACAATTATTCTAGGCTGAAGGTGCATGAATGCACGTCTCCATCAGAGCTGTTTGCCACGGCAATTCCGAAAATACGGATAACCCCCAATTTCTCCAGGAAACAGCAAAACCCCGCATTCAAAATCCAAAAAACAATGTTTTTTTTATTTTTTTGAATTGATATTTGTGGGGGATTCCCCAAATGACCGTAATTTACGGTACCGTAAATACCCACACATTAACATTCACAGAATGTACCGTCGGTAACTTTTGATTGAAGACTGATCAGTGGTAAACTGGTACTGATATTAATTGAGTTTCACACTCTTATGAAGCCACATGTATAAAGGGTGTTGTTTTAGTATACAATACGTATAATCACAAGTGTGCAAAGTTCCGTATTGTTAGGCCTCATTGATGAACATTTCTTAGAAACGGATGATAAACGAAATAAAACTGTAAGATGGGTCATTTTTCACTTTTGTTTTCACCCATACAAACATGTCCGCCATTGTCCGGTTGTAACTTGGTTTCGTTTTACTTATTTTAAATAAAGTATACAATACGTTTAGTCACAAGTGTGCAGCTGTATTGTGAGGCCCCATTGATGAACATAAGTATGGATACTTTATGATTTAAGTTCACTGATAGTGGTATGCATTGCGAGCGGAATGTGTCCATTTCTTTTGCGGGTAAAACTTTTAAGACGGGTCCTTTTGTACTTTCGGTTTCACGCATACATGTCCGGTTGTAACCTGTGTAACTCGGGTTCGTTTTGAATTACTTTAAACAAAGTTTCTGCTTCTTAAAATTTGTTAATAAATGGTGGAATGTGTGCATTTCTTTTGTGGGTTAAACCGTAAGACGAGTTCATTTTATCGTTTATTACGATTTTGTACTTTCATTTCGCGCATATCCGGCTGTATCCGCCATCCGGTGGAATTCTGAGTATTTTTACGAAGTGTCTGCTTCTTTCTTTTCAATAAATGGTGGTATCTCCCACACACTGCAGCTCTATTACAATTACCAACAAGACATTCATTACCATTTTATTTAGGTTTATATATTTATAAAATAGAAACTCATAAAAACTATGTAATCTTCATCATAATTTTTTTTTTTGGAACATGAACATATTTGGGCATACCTCCCACAAAAATCTCCCGGATTGACATTTTTAAAACTTAACAGGTCTGGTCTCCATATTCACAACATTGGAATGGGAACATGGTCATACAGTCTGATTTTATTATGTCAACCCAATATCCAAAATAAGGCAGCGAATTGTTGATTGTTCTGAAATCAGCAGCTAACGTGGTTGTGGTTTTACATCTCTTTCAAGTTCATTTCAATAATGTCCATAACTATTTAAATATCAGAATAATTACTACGAGCATATACACTCATCTTCATGACACAATTATGGTGCTGTTATGTTCTACTCGATGTAAATTTCCATTGATTATCTTTAATATTCACAGTTATCTACAGGAGGGATTAACAGTAAAACTGTCATCAGATACAGGACATTTTACGACCATATTTTTGTCAGTTTTGAATTTGCGCAGCACGGTGCACGAATTGAAAGAGCGTGAATTCAAAAATGATTGAAAAATAGTACTGTATGAAAATAAGAGTAGGATATTAGGAATTTTATAGTGATGTTGCCCTGATGCTGCGTGTTTTCGGTGGTGAAATTCCTACATTCAAAGGTCACTTCCGCCATATATGTAATTATCCTATTTAAATACATCAGCATTTAGGAAATCAATGTCTATGCTATAGAAATACTATAGAAAATGAAGGGAATGTAATTAAAATAGGTATATACATTATGTTTTATGATATATCTTAATATATTTAAATATTCTGTAGCTTTGTGTGATGGTGAAACACTGCACAACTTCCAATTGTAAGTTTCTACAGTTTTTATAAACAATAGATTACAAGCTGTTACTACAAATACAGAGGGTGACATTTGCTTTTTGACAATATTAATGACAGATTGGGAGATGATGATATGAGATATATAAGAGAAAGAAAGCTATATAAAGACAAACTTTTGGTGATCGGATTGCCCTAACAAATAAGTAAACATTTGTCCTTGTCAGTCATAATTTACATTACCCACACAAAACTGCTGAATTTTATCTTGTTTTTATACTCACTGTGATATCTGTCCACCGAATGATTATCTTCGCTTCTTTCCCCATGAGGAATGAATAAAAGCAGAGATGATTAATACTGAGGTACATCCACCCCTGTCTCGGCACCCGTCCTTTCCAATAGCTGCATGAGTAATCTGGAATGGGAAAGGAACAAATATAGGTGATTAATACTGAGGTACATCCACCCAGGTCTGGGCACCAGTCCTTTCCAAAAGCTGCATGAATAATCAGAAATAATAAACATAATTCCTGACATAAGAAACAGAACAGGTGATGATTTATTAGGCTCCTGTGAATCACGATTGTTTCATCGAATCGAACCTCAAATCGAATCGGGGGGAAGATTTCACATCGAATCGATTAAAATATTCGAATAAATATTTAACAATTTGTTTTCATCGCTGTTTTCATGATGAGTATTTGATCAATTCATCATGCCCCTACAATGTCATATTTTGGCTGATTATATCTTACTATACTGGAAAATTGAGAGGATATTAAAATGAAATTGGATTAGAAAAGGGTGCATTTGTATCCTATTGATTGGAACATAGGTTGTTATCTCCATTCTGTTAAACAAAATCAATGTTTTCAGATCTTTTTCATTTATACATATTAGACACTTGCACGAGTCTCCCAATGCGGGAGGGTTCGAAAATTTATCAATCTCCGCTCATTTTGAATTGAATTTTAACCTTTTGCATAATTTCACATCGATCGAATCTCGAATGTTCACAGCAGCCTATGATTATAGAAGAAACCAATTAGTTTTACAGGTTTCAGTGCTAGTGTGATAACAACATCGCGTGAGGTAGCAACTCTTTCCACTGATACAAATCCCTTCAGAAAAAACCTGCCTGTAGTTTTAACCCAAGCCATTGTTATTAACCCTGTCATGATGGGAGGTGCGCTGGTGCAGCATTAAAGATTCTGTGTTAATGCATTCTCTTATATACATGTATGTGAGTCTCCCATATGGAGCCTCACAAATGTAAGAGAATGCACTGGTTTACAAGGTGAAGGTAAATATTGTTAAGCGGATGCACTGGCACAGGATTTTAATGCTGCACCAGCGCAGCTCCCGTCATAAATGGATTAAAGGTACTCCATCCGATTCGATGGTCCCCATATCATCAGATTCCACCAATTTTTTAAATGCCTCTTCAGTTATCAGAATCAATTAAATGCCCAAAAGTAATGCTAACTAGTCAACTACATGTATAGTATAAAATTGTCCAAAACGTATTCTTTATCAACATTTTGTTCAATGAAATATGGCTGGATTGTCAATATATCTGATAGCAAAACCAATTGATTTATCCATCTTCATCCGCAATTTTGTCGGAGACCATCGGTTTGACAACTTTTTACCAGGCCATAAATAACCTCACATCTCGAGAAATAACAAATTTCAAAAAGCGATATCTGATCACTCTGAGCTTTGATGTGTGTGTTCCTCAAATCAAATATTTTTTACCCCGAAGCCAAAGAAATAGGAATTTGGGAGCATTCATTTGGATTATACATATGTAAGCAATTAAACAGTCTGGGGGAAGGGGGGTATAATAACAATAGGCCATGATTGCTGACCATAAAAATGGTTAACTCACAGTTCACTAGTTTTTCTTCTTTAGGCATATTAAACAGCTTTCTGAACTTCTTTGTGGCCACCTTAAACCGAACTGTTTCATCATCTGCAACACAGAAATACACATATACAAGTAAACATTAATGTGATGATGTTTTATAGTATCTCTCCCAATTTTGGTCCCAGTTGTATGGATAAGAGGGGAAAAGTTTCTGGTTCATTCCTGGTATCGTTGATGTATTTACTAAGGGCTATATTATTATGATATTGTCGACATTGTATAGAAATTTCAATTTCGTTTACCATCCTGATTATTTAGTAATATCAAATTTTTTTGGCTATGTTGGTAAGTTCCAATCTAATTTCCTTATATGTTTGAGCTCAAGTGTTGCTCTTCCTCAACATTGTTCAAACCACACCTTCTGCATAAGTGTAAATGGCATGGTGTGCTTTTAGGTTTTGTATATATATAGCCCGTCTAAAGAATGCATGCGTGTCACCAATTTTGTAATCAATTTTCTTTATCCCTTTACCCAACAAAACGACCATAGGTCGCCTCGCATATATAAGAGAATGCATTGGCCTAAAAAAAATCTTTTTTTAACACTTTTTACCATTTTTTCTTACATTCTTTAACAATTTTATAATTTTTAATGTGTTAAGCCAATGCATTCTCTTATATATGCGAGGCGACCTATGGTCGACTCGCATATATAAGAGAATGCATTGGCACAGGGCCCTTCTGTTGGGTAAAGGGTTATACCAGTTTTTGCTGAACCTTTCATCTGAACATTCCCTCCATACGACTGAATATGAATCCTGTGGACTTCTACACTTGCATTACTTTTATAAATGGATGGGATAATCCATTTATACTTTTATAAATGGATGAGAGAATCCATTTATTCATGAAAGGGGTAATGGACTTCATATTTACCTTCTTTGAGAGATTCCTCATTAGCTAAAAGACTCTCAAATTTACACTTGATGAGCTCCGTGGCATCTTCTTCATGATCAAAGGCACCTGTGAGGGAGGTAAACATACATAAATAGGTAAACAACCGTAATTAGATCTATAAACAAGAGGCCAAATGTAATTGGAAGATGTGATACCAGACATAGGCATAGAGGGTGATTTGGGAGACATCTTCTCCCTAAAATGTGTCACTTCTCCTTTTTGTTATCTCATGGAGAAGTGACTTCTCTCTTATATACATGTACCAGTATGCAAATGTTCAAACAGCATTTTAAAAATATATTTTATTGATTATAATGGAGTTCTTACTAACTATAATGGTTTTGTAAATGGGCTCTTGTGTTGCATAATACTTTTTGGATCACAGAAGGGTGATGTTGGCATGGGGTCTAAGCTGGTCCCTTTGTGATACCCATGTCTTCTATTAAGGCGTCTGCTTAGGTAGTAAAATACTGAATCATAATCTGTAGACACAATACCCATGACTCATATGTAGGGGCCTACTAAGGGGGTAAACAAACATAATTAGACAAACAAGAGGCCCATTCGGATTACCTTTTTCTTTTCATAGGACAACCTCTCAATGGAGAGTATGAGCAATAATTTCAAATATAACAAAAAGTAACAAAGTTGTCAAAAATTGTCAAGTTATCACTGCTCACAAGATCATTGATATCCTAATTTGAATGATTCTTTAAAAATCTTGAACTAGGATAGGATAGGATATTTTATATCAATATACATATATTAATGCATTTTATAAATATTGTATTGTAATATATATTCGAGGTGGTGGCATAGTCAGGCTAGACTGTCTTACTGCCACCCCCTAGTTAAACTTTGTAATAAGCAATTATCCTTATAGCACTGGTGACATAACCCGATAGCAGACAGAATTACTCCTAGATAGAACAACTTAATTTCAATGAAAGCATGGCTGTGACCATGGCAATTATTTTTCAGAGCATATGAAGCCAGTATGTCAACATTTTTCATACTTTTCATCTATCTTATACCTCCTTCCGTATTATTACGTAGACAAAATGAGCCATGTCCATTTAATCAAATATGACAGCAGATGAATTGCAGTGGAAGACTGTCCAGGTAAAACTGGCCCACTAAGAACAAAACCTTAAATTGTATAATTAATTATTGGTATAGCAATCATCAGAGATTTGAGATACAGATAAAAGTATGTCCAGCGACTTACAGTAATGCCCTAATTAATTGACTTCTTAACCACAGCAGAATTATGGGTAACTTTTCAGGATTTAGTTGGAAATATGGCTTCTTGCCATTCATCGGAAAGCTCTCGGGGATTAGGGCATTACTGTAAGTCAAATTAATGCAACCAAAGAAAGTTGAACTCACTGAGTATTTCCATAAGGTTCTGTTCGATCCATTCCCAATCCTTGTTGATATCTCTCTTATTATTGGCCACAGCGACATCTGTAAGATAGAACAAGAACATAACATATTATATCTCGTCTAGGTCAAATAATAAAAATTCCATGTTCTCAGGCACCTCCCTGGTCACTGAAATGTTCTTTTAACCCTTCCATGACTGGGGCTTCTTGAAATTTTGCGAACACCCTGTGCCAATGCATTCTCTTATATATGTGAGTCTCCCATAGGAAGTCTCACATATATAAGAGAATACATTGGCCTAGCAATATTTGGCTTGACCTGGTAAGCCAGTGCATACTCTTATATATATGAGGCTTCCTATGGGAGACTCGCATATATAAGAGATTGCACGGGCACAGGATATTTGATGCTGCACTAGCACAGCTCCCGTCTTGAAAGGGTTATTATAACCTATAACAAAATATCTTTGGGATGGAGCCTAACCCGGACCCAAGCAGACATCAGTACATTGTTCTCTCTGTATGGGGCTCCATAAAGGGTCATTATAACCTATAATAAATTATCTTTCCTTTATCATGAGGAATAATACACACCAAAAAAACTCCCCACTATATTTGGTCGTTTCTCAGATTGATACGGACCAATAGTGTAATTGTATGGCTTTGTGGCTGAACACTAACAACATGCTGCCTAGGGCTGTAACGATTCATCATAAATTTAATGCATCTTGATACACTTTCAAATGACCATATCGTGTCATGTGTATTGTGATTCAGGGAATCAATTAATTCCGGAAGATGGGCATTCTCTCAAGTTTACATGTTTATTATCGGTATGCGTACATGACTCATGTAGCTAACTGTTATTACCGGTATAAAACTGCATTTTAGTTAAAAATGCACTCTATCTCCAGATTTTAACATGTTGGTTCACTGGTTGGTTCTGATAATTCAGGTGCTAAATCATTTGAGAACACTAATTTAATGCATCGTGATATGTAATGTATCATTAATCATGTATCGTGATTCGTATCATATCATGACCAAGTGTATCATTACAGCCCTGATGCAGCCCAAACTGTAACCCTCTTTTATCACATGGTTTTTTTTTTGGAACATTTTTGGAAATATTATGTCTGACATTTGCAGAATGCGGTCCCCAGAGCGTGAATTTAGTGATGCTATCCCACACAGTTGGCTAGCATCACCAAATTCACTCTTTGGGGACCTTCTTTTGCTTATGCCTCAACTGCTATGCAGTTCCCCAGATGTTCACCCATTAGGCACCTCAATTATGCATTTTATCTTCTGCAAATTAGGGGATATAGAAACTGAACAGAAAGGAAAAGTTACTAAAAACAATGTTAATTTGAGACTATAGATACTTACCAGAAGATGAGGCCAAAGCAGAATGCGGTCCACAGAAGGTAATTTGGTTATGCTAGCCTGCTGTGAAGGGTAGCATCACTAAATTCACCGTCTGGTGACCTCATTCTGCAAATGTCAGACATACTATTACAAATCGCAGATCTTCAGATTTGATCTTATACTCACTATAGCTAAGTTCCGAGTTTAACGTTTGATGTAGTATCCTGTATGGTGGTGTCTGAAATCAAAACAAACAAAACATAATATAGGGCTCGGGTGAGTTCATTCAAAATGTCAATCACGTCAGAAAGTTGTATCACTCTTCTACATGTAGAAGTTTCTCTATATTTCACAGTTTAAAGGGACCCAAGGCAATCATGGTGAGTAAACGTGCAAAAAAATATAAAAGTCAATAAAAAACGTCACCACTGAGAAAGACATGGAGAAATAGATAAACATTATTCTTGTATTAATTATTAATAGTTCTCAAACAACAAAATATCGCGCATTGAAACCATTGTTGTGCAAACAAAACTATTACAGTGATTTGTCAACAAACATCACAAAATGTGTTGAACTTTGATATCTAATTGGACATTTATCGGAAATTCCAATGTAACAGTATTGATTACATAACAATTATTTTGACATGCAAAATCTCATTTAATATTGAAATTGAAAATAAGACAAAGTCTATCTATTTTTTCATGACACTTGTTGATGATAGTACAGTAATGCTCAAAATAATTGACTCCTTAACCACAGCAGAATTATGGGTGAGAGCTTTCCGATGAATGGCAACAAGCCATATTTCCGACTAAATCCTGAAAAGTTACCCATAATTCCGTTTTGGTTAAGGAGTCGATTATTTAGGGCATTACTGTACATGCACAGAGCTTAATTGGCCGATTATTAGGGTAATTACCTTAATTGTAATAAATGGAGTTAATTATTTAGAGCATTACTGCAACTGTTGATTTACAGACTTTTATGTTATTTCGCATGAACCAACTTTAGTGTTGAACAATTACCGCTGTATGACTTTCCACCAGTATTTAAAAGAAACAGTATCAACATGACTTCCATAATATACCAATAATATGATTCTGGAGGGTGTTATGGTTTATTCCGACGGAATGATTAACAGACCGAGGGCCTATTTGCGGACCGATATGCAGTCAAGGGCAGCTAATAGGATCGAGAGCTGTTAATCATTCCTCGAGGGCTGTTAATAAACCATGATGCCCAACAAAAATAATGTTATTACAATTATTACCACTCTGTCCTCACGTGATCGGTGACCTAACCGGAAGCGGGTGCTGGGCATTAACGAAGACAAAGATTAATAACACCTGGCGCCCGCTTCCAGTCAACTTCGCCTCAAAATTATGAAATTATGGAATCTTACTGTGCAGGTAAAATACAGTTTATCTACTAGAGTACACCCTCTAAAGTAGTAATAATAGGCTATAGCATACTCTAACTAAAGATAGATATACAATGTAAGTGTAGGTAAACTGACCAAACCTTTGAGTCCTTAAAATCATTTACCTTGTTATCAAGTACTGTATCGATAGTGCCAACAAGAAGACCAGCCAGGCCTCCCCCGCCGTAACCCTTCCTCCTCTGTAAAATGAAGTATGGGTTCGCCCGCTCTGTTACCCTACAATAATATCAATGTCAGTCACATAATTAACTAATCCACTAAATTGAAACTGGTATAGTGACATAAATATTTAAAATATATTTAAGTTATGGCAATGATGTGGGTACAGACTTCAATATCAGTTATAACAGCATCCCTAAAGGACAATCTTATGACAATCTTTCAGAAAGGCATCGTGTCAACTGATGATTGAAGGTGTCAATCAAGTTTTATATACTTTGACTTAAATTTAAGACACTATTATAGATATGTAAATGATCAAGAAGCATTGAATCATTAATTAACAATGATTAAAGTAACATACCCATTATAGTAGACTAGAGCGTCGACTAATTCGGTATTGACATATATTAGAACACCTGATACCTAGATAGCAAGCATATACTAGTTGGGCCAATGTTGGCAATAGGTTTGGTTGGCTCGACAACGTTGGCCCTATGCCTACAATGTACATGTATCTACCCCAACCATATGGTTTGCAACGTTGGTCCAATATTTGCCCAAACTAAACTTCTGACATGAATATTGAAAATTGAACGCCGAGCATACCAGTTTTTTTTTTAACAAACAAAATAAAAAAATCCTTGATGTTTCCAGTTGATATACTCATAATACTGACTACACTTGCATGCAACCATCGTGAAAGCATGCAGATAACTACTTTGCAATCAGTACTAGGAATAGATATCCATATATATCGGTACAGGTCTACTAGTATATAGCAGTGCAATTAAATATGTATAGCAGTATATATGTGTGATAAGTCTCAACGGGCATGGCACATCAAATATATGTAATTTATTTATATAAAAAAACATCGATCATCGCTGTCCAATATGCAATGCTAGGCCATAAAATAAGCTGTATTGCTATTGGTTGGTACTAGTACTTGTATATCGTTGGTACATAATTGTTGGCCCATCGGTGTAATGCCAACATAAACGACATACCGTAGCATTCTCTGACATCAAACTTTATGCAAGGGCACAACGGTTCAGGCATCTGCATTTCTTATGGTGTGCTGTGTTGCTGCTATAGCACTGATTTTGGCAAATAAAGGAATCAGTTTCTCAGTTGTGATGATTCATGGTGATTTGATGTTTCTATTCTAAGTCATGATGACATTTCGGCTTTATCAAACTTATTCATCAGTTTGAACATCTGTACCATATCTGCTCATTCTCTATGATAAAATAGCATCATGACGTCGCTCAAGGGCGCTGGCAGCCAGGCAATGTAATTTGCTTGGGACTTGGCGTTGAATGAGTTAAGAATATCGCTGTGGTGTAAATTGTAAAATATCCCGGTTTCCGCAAATTTCTGGGAGTGAGAAACATGATGTGAATATATGACATCACGATATTCTGGGATCAGTTCACGGTGTTTGAATCATTAAGGTTTGATATATTTGCTAACAAAAATCGAATACACCCTATCAGCCCCAAAATGATAAAGACTGAGAGTGAGTCTGGAACTCTCACACTGCCGACGAAGGTGTTGTTGTCTTCGTAGGTTTTTCAAGAGTTATCTATCCTGGAAATGCGCCAACCTATACACGATAACCGTCTGCATCTTTCTGTGCGCATTTTGTTTAACTGTAAATATATGTAAAACTTATTCCTTGCATTCTATCTCATTGCTGATATTCGTATTGTTTATGTGAATGTTCAGATGACCACAATTCAATCGTAAGTGGAGGACGACTGCGATTACGTCACAAGTGGATGTAACTACTAGTAAGGATATGCTTGATATTATTTTTTTAGTTGCGATCTTGACGTGAGCAAGCACAGTCCAACTGCTGGTTACTTCCTACAACGGAAATCTATCCACTTACGATTGAATATGAATCGTGGTCGTCTGACTCTGAACGTTCACCAAGTAATGAAGTATGCAAAAAATAATGGGAACTACGGTATTAAATAAATCTATAAAATTTAAAAGGTGCAGATGGTTATCTCATAGGTTTAGCACATTTCCAGGATAGACAACTCTTGAAAAATCTACGAAGACAACACTTTTCGTTACACTGCCACAGTGGCAGCCAGTGTCTTGTGATTATATAATGTGAAGTTGTGTTTGTGGGAGTGAGACATAAAAATAGATTAGTAAACAATGAATGATACACTAATTCTAAAGTTCTTTTCAACTTTCTGAATAGTTACCACAGTGCATGAGCAAGTAATACTTCTTCTGGTTTCACCCACATATTCGATCAAACGATTACGAAGAGATTCATTGCAAATATATCTAAATCAGGAAATGATTCCCAAAGAAAAAATCGTCATCAGCTGCCTAAGTGTAGGTCAAGGTCGGGGCTCATCACTTCCGGGTCAAAAACTCAGAAGCTCGACAGCTGAGCTCGACACATTTTCGCAAAAATCAATTGCAAATTTCTACTCGAATAGAAAGAACACCGTATATCTATCGGCGGACCAGACTTCTTAAGGATTAATATTGTGTGTGGTCTAGATTTTATTCTTGATAAACCCATGCGGACGGAATAACTATACTTGTTTATTTGGTGCATCGAAAATTGGTAACTTCAACTTGGAGTTGAATTTAAGTGTTGATGGTTGCACCACTCAAATCACTGACTGTTTGTCTTAGACCTATAATGTCATGGTGCTGTGCATGTTCGTTATTGGATGAGATGTTGTTTCGTTTATGTTAGACATGTAAGACTTTACGAAACCTCTCTTTATTATGTTCCTATTGCACTAGTACTACTACAGTACATGTACTGATGTAGCGCCCGCCTTGAAGTTGAATAAGCAACTGATCATTCATTCATTGTCTTTCTGCTTTTCCCTCCGGCACTGAGGCTAATGGGGTCATTGTCAAAAAGTTTTGCACACCATCAGCATTTCTGTATACATACACGATGATGTGTGACCAATGGCCAACTTTAGGTCAATTCTACCATTGTATTTGTAATATAAATTTTAATCTTATAAAGAAAGTTTTGCGGGTAACAGAAAAAATACTATCAAATTGAAGCGGACAATAGTTACCGGTACAGCGGTATTTACAGCAACTTTTCAATCACACTCCGACCGAGACTGGTGTGCATTTTTGTATACATATATTACATTAAATTAAATGCATAATACATTTCGGCAATGACCCCATCGTCAGCACACCCAACTCTTTTTACTATTTGCTGTGCTTTTTCTAATGAAGTATTACTCATCTACCATACATGTACTGCACTGTAAATATAGCCATGGGTCTTAAATCTACATTGTGACTTCACATAGCGCTATGACGTCTGCAGTTTTGATTAGGTTGCAATGGTGGCACGCTGCCATTTACAGGAATTACACGTTGCCTTATTTTAGTTTTATATATTGACAATCCAGATAATAATAAAAAAAGCTGGTGCATGCCATTGAGTTTGGAATTTAATATTCTGCTCAAATAAGGTAGATACGGTACCATACATGTATCAAACGATATCAAATAAAAAATTTATTCATTTCATAATTGAAGGCCAATACAGACAGAAAATTGTGTTATCATAATAAAAGTGTTTACTTGTGTCTTAACGTCATCAACTTATGGGGAATAACATCACACCATAGTTTTAAGTGCCAGGGCTACATGTACATGTATATCTATGGGACTATAAATGAAACCTTTGCCTTTTTTAAAGCCAAGTTAGTGACAAATCGTTGGGACTCCCAACAATTTGTCACTAACTTCCAAGGCTTTAAAAAAGCTTGGGAGTCATTAAAAAAAGTGTACAGTAATGGCCAAAGTAATTGACCACTTAACCACAGCAGAATTATGGGTAATTTTTCAGGATTTAGTCGGAAATATGGCTTGTTGCCATTCATCGGAAAGCTCTCGCCAAATTACCCATAATTCTGCTGTGGTTAAGTGGTCAATTACTTTGGGCATTACTGTACATGTGTATGCACTGTGCAGAAGCCTTGCCACAATTACTTAGTACTGTACAATATTATAAAATCAGGTCACTGGGTCAACCAAAATACCCTATAGCATCACTTATTATTACAATTTACCGGTATACAGTATCTCTATCTCAATGCCATTGTACAGATCATTATTTATACCTGTATGTTTATTGATGATGAATTTGTCTGAATGAATGACAGGCTAAAAATCTTTAATATATCTACACAATATCCCTTTTATTTTCAGCAAACCAGAGCAAACGGGAATAAATATTCAATGTACATGTAAACAATATTTCAGAAGGATCTGTTTTAATGAAATGTGTAGGCTACTGCTAAAGATATTTATGCATAACGACCCAGGGTTAAAGCGAAGAAAAGATGAAGACATTGTTTTATTGTGGATGGGACATTTATATAGAAAATCATAAAATATTTATATACATAACGAATCCTGAAATAGAATATTTACATAACCTAAAAATAATGTTGCGGGCGACCAAAAGACCGCCAACCTTAATTGTAAAGAAACCAATTTTTATTATGAGTTGTACCAATACGTATTAGTACATATATACTAGTAAACCGACTATGTTGCAAACATGCAATATGTGAAGTTTCCAAAGGAGTACATATATTATTGTAATTAGAATTTTATTATTGAAATATGGAGCTACATGTAAATTAGTTTCTGAAGAAAAGGTGGTGGGCCAAAAAACCAAGAGACGAAAATTTTGTGCTGTCTATCACCACGAGAGTTCTTGAGAAAAGGACGCGATGCTATAGCTTTTATATTTCCCGAGTTATCCCCCCCCCCCCCCCCCCCCCGCGTAATTAACTCATCAACCAATGAGAATGTTTAATTAGTCATTAACCTAATGAAGTAACAGCCACTTGTCGATGCTGCGCTGTTCTTGGAATTAATTGCGTTGACTGCGCATTGTCTGTTGAATGTGTGCGCGTTTCTGATTTAACATTACACTACGCAACTTCCGGTTCTTATAATCATAACTAAAATAACAGTAATTTGTACTAGTAAGTAATGATCGTCTGTGACGTTAAGCATAAAAACACACGACTATGTGCGAATGTATAATTATGCATAACGACCCAGGGTTAAAGTGAAGAAAAGATGAAGACATTGTTTTATTGTGGATAGGCTCCCATCAGCTGTGTTTTTGAGATAGGACATTTATATAGGAAATCATAAAATATTTATATACATAACGAATCCTGAAATAGAATATTTACATAACCTTAAAATAATGTTACGGGCGACCAAAAGACCGCCACAGATGAAGTTGAAAGACTTCATCACGCCCACAACATACTTGTATATTACCAATACGTATTTTCTCTCCTACCGGTATGTGGTTATCCAATATGTTGCTTTATTCGTGGTATGGCTTGAGTTGCGGCCGTTTTGACAGCCATTTCATGTCCGCAATTGTATTATTTTCTGTCTGTATCATTCTATCCGGTCCCGTACTCTAATTTCACACATAACTGCATAATTTCGATGCCACAATGTATCCTATTTAGTATGACTTATTTCGAGAACTGATGTAATAAAGACAACCACATTGAATGCCATCTTGGATAACAAAGTTTCCCCACAGTAGATATTTGCGGATATTGGATCTGTTGTTCCTGAGGCTTTTCCACGTCGAATGACACAAAAATCAGCTTGTATCCAATTTATTCCGAGCTGATCCCCAAATTCAGCTTCAATGACCACATTATTAGGGAGTGGGAGAGGACTCACTCATTTGGCATCAATGTTTATCTTAGCCTGCACTCTTCACTTTACAATGTAGCTACTAGTATGTGCTTTATATGGATTCTGTTATGTGCACTTTCATCTCTTTTATTGTTATTGTACTTGAAGCTATCAAATAATTAGAGGCCTGCGAATATGCAAGATTTTATTTGATGTCTGGATCGCCTCTGGTTGTCTTGCGGTTATAATCTTGTGATTTAAAACCATGTTTAAAGTCTAACTGAAATGTGGTCTAACTGGGGTGCCATTCCGGTTACTTAGGGCAGTACAGTAAGGGCCTAGCATTTTATGATTGATTAATTGTGTCTGCAGATTACATGTATGCGGTATTGATATCAAACCACATTAAAATTTATTATTAAATGCAAACTGCATAATTATTTTTGCGCATACACATAAATGTACTATGGAACATTTTACTTCAATCAATAAAATGTAATTGAAAATATGTAACTTATACAATGGAAGAATTGCATATGCAATGTTATTTTCTGTCAACATACATGTGCTTCAACTCAAATCTATTGATAACTTACACATCTATACAGCTATACTTAAAGTAATTTACCACCTCTAACATGGTGTCATCCCGCCCGGTAATACTGCTGTATTGTACCGCGGTAACCACCAACAATGCGGTAAGGTTATCGCTTCAACACTGAGTGTACCGCCGTTACACCCCGATGCATATGGTATGTCACAGTTCGCAGGCTTGAAAATAAAATGCAGTGATTCTCCTTATGTCTGTGGAACTTAAAGGCATGGGTGGCTTTTGTTATACTAGTAGGTTATAATTTAGAAATAACTGTTATCAAATTATGAAAATTTCCCCAAGAATATACTATGGCAATAGTATAGAATTATGATCATATGAATGCTTTATTATCCACAAAACACACTTTGCGTGAGCCGAGCGTTTGTTTATACATTGTATATAGCACGTAAATAGTGAGCGATAAGCAAAACACTCAATACTGTGGCAATTTTTTAGGAGAATGATTCATGGTGACCCATTCAACACCGAAATCTTGAGAGGTGAAGATTAGCAATAGCTATACCAGTATGTTGTAAACAACTTGCTGGCATTTCTAACCAAAGTTTAATTGGTGGGGGTCTCCTCGATGTTGAGTGTTTTTCTTATAACATACTCTTTATGTACTGTTTGTTTACATAACATGGCATTTGTTTACATAATACAGATTACTAACATGACAATAACATGCCCGCTTTCACGTCAATTACTTTGATTATAGATGTAGGATAAAATCGGGACTGACTTTGAAGACTACATGTACTAGTATGTTCCGGACTGTCAGCTACATGTACATGTAGATGATTTGAGATTCGATTTGATGTCAACATCGGCTCCCTGATTCGATATCAGAATTAAAAACAAAAATTCAAAATAGAATTGCGGCATTTTTTGAAGAATGTGCTGTTTGCCATGCCAACACAATTGAAACCAAACATATATGTGCACAATTGTCTCATATTAATAACATGCATGCATATTGTTATTGTCCCCGAAATATTTTTGGAGGATTATTGTTATCATCATGTCCATGTGTGCGTTCGTGCAGGTTGTCTAGATAATTACTAAAATATTACTCAGAATCAAGCCTTGAAATAGGGTGTCTGTCATTTGCAGAATGAGGTCCCCAGAGGGTGAATTTAGTGATGCTACCCCGCATAGCGGGGTAGCATCATTAAATTCACCCTCTGGGGACCTCATTCTGAAAATGACAGACACCCTATTTCAAGGCTTGCTCAGAATTCCATGGGTTTGGTACAAAGTTAATATTTGAGAATATGGAGATCAAGTTGGAATTTGGTCACTGTCCGATCTAGTACCGGTATCTACTGCGATTATTTGCATACATGTATCTCCCATCATTTAGTTCAGGAGTTATTGGTCGACCTCTGCACCCCCCCCCCCCCCCCCCAGGACTCAACTTGACCCCACTAATTTTCTTTCTTAATGTCACTTGTTAACAAGAAAAAAAAGTGGCCGCAGAGACTCCAGACAAGATGGCGTCCATCATGGCGGCCATTTTTTTAAAATGCATCAGGTCTCTTTGATCACTGTTATAGTAAAGATGATATCACATGCGGTCTTGTTTTCCGCTCGATTCGTTATGCTAATATACAACCCTTACAAATTAGCAGAAAATCCGACATCAGAATCCAATATGGCGGCCAAGATGGCCACCGAAATGTGAAAATATGCTATTTTTCTGACACGTTACCACCTTTCGTTTGTCTCTGTGAGAAAATGTTGGCATCTTTGCGTCATGTTATGCATTTATCATATAGAGGAGTCATTGGCGACCACATGGGGACCATAATATACATTCATTGCGGGATATGTTTGTCCGATATCACGTTTTCCCAAATGCCGGTATATAATAGGTCAAAGCCGAATCTACGTTAATAACGCGATGTAATGTTTCGAATCAATGAATGTTATTGCTATTATAACGACACCCATGCATATATATGTGCAGGATATACTCAAGCTAGGATTCCTCTTATACCTGAGTTGAGGAATATTTACCCAAATCCAAGATGGCGGCCAAAATGGCCACCAGAAATAAAAAATTGCCGAAAATCGCCGATTTTAACATCAGTTAGCATTATTGTCATGAAAACTCCACACCTGCTTACTATTGTGAGCTGGGAACACCTAGGCGAAGAACTTTCCTTGTACCATATCCAAATAAAAGTCCCCAAAATCCAAAATGGCGCTCACAATGGCGGACAGATTTTGAAAAATCACCGAAATTCCCTCATATTCACATCATTGGGCATTATTGTCGATACAACTTTACCCATGCTAACAGTTGAGTTGCAAATACTGAGGTGAAGTAATTACATTACATCTCATGCAAGAAATTGTTTTCCAAATTGAAGATGGCGGCCAAAATGGCGACCGAAATTTGAAAACAAATTTACATTCCTTTACTTTCTTACGATGGGCGTTATTGTTTCGCAATTTCTATCCACCATTACATGTTGATATGGAATAGTGACATGAAGTATTCATTAGGGTTTGGCAATTGATACTCACAGCCAAGATCGCTGCTAAATTGGCAGCTAGAAATTGAAAAGAAATCGATATTTTCACATATTAATTTCAACTTTTTGTCATAATATCGGTATGTATGGACGAAACTGTACATAAACCATCTACTAGTTCAACTTAAAGGTATCAAAACGCATAACATAGGTCGTATCCTTCTGGAAAGATGAAAAACCACAATTAATATCGCGATGTGGCATTTCTAAATCCATTCTCCACTTAGCGCCGATAATGGCCGTAAGCGTAGGTGCGCCGAATAGTTATATCAGAACAATTACCTGATAACAGATTCTGATTTGCCACGTCACGTCCATAATTATCTGGACCAGCTTCCATTTCTTTGTCTGCTAAATCTAGGTCGCTCACACCGACAAAGTATTCACCACTTCCAGGGAGTAGGGATCCTCTAATCATAACGTTTCAAACAATTCATTTTCCGGTGTCTAGCTTACGATTTTAAATATTTGCTAAATATGATATTTGTGCATCATCTTGAACTAGGAAGGCATATGACCGATGAGTATACAGGCTTACAGAAGGTCATCTCTATGTATGTGTCTCATACCCATGGGGATAACGACATGTACAGTAATGCTCTAATTAATCGACTCCTTAAACACAGCAGAATTATGGGTAACTTTTCAGGATTTAGTCGGAAATATGGCTTGTTGCCATTCATCGGAAAGCTCTCAGGGAGAGCTGTCCGATGAATGGCAACAAGCAATATTTCCGACTAAATCCTGAAAAGTTACCCATAATTCTGCTGTGTTTAAGGAGTCGATTAATTAGAGCATTACTGTACACCTGGCGAACCAGTTAGCTAGTCACATCTCAATAGATGGATCGTCAACTCACAAACTCAGCGAACGCATTGGCATATGTGGACAACTTCGACAGTGTTTCGAAGGTTGCTAGCTGTCTCATTCCCTTGGACAGATGTCTATCTGCTAAGGAGAAGACCATAGTGTACAGACTACCCACACTTCTTGACCATGATCCGAAGCAAACTGTGTGACGCCCCGCAATTGTCTCGTCAATTATTTCCCAGCAGAGAAGAACAATGCTCGCGGTGCTAGTTTGTGGACATGCGCCATGATTGTGGGAATGAAATGGGCCACGGTATACACCACCCCTACACCTGGTGCATGTTTAAGATATAGAATGTCATGCGTGTCGGTTTTATTTGGTGTGGTAAGATTGTATTTCCACATCCGTTTCGAAGCCTTTCTGATTCAACTACGTACATATTTGTCTGGATAATACTATGCTAGCTTCCCTCAAAACAGTCAGATGGACTAAAGGATAATGTCTTTATAGCATGAATGTATGCGTTTTTTTGTTATCA
Organism: Siphonodentalium dalli; assembly: GCA_032622095.1. Classification (NCBI taxonomy): domain Eukaryota; kingdom Metazoa; phylum Mollusca; class Scaphopoda; order Gadilida; family Siphonodentaliidae; genus Siphonodentalium; species Siphonodentalium dalli. The sequence continues at coordinate 96,676,945 of CP136067.1, forward strand.
TCTCTCAGGGTTAGTGTCAGTATGTGGGCGGTATTATTCAAGAAAATGTCAGGAACTGTGGTGCATTTATTTCACTATGTATTTAAAGAACAATGTACAGTCTCGATGGCAATGGCTGTGGACTTGGGGAACGCGACCTTTATGATCATATAGCTTTATATATATAACTTTAGAATATAGTAGTTAATGTCTCATGCAGGAAATGGACGCAATGGTGATGTTACCAAGAAATCACTTGGTGTACCAACGTTTGTTGAACTGAATGCAAGAGCTCATCAACGTAACATTCCTCTGGATGTTCTTCGCGTTGAACATTTCACCCTTTTGTTGATGGCATTTGTACTTTCTTGAACCATACCACCCAGTGTGAGTATGACATATCAACCAACTATGAAAGGTATCGCCTTTAAGACTACACCCCAGTCTTGGTGGGGCTTATACAGCAGTAGCCAATGGCACACGCCTGGTCCAGTTGTTTAAGAACGGCTTCCAAACGGATGGGAACATACAATCTTAGCATACAAGGAAAGCAAAGCCACACATGAGATCCTGTCTGAATCTAAAACATAACAAAATAAGGGGCGGTGCAGTCATGGTCCAATTTCATTTCCACTATCATGACACATACCCACAAACTAGCACTGTATGTATTGTTTTCATCTGCTTGGATATGTGAGACGGTGAGACGATTGCTGGACGCCAACAAGATTGTTCTTATGATCATGTTCAAGGAGTTTGGGTATATTATGCATTATGGTCTTCTACGCCTTAGCAGAAATGCATCCGTCAAATGTCGGGCTTTCAACATTCGAAGCCATATACAGAAGTTGTCCGGGTACGTCAGTGCATTAGATGAGTATGTGAATTGATGAACCATATATTGAGAAGTGGCTGTTTGGGAAGATCACCAGGTGTACACGTTGTTATTCCCATTAGGTCACCAAAGCTGACAATACGCAGATAGATAGGTCCTTCTGAAAGCTAGTATACGCATCGACTGAATACCTTTCTAGTGCATCGCACAAGATGACGCCTATACCCCATATGCAGCATCTGAATTATACCATAAGCTATACCACGAATGAAGCTGGCTAAGAATTCCAAGCTTTCGAAACAAACACGTGAGCTGGACACCGGCATATGTATTGTTTGAAACATTCTGATTAGTGGCACCCTTCTACAAAGAAGTGTAGTAAACTGTTGTTGTGAGTGAGATAGATTAATCTGACGAAGAGACGGAAACGGGTCAAGATAATGCTGAATGTGGCAATTCAGAATAAGCTCAGGTACTGTTGTTTTGATTCTTGGAAGTCATAATATGAAAATTCGGCGCACCTATATACGGTTACGGCCAGTATGAGCCCTTAGTGGAGAATAGATTTTGAAATGCCACATCACGATTGTGGGTTTTCATCCTTCCAAAAGGCTACGACTTACATTGGAACTAATAGATGGCTTATATTATGTACAGTTTCGTCTATACAAATCGATATTATGACAAAAAGTTGAAATTAGTATGTGATAATATCGGCTTCTTTTCAATTTCTGGCCGCCAGTTTGGCCACCATATTGACTATGAGTATCACTTGCCAAACCCTAATGAATAATTCATACATATCAACATGTAATGGTGGGTAGAAATCGCGAAACAATAACGCCCATCCTAAGAAAGTAAAGGAATGTAGGCGTGTTTTCAAATTTTGGTCGCCATTTTGGCCGCCATCTTCGATTTGGAAAACCATTTCTTGCATGAAATGTAAGGTAATTACTTCACCTCAGTATTTCCAACTCAACTGTACGCATGGATGGAGTTGTCCCCACAATAATGCCCAATGATGTGAATATGAGGGAATTTCGGTGATTTTTCAAAATATGTCCGCCATTGTGGGCACCATTTTGGATTTGGGGGACTTTTATTTGGATATGGTACAAGGAAAGTGTACCCCGACTTACAATAGTAAGCAGGTGTGGAGTTTTCATGACAATAATGCTCACTGATGTTAAAATCAGTGATTTTCGGCGATTTTTCTATTTCTGGTGGCCATTTTGGCCGCCATCTTGGATTTGGGTAAATATTCCTCAACTCAGGTATAAGAGGAATCCTAGCTCGAGTATCTCCTGCACATATATATGCATGGGTGTTGTTATAATAGCAATAACAGTCATTGATTCGAAACATTACATCGCGTTATTAACGTAGATTCGGCTTTGACCTATTATACTGGCATTTGGGAAAACGTGATATCGGACAAAAATATCACGCATTGAATGTATATTATGGTCCCCATTAGTTCGCCAATGACTCCTCTATTCGATAAATGTATAACATGACGCAAAGATGCCAACATTTTCCCACAGAGACAAACGAAAGGTGGTAACGTGTCAGAAAAATAGCATATTTTCACATTTCGGCGGCCATCTTGGACGCCATATTGGATTCTAGTGTCGGATTTTTGGCTAATTTGTAAGGGTTGTATATTAGCATAACGAATAGAGCGGAAAACAAGACCGCATGTGCTATCATCTTTACTATAATGGCAATCAAAGATACCTGGTGCATATAAAACAAAATGGCCGCGTGATGGACGCCATCTTGTCTGGAGTCTCTGCGGCATGGTTGGCGCTGAACCGAAATTTTCTCTTGCCAAAAGGTTTGCCAAATGAGATTTTTTTTTGCCAAATTTCAAAATGATTTGCCAAATTTAATTGAGGGTATATAATTGTGGAAATTGAAAAAAGTTCTAATCTTTTTATTGTTATATAATAGTGAACAAAGCTGAAACCACCAATTAATTCCTCGCTCGCTATTCACAATCGACTGATTAACCTATTGTCTTATAATCGCTGGTCGCAATACACGCATATCATAAATACGCGGTGTACAGTGTCGCCACTAATGTGCATACAAAGGGGATTAACTGTAAAAACAACTTTATAATTACCTTTTGCGGTTGATTAACAGTTTGATAGCAGTTTGATATGTACATAAAGTTATTACTGTTTAGTGAAAACTAAAGACTGACCGCTGGGTTAATATATTTGTTGATCGGGTTTCATTGTTTCTAAGTCGGCACGTGTAACGGATAATCCACCTTCGATGATGTCTTATGACTAGATAGTTCATATCACATAATTTTTAAAAACCCACTTGCCAAAAATTTTGCCAAATTCATTTTGTTTTTGCCAAATAAAAATATTTTTTGCCATTGGCAAATTTGGCAAGTGGCAGCGCGAACCCTGCTCTGCGGCCACTTTTTTTTCTTGTTAACAAGTGAACAAAATTAGAGGAGACATTAAGAAAGAAAATAAGTGGGGTGAAGTTGAGTCCTGGGGGGGGGGGGGTGCAGAGGTCGACCAATATCTCCTGGACTAATTGTGAAAGGCCAAAACTTAATTGCACTGCATGAGACACCAAATTATAAACTGCACTAAACTTACTAGTACATCTCACACTTTGATACACTGCATGAGACACCAAATTATAAACTGCCCTAAACTTACTAATACATCTCACACTTTTACCACAATTCACTTACTGCTCTCGATGCATACCATGTGAAAGCACCAATGATTTTGTTTCTTCTTTTGATGTAAAAAAAATCATATTTGTGGTTGGGGTTTCCCTACCGACCCTAATTTAAATCACATATCCTAATTTTTTTTCATATGGTACAACTATAATCTCTGGAAATTTCATCACAATATATAGGTACAAGGTACAAGATAACAAATAATACACTGGAAAAAAAAACACAAAAATCTGTTGGTTTCTTAGTCAATGTATTTGGCTTATACAAGAAGCAATGAAAACTTGTCTCAGCCCAATGATACCGGTATCATTAAATTTCAAGACAGAAAAGAAAGGCATAGAAATAATCCTGTAGTAAGTTCAAATATTTTAGCCTTAATATAGAGCATTTATTATCAGCCCAGACGGTATGTGGGAAAATTGGTGCACAAAAGTAAAATTGGAAAATTGGTGCACAAAAGTAAAATGATGCGGGAATGTCACGGGATTCGTACTGTTGAAAGATTTAAAGGGACACTAATTAATAGCAACAAAGAGTTTATTATCAACTTAAAAGATAGATATACATGTACATGTAACTTTATCCCAAGAGTCATGCAATAGGTGCTCTTTACCCATATAATTAATAATTATTTTAAATGACTTGAAGGGCCACTAATTGTTCAACCATCCTTCACAACACCGGGTACCCCAGCTAGTGTTTACATAACAATGGTTTTGATATGAGTACTCTCATTATTGGAGAGTTATTACTAATGCAAATTATAACAAAGTCAATCAATTTTTAAATGTACATGTACATGTAATGCTCTAATTAATTGACTCCTTAACCAGAGCAGAATTATGGGTACTGTACATGTGTACTTGTTGATTATACCGGTAGTTGTTTTACAGACTTTTATAAAAATGTTCTTATTATCACAACAAGTTGATGAAATGTGTCCCAATACTAATATAACACGTAAACTACGAAACAACGCTAAAATCAATCGATATGTGTATTTTCACATGAATCCACTTTGAAGTCCTTGGGTCACTACATATACATGTATTAGCCTACCTATTGACCCTATTTTTATCTGACATGTACATTCATGTATGTAATCCCAACCACACATTTAATTTTCTTTAGTCTGATGTACATGTACATGTCAGGACTTTAAATTGTTGAATGTTTGTTGAGAACTACCAGTATCAATAGAAAATAAATAAATATCGAATGAGGATCCATAAATAACAATGAGTGACACACTTGTAGAGTTATGGTGGAAATACATTAGACCTTAGAGCCATGGGTGGAATTTGTCCAAATGCATTTGGACAGCGTATATGGCTGGAGACACAATTTTAAGGTCAGTTGATATCTTTTACAGTCTTTAGTTTCCATTGCAGGTCATATAAATTATTACGGTCTATTTCCTGTTACAGGTTATTTAGGTTATTAAGGTCTCTTATTTCCTGTTGCAGGTTATTTAGGTTATTTAGGCTATTAAGGTCTCTTATTTCCTGTTGCAGGTTATTTATGTTATTACGGTGTCTATTTCCTGTTGCAGGTTATTTAGGTGCTCTAGGTTATTGAATGGAAGACTAGTGAGTTTCCAGTTACAGAATAATTTATCCGGGATGGGAGGTGGCCAGTCTAGCCCTGATGTCAGCACAAATGAAGGAGCTTTCATCAAAGAAACCATTGATAATAACTGTATTACCATCTTCTCTAAAACGACGTGCGGATACTGTCGGCAGGCCAAAGGTTGCTTCGAGCAGATGGGCGTTCCTTTCCAAAGTATAGAAATCAATCAGAGAAGCGATGGCAAAAAGATACAAGATATGTTAACTCACATGACTAAGATACGCACAGTAAGATATACTAGTATATGATAAACCACATATAGTTACAAAATATACCTAATATAAATATTCGCTTTTAAATTTTTCCTGGTATCAAAATAGGTCGATGAATGGCAACAAGCCATATTTCCGACTAAATCCTGAAAAGTTACCTGTAATAATGCTGTGGTTAAGGAGTCGATTAATTAGGGCATTACTGTACTAGTAGATGTTCTTCCCATGGTCTAAACGTGCAATTTACACGACCGCTGATTAAAAATTTGAAAATGATCTCAAATGTATCGAGAAATATAAGAAACAAAACATGTATTTTCAGTGCTACAGTTTATCAATGAATTTGTTTGGAAATCTTCCACATATGTATGTTTTGAGATACATGCACCTCTTACTATATTATGTATACATGTACATAATTTTGGGGTTCGAACGAGCCATTCTCCATTTTACATGCGTTACAAAGATACATGTACATGTATATGTATGCACAGTTAGATTTATATGTATAGGTACCGGGTACAGGTACACATATATCGTTAATATTACCAAGATACGCACAGTAAAATTTCTAATGACTCCACGTGACGCACAGCATGGAGCTCTGGGTCACGTATACAGTAATGCCCTAAATAATCGACTCCTTAACCACAGCAGAATTTAGATTTAGTCGGAAATATGGCTTGTTGCCATTCATCGGAAAGCTCTCAGTGAGAGCATTACTGTAGGTTATGGATATGCGTTCCTTGTTACCTGGCCTGAGAATATTGTGCTGGACATTTGCAGAATGAGGTCCCCAGAGGGTGAATTTAGTGGCTAGCATCACCCAAATCAACCTCTGGGGGACCTCATTCTGCATGGTCACATCTGCCATGGGAGACCTACATGTAGACTCAGATTTATGTTCCCAGATGGTGAATATTGTGATGTGCACCCATTGGGCACCTCGATTATGTAATGTGCCATCTGCCAACTTGGGGATATAGAGAAACTGAACTAAAAAAGAAAAAGTGTCTTTGTGAAGTAGTTTCTAAAGGAACTAAACAAACTTGTTAATTTTATATTAAAGGTACTAGTACTTTCCAGAGAAGATGAGGCCTAAGCAGTCTGAGGTCTGAATTTAGTGATGCTAAACCACTGTGCATGGTAGCGTCACTAAAATCATCCTCTGAGAACTCATTCTGCAAATGTCCAGCACTATATTTTCAGGCCTGTCTGTCATGTCACACATAACCGTTGAAATTTTCGACCAATGACACTTTTTCAAGAAAAAGTCATGTGACTTCCTGATTGCAAAAGTGCAGAATTACATTTATTGGGGAATTGTTTTGAAAATTTTCAGCCATCTTGGATTTTACACTTTTCATGACTAAATCTTTTGGCACACCCTATAGGCCACATCTCTCATCCGATCGTCACCAAATTTCATATGAATCTTTTGTGGTAACCTCTGGTTTTTTCTTATTGTTCCAGGTGCCGCAGGTGTTTATAAATGGGAAGTGTATCGGCGGTGCATCGGATACTAAACAGATGATGGATTCCGGACAGCTTAAGAAGCTTATAGCAGGAAATCAAGGCGAGAGGTGATACAGAGGAGCCGTGCCCGTATTCATCTCCAGTGTTGCCTAGTTTTAGTATTTATTACACACCAATCATGAAAAACAAAATTCATCAGGTTTAGATCCTTATACTTGTACTTCAATCTTTGAACTTCCATCATCAAAGCAATCTAACTTTTTAGTCTGTTTTGAAAAGCCATAACTTTCCATCAATTTTGAGAGAATATTAGCGAGCTATCAATCTCAGAATGTCTAATTTTAACCATTTGATAACTGAATATTGCTGATGAGTAGTTACTTGAGTTTCATTGATTCATTTGGATGAATTGGATGTAGGCTGTTAAACTTATTAGTTTTACCTCCCTACAATTATATCTCATCAGCCTGTCTGCCTGAGTATCAAAGGTATGCCCACACGTGGCATTATGCCTCATGGGGGTATTCACCGAGCAACAGCCCAGCTGTTATTTGCTTATAGCATATAACCCTTTCATGACGGGAGCTGCTCTGTTGCAGCATTAAAAATCCTGTCCCAGTGCATTCTCTAATATATGCGGGTCTCCCATAAAGAGCATCTCATATACAGGTACATGTATAAGAGAATACATTGGCTTACACGGTCAATGTAAATATTGTTAGGCCGATGTTAGTTCCTTATGGGAGACTCGCATATATAAGAGGAATCATTGGCACAGGGTTGTCACAAAATTTCAGAAAGCTCCATTCATTGAAGGGTTAAATTTTATTATCAGTGCAGTTACTCTCCATACATTTCTCTTATTGACAAATGTCTGGTATTCCTACAGAATTCTGAGATATTGATATAGTCAAGCCTGCAAATAGTGTGTCTGTCATTTGCTAAATTAATTAGAAAATTGACCCCATTAATAGGAGATTTTGATGTCGACAAGCCTGCAAATAGTGTGTCTGTCATTTGCAGAATGAGGTACACAGAGGGTGAATTTAGTGACACTATCATGCACAGTGGGCTAGCATCACCAAATTCACCCTCTGGGAACCTCATTCTGCTTAGGCTTCAACTGCTACGGGAGATCAGCTTAAAGTTCCCCAGTTGAAGTTGCTGATGTTCACACATTAGTCACTGCGGTTATGCATTTTATCTTCTGAAAATTAGGAGATATAGAAAAGGAAAAAGTAACTAAAATAATGTTAATTTGAGACCATAGATACTTCCCAGAAGATGAGGCCTAAGCAGAATGAGATCCCCAGAGGGTTAATTTGGTGTTGCTAACCCTCTGGGGGACCTCATTCTGCAAATGACAGACACACTAATCACTGGCTTGGATATAGTTGAATAAGTTTGAAGTTAGAAGTTATCAGATCTAAACCTGTTTATTATCAGGGGTTGTTCTAAGGCAGGTTTGAATTCGTATTGACGAGTTCTGAAAAGGAGAATTTAAAATTAAGCTTGGGATGAATAATAAATTTAGTAAACTGCAAAAATAAATGATTCTAAGAAAATAATTTCTCGACATTTTTTAAATTGTGCAGTGCATAAAGTAGTGTACACTTCCGACAGAGTCCATTGCATATGTTACGTTGTCTGTGTTAAACTGTTGACACAGGTGCGTACATTGTGTTAAAATGCAGAGCTTCCGATTAATAATTGCAGCTAATAGCTTTGTTATTGGAATAAATGCAATATTGTAATTAAGTCTATCTGTAATAAATTAATTTTATGATGATGTAAAATCCCAACAACTAACACTTTATTGACATAAATACAAGTCGATTTTCCTTCACGTTGAAGACAGCCGCCATTGACAACAAGAAACATCATGATGCATGCCATATAAGGTATGCATTAAGCCTTGGGTTGTATTGAACAATAGAATCTCTTCGTGGCATGACACATCGCAGCCATCTGAATGCCTTAGTGTAATCTCCAATTTCAATGCAACGGATGCAACAGACTCGTCTGAACGCTACTTAAAATGAATTCTCATATGCAATCAGTCAATATAGTTGTTTGGAAATTCTGTGTTCAGTTCTTTTAACCCAGTTTTAACCCTTTCATGACATGTGCAAGCTGGTGCAGTATTAGAGACCCTGTGCCAGTGCATTCTCTTATATATGCAAGTACCCATAGCGAGCCTCTTATTTATAAGAGAATGCACAGGCTTAGAAGGTCAAGGAAAATATTGTTAGGCCAATGCATTCTCTTATATATGCGAGACTCCCATAGGGAGCCTTGCCCATTTAAGAGTATGCGCTGGCTTACAAGATCAAGGTAAATATTGTTAGGCCATTGCATTCTCTTATACGGTATATGTGAGGCGCCCTATGGACAACTCGCATATATAAGATAATGCTTTGGCACAGGTTTTTTGCAAAAATTCAGGAAGCTCCAGTCATGAAAGGGTAAACAGAAGATTTACCTGCAATCAGGTCAATTTATCGTGCGCTCATGTAATGGGCAGACATAAATTTATAACAATTGAATTATAATTGCGCTATTCAGGACAATCTGGTTGAATCCGGACCAAATGGCCTTGACCTTGGTACAGGAATCTATTTATTTGTAAGGATGTTCATCTTTAAGTTTGTTGAACTTTTTATCTGAACTTACTACAATAAATGAACTGAAACCCATAGGGTGTTTTCTTGAAAATGATCTTCTCTAGAAACGAAGAATAGACTATTATACCGGTACACTTTTAGAACTGTATGGGAGAATCCATTCAGGTATGAATGGGTTTATGAATACTCTTCACTCAATATATCACCAAGTCTGGCTCATGCTGAATTCAAATAATATTGTTAACCCTTTCAGTGCCAAGTCCGATTTTTGTATCAACCCATATTTCCTTGATCATTTTTCAAATTTATTGATTATAATAATGTGATACATTGATGGAAAGAGCTCTAAGAGCTCTAAGATACAAAAATCGGACTTGGCACTGAAAGGGTTAAATATAACCATAATAGTTGAATATCGCTGTACAAAACTCAGTTTAACTCTCATTTTAAAGACATGGATGGTCTTGGTTGTGGGTTATAATTTAGAAATATAAGTATTAAGTTACCAAATTATGAAAATTTCCTCAGACTAAACTAATAGTATAGTGTAATGATAGTATGAATGGGGTCCACAAAAAAACTTGTGCGAGCCGAGCCTTTGTTTATATACAGCACATAAAGGATGTACGATAATCAAAACACTCAACACCTTGGTGATTTTATTGGGAGATTGATTCACAGTGACCCATTCAACACCGAAATGTTGAGTGGCAAGGATTACCGAGCGCCATTGGGAACCTTGATTATGCAATGTGTCGTCTGCCAATTTGGGGATATAGAGAAACTAAACTAAAAAAGAAATAGAATCTATGTGAAGAAGTTTCTATAGAAATTCAATAATGTAAAAGAAACTTTCCAGAGGAGATGAGGCCTAAGCCGAATGAGGTCACCAGAGTGTGAATTTAGTGATGCTAGCTGGCTATGCGGATAGCGTCACTAAATTTACCCTCTGGGGACCTCATTCTGCAAATGACAGACACTATAATCAGGCTTGGGCATATTCAACTATAGTAGTTAAATTTAACTACATGTATAATAGTTGAAATCAGGATTTGCCAGACCTGATCACTGCATAAACACAATTTCTAAAGATATAAATATAATCATTTGTTTGTCTGAATGATGCTAGAGATATTTATAGTAATGCCCTAAATATAATCGACTCCTTAACCACGGCAGAATTATGGGTAACTTTTCAGGATTTAGTCGGAAATATGGCTTGTTGCCATTCATCGGAAAGCTCTCAGTAACCACAGCAGAATTATGGGTAACATTTCAGGATTTAGTCGGAAATATGACTTGTTGCCATTCATCGGAAAGCTCTCACTGAGAGCTTTCCAATGAATGGCAACAAGCCATATTTCCGACTAAATCCTGAAAAGTTACCCATAATTCTGCTGTGGTTAAGGAGTCGATTATTTAGGTCATTACTGTAATTCTGACAGGCCTGAGAATATGGTGCTGGACATTTGCAGAATGAGGTCCTATGAGGGTGAATTTAGTGATGGTACCCCGCACAGCACTCATTGACGAGTAATTCCCTTAGTAATTTTAGCTCAGATCTGAACATTTCCCACCAATGAATATGAATCCTTCAGCACTTGTATTAATTTTTCATCTGACTGTCGTCTGCTAGTTTATCCCGAATACCCTTCCAAATGAACAATAGACATTTCCAATGTATACTTTTGTTACTAAATGGGAGAATTAATTAAAGAACGACACAAGTGTGCTAATGAATGAGAATCGCTACATATGTGATGAGATTTATTAAACTATATGATATTTTAGAACCTAAATGGAGAAGGCCAGATTGTACAACTTTCCAGTTCTTAAAGGGGTACTGAACACTAAATCCGGCCATTTATGGGACCATCTCCTTTTATACTCAACAGAATATATGCAACAAATGAATGAATTTGAACCATGGATTAGTGTAATATACACTCATGTACTCTTATGATCCATGCAAACAACATGGTAATTATAATGAAAATGTATTTATGACTCCAGTCATAAATTCATTTTCATTATAATTACAATGTTATTTGTATTGTTCATACAGTAAATGAGCGTATTTTGCACTCATCCATGGCTCAAATTCATTCATTTGTTGCATATATTCTGTTGAGTATAAAAGGAGATGGTCCCGGATTTAGTGTACAGTACCCCTTTAATCTCATTAATGATGTAGTCAGGGTCTCAAACCTTCAGTTACAACAACAACATACAAAATATTAATTAACCCTTTCTACACTAAATACTCATAGACGAGTAGTTCCCTTAGGAAACGTTGACATAATAAGTTCAACAAACGACATATGGTCATTTGTTGAACTTATTATCTGAACATTACCCACCAATGACTTTGAATACTTCAGCACTTGTATTATATTTTCATCTGGCTGTCGTCTGCTAATTTATCCTGAACACCCCTACAAATAAACAATAGACATTTACAATGTTATTTGATATTTTATTGGATAAATTGGACTTAATGCCACTGTAATAGTAATGTTTATTTAACAATGGATTTGAAATATGACATCTTGTTATTGTAGAGTTAATAATAATGAAAATAAGAACAAAGTAGATCTATTTTTAGCTCAACTTTACTGTGTAAAGTTTGAGCTATTGCCGTGTGTTGGCATCCGTTCGTCCATCCGTCTAAAATTTTATTTGGCTCATGCTACAGGCCACATCCCTCATCTGATCATCACCAAACTTCATATGGATCGTCACGATGACCTCTAGATGGGAGCCATCAATTTTTTCCGAAATTTGTTAAAAAACATTGCCGCCAGTAGCCATTTTGGATTTTACTCTTTGTATGACTAAATAATTTGGCACACTCTACAGACCACATCCCTCATCCGATCATCACCAAACTTTATATGGAACTTCATGGTGAATTCTAAATGGGAGCCATCAATTTTTTCTTAAATCCGTAGAAAAACATGGCTGCCAGTGGCCATCTTGGATTTTACTCTTTGCATGACTAAATCCTTCGGCACACCCTACAGGCCACATTCCTCATCTGATCATCACCAAACTCGATGTGGATTTTCGGGGGGACCGTTAGATGGGAGCAATCGATTATTGCCTAAATTTGTTAAAAACATAGCTGCTGGCAGTCATCTTGGAATCCATCTGCACACCCTGCAGCCTAGTCCAAGTCTTCTCGTACTAAAACCGGCTAAGATATTGGGATGGAGGTGCCGGTATTTAGTCCGAGTTCGTCCCGTATAGTCTCTTATGACACGACTTACGCCCAGGATCTGTGGCGGGAATCTGTGGTGTATTTTACTCGATTAACCTAGCAAATCAATACGTGATGCTATATACATCGGAAAGGGTGACATCTTATGGTCACAATGGTGTATAATAATCTAACTTTAATGTTAAATTACACATAGAATATTCCGGTTGATTGCCACAAACATCGCTTTGTTTCTCTGTTTGTTTACGTTTTAACTGAAAGCCGAATTGTTCCGAATAACTTCGGCATGGGTATTCTAGTTTCCGTTTCTATATATAGCGCGGGGTTTTCCGAACAAAATGGCGAAAACCGATCGCCCCAAAGTCCAGTTTCCTATGTGCTTTGAGAACAATTCCCGCACTAAAAACTTAATGACATAATGGAGGATCAGAACGGTAGTTTTGTTGACAATTTTCGCAAGCAACTTGTCAAAATTGGAGCAAATTAGAACTCTTACGTCTGACTTGCCATGCGTGTGATGTGCATTTTGACTTGTGTGTTGATAAAATAATCGGAGAACCGAATCACACAGTTTCGAAATATAGTTCTTCCGTTTCAGTGGGACTTTTCAAACTTAAGGTTCAAAATTTATACAAATTTTGTTTGATTTTTTGTGTGCTTAACAAGAGCAGTATATTGCCCTGTTCGCTTAGTATATATCTTAATTTCGCGGAAGTCCACCAAATGTGGGTGAAATGTAGCACCATATAAGGCATATTATTTATTCTAATGCTCGTTGTGTTTACACTGTTTTAAACTTTGGGAGGGTTGTAATTCCCGTAATTTATTTAATGTATTACATTTATATCTCCAATGTTTAATTAATCTATTTATTTTTTATTTATTGACACACATAATTACGATTACAATGGAGAATTCATCGTAATTTGCGTTGTTAGTCCAAAATCTACGGAATATTTTCAACGGAAAATGCCAAACACAGTTCGCGAGGTCAACTGAGTTCGCATACTTTAAAAAAATTGTAAACATTGCGATAAATGTCTCTTTTCGCATTAAATTACCGCTTTCAATTCACAACTGATGTGGATTTCAGATCAAATAGCATGTCTTCTGTTGAAAATATCCATTTATTGTCGCAATTGTGATATTTTATTTCATATAATTGTGGTTTTATTTGAGCGGGTCAATAACGCTTAAGTCGTGTCATAGGAGACTATACGGGACGAACTCGGTCTAAATACCGGCACCTCCATCCCAATATCTTAGCCGGTTTTAGTACGAGAAGACTTGGACTACCTGCAACCCACATTTATTGGTGAAATGTCTGAAATGAAAATAATTTCATCTGCACAATACAAGACATTTACTGTAACTTTTTGGCTTTCCTTTTTCTTCATCATTCTATTCTTTGCTAAGCAAAAAATAAACTCCTTACAAAGTTGAGCTACAGTGTGATTGACACTTTCATTGGTACTCTCCAAATGTTTTCGTGTTTTTAGTGTTGAGATCTGGATTTATACAAATTATGTTGTTGTTGTAATTTTGGACCAAAAGAGACCGACCATCTTAAAGTTTACTGATAAAATTTCTTATGTAATACTTGCATTAATCCTACAGTATTTCAAATGATTATTTTGCTCCCTCAACCTTTTTCAGTATTTCAACACTTTCAAATTAATTTTTTTTCCCCTTTCTCTGTGTGATATGTAAATGTTTATGACTGAATATCTTGAATGTGATTTCTTATGTGTCTTTATCCGTACTATCTCTTATCTGTCTTTACCCCTGGTATCTCTTATCGGGTTCATGCTGTCCTGGGCCAAATATGCCAATGGCCAATTTTTTTTTTAAATGGCAACAAAAAAATCTTTTGGCCACATTTTTCTTTGCCGCCAAAACAAAAATCAGTATTGGCCAAAAAATTGGTCAAAATATTTATCGGCCCAGCGACTGAACACTGATCTCTTTATTATCTCTTTACCCCTGGTATTTTTTATTTGTCTTTACCGATGGTGTCTCTTATTTGTCTTCTGTCCTAGTCTTTGTTCACCCACAGAGATCACACAAGTTATGTATGTTTTAATAAATACTACAGTAATGCCCTAAATAATCGACTCCTTAACCACAACATAATTATGGGTAATTTTTCAGGATTTAGTCAGAAATATGGCTTGTTGCCATTCATCAGAAAGCTCTCACTGAGTGCTTTCCGATGAATGGCAACAAGCCATATTTCCGACTAAATCCTGAAAAATTACCCATAATTCTGATGTGTTAAGGAGTCGATTATTTAGGGCATTACTGTATATGCACAGAGATTAATTGGCCAATTATTAGGGTAATTTCATATTTTTTCAAGACCATAAATTACCTTAATTGTGATAAATGACTGTCGAGGGGATGTCAGGAGTTGGAATTGTTCATATGTATTTATTGGCCTAATGTTGTATGCTTGCATACCATATCTTTCATACAATTTGAAGAATAAATAACATAATTACAAATGATTGGATTTATACAGTAAATGATTATGCATTCCTCACCAAATTCCAGCTGCCGTATAATAATCAAAGGCGACGAATATCATCTGTCTTCTATATATTTTTCTGTCTATATACTGGTACCTGATTATTGTCAAGATACTATTAAAATGTGTTACAGTAATGCCCTAAGTAATCGACTCCTTAACCAGAGCAGAATTATGGGCAACTTTTCAGGATTTAGTCGGAAATATGGCTTGTTGCCATTCATCGGAAAGCTCTCACCGAGAGCTTTCCGATGAATGGCAACAAGCCATATTTCCAACTATATCCTGAAAATTTACCCAAAATTCTGCTCTGATTAAGGAGTTGATTACTTAGGGCATTACTGTATGTCTAATCATATGATATAATTATATATATGGGTGTGTGGAAGGGAATTTTGATGTTTCTGCTCTTGTCAATTTGAAATCAGATGAAATGACATTATCGATTCGCCTGTGACGAAAATTGTCGCTAATCATGTGATGCAAGTAGTCCATGCAATTAATCACCGAATTGACCCATCCCAATCGACTACCAATGCAGTCATTAATAACGCGATTTTTAATTAAAAGACACCAAACTACTGCGAGAATAATCAGCATCTTCAGTAATTATTTTTTTCCCATTTATTCATTTATAGGGATGTTCAGGTTCTTTGGACCACATTATAAAATATCTGTTTCTCCCGACCTTACCCAAGAATTAAAGATGGATTATCTCTTTAAATAACAAATTTTGATATAGTTGCGCGGGTATAAAATAATAAATATGAACTGAAGACCCCTGGCCGGAAAGGCTTCTATCAATTAATATTGATTTTATTTCGAATATTTTATTGGGCCCGTTTATTTGTCTATTTTTAGAACAGACCATTCAGGTGATACCATATAGCGATATAGAGCATTAGGCTGTTCCTATGGCTACGTACCGAACGTCAAATGTCCCAGATTGATTGGGTGTATTGTTTTATTCCACAGTTATAAGCGATAATGAGTATAATTAATGTTTATTTGTGACAAAATTACACATAAAATTTCTGGTCTCTGCTGTTCGTTAGCTAAACAACCATACCTTTTTAGACCAGAAAATATTCAAAATAAAATTAATATTAATCGATAGAAGCATTTCCGGACAGGAGTCTTCGATTCAGATCTAATATTTTATACCCCGGTAACTATATAATATACATGTTATACCCCGGTAACTATATGATATACATGTTTACAAAGAGATAATCCACCTTAAACTAATGAGTAGCAGGCCTCAAAATATGGTGATGGACATTTGCAAATGAGGTCCCCAGTGGGCGAATTTAGTGACGCTACCCCACGCAGCGGACCAACATAACCAAATTCATCCTCTGGGGGCCTTATTCTGCATGGCCTCATCTGCATGGCAGACCTAGACAAATTTAAGTGATGTGCACCCATTTGGTACCTCGATTATGCATTGTGTCGTCTGCCAATTTGGGGATATAGAGAAACTAACTAAAATAGAAAAGATTCTTTCTAAAGAAACTCAAAAACTAGTTAATTTGATAATAAAGATAATTTCCAGAGGAGATGAGGCCTAATCAGAATGAGGCCCCCAGAGGGTGTATTTAGTCATACTAGCCTGCTGTGTAGGGTAGCGTCATTAAATTTACCCTCTGGGGACCTCATTCTGCAATTGACCAGCACCATATTTTGAGTCCTGATGAGTATAGGTAGGTCATTATATTTTGTGAGTTACATGTAATCACTGGACTGGATCAGTTTAATAACTTTTGAGATAAAAAATATCACACAAAAATTTATGGATATATGTCTTTCATATTATATTTCAAGCGATACTAAATAAAAAAAGGTGTTTAATACATTTTAATTATTCCTGCTTCCTGTTTATATTCCTGATTGAAAATAAAAAAAAAGAATCTCTGGGAAGCCAATACAATAGTTTGATTAAAAATTGTTTTAAATACCTGTACTCTGGCAGGCCAATACAATATGTTGAGTAGGGAGTTTTTGAGGGTAGGTATATGTAAGGTACAGTAATTCGCTAAATAATCCTGAAAAATTACCCATAATTCTGCTGTGGTTAAGGAGTCGATTATTTAGGGCATTACTGTAGGAAGGTTTTTGAGGGTTTAAAAGATCAGGGTAAACAAAGCATATTTTCTTATCAACTTATTTCCTGAACAACCCTTCAAATGAGAATCCATAGTATGTTTCTCTGCCTGCGTATTTTATTTAAACACCCACCAGCAAATGAAGAATTAGATCATTCCAATGTGAATCATGAAATTCCATTGTAAATTTCATCTTAGCCCTTCCATGAATGGAGCTTCCTGAAATTTTGTGAAAACCCTGTGATAATGTATTCTCTTATATATGTGAGTCTCCAAGAGGGAGCCTCGCTTATAAAAGAGAATATATTGGCCTAATAATTTTTACCATGACCTTGTAAGCCAGTAAATTCTCTTATATATGCGAGGCACCCTATGGGAGACTCAAGTAAAGAATGCACTGGCACACAATCTTTAATGCTGCACTAGCGCAGCTCCCGTCATGAAAGGGTTAATATATCACTTACATACAATTGAATCTATTATATTATATATTGTTCAACACAGCTTATTGTAACAAAAACATCCTCTGTATCCCTGAATGTAAATGTGTTCAATGCAACTTATTGTTTATGAACAGTCTATTTATAAGCATATATATCATCTTGTTATGTTGTTGACAAATAGATTGTCACCAGAAATCCCGGTAATCAGTTGTACCAAAGCATATAGGAAAGCAGTAATGTTAGGTATTTTATACTTTATCACTTGGTTTACAGATTTCCCTACCCAAATAAAATCTGTTTATAAAAAAAATAAAAATTTAGATTATCCATTTTTAATTCCGCAATGTAACATTATCCAGACAGTTGAGTTGATAGGAATTGGGGATAGGAATATTAATCTGGACATATACAGAAATATAAATTAAAAAAGAAGTTTATGTTTGAATAAAATATACAACATAATTGATTGAATAGCGAAGCCTCCCGGTGATGTTTATGGTCTCCCATTGCAATTGCGGCCTGAGCAGAATGAGGTTCCCAGAGGGTGAATTTGGTGATGATAGCCCACCATGCGGGATAGCGTCACAAAATTCACCCTCTTTGGACCTCATCCTGCAAATGACAGACACATTATTTGCAGGATTTTCGACATTAAAATCTCCTATTAATGGGCTCATGGGTCCGATCTAATTATTTTCTGGTATAGAACATGCACGGATAATGGTTTTATGGTGTCTAATCAGAGAGGACATCTTTAAGTGCCTCATGCCCATCACAATTCACCTCAACACAAGAGCCGTACCCAATTAACCTGTTCTTTATTAATTACTCACTCACATGAGGTTTCCATTATAGGAAATGTTCAGATAATAAGGCCATGTGTTGAACTCATTATCTGACCATTTCCTATCAATTTTTATGAATCCATCTGCACTTTTAACAACTGATCATTTTCTGTTGTCTGCTTATATTTCCTGATTCCCCCAGATAAATAATAGACCATTCCAATGCATACTTTTAATAACTGAAGGGAGAAAGCATTTAGTGAAAAAGGGGTAACCCCCATGCACCATGTAACCCCAATGCAATTTGTCCATAATTAACCTCAGCCAACCGCGTTCCCAATTAACCTCACTGCACCGATCCCTTCACCTTTAACCTTTGATGCACAATGCCATTCTCATTTGACCTTGACGCACCATTACTTCTGCACGT
Source organism: Siphonodentalium dalli (assembly GCA_032622095.1). NCBI lineage: Eukaryota > Metazoa > Mollusca > Scaphopoda > Gadilida > Siphonodentaliidae > Siphonodentalium > Siphonodentalium dalli. Next base: position 96,695,926 of record CP136067.1, read on the forward strand.
TAATTGATGTATTGATGTGAGCAATCCATATTGGTTGTGTTATGAATACATGTGCTACTCGCTTCGTCCATATTTGTGCATTGTTTATTATAGTTGACGCAGGGGGTTGATCTCGGTTAACCATTATTATTGTAATCGAAGGTACATCGGCTAAAATGATACTACTTTAACCCTTTCTACACTAAATTATCATTGATGAGTAGTTACCTTATTAACCCTTTCTATACTAAAGCATCATTGAGAGGTATAGCTATCCCTCAGGAAATGTTGACAATTAGTTTAACCATTGCTATACTAAAAACTCATTGATGATTAGTTTATAATCTTAGGAAATGTTCAGATAATAAGTTCAACAAACAACCATAGGTCATTTGTTGAACTTATTATTTAAACATTTCCCACCATAGTCCAATAAAAACGTAAAGGTAAACATTGGAAAAGTTCAAATCATTGAAAAAAAATATTCTGAAAAAGATTTTTAGACTTAAATATTTGAATTACCAATGTAATCAGTGATGTTTGTTGACAAATCACTATACCAAGATGTTTACAAATAAATTAAATCAAACATCCGAAATATCATTATTGAATAATTATTTATAGTCATGATGAGAACAAAGTAAAATTATATATGCAAAATTATTGCCATGATTGTTAAATATATCCCCTCTGAATCATCAAAACAAAACAGATTTCATAAATATAATAATGCTTTATTCTCTGTTAAAAATAACCTGTTACCGAGAAATGTAAAGTATATATGAAAGATGAAGAGAAGGAAGAAAATACTTTATATACACAATACAATGATCTCCCGATTGCCATGATGCCTGTTCATTGTCATTATTATCATCATCAGCAGCAGCAGCATCGTCGTGGTCATCATCATCCATCAGAATCATCACCATACAGTAATGCTCTAATTAATCGACCTCTTAACCAAAGCAGAATTATGGGTAACTTTTCAGGATTTAGTCGGAAATATGGCTTGTTGGCTTTCCGATGAATGGCAACAAGCCATATTTCCGACTAAATCCTGAAAAGTTACCCATAAACCTGCTTTGGTTAAGAGGTCCATTAATTAGAGCATTACTGTGTACACATCTTTACATCTAACATCAATACAACCGTAATAAATGAAACACCAAAACAAAAACCCAGCACCATCATGGAACATTGAACACATCTTTTTAATGAACTACTCTAACCTGTTTTAACCCTTCCATCACTGGAGCTTCCTGAAATTTTGCGAAAACCCTGTGCCAATGCATTCTCTTATATATGTGAGTCTCCCATAGGGAGCCTCCCATATATAAGAGAATAAATTGGCCTAACAATATTTACCATGACCTTGTAAGCCAGTATATGCGAGGTTCCCTATGGGAAGACTCACATATATAAGAGAATGCACTGGCACAGGATCTTTTAAGGGGGACTGAACCATAAATCAGGCCATTTATGGGACCATCTCCTTTTACACTAAACAGAATATGTGCAACAAATGAATGAATTTTAGCCATGGATTAGTGCAAAATACACTCATGTGCTCTATGGACGATGCAGACAACATGGCAATTATAATGATGTGAATTTATGATTTCAGCTATTTATTCATTTTCATTATAATTACCATGTTGTTTGCATCGTTTTTCATGGAGCACATGAGTGTATTTTGCACTAATCCATGGCTCAAATTAATTCATTTGTTGCATATATTCTGCTGAGTATTAAAGATGGCCCCTTAAATGGCCGGATTTAGTGTACAGTACTCCTTTATTGCTGCTCCCGTCATGATAGGGTTAACCCTTTACCCAACAGAAGGGCCCTGTGCCAATGCATTCTCTTATATATGCGAGTCGACCATAGGTCGCCTCGCATATATAAGAGAATGCATTGGCTTAACACATTAAAAATTATAAAATTATTAAAGAATGTAAGAAAAAATGATAAAAAGTATTAAAAAAAAGATTTTTTTTAGGCCAATGCATTCTCTTATATATGCGAGGCGATCTATGGTCGACTTGCATATATAAGAGAATGCATTGGCACAGGGCATAACTGTAACTATCACAATGTGGTCAAGGAGCCGGTTCCAATGATATCCATATTTGTATGGTTCTATTGAGACAGACCGAAGATTTATTTGGCCGGTTTTGGCCGTTTTGTTGGGTAAAGGGTTAAGTGGGGTGATTCAATTGACAATTTCAAGGTCCTGCATTGCCTTGAAGGCTCAGAAGTCTAAACCCTGATCAACCCCCGTCAGAAATTATTAAGAAAGGTGCGATGTTTTGGATTTTATACATGTATGTGAATTGTTTGTTGGTTAGTGAGATTTTGAGGCAGATAGCCTGCTATACAGCTTTGTACTGACCTATTGTAGTTATTCATAAACAATGTGTTCTTGTTGGTATTAAACCATGTTTCAGTAAAACAATTGTTTTCATTATTTTAGCTCAAACTTTGAACCACAAATAAATGGTGGAGTTATTCATAAACCATGTTTCTGTATTGTTACAGACTTTTAGTATTTTTAGTACATGTAGCAGTTATGGCCTTGTTGACTTAGAATTTGCCAATTATTTTCGTTTTGAGTGATAGTTTTAGTTATCAGATTGTTTTCAAATTTGGTATATGGATTACTCCTATGAAAATACAGTTCAAGTTCGATTTTGGGTAGCAGCCACCTATTTTAACCTGAGTTATGGTCCTTTTTAACTTACAATTTGACGATTATATTGGTCTTGGGGTGATAGCTTTAGTTATAGTTATCAGTTTGTTTTCAAGTTTGGCATATGGATTACTCGTTATGGCCCTTTGTTGAAATTACCAAGGGCATATTTTGCTACGCCCTGGCAATGCTTTTTAGCTCACCTGAGACGAAGTCTCCGGTGGAGCTATAGTCATCACTCCTCGTCCGTCCGTCCATCCGTCAACAATTCTTTGAGCATCTTCTCCTCTGGAACCATTAACCCAAATGGGTTCATATTTGGTGTGGATGTTCCCTAGGTGACTCTCATTCAGATTTGTTCAAATGAGGTCACTGGGTCAAATAGTTGTGAAGCTAGGACCATAACTCTTTTCCACCATAGTAAGTCTTAAAACGACTTCTTCTCAAATTCCATCGGGCCAAATGGGTTCATATTTGGTATGAAGGGTCCTTGGGTGACTTTTGTTCAAATGAGGTCACTATGTCGAATGTGGCCAGTGACTTAACACAAAAAACAAAACAAAACAAATTTTTTTTTAGATTCAACTCCTTGCTCAATTTAATAAAAACAAAAACAAAAACATATTAAAAACAAAACAAATTCTAATAATTTTTTTTTTTTTTTATAAGAAAATTTAATATTTTATTTTAAATTAAATTTTGAAAAACTAACCACATTATAAGATCCGCCAGAGTACATCAACTCATCCCACAAAATTTAGTTGAAATCAGTCCAGGGGTCTGGCAGAAAAATCACAAATGGACAGATTGTTACCTGTTGCCAATTGACGGGTCAAACTAAGTATATGAACTCTGTTACAAATGCTATCACATTCCTAAGGCCACAATGTTATCTCAAGCGCTTGTCTGCCTGCCATCAGAGATACTATATATCTCTGCTGCCATGCTATAATGTCTACTGTGTATGAAATGGGACCTTATCTTAGCTGACAGCTGTTGATAAACAAATCACAGATAATGTTTATTTGTGTCATTCATTTCAATTTAAATTATATTAATTCCCATGTGCTGTATGCTAGGCAAGTGTTATATTATATTTATCTAGGCTATTAACTTCTTTTCATCTGTGATAATGATGTGTGATATTTATGATTTCAAGGAACAATTATCAGAGATCAATGAATCTCATAGATTGGTATTTACATCTGGTTCAAATAGGGGCAAGATAGGAGATTTGAAACTCCTGCACCCACCCTGTCTATGCTATGAATTCATGTTTGGTACTCATAATTTTGATATAAACTGGTATTATCAGTAAGGTTTTGATAAATTTCCAACAGTTGGAGATCTTTTGTTCAGATAGGGTCAAATAGGGGAAAGGCCAGGGGCATACTTTCCCTCTATAGTAACCCTTGAAAAGTCTTCTTTGAAAGAATCGCCAGGTCTATTTTAATAGCTCACATTTAATATTGAGGCTCCTTTGGTAATTCATGATATGTCTTTGCAAGAACCAAATGCCCTACATGTCTTTTGCTTATATTTGGTACTAGCAGGGTTACCCGGCGTTGCCCAGGTTAATGTATGCTGTGGGTATTTGTTGGGAATAGAGAATGCTCTTGCTTAAAGTGTTATACGTTTTCTCATAAATTGTATATTCAAATAGCATCACAAAACATGATTATTACAGTCATGGAATATAAGTAGTGGCTCACCTTGTCAATTGTCATTCTGTTTATCGCGATTAATCCGTTCCACCAATATGAAGTATTTATTTATTTACAACTGCGTATACATTAGACGTTATAATATGATACATGAACATCATATACACATTAGTTCGATAAAATATGATAATTGGGTTTTACATATTGAGATGTATCAATCAATCTAGTGGGTTGGACTAAGATCTCGATGGTGCTATATATTCTTAGTTTTAAACGAAATGTTGCTGCGCAAATATATCAGCTACATGTGCCAGGCACAGAGCGAGATTTTGAGTTGTTTATGTCTGTCGATGAGTCTGTTCTAAAACTCTTGTCAGATGTCAGTATTGGTAGAATCCTGAAAAGTCTTGTGCTACTAACTGCATTTTCTTGTATATCAGAAGAAACTATATTTGACTGCACAATGTGACCACTATTTTTGAACAGGCCTTCCATATCTCTTGACAAATTGTAACTTTTTGTGGAAACTGTATTGAATGGAACAGACTAAATTTTGTTATTATATCTATGCAATCCTCTGACGGTTCGAAGTCTCTCAGTTTGCACGAATATATGTATCTCTTCAATAGAATGATAAATATACGTTTAATGCTTGTTCTAGTTATCTCTTTTTGCTAGCTCATTGTGTGAATGCCTTGATTGCCATTCCCATAAATATGACTGTTGAGAAGATATAATTGTTCAAGTGACTTATGTGGGTCACCATATGTCGGGATTGTGAAATGTGAACGCCCAACTACTTAAAATGATATGGAGATGGCCTGGTGACTGTATATAACTTATATGTGGATATCGGCGAATAGCAATCTTATCAATGATAGTGCATATCCGCTCGCCATCCGTGACGCAAACGACACCAAATGTGATTTAATTCATGGTATATCGTTAGAGAAAAACGTGTATGAATTTGGAATTTGGTTTATTAAATCAATTGTTGATGCAACGCTGACTCGAACAACGCCATATTGCGAAGGTGATTATGTATTCGTTTGGTGGAAATCGGCGACAAAACTATTTCACCATATTTTTTAAATTTCCCCTCCCACCAACAGCATCATTTTAGAAAATTTTAACACACACCATTATCTTCCTTGTAAAAAGTTACCCCTCTTAGAACGCCTTGGTGCCATCTCGATTGTACCGTGTGAAGTTATATATAGAACGCACAGACAGACAAAAAGACAGACAGACAGCACGATTTTATTTCTTGTATCATTTGAGAAGAACGTGTCTGAATTTGATGGTAATTGGTACTAAAAATATTTTGTATCAGTTTTGGTGCTCCCGTCCCTATTTCGGACTCAAGCTACACACACTAAGACTCATTAGAGATTAGAGATGCATATATATGAAATTGGTGAAAATTGGCGAGTATACAAATTCGTATCAAATTTAAGGTCCCGATATATCTCACCCATAGGACACCAATTTGGTGTATCTAAACCACACGATAAGATTCCTCGTATCACGGAGAAGAATATGTATCAATCTGGTGGAAATCGGCACTAAACATATCGATATAATTTTTTGTGTCCCTCTCATCTCTATACACCAGACTCGAATGGCCCCACTTGTGACATCCTTAAACCACACGATTACACTCCTGATATCATGGAGATGATTGTTTATAAGTTTGGTGATAATCAGCGACTAAACAATTTTTTTTATCAAATTTGGTGCCAATCCCTCCCCTCTCCATCTCTCACCCAAACAGCACCACTATGGCGTCTTTAAATCACGATTAGATTCCTCGTATCATGGATAAGAACGTGTATCAATTTGGTGGAAATTGGCGCTAAAAAATTGTGCACAATTTTTGTGCCCCTGTCCCTTTCAATGCAACCCTGACTCGAATGAGGCCACACCTCGACTCCTCATACCATGGGGATGATTTTGTATAAGTGTGGTGGCAATCGGCGACTTATTATCAAATTTAGTGCCCACCCCTCCCAATCTCTCATCCAAAAACAACAATTTGGCGTTGTTAAATCGCACAATTAGATTCCTTGTATCATGAAGAATAATATATATCAATTTGGTGGAAATCGGCGCTAAAATTAGTTTTATCAATTTTGGTGCCCCTCTCCCCTTCTGTTCATCCCTGACTCAAACGACGCCACTTTTGACATATTTAAACCACACCGTTGGATTCTTCATATCATGGGGATGATTATATGTAAGTTTCGTGGCAATCGGCGACAGAAAAAAAATCTGCCCCCCCCCTTCCGGGCACCCCTGACGCGAACGGCGCGACTTTTGCCATATTTAAACCACGCCATTAGATTCCTCATATTATGGGGTTGATTATATATAAGTTTGGTGGCAATCGGCGACAATTTTTTTTTCTGCCCCTCCCCCTTTTCTGCCCCTGACAACAACGGCGTCACTTTATAAAATTCTAACCCCGACCATTATCTTTCTCGTGAAAAGCTACTCCTAGTAGACCCCTTTGGCATCATCAAGATGGTCCCCTGTGAATTTCTATAGAACACAGACAGACAGACAGACAGACATTCGCAAATATAGATATAGATGAAATGACCTTGGGTGACAGGAATTCAGATTTGTGAAAATGGTATCACATAATCAAATAAGGGCAGAGTAAGGGACATAACTCTCCATAGTAATTCTTAAAACGTTTTTGCAAGAATTAGTTGGCTTATTTAGCATGGAATGTTCTTGTTTGATTGGAATTCAGATTTGTTAAAATGGGGTCACCAGGTCAAGTAAGGGCCAAGCGAAAGTCCGTTTCCCTTCATAATAATTCTTTATATGCCTCCTTCACAAGAACCATCAGGTCTATTTTACTGATAATTAGTATGAAGGGTTCTTTGGTGACTGGGATTCAAATTTATTCAGATTGGGTCACCAGGTTAAAAAGGGCGGGACCAGGGACATAACTATTTGTCTCTACAGTAATTCTTAAAATGTCTTCTCAAGATAGGTTGGACTATTTAGCTTACATATAGTATGGAAGGTCCTTTGGTGACTGAGATACAGATTTGTTAAAATGAGGTCAACCTGTCAAGAAATGATGGGGCTAGTCGGGGTCTTACCACTTTTCTGTCTTAATAAATTCATTGATATATCAAACTCATTAAAACATCTACATTGGACCCACCTGACTGATTAATCTCCACATATGGTGTTTAGGGTCCATGGATAATTGGGCTTCAAGCATGTCTAAATGGTTTTTTAAATTTTGCTTGTGAGATTGGAAATTTCCAAAAATTGAGAAAGTTTGAGGTGTCGGTTGTGAAATTCCAACCGATGGAGGTGCGGAAAAGGATTTACGAACCCAGTTGGGGGGGGGACTTGTTATGAGCTGGAAGGGGGGGGGGGGGGGGGGGTGATCAGTAGTGTACAGTTGGTAATTTCAAGGTAGATATTCACCGATCTACATGCAAAAGCCTCTCTAGCCACATGTACTGTTTAGAACTACTTCTTTTAAAGTGATTATAACAAGTTATGACTGTTGTGGTCTCCAGAGTCCCAGACTTTTCAGTCTTTGCAGGTGAGCGACCCCACAGTCATTGACTGTCTTGTTTAACAGAGTTACAGCCCTTGTTTGACTTGCAATTTTTGTAATTTTTGTCTTTACGAACATTTCAGCTTGTAATTCGGGCATTGGATCATCAAATATGGTGATAGCCCAGCATGTGGGCATAAGGATACCCACATTCTACAGATTTCGTCCATAAGGATACCCACATTCTACAGATTTCGTCCATTAATTTTTAGCTCAACTTGATGAAGTCATGATGGAAGCCATCAATTTTTTCCTAAATTTGTTTTTAAAAATATGACCACCAGCAGCCATTTTGGATTTCAAATTTGAATCCATCAGCACACCCTGCATTTATAGGAGAAATGTTTCGAAAATTTACAGGCATGTTTAGGATCATCTCTAGATGGGAGCTGTCAAATTTTAGCGATTTCCGATGAAAAACATGGCAGCCATCTTAAATTTGACTCTTTGCATGACTAAATCCTTTGGCACACCCAACAGACTACAACCCTCATCTGATCGCGACCAAACTTTATATGGATCTTCGGGGTTACCTCTAGATGGGAGCAATCAAATATTTCTGAAATTCATTAAAAAACATTGCCGCCAGCAGCCATCTTGGATTTCGAATTTGAATCCATTGGGCACACGCAGCAGCCCGCATATATCGAAGAAATGTTTTGTAAATTTACAAGCATTATTAGGATCACCTCTAGATAAGAGCTATCAAATTTGAATGATTTCGATGAAAAATATGGCAGCCAGCTTGGATTTTACTCTTTGCATGACTAAATCCTTCAGCACACCCAACAGACCACATCCCTCGTCTAATCATCAGCAAATTTTATATGCATCTTCAGGGTGACCTCTAGATGGGAGCCAACAATGTTTTTCATCTTGGAATTTACTCTTTGCATGACTAAATCCTTCTGCACAACTTACAGGCAATATCCCTCATCTGATCGTCACCAAACTTTATGAGCATCTTCGGGGTGACCTCTGGATGGGAGCCAACAATGTTTTTCATAATTCGTTAAGAAACATAATAGCCATGTAAAAACAAGTAGCCATCTTGGATTTTACTCTTGTCACGACTAAAGTCATTTGGCACACCCTACATGGCACATCCCTCATTCAAACTTCATATGGTTGTTTGGAGTGACCTCCAGATGGAAGCTGTCCATTTTTTCTTCTGAAATTTGTTAAAAAAAACATCTTGGATTTCACATTTGAATCCATCGGCACACCTTGAAGCCCAAATTTATTGGAAACATGTTTGAAATGAAATTAATTTATTTACACAATGCAGTCCATTTACTGAAACTTTTTGACCTTCCTTCTATAAAATTATTAACGCCTTTCCCGAGTTGAGCTACAGTGTTATTGACACTTTCATTTTGCAATTCAAACTATTTTCGGACATATTTTTGGAAAAATTCCATCCGAAGGGGGTGCAGATGACATTTCCAGGAAATTGGGTCCCTTTCAAGAGGCGTTAAATTTTGACACCCCCCTCCTCAATCAAGGGAAAGGTTGAATTTTCAACATGGGGAAAACAAATAGCTTGATATTAACCCAATCAATAATCATTATTGTAGATTTCGCCTTTCCATATAGAATGCACCCTCCTCCGATCGTGCGGTGTGACGTGAGCTGTTTGTTTCAATACTATAATTATAGCATACACAAGCGCGTGTTGGTACTTATACCTTAGGCGCGGGTGAATGATGTCATATAAGTTGTCTATATTTTCTACAGCGATGAGCCAAATTCTGGTGGTGTGTATGTTTTTTTTGTGAAATTAACACGTGACTTCCAGTTAGCAACTGTCTGGAGATGGTTAAATTGCGGAATAGGCAGTGGACCAACGATATGAAAATAAAATTGTCAACTTAACAACTTCCGAAGAATTCCAATGAGATTTAGGCATTAGTTTCATTTAGACCAATTTCTTTAGTTAGATTAATGAAAACCAGAGAAGACAATCATGGCATGGTTCATTACGTTATGTTGGCTTTGTGGGCCAGTATCCAGACAAGATTGCACAATCCATGACAATACTTGTCATGTCTTCTCCATTGGGGCCGTTGCATGCTGTTTCATAAATTATTTTTAGTGTTGTTGCCGATAAAAAGCAAATTTGAGGTACAGTGTGTGTGGTTGCTCCACTATGCGTCATGTACAATTCATATTAGTTCTAATGGGCTCATTCTTGGTATCCATAACCCTCATCGAAATTCGAACGAACTTACTGATCAGCACGCAGACATAGCAGTTTATTTCAATATTACCACCCAGCCAGAATTCTGTACCATGTTAATATTTACATATTAATGCATCACATGAGCAGATCTGAAATCGGGTTCAAATTCAATTCAATGCACACATGTAAACAGGGCCCAAGTATGATTGTATTGTTGATCACCAGGTAATGGTACCTCCACCATTAAGCCACTACCAAATAAACTACCCGGTTTATTAAACACGAGTCCCGGTGGTTTATTCAGCCAGGTTTATTCAGCCAGGGTATCTGATTGTGACTTACATTGGTAAAAGAAAGGCTAAGGTACTAGTTCAAGGCGATCATGTACATAGTTATCATGACCAACGGGGACTGCAAATACCGTGGCCGCTATACATCTATGAAACACACCCACTGGTTTATAAAAAAAGTTCATCCCTGTGGACATGACTATTTGGCAAATATGTTTAAACATTTGTTAAACGTGATTGAATGAGACTGAAATCTCAGTAAAATAAATCTGTCATTATATATTAACTAGCTGAAACATTGAGACTCCCTTTGGGAGCCTTTATTCAGCGTCGGAAAGAGGCCTTTGTGCATTTCAAGCACATGACATATAGACCCAACTCTATATATATATAGATAATATCTGTTATGCTATATTGGACCTAAATATTGACATTGGTTCATATTAGACTTATTTGGAACTGGAACAAGTCCATAGTGGACTTGTACCAGTTATTCAGTTGGATGGCACGGCCAGTGAAAATACGTATATAAAGAGCATACATCTGGTGCTGAAATAGGCCCAAAGTGAGCTTTAATTTTTTTTTTTTAATTAACCCTTTACCCAACAAACCGGCCAAAACCGGCCAAATAAAGCTTCAACAGCCTAAAATATCTTTGGTCTGTCTCAATAGAACCATACAAATATGGATATCATTGGAACCGGCTCCTTGACCACATTGTGATAGTTACAGTTATGCCCTGTGCCAATGCATTCTCTTATATATGCGAGTCGACCATAGGTCGCCTCGCATATATAAGAGAATGCATTGGCCTAAAACAAATCTTTTTTTAACACTTTTTACCATTTTTTCTTACATTCTTTAACAATTTTATAATTTGTAATGTGTTAAGCCAATGCATTCTCTTATATATGCGAGGCGACCTATGGTCGACTCGCATATATAAGAGAATGCATTGGCACAGGGCCCTTCTGTTGGGTAAAGGGTTAAATTAAAAACTAACACCATTATTACGTCCACCAGGGTACCCTGAGTCACCACACCAAATTTGGTTGAAATCAGACCAGTGGTCTGGGAGAAAATTCCAGAGACATATATAGATTAAATGCAGTGACTCTCGATGGCAAAATCATTTACGTTAGTTTATCGCTTCCAAAATCTCGAAGTAAATATTTACAATTGGGCGTATATAGTTGTTTTCTATGGTGTGGTACGGTTATTTTTTTTTAGATTTTCGGCGACGTGAGTATAATGCTACATTCTTTCAGTTGGCTTAGTGCCTGAGTTATCAGTTTCATGCACCCGGACAAGTCTATAATGTCTATAAGTTTAAAGACCTATTATGTACTTGTTCGGGTGCGTGAAACTGATAAGTTAGTATCAAGGCGCTATGCGAACTGGAGGAATGTGCCATTCTAAAATAACATCGCCGAAAATCTGAAGCAAATCGACCGTACCACTCCATAGAAAACATCGTCTGAACTACGCTCAAATGTTTCGGGACGCATCTATCGGCGATAAACTAACGAAAATGATTTCGTCATCGAGAGTCACTGCCTTTAATTACTATATAAGAATGAAGGTGTGTGTTGTCAATTTGGATATTATATTTGTAAAAATTACCACTTTGAGTGGTATGCATACACCATTTTATATACAAACTTGAGTTTATTATCAACTCAGAAAATATGTGGGGAAAAATTGGCACACAGAGGTAATTTGACAAAGTGAGTGTCATGGGATAGGTGCCACTGACCTCAGATGACTTGAAAGAGGCACTAATAACTAGCATTAAAAAGAGTTTATTATAAACTAAAAAGATAGAGGTAACTTTCTTCGGAGAGTCATGCAGTAGGTGATGTTTACCTCAAGTGACTAATAATTATTAAATGACTTGAATGGATATGTATGATATATAAGGCCTCGAAGTGCCTCAAGTTCTGATCTCATTGCATAATAAAGATGTACATTACATTATACTATAGTCCAGTGCATTTATGAGAAAAAATTCCAAACCTGGAACTAATTGCAACAGTGTTTTTGCATGAATAAGTACATAAACCCTCCATAAACATACTTAAAATCAACGAAAATTAAAATGTCACTGACAATGTAGCTCAACTTGGAAATGGGTCATGCTACTCATTTCTGTAATCCGAATTTAAGCACTATTATTACCACTTTACTTGACGTTCTCTAGTATATTAACATAGTTTTCCAGGGCGTTAAAACACCATAATTACCAAGGTGCAAATTTTCATTAACGCCTGCTGCTCGCATCCGGTTTGGGGAAAAATGGTTTTGGACTCCACCTCGAATATGTATCCTATTTTCGTGTTATTATATATAGACAGTTCTGATTACTTGAGGAACCGCGGTCACCATGGTTATCAGAAATAAGCAATGAGAAAATAGGTTCCCAATAAACTGAATACATGTATTAAGTTTGTGAACTCTCAGTTTGGGTGAAGGCTTGCTTCTTGGACTGAGGGGTGCAAGTGGCTTAGTTCACCCGATGTGTTCAGTTCAACAGCTGTGCAGACATGCAAGTCTGCCTTGGCGTTCTTATATATTGTTTGTGATGTGGAACAAAATTGGTAAATTATTGCTTCTGTACAACTTTTAGCCTTAAATAACAGTATGTGTGAGTGGTAATAATAGTAATAACATGATATTATCGGGCGTTATGGTTTTATTAACGACCCTCCAGGAATTATTAACAGCCCTCGGGCCTATTAGCGGCCCTCTACTGCGTCTCATTCCTGTCGGGCCGTTAATAAACCATAACGCGCTCCAAAATCATGTTATTGGTATATTCATGGACCTAGGTGATAAATTTCAAGGACATTCTTCCCATATGAAAATTTGTTGTTTTCTTGTAATATTGAAAGAAACAGTGCAGGGGGTATGCTCTACGAAAATATGGCTCCAAGGTAATTATCAGATAAATTTGTTAACATGGATTTGAGAAAAGCTTGTTAAAAAATACTCAATTTCACTAAATTAAAGCACTTTTCAAGGGTGATGGGTGAAAATCAAGTGCTGTCCAAGGAAGAACATGAATTTAAGCACTTTTCAAAAAAGGCCCTAATATTCAAGTACTTCTCAATAGAGTGGGAACCCTGTCAATACTGTGTATTTAATTGCACGAATTTGTGATTTATGTAGACTATACCTCATAATTTAGTGAAGACATTTTCTGCTACAGTTGAAGTCGACAATGACGTAATCGTTTGTATTGTCCAAGGACAAGAGTTTTTTTTTATTACACACCTATTGTCATCTTTCGGCTGATTACGTTACTTCAGTCTTGTGTTAATTTCACCCAAATTCACTAGAACGATCCCCGGTATAATAATGCCCTAAATAATAGACTCCTTAACCACAACATAATTACGGGTAACCTTTCCGGATTTAGTCAGAAATATGGCTTGTTGCCATTCATTGGAAAGCTCTCTCAACAAGCCATGTGTATAATAAACCACACAGATGTGTGAAGGAGGTGAACATTATCACACTTGTATGTTATGCCAAAGGTTACAACACTTGTGCGATAATGATCACCACATTCACACACTGTGTGGTTCTGTCTAATTATTGAACATTTTGAAATCTGTATTTTGCAAAAATAAACCGATGGGCAATACATAGAGAATGACACAAGTGTGTGAACTGGTTTAACGTTATAGCACAAGTTTGTTGACGCGATCGTAAAACAAGAGCCATAGGTTCCAGTTTTACCTCGCGGCACGACAAACAAGTGTAACAATGTTAACATGTTCACAGAGCTGTGTTGTTCTATGTTTATTGCACACCAGTGTTCACGCTGGACCGAAAAATCTTCTGGCCAAAAAAGTGGCCAAATGAAATTTTTAGTGGCCAAATAAAACAAATTGGCCAAATAATATTTTTTAAATATATAACTCCGACTCTATATCGCCTCGCTGACACCATGTTTGCCATCTAATCTAGTAATGGGCTGTGTTAGTTATCATTGCTATTTTCGCCAAAATAAAACAACAGTTCTGTTGCTTATTATCGTGAGGTGTTGAATACCTATTTTTGTATTAATAACCTTCATGGTGTGAAGCCCGGTTGTTAGAATACGGGAGGCAGTTTACGACACATTACGTAACTGACATGCCATCGCAGGTACATCGAATTATAGGACAATGCATTTATGTATTTCATCTTACAGACCGCCTAATCAACAAACTATGATATAACCAGTGTAGAGATTAAGGTCTTTGACAATTAGTAATCGCCTCTGCACAACCATCACCATTGAATCAATGCTCCCCTTACAAAATAAATTTGGGTTGTCATCGTATGAAGTTTCAGAAGTACGAAACCCTGAGTGTCCAAAACCAGCGATATTTCATCGCCTCACTTCGATCTATTCAGCACTTTTTGAATTAGATATACCGGTATGTCTCCATTTGTGGTGAAAAAATGTTTTGTCCAAAAGTTTGGTCAAATGAAATTTTTTGTGGCCACTTTCGAAAAAAGTTGCTATTGGTCACCGACAGAGCGAACACTCTGAAGATTGTAGATTATAGTATAATGAAATGTAGTTTATTGCTTTATTTAATTGAAATAACTTGTGATTTATGTAGACTATACCTCATAATTTAGTGAAGACATTTCCTGTTCCAGTTGACGATGTCAATTACGTTGTCAATTTAATCGGTTTGTATTGTCCAAGGTTCAAGACATATATTTACCGTATTGAATGTTTTGAAATCTGTTACTCGAAAAACTAATCAAATGGGTGTGCAACACAAGGTAATACTGCCATATTTTAGACCTGGTGCAGCACAGGTAAAGTGTGGCAAAATTAAAATTGAAACAGTTAAAATAAATTATGAATTGTCTGCTAATGCTCCCCTCATCCTTTCTCTGGGTTTGGCACCGTTCCGTGTCATTTCTTATTTTTTACTTTGCCCCAATAAAGAGCATTATGTGTTGTTATTTGTCTGGATATGGTAAAAGATAAAGAGCATTCTTGTCATTTCTGTACGGTAATGCGGATATGATGCCATATATCAAAAGGACGTCGTACAGAGTTCAGATCCAGTCAATGTTACCTGGAGAGCCGAAATACATACCCATGGCAAATTTCATCACAATCAGTGCAGAAAAAGAGAAACATTCATTTGCATTTATATATTAATATGGAGATGTATCTAAAATGGACTCATATCATCAAGACTGAATTCCTGCTGTGCTTTTCGAATGGACCCGTATTATAAATGGACCAGATTTTGTTGTCTCAGTGGCGACAACTCTGCAGTGATGTGACATTGCAACTTTTGTCACCCAACTCTGGGAACACAATGATCAATCAAACACATTCATTCTATTTACAACAAAAGTTTTAATAACTACTTAGAAACTAACATTATATATTCTCAAAAAATCAGAAGATAAGACAAAAATTGAACTTTAAAGTTTATAAAAATAATACTATCCAAATTGTGGAACAGACTCGTAACACAAATGGATTTCATTGTAGTAAGTTTGGGATTGACCAGATCTTATCATCTCAGTGATGAAACAGCCGCAGTGATGTATGCGATTAATTTTGGAATTGACCAAATCTCATCATCTCAGTGGTGAAACAGCCGCAGTGTTGTATGTGACATCGCAATATTGTGGTCATCACATGCTCCGATTACAGCTTGGTCATTGGTCGATCCAGCCGGGGAAGCAATGTATTCCACCCCACTCTGAAAATATAAATATCAGCATATTCATGAGCAGGCCAAATAAAAAAAGTTATTTGTGTCTGAGACACCGCCGTATTGAAATAAACGGCCCACATTGGACTTTTTATTTCAGTTTTTGATATGACCAAAAAAAAAGTTAAAATATAAAAAAACAAAAACAAATAATTCAATATGTCAACGTGATAGGGAGAATTTATGACGGGTTGTAATTTCCAGGATGATACCACATAAAACAGAAATTTTTTCAGTGGTTTGGTGCAAATATTGTGGGTTTCAATGAAGACAGCTCAATATTGTGTACCCAAAGACCATATATAAAAGAATGCACACTAGTCAATTGATACATATTCACAATATCAGCATAGTTATGATCAAATACTGGAAATTATCGACATGTTTTCCAAAATGCCATTTTACATCATTCAGCATTGTAAATTCTGCTTTCAAATGCATACAGTTATGGTTGGGGCACATTGGTAAGTTCTATTATTTTGAAAATATATTTAATTTTTCCAAAAAAAGATATCCCGAACACTAACTATATCTCCTGCTTTGTACAGACTGGAGGAATGGGTTAAACTGGCCCTGACTCTTACTAAAGTTTTGATGTTGTTGAATTATAAAATAGACTGTTATGTACTAAAGTAGTATAGACAAATGTACACAACACAAATTATTGGAATTTATTGGTCCAAACCAAGCCTTGAAATAGTGAGCCTGTCATTTGCAGAATGAGGTCCCCAGAGGGTGAATTTAGTGATGCTATCCCGCACAGTGGGCTAGCATCACCAAATTCACCCTCTGGGGAACTCATTCTGCTTAGGCCTTCAAGGCTTGGTCCAAACAGAAGGGTTAATAGAACATCTAAGCTATCGAGTCTGTCACCGCTACCAGAGTGTAAGTAGTTCTATTTTGATTGTACAATTTTCCATGTCAAGATATAAAAACAAGAAATATAACTCGGAAGTTACTATTCCCCCGAAATGAATCAACTCATCAGCGAACTTATATCCTGACCACAAATAATTTGTAATTTTGCATTCCATGAAGTCTTTTTGAATATAACATCCCCATATTTTCATGAAAAACTTCGTGATATTATGGAGCAGACAAGAAAGGTGCAAGAAATCAGACTGGTGCAAATGAAGTCTAAGTTTGAAAGCGCCCTGTGACCTTGGCCTTTAATAAACCACAATGCACACATATCACGACACACTGACACCCTTAGGTTAACCATCACACCTTGTTTGGTTGAAAGTTGAAACCATGTGATGTAGATAAAAGTTATGGAGCGGACACGAATGGCAGTGTCTGGTGACTTAATCGCAATAATGCCTTTGACCCGTGACCTTGGCATTCAACGATTGCTAAAACAATTGTGCGTGACACACCTTCTCCTCATTAGAAACAACTATGGCAAGATTAAACAGAATAAATAAACATTGCGATGTTATGGAGCAGACACGAAGGATGCAAGAAAATATGACTGGGGCAGATGAAGTGTAAGTTTGAAAGCACCATGTGACCATGACCTTTGACAAACCACAATGCACATATATCGCGACACACAGTCAACAGAATCAAATAAAAGATCGCGATTTTATGGAGCGGACATGAAAAATCTTAAAGACGAACAGACGCCCCGCCCCGACAGGCAGACCGACAGAAAAGACACTATATACTCCCGAATTTTTTTCCAGGGGGCATAACAAGTTTAACCCATTCATCCTCTCGGAACAAAACCGGAGATATAATCCATATAGTTCAGCGTGATGGCTTCTTTATCGGAAATTGGAATTGTGTCAAGTTCAGGGTTCCTCAAAGTTAGAAATCAACCCTTGAAATAGTGCATCTATCATTTGCAGAATGAGGTCCCCAGAGGGTGAATTTAGTGATGGTATTCCTGCACAGTGGGCTTGCATCACCATATTCACACTATGGGGACCCCATTCTGCTTAGGCCTCATCTTCTGTGAAGTATCTAGAGTCTCAAATTAACATTGTTTTTAATTACTTTTCTCTTCTGTTCAGTTTCTATATCCCCTAATATGCAGAAGATAAAATGCATAATCGAGGTGACAAATGGGTGAACATCACCAACTTCAGCTGGGGAACATCAATCTGGTCCTAGGTCTCCCATAGCAGTTGAGTCCTAAGCAGAATGAGGTTCCCACAGGGTGAGTTATTGACGCTAGGCTGCCATGTGTTAGACATATTGAAATTCAAGAATATAAATATTAAATAGATCGGTGAGAGCAGATGCCACCACTTTTTGTTAGTTTAATTCCACTAATCTATTGCAACCAACACTGTGTATAACATTCCTTGTGTTTATTGCACATGGGCCGTGGCGATATTTGTCTAGTAGGTGGACTTTTTGGTTTATATACACGGTAGCATCCTTGAAATATGCACTCATAGACTCACACCCCGGACTGTTTGCTTATAATTTCTGTGTGAATATTGTATTTTAAAATATTAACTAAAAGTGGCATTGTGTGAAATTAATCCACATTCATAATATTTATAAATATTTCCCATACAATTTTTCATTGTTTTGTACATGCTAACATGGTTTGACTATAGAATCCTGTAAACGACATACATGTCACTCCACCAGCAACAGTACAATGACATTAATGTTGTTTTTTTTTCCTGTATATTTTTCAAATATATTTTTTTTATTTGAACTTGAAATGACATGATTCCTGTCCATGTTACTAATATGTACCTGATACGCTCGGTCAATATTATCTCGGAATGGGAAGAAGGCATCAGAGCTCAGGGATACACCCTTCAGTTTGCTTATCCATTCATTTCTTTCTTCCTGAAATTAAAAACAATAAAAGGTCACCGACCACATGTCCCCCGAACAGGTGGCTTTTTTGTAACGGTAACTTTTTTTAACTCTTCAAAATTCATCGGACCATGACCAAATTCAAACTTGGCCTTTGTCTACTGAAATTTGAACCACGTAGATTCAGTTTTAATTTAAAAACAATCAGATAACTAAAAGTAAAGTTATCATCTGGAACCAAAAAAAACCTGGCAAATTTATTTCAAGTCAACAAGGATCATAACTCCGGCAAAATTGGGCAGACCAAACCCAATTTGATCTTGACCTGAACTTCATGTGGTTAAGCTGCATACCAAACTTAAAAACAATCAGATTACAAGAACTAAAGTTATCATCCAGAAACCAAAATTATCAGCAAATTCTAAGTCAACAAGGACCATAACTCCGGAGGACCGAACCCATATTTGAACATAGCCTGTGTTTTGAGCTGATAAACATACCAAATTTGATTTAGATCCGATAACACAAACTAATGTTATTATCCGGATACCTCAAAACAACAAAATTCTATGTCGAAAAGGGGCCATAACTCTGCCAAAAACAGGCAGACCAAACTCATATTCGAACTTGACCTGTATTTTTGGGGGACAATAAACATAATGGTGTGACACGCAACATTAGTATGGATCAACCAAGTCTGGAAATAGTGTGTCTGTCATTTGCAGAATGAGGCCCCAGAATCGATGAATTTAGCGATGCAACCCTGCAAAGTGGGCTAACATCACCACATCCACCCCATGTGGACCTCATTCTGCTTAGGCCTCATCTCCTTGGAAGTATATATATTCTCAACTAAGCATGGTTTTAGTTACTTTTTTCCTTCTATTCAGTTTCGATATCCCCTAATTTGCAGAACATAAAATGCATAATCGAGGGGACTAATGTGTGAACATCAGATGGTTCAAGTCTTTGGTTATAGAGTAATGACATACCCATGTGGACATAATATAAGGTATTAACCCTTTACCCACAAAACCGGCCAAAACCGGCCAAATAAAGCTTCAACAGCCTAAAATATCTTCGGTCTGTCTCAATAGAACCATACAAATATGGATATCATTGGAATCGGCTCCTTGACCACATTGTGATAGTTACAGTTATGCCCTGTGCCAATGCATTCTCTTATATATGCGAGTCGACCACAGGTCGCCTCGCATATATAAGAGAATGCATTGGCCTAAAAAAAATCTTTTTTTAACACTTTTTACCATTTTTTCTTACATTCTTCAACAATTTTATATAAGAGAATGCATTGGCACAGGGCCCTTCTGTTGGGTAAAGGGTTAACATCTGATCTTCTGAAGGCAACATCACAATGAATTAGGGCTTTACTTCATCTGCCCAATAATATGATAATTTTACTATAAACTGAGTGTCTAATATCCAATAGCGAAATAACTAAATACAAGAGATGCGCATTGGAAAATGGCACTCGTCAAGTTTTTTTTTTTGCCCGAAAGAGTGAATCTGCTGCAAAAGAATTATTAAAATTGGTTGATAGCTCCAAACTAAAGGTGATCCTAAACAAGCCTGTAAAGTTTCAAAACAATTCTCCAATAAATGTGGGCTGCAGTGTGTGCTGATGGATTCACATTTGAAATCCAAGATGGCTGCTGTTTTTTTTTTTTACGAATTTCGGAAAAAAATGGAGGCTCCCATCTAGAGGTCACCCCAAAGATCCTATGAAGTTTGTTGACGATTGGTTGAGAAATGTGGCCTGTCAGGTGTGCTCAAGGATTTAGTCATACAAAGAATAAAATCCAAGATGGCCACTGGCAGCAATGTTTTTAACAAAAAAAGGTAAGCACCCATCTAGGTTACCCCAGGGATCCATATGATGTTTGGTGATGATCAGATGCGGGATATGCCATGTAGGTTGTGCCAAAGGATTTAGTAAAGAGTAAAATCCAAGATGGCTGCCGCTGGCGGCCATGTTTTTCATCAAAATCATTCAAATTTGATAGCTCCCATCTAGTGGTGATCCTGGACTCATATGCCAAGCGTCGATGAAATCGGTCAAGTTTGTATGAATTAACAGTCTCGAAGGATCAAAATCGTTAAAAATAGACAAACTAAGTCACATAACTCTTGTATAAAATATTGGATAAACCAGGTTTTCGAACTCGGTTGAGATATTGTTACAACAGACCCATATACCTAATATGAATGAAATCGGTTGAAGTTTGTTTGAGTTATCGCGCTATTGGTCTCGCGCCTGTCCGGAAAGCATGCTCCCATGCCTCGCCAAACCACAAGTCGAGTTTTTGAAAAAAGCTTGACTAAAAAGAAGCAAATAGTCCTACTTACTGTGGTGAACTGTGCTGGTGGATTCTCCATCATATTCTTCCAATCATCTTCGTTCATATCCTGAAGTGTGAAATATATTCTGTGGCTATACCTTTTAAATAAACATAATGGGCAACGTTCTTAGCTTCTGATAAAACACACAGGGTGCTGCTCGTGTACTTGAATAATAGTTTAATTCTTGTCAGGAATGTTAGGTAATCAGGTAATGATAAGTAAATACATGTGTTTAATATAATAATCGGTGATAAGTGTTCGTAACACTGCTTGATCCCAATGAAATAAAAGTAGAACTTTTTCATCTCATGGAATTAATAGATTTGACTTTTGTCAGCCATTTAATACTGCATTGTGAATATGGAAGCTCATTAAGTGTGACGGTTCCATCCATAGACTTTTATGATTTATTTTGACTTTTATTATGAATGATTGAGTTCCCTTGCTTCTGGTGGTATACCGCTGCCTTAAAGCCTGGATATAGTATGTCTGACATTTGCAGAATGAGGTCCCCAGAGGGTGAATTTAGAAACACTATACCACACAGCAGGCTAGCAACATCAATTTCATTCCCTGGGAACCTCATTCTGCTCAGGCCTTATCTTCTGGGAAGTATTTATAGTCTCAAATTAACATTGTTTTGAATTAGTTTTTCCCATCTGTTCAGATTCTCTATATCCCCTAATTTGCAGAAGATAAAATGTATGATCGAGGTGACTAATGGGTGAACATTAATGATGAACAGATACGGGGAAACCACCATTGCCCCTTTACCAAGTTGTTAAAATTTAGTATTGATGCAATATTTTTTTTTTTTTTTTTAATATTTTTATTGCGACAAAATATATAGTCTTACAAAACATAACGTTGACATTACACATGGTAGATTTGTATCAATAGAAATTCAGGAATATTGTATTGTGTAATATAATTTAACTTGTCATTTTCCCCCCATAATTTTGGACCCGGGTGGGGAAGGGGGGGGGGGGGGGGGGCAAAAGAAAAAACGACCAATGTTTTATTCACTATTCTATATATAACGATGTATACTATAAGTTATTGTTCAAGTTTGTATTGTATATTGCTGTTATTTGGAATCAGAAAATTGGATCTCTAATATTAATTATGTTACACCAGCAGCATATCTATTTGATTGCCGAAAACCAATGTCAGGGTGTGTTGGTGCGTTACGCAGGTTTTAGGGTTGGCATGTGCAGTCACGCATTAAATTAAAATAGTTCTTCTAGATAAGACCATCTTTGTTTAAATTTAGTGTATTGACCTTTATTATAATAAAAAACACGCTCAGAATGGAAATATAAACTAAGTTCTTTTTTAAGTCCGGTGAGGTTTGGCATAGAGTTATTCATCTTTGATCTATAAATGTGATATCTAACAAAGATAAGAAGGAATATTATCCAAGGACTGGTATATTTTCCAGGGCGGCTGCTAAATATTGCAGTTTCACGTGTGAGTTGTAATCTAGTACTCGTATTATGATATACCCAATTTTCGACCGTATTCCAAAAATATTGTATGTTTGGACATTCCCAGAAAATGTGAATGATCGATTCAGTTATGGATTTACAGAAGGTACATGAGTCGTCGTCAGATATTTTCATTTTTTTCAAAAGTTGTTTTGTACCGATGATATGTGTATTTATTCGGTATTGGAACCACTTAAGTTTGGTATCGGTGACGTAAATAAATGGGCATCTATATACTTCAGTCCAGAACTCGACATTATATGTTCGGTTCAACTTTCGTTCCCATTTACTTATTTGTTTATGGGGTGATTCAATTGGTAACATTGTTTTATACGTGGATTTAGCACTGTTCGGAGCAAGTAAATTTATTAATTGAAATGGTATATGAGGGCGCAATACCCTGTCGCTTTTACTTAAAAATTTATCTCTTTTCTTGATTGATTTTACAATTCCGTTAAAAGTTAGAAAGTCGATGTTTGTTTTGTGTAGAGCGTTAAATTCTTCCTGTGACAGGTACTTTCCTAAATTGTCTTGAAAATCGAATATGTATATAAGCTTATCAGTCATGAACAGTTTCAATCGTGGCTTCACCAGTTTTACCGTATCCTCGAATCCTACTAAAGGTGTAGTGAGGAGATCACATTGACTCACCGGTGCTAGTTTGTCACAGTACAGAATCCAGGCATTTACTACATCTTTCCAGAAATTGTTATCAAGTGTTTTAGATTGGTTTTTTAAAATTGTAGATGACATTAGATACCAACTATTACAAAATATACTACAAGAGTGTTCGAAAACTGTAACCCAGGAAGCCCGTTGTGTGATAGCTCGCTTAACCCATGATATCTTCATAGAATTTATGAAAGTCTTAATATCAATCATTTTACACCCACCAGAAGCATAGTTCTGAGTGAGTAGTTTTCTACTTATTCTATCTGGACCTTGGTTCCAAATGAAACCAAAGAGCAGTTTATTTAAATTTTTTATATATTCATCTGTGGGGTTCGGTAGTGCAAGGAACAGGTGTACTAATTTTGAAATAGCTAGCGATTTGACAACAGTTATTTTACCGAGAACAGTTAGGTTACGTTTACTCCACATTGCCAGTATGTTCTTTAATTGCATAAGCCCGTTTGTAAAATTTATGTCAATCATACGTTTAGTGTCATGATGAAATTCTATACCAAGTATTTTAAAGGTTTCTGGATTCCAGTTTAATTTCCATCGGTCACATATCTGTTCCGTGCTGTCTGCCTTTGTACCAATCCACACTGCGTGTGTTTTGTCATAGTTAATTTTTAGACCCGATACATATTTATAGTTATCAAGTACTTTCATAGCTGCTTCTAGAGACTCTGGTGACCCATCGAGGAAAAGAGATGTATCATCGGCATATTGCGACATTCTTATATTCTTATTACCAACATTGATACCATTTATGTTTTTTGAGAATCGTACCATAATACCAAGAATTTCTGCACATAATAAAAAAATATATGGGGATATTGGATCGCCTTGTCTACATCCTCTCTCTAAGTTGAAAAAGTCTGATATTTGCCCATTTAAATTTATACATGATGAAGTATCACAATATAAAGTCTTTATATAATCGATAAATGGTTGACTAAAATTAAAGTATTTTAGTACACTGTATATAAATTTCCAGGATATCGAATCAAATGCTTTTTCAAAATCTATCAATAGCAAGAGTCCCGGTATTTTATTTTGCTTTGTATGTAGCATCATGTCCATCACTAGTCGAATATTCTCCCCAATATACCGTCCAGATATAAATCCGGTTTGATCTGAATGTATTAGAAATGGTAAAACTTGTTTTAATCTTTCAGATAGGACTCCTGTAAGAATTTTATATGTCACATTTAATAAGGATATTGGTCTCCAGTTTTTAAGAAATTGTCGTGGTTTGTTGTCTTTGGGGAGGAGTGTTACTATTCCCTGCCTCTGTGTAACAGATAGTTTTCCAACTTTCATGCCGTAGTTAAGTGATCTGACCAGGTAGGTTCCAACATCTCGCCAGAAGAATTAAAAAAACTCTACAGAATATCCATCGTTTCCAGGGCATTTATTATTTTTCATTTTTTTCAAGTAATTTAGCGCTTCGCTGTAACTAATTTCTCCTTCCAAACATCGACCAGTCTCTAGCGTTAATTTATTTATTTCAACTTTGTCATTTATATCACACACGTTAGTTATTAAGTTATCAATGTTTAAGGAATGTGTTTCTGCATCTTGGTTTTTATAAAGACGTTTATAGAAATGGTTTGTCTCTTGAAGGATTTCATGTTGTTCATATATCATGTCTCCGTTATCTGCCTGTAATTTTTGGATGGTTTTAGACGTAAAATTTCGTTTTTCTAAATTTAAGAAATATTTACTTGGCTTCTCCCCGTCACCAATCCATCTAGCACGTGATCTAACAAATATTCCATTTAGTTTTTCTTCTCGTAATGCTTCTAATTCACGTTTAAGCTTCTCCATTTCTAAACTTTCTTTTTCCGTTGTAATTTTCTCTAGATTTGTTATTTGTTCAATTAATTTAGTCTCTTTACATTTTCTTAGTTTAGATAAATGAGAGCAAAAAGGTATGGAAGCGCCCCTTATTTCCATCAAGAGAGTTTCGAAAAATAATTGGTCATCAATGTTAAATTCAACATTATTCATATTTAAATTACCATTACCCGTCCATCCACTTTTCAAGTATTGTTTAACAACTCTATTTATGGTATCCTTTACTAGTTCTATATAATCTTTGTTTTTTAGTAATGAGTTATTAAATTTCCAGAAGCCCCTACCCCTTTCAAAATTATTAAATTTCAATTGTAACGATATCGCAGAGTGATCTGTTTTATATCCAGGGTGTGTATCGCAGTTTTCTACTGTTGGTATCAGGTCTCGAGAGATTAGGAAAAAGTCCAAACGTGCGTGTTTGGATGGGTTGGTCCGACGCCATGTGTATCTGCGTTCCTTTGGGTTATTGTATCTCCAAATATCGACTAAATCTAGCTTCTGTATCATGTGAAGTACTTCATCACGTGCATTAGGATTATTTATAGCTTTATAATTTAAAAGGTCGAGGTCTGGGTCCAGGACTAAATTGAAATCCCCACATATGACTATGGTGCCATCTGTTATTTGCTCAAGACTTTCTCTAATTGATTTATAAAAGGAGGGATCATCAGTATTTGGACCATAAATATTAACTAGCGTCATTAATTGGTTTTCAACTTCTGCACGAATTATAAGGAGGTTACCTTCCTGGTCAGTTTTCGTATCTAACAGTTTGAAACTAAAGTTATTGTTTATTAGAATTGTAACTCCTCTCGACGAGCCTGTATGTGAACTAAAAGCGACCTCATATCCCCATTCTGTCCTAATTCTTTGCTCATTTGCTGTTGTAAAATGGACATCCTGTAAACAATATATCCCATATTTTTTCTCTCTTATGTAGTTAAAAACATCTCTGCGTTTCTTTGGGTCACCGAGGCCTCTACAGTTCATCGACATAATACTAACCATATGCGAATATTAATGAATATACTAATATGAATCCGAATATACAGCATATACATATACAACGATCAGTAATTTCCATCAATTTAAATAAAAAATCAGTCGTGCATTGAAGGGGGAGGGTTGGGGAGTGGACATTAAATATAATTGACCTTCCAATCATAATCATGATGGGCATGGTAAATGCAGTTTTCAACCATCGCCCAAAAAAGGTATTATCAACTTGAAAATAAAAATCCATAATTTATGCAAATTAAAATACTTCACATGTACACAAGACTTTGTGTGGGTCCATGCAGGCTGTCCCATCCCACAATTATATATTGAGATGTTAGCAAAGAGTTATCCCGCATGGAACACGATCAGGCGTGTTTGTCTCGCAGTAGTCACATGCTTTGAAATGTTACAATCATTGTAGAGTTATACCGCTTGGATTATGATCAGAGCTGTATTTATCCGAACAAAATTTGTTGCAGTCAACATTGCGGGCACACTCGTGATACCATATTGATGCAATATTGACACTTATTATGAAGAGAGTTCACCATACATCCGCAACGAGTTGCTCTTTCACTTCGTGTTCTATGCGGTATTCAACTATTCATAATACTTATGTCGCAACATAAATCTTCCCCATTGTACGTGGTAACATAGTCAGCCAGACGTGGCATCATCAAGTACATTTCAGGAATTTCCCAGGCATCAAATATGCTGTTGGTCGCCAAAATTGCTACATGTTTCTGAACGTTGTCTGATATTTCAGTCAAGTTAATCTTGGTGTAGCAAAGATGTCAAAGACCGGAATCTATGTTAGTTACATCAAAGGAAAGCTGCGGTCATGTAGAAGTTTGAAATGGGCATAATTAATTGCCTGATGGGAATAGATTCAGTGATTCATAATTTCACAGCCACATGGTCGAACGCCTGGTTCATTATTATATACATTATGCATTTATAAAAATGATACAGCACCCAAACGTTTATTACGGGTTCAATTATTCTGATTTGCCAATGATTCTAAAACTCGCGTTGAACGATAAGGTCATGCACTGAGCACGCCCTATAAAAATACAATTTTATAAATAGTCAGACTAGTGACAATACACTAGACAAGTTTTTATTTTCAGTATCTATAATCCGTTCCATTTCGGGCGTTCACCACGTAGCCGTAAATTTATTCCCAATTTTGCAATTTCCCCTTTTATGTAAATAAAACAGTGAAGGTAATCGACTATTTTCAGTCCACACTATAACTTAATTATTTCAGTCACCCAATGTATGGTTAGTTGGTTACGTTTTGACATTAGCCACCATGTACTGTTTTAAATATAATAGACTGACCATACTTACCATACAACACATAAAATAACTGTTCATTTGAACATTTATTTATTGTTTACTCTGAAAATAGAAACAATTGATAGCAGTTGAGGCCCAAGCAGAATCAGGTTCCCAGAGGGTGAATTTGGTGATGCAAGCCTAAATTCACCCTCTGGAGACCTCAGTATGCAAATGTCAGACACTATATCCAGGTTTGGCTGATTTTACAGATGCAAATATCCATATTATGAAACCTAAAACAGTCAAGCTGGGTGGTCTGAAAACCCAAAAATATATATTCCCTAACTATGTCTACAGTTATTTTTAGAATACAAATAGTTAATGACAGCTTACCTGACCAACTGTTCCCAGCACGAAGACATCAATAGCGTTCGACATCTCCGCTCGCTTGACGCCCTGTTTGAATTTCATACCAAGGACTTTCTTGTGTTGTCTGAGCCACCTGTTTGGAGAAAAATATGGAAATTTATTCATTTGAAGACATAAATTTCATTACAAAAATCTCCGTTTATTGGATATGTAAAGAAAGAAGGGTCAATACAAGCATTTGATCTTGTTGTAAAATAAAATACTGGAACTTGACAGGTTATGTGTAATCTAACATGTCAGTATAAGCAATAGATTTTGTTCCGATTATAGGATAGCTATTAAGTGTTTTCAGGCTGAAACTTTTGAAGATTCTTCAATTTGGAGCTTCTGTAAATCATTAATTGTTAACCCTTTCTTAACTGGAGCTTCCTGAAATTTTGCGAAAACACAATGCCAATGTATTCCCTTATATATGCGAGTCCCCATTGGGCGCCTCACATATATAAGAGAATGCATTGGCCTAACAACATTTACCTTCACCTTGTAAGCCAGTATATTCTCTTATATATGCAATGTTCCATATGGGAGACTCACAATTATACATGTAAGAGAATGAACTACCACATGATATTTAATGCTGCACAAGCACAGTTCCTATCATGAAAGGGTTATTGAACACTCCTGTATGGAGCCTCACATGAACCCAAGGACTCATGGAGACGACAGTAATCAGTGTATTGTTCTCTCTGCCTGGGGCTCCATAAGGGTTAATGAAGAGATTAAAGATTGATGCTTCCAGGCAAACTTGTTTTCAGTACATTTCTTTATTTTTAGGTTTACAATCTTAAGCACAATAACAGAAGCTCAATGTTTATTAAATCAGTTTCCTATAATAATCTCATCATTTTTTGTGACATACTAGATGAGAAAACAGACCAGTAACAGACCAAGTCTGCAAATAGTGTGTCTGTCAATTGCAGCATGAGATTTCCCAGAGGGTGAATTTAGTGATGCTATCCTGCACAGTGGTCTAGCATCACCAAATTCACCCTCTGGGGACCTCATTCTGGAAATGACAGACACACTATTTGCAGGCTTGTAACAGACAGAGTAAAACAACATCAGTATTTTGTATAAACCTACCAGTTATTAGCCTTCTCTCCAGCCAATCTGGTGCAGTGAATTCTGGACTGTTGCCCAGCTCCAATGCCGATAACCTACAAAATAAAAGGCCTCTTAGAAATGGGTCCTCTCACAAAGACAATAGCCCAAAACAAAAACTCAAACTGTGATATTTTGTGTTGACACATATATGTACAGTTTTTTTATTAGCAGCCCTGGTGTGTTTGCCCAACAAAATTGATATAATAACATAATGAAATATACAATTATCTCATTGTTTCGATGGCTGACACAAGGAAATTGATATCCACTTAAAATATGGTTATAACGATTTGATTGGTTGGCTAATTTTGAAGCTCGGAAACCCCATTCCATTTTATGCACAAAAGAGGTCCACCTCTTGTGGATATACTGTTAACCTGCCCATTAGAAGAGAAGTGAACGTCGTCAAATGATTGTATTCATGTATTAAATAGTTATTAGTATGGGATTTGGGGCGGTCAATTTATATAAGGGTTTTACATACAAGTTATGACCAATTACATCACATTTAGCGAAAAAGCCACTTTTGTAAATGTATTTAAATCGAAAAGTGCATCGTGACAAAACCAGCCAAAAATATACCATAGCACCCTTGGCAAAAGTTAACAGGAACAATTTCTCTTTATATTGAAACCCGATGATTTATTAAGGCAATCCTGCGCGAGTCCAAATGCGCCCAAAACATTATGCGTTCGTCTTTCCCAAACCTATGACGCGTCGATGTAATTATGAGCCTGGTGTTATGAGTTGTTGCGCGTTCACCGAGAAATAACTGCAACTAGCCACGTGGGCGCCGACCAATCAGAATGCTGGATTTAGTGATAATCACACCTAGTATGTAAATATATTGATATAATAATATATAATATATTCTGTTATTAAATTGATTTAACCGACCAATCAAATCCTTGTAACCAGATTTTAAGACCAGGGAAAGCCAACTATATATATCTGCGGTTTCATACAATAAAAAAGTTATTGCCTTGTCTCAAAGTTTACATGAGGAATTTTCAGCCTTGGAAGTCAATATTCACTTTGGTGCTTGACTTGGGTGAATATCGACTTCATTGGGATGACAATTCCTCAATTCAACCTCAAAACAATGCAATAATTGTATATAGAGGATCTCTAATCAGTCGCAATTCTATACAAAATGTATTAACCGAGAGCAATACATTCGAGCTATAGCTTTCCCAAAATTTACTTTTGCCAATTTCTCTTGGAAATGGTATCATGTTGAAATTAATTAGTGTATTTAAAATTGATTGCTACAGTTGACAATGGCTACTTATTAGAATTTGGCTGTTATAGACGTATATGCCCACATCATAACCGAACACAACTTCAGATAATCAAGATGCAATGTATCCACAATCATGCTACCTTCATAGCGATGGTAATTCAGTCGTTGACAATTTAAGTATTCCACTTGGGTGCAAGTGCTGTATGTTACCACCCCTGGTCAATGGCCATGGCAAGTGATATTAAAACACAGAGCTAGCCATTCCAGGGATGGAATGCTTCATTGGCGAGTGCCCCCAAAATAAAAAAAACATGTGCTCTAGGGCTGCAACAATTCATTGTTAATTAATTTATCACAATACACTTTCAAAAGATACACGTAACCGATCATGTCTTGTGTATCGCGATACATGAAATCAAGTAATGTATGAAGATGGGTTAGTGTAAAAAATCAAAACCTGCAATTATCTCTCAAGTTTACATGTATGCTATGTATATTTGACTCATCTAGCCAACAATTAAACTCCATTTTAGTTTAAAATGAACTCAACCTCCAGTTATAAACTTGTTGTTTCTAATAATTCACGCGGTATTCATTTGGAAACACTAATTTAGTGTATCGTGATATGTATCGTATCATTGATCATGTATCATGATTTGTATCATATCATGACCAAGTGTATCGTTGCAGCCCTGATGCGCTCCAATGCTTTTCAAAATGTTTTGGCCTGAGAAACAGGAAATTGACTATTCATGGCCTAAGTGTCTAATTTTAAAATAACATTAAATCTGCTCCTCACCTGACCATCCCGGGCGTAGCAAACTGAATTGGACTGAGTGTACTTAAGAGCAATCGTGGCAACGATCAAATCTCTGACAGCATCATCTGGAATCTGAAAGAACAGCATCGACATGGCATTATTTTAAGATAAAGGTCTGCTACATGATATTGATAAATGAAATAAAAAATATCAAATGAACCATATTTCTAGAGATGTTGCTCTGAAAGATTACTGTCTGTCTTGCAGTGTCTATATAAGTTACATGATGAATGGTTGCCGGATACAGTGTCATGCAAGATTAATTAACCTCGCTGAACCACACATAACACCACAGCGGGCAACAAAGTCCTGTAATGCTTTCCACGGTATGAAGTTCATTATATTCTGGTAAGATTAATGTGGCATCTGTGGTTATTAACTTATGTAACATCACAGTGACGCGTCATGGGCATAGGTCATCAACACATTTAGTCAATGGCTCATCACCAGAAGTGTGATAACAAATTGAGTTTGATATTTAATTTATGCGTCTTTAGAATTTGTCAATTAAATCAGATGCAGGTATTGGTACATGGTACAATGTTCTTAAATTTGTAGAAAATTTGTAGACAGATATCCCTTTTCTCGATGCCAAAAAGTCTCCATAGATATGCCTGAGGCGGAGAGTTCCAAGCAAACACATGATGGCGTCTATTCATCCCATATGGACCCATAACACCAGTGGCAACATATGGAATCTTACATGCCATAACATTAAATTTGCCGTGGGACATTATTCCTAATTTCGAGGGCTGCATCTGTCTGCCATATATAATAATTTGTTACCGATTTGTGTTTGGTGACGACATTTTTGAAGACACTTTTATCGATTACACAATCATTTCTGCGCTGTTGCATTTGCAGGCCGAACAGGGTCCTCGTCTCCATATCGGGAGGGTTATATGCTGCATCCATCTGCAAACAAATAGCAACATATTTAGTTAGGGGTTGTATGGATTATACATGTAACAATCATTTCTACATTATTAAATGTTCAGCTTCAAGATTATTCCTTTAATCTTTCTTTACTGGGACTTCCTGAAATTTGTGAAAACCCTGTGCCAATGCATTCTCTTATATGAGTCTCCCATATGGAGCCTCATATATATAAATTTGGCCTGAAAATATTTACCTTGACCGTACTTCGATCCCGGTAACAATATGGGTGGGTCCAAGTTCACATGTGACCGTGTTATTGACCTTGACCTCGCTCATATAGGCATGTTTCTGGACCGATGGTGTATATTCTGCCCAGATGGAGGATCACAAAGAAATCCCTAAATAGCCCGGACGAAGTCGGGAACATCAGCTAGTCTTATATAAGTGAGGCTCCCTAAGAGCATTCTCTGGCACAGGGTCTTCAATGCTGCACCAGCACAGCTCCCATCATCAAAGGGTTAAATGGAAATGGATTGTTCAAACCCCAACATAATTTTGTAAGAGGTATCTTAAACAAACATGTGGAAGATTTCCAAAGAAATTTGATATTGTTTCATTTGTGCCAGTTCAATTTTGTTTACACAGCGGTCGCGTAAAGTTCCAAATGTAGACCATAGGAAGAAAAGCTAGAGCTGTTGTCGCTCTCAGTCTGAAACAATTATGGTACGTGTACTACGTAACTTGGATGATTAAAATGAAGAGAAATCAAAGTTTTTTATAATAGTTTCATGTTACGATAGAACAAGATGCCTTTTCCAGATAATCCGTGGACGATTCCAGGATTTTGATGAATACAATTGGCACCGTTTTTATACAGGGCCCACACACTTTGTTCGAAGCTGTATTTTTAATGAATTCAATGCGTCTTTCTGGGACATATAATGCTCGTAGAAAAGTAATTCTGTATTTATCGACCTTTTTCAGTACCGGAAAAAATTCAAAACCAAATAATAGGTGTATTTTGGAGCGCAAACCCCCAAGTGGCTTTCAATGATCTTCAATCTCTTTCCTTTTGGTAAATAATGTCCTGACTTTAGCCCGATCAACATTGAACACATTTAATACAGAATATGGCTCAGAATTTCCAATACCACTTGAGTCATCACAGATTCTTGAAAAGTTGGTACCCAATGAAGAATCCTCAAAGCAAGATCGCTTGCCAAGGACTCGATCCACCGAGAACATCACTTCCAAATAAAACTCAACATTTTATCTCATCATTGCCATGTTTAAAGACGTATAAAGTTATGGTTCCCGGCCAATCTCAAAATGTGATCTAAACACAACAGAAAATATTTAGTCTTCAATTCAGGATGAATAAGAGCTGGGATGTTGGCCGGGGCATACCCCCATGTGGCATAAAGCCTAATGTGGGCATATCTGAAACCTATGACTGAGA
Organism: Siphonodentalium dalli; assembly: GCA_032622095.1. Taxonomy (NCBI): domain Eukaryota; kingdom Metazoa; phylum Mollusca; class Scaphopoda; order Gadilida; family Siphonodentaliidae; genus Siphonodentalium; species Siphonodentalium dalli. Next base: position 96,729,438 of record CP136067.1, read on the forward strand.
TATTCTACATGTTCAGATAAACAAAGATGAATAACTCCAGAACAGAAAACCTGAACAAAACAAAACAAAATGATTCAACACTCCATTGAATGTCCATACAAAATTTGATTGAGATGGTTGAGATATCGGTTCGGACGGATTGACAGAGGATCGGACACATGTAAACCAGTATACCCAACATTCGGTCATTAATCACAGACAAACAAACGGCAATGATTGTGACTATAATTCATGGTAAGAATGATTGTTATTCTTATCGATTATCCTAGTGCACAACAGTAAAGAGGTTAATATCGAGATTTTCTTTAAATGTGAGTGACGACTTTTAGCTACCTACAGCCACTTGATTGACTACTTCATTTGGATTTTTCGTATTGTGATAAAAATTATCCACCTTTATCGATATGCGAGAACTTCTGGAAACCACATGCATCATCTGATCATTGGTAGCTAACATAACCTCATATTTGAAGTTATAATATGATTTACACCTGTTTAGAGTATTACTGTGATCTTAAACCTCTTTCATTTTGATAGATACAGCCAACAGATATATTATCTGAGTCTCAGACACCGCAGCATTTACTTTATTTAGCCACATTTGGCAAATTTATTGGGGTATTTAATACCGAACGCTAAAAATATGATGAAGTGTCCCCCGAAAAAGTGGCTTCGTTGGGGGAATCAGCTTTTCTGAAAAAATAACAAGGACCCTAAATCCGATACTAAATTTCAGAACAATCCAACCAGTGTCCCCTGAAATGGTACACGGCAAACTCTAGATATTTATTTGTTAATTTTACCTTCATTAGTGCTGGCTGTGTTATTTGTTACCCAGAAATTGACAGGATTCTAAGTCGAAAAAGGGCCATAACTCTAGCAAAAATAGGCGGATTGTACCCATATTCGAACTTGACCTGTATATAGGGCTGATAAACTCACATACCAAATTGGTTTAGATATGATCACACCAACTGAAGTTATCATCCGGAAACCAGAAAATTTCAAGATTCTAAGTAAAAAAAAAGGGCCATAACTCTCGCAAAAATGGGCGGAGCAAACCCATATTCGAACTTGACCTGTATTTTGGTCCGATAAACTCACCTATGAAATTTGCTTTTGATCTAATAACCCGAAACTAAAGTTATCATCCGGAAACCATTTCCGGACGGATGCACGGACGGACTTAAAAGTCGAATCGATCTCCGCTTAACTGTAGTTGTTACACATATTTTTAACACAGGAGGTTCTCAGCTTGACTCGGGGCTGGAATTATATAATCACAGTCCTGGTCATCAGAAATAAAAATAAATCCATCCTCCCTCATTGAATCAGAAACAAAATTGTCTGAGAATAAACGATAATATTGTTATTGGCCTAATGTCCTGACTTTGGCCCTTGTCAACAATAGACAAATTTATACAGAAGACATTTATACAGAACATAGCTCAGAATTTCATTGAGTCATCATAGCTTCTTGGAGAGTTAGTCCTCAATGAAGAATCCTCAAAGCAAGATTTATTCCCCGAGATGAAATGAGAACATCGCTCACCAAGGACTCGATCCACAGAGAACATCACTTCCAATTGAAACTCAACATTTTGTCTCATCATTGCCATGATTAAAGACATATTTATGGTTCCAGGCCAATCTCAAAGTCTGTTATAAATTGGTTATTGATTCCCATTCATTTATTTTGGACGTTAAAATAATAACTTTAATAAATAGCCTTGTCATCAAGTAAACTAAACTCATCTATTCGGATTCCTCCTCCGGTAACCTCCTCCTCCATGGGGTAACAACAATCAGACAAACAAACAGCAATAATTCTGACTATAATTCCCAGTAAAAACAAAAACTTGAGATAGGCCTGTCCCAGGTGGGACTAAGGTATACGCCCCCAATTCCAATACCACTTGCCACAGTATAAAATTTTCTAAGTCGAAAATGGGGGATAACTCCACAAAAAAACGTCTTGACGGACCTCATAATCGCAGATGCACAGATTCCCATGGTACTTAATATATGTGCTAAGTTTAAAATCAATTTACTGAAAATTATAGGAATAAAAGCTCGGACAAAATTATTCATCTTGAGAAAATGTTCTAAGTCAAAAATGTAAGAAGAGGTCTTACACAAACTGAGCACCACAGGCAAACAAAAACTAAATATGTTTTTGTATTGATGTTTTGAGATAAAGGCAATTTTGGATTATTCCAAATAATTCTGATGATCCTGGTAAATGCAAATCTCATATATTCACTAGAAATCATTTTTTGTGAATAAAAATAAATAAAATTAACATTAATATCTCAATTATTCTTATTTCCCCAACCTACTAGCGGATAGAATGCTTTTGTGAGAAGTCTAACACAAATTGAACACCATGGGGTAAAGAAAAAAAATAATTTGCAATTCCGATACAAAAGTTTTCGACGAGTTACTAAACAAACTATTTAAATTTTTTGTCGCATAATTTCCTGACTTTAGCCCTTATTAACATTGAACGCATTTATACATTAGATGGAACATGGCTCAGAATTTCCAATACCACTTGAGTCATCACAGATTCTTGGAGAGCTTGCACCCAATAAAGAATCCTCAAAGCAAGATATATTCCCAAGATGAATCGTGAACATCACTTGCCAAGGACTCGATCCACCGAGAACATCACTTCCAAATAAAACTCAAAATTTTGTCTCATCATTGACATGTTTAAAGATGTATTTATGCTTCCCAGCCAAACTCAAAAGTCTTCAATTCGGGGCTGATACCCATTACATACCCCCCATGTGACATTCTGCCTAGTGTGGGCATACCTATACCCACAGTGGCATGTTGTTAAAACAACTAAAAATATAAATTAAAAATTATTTAGTTAAAATGTGCATGCTACTTCAAAAAAACACAACGCTATAAATATCATACGTTACAAGGGAGATCGCAGAATCGAATACCTTCTCATTTCTGGTGGCCATAATTCACAAACACCTGAACGGACACTTAAAATTCCAATGCTAATCACAAACTCCATGCAGGGTTTACCTCCTTTGATGACTCTGTAAGACTGCTGCTACCACCAACATTTTACCCAGTTGGTGGACTTCCGCGATATTAAGATATATACTAAGCGAGCAGAGCAATATGCTGCCCTTGTTTAGAACACAAAATATCAACAATTTTTTTTTTAATTTCATACCTTCAGTTTGGAAAGTCCCACTAGAACCAAAAAAACTATATTGCGAAACGGTGTGATTTGGTTCTCTGATTATTTTATCAACACAAAAGTATATGGCAAGTTAAACATAAGAGTTATAATTTGCTGCAATTTTGAAGTTTGCGAAAATCGTCAACAAAACTACCGTTCTGATCCTCCATTCTTCAATTAAGGCCTTTTTTTTTTATAAGATGGTTTGCGGATCCGACCGAAACGCAATTTTTCGTTTTTGAAATTTTTTTTATTTTGAAATTTCATGTTATTTTTTTGCTGCCGATCCTTTACAAGCCCACCTGATGACATAAAAATAAAAATATTGATTTCATTGAGCAACATCGTTGATCGTGATGTCAACGAAAATATGAATTATAAACTGCATAAATCGTCCGTTTCTGTTATTCCTATTTTTACACTATAGCGACTACACATGGGGAATTCCCCTGTTAGAACTTCCGCTTTTGGTACATAAACATGGCCGCGCCCGCAAATTCGGTCAAACAATATATTTGTGTCGTATTCAACAGAAAAGGTGAATCTATGCGATCGTTGAGAACGTTGTCCAATAATGGAGCTGTGGCAGATATATGCCTTCAACATTAGGATGAGGATGTGGCGCTTAGATAGTCTGATGACTAGAAACGGGCGTTTTGTACGTGTCAGTTGATGTTCAGGCCGATAACCTTGTTCAGGCTGCTACTCAAAGGGCATTATCCCCGAAACGCAGTGAAAGTCGGTGCCAAGAAGAGGAAGATTGAATATTAATAATACTATCAATACAGGTAGTTCAATACCCACACACGGACCATCTCTACCACACGACCTGCAGTTTAAAATATGGTGCATATGTCTGACATTTGTGAATTCTCTGTATTCAAGGATTCCAAGCCAATATATGTCCTATCACATAGCAATATATTAGAATTATCTATAATTCCTTAGTATAAATAAAACAGTGTTGGAAAAAAAAACATGTTTTCAGACTGTTTGTGTATTTATTTATTTTCCCAACCATGTTTTTTTTTTTTTCCCGTACGACCGACCCACTATTCTGGGAAAAAAATCCGCAAACAATCTTATAAAAAAAAAAGGCCTAAGTTTTGGTGCGAGAATTGTTCTCAAAGCACATAGGAAATTTGGTTTTGGGAGCAATCGGTTTTCGCCATTTTGGCTGGAAAGCCCAGCACTATAAATAGAAACCACAGACATGTACCTAGCCGGTGACAAGAGTCAGAAAGGAAGTATGACTGGTGCACTCTGGTAGGGATTGCGCTAATCGATCAAGTAAAAGCTATATTTTCCAATTACGGTACACAAGTTCTAAGATAAACAGTTCCAAAACTTCGAAACAGATGCTGAACAAAAAAATCTCTGAGAGCACTGGCACCTGGGCACCACTTCATTACAGGAGAAATTATACTGGTGCACTCTGGTAGGGATTGCGCTAATCGATCAAGTAAAAGCTATATTTTCCAATTACGGTACACAAGTTCTAAGATAAACAGTTCCAAAACTTCGAAACAGATGCTGAACAAAAAAATCTCTGAGAGCACTGGCACCTGGGCACCACTTCATTACAGGAGAAATTATACTTTTCATTTCATCTGCATCATTGGTAGCCAACAGCACCAGACGTTTGAAGTTAGAAGTTTGATTTAAACATGTTTAGTATATAAATGTGATCTTAAATCTCTTTCCAATTGATATAAATGTCCTGACTTTATAATTCTGATCAAAATTGAAGACATTTATACATTAGATGGAACATGGCTCGGAATTTAACCATTTAAGTGATCATAGCTTCTTGGAGAGTTAGTCCTCAATGAAGAATCCTCAAAGTAAGATTTATTCCCCCGAGATGAATCTAGAACATCGCTCGCCAAGGACTCGATCCATCCACGGGAAACATCGCTTGACAAGGACTCCATCCACTGAGAACATCACTTCCAAATAAAACTCAACATGTTATTGTCTCATCATCGCCATGTATATATATTAAATCTATATAAATTATATATAAAAGAGTAGGACCTGTCTGTCTATTTGTTCGTGATTTTCTCCCAGGCCCCTGAATGATTACAACCGAATTTTCTTTTTTTAAATCAGAATTTTTAAACGATGAAAATGTGTGCTGGGCCACTGCAATGTCTGCCCGCACAAAGGGCCCTATCACACAAAGAGACCACAGGCCCCTCTGATGCTGAATAAAGGCTCCCAAAGAGAGCCTGTTTCAGCTATTATATATGTAATGAAGAATATTCACACTCAATTTGCTACGTACAATTTACAATACTATCCTAGTAAGTAAATTCATTATTTGACATGTGACGTAGTTATATGTGTTAGGAGAAAATATGACTTGAATCAGTAAACTTTAACCTCTCGGCAAAAACAATTTTATTAGGTACACACTTTCTGTCTGATCATTCCCCAATCATGAAGTAACATACGTTAGCGAGATTTTGAACTGACAATGGGTAGTATGAGTCGATTAAAATGAGACTGCTGTGCATGCTGCCATGAATATGATCTTAGTCTGACTACTGATTCTGAGCATTTGTTTATCTACAAAGGTTCTGCAACAGAATTAGGCTTTTGTTTACATAACAGTGTATGATATTGACAATGGCATGCTATTAATATATGCGATATTTATAATTGGTATTAAGAACAAAGTCTGTCTATATTTTAATATTATTTCTGTTAATGATGGTTTCAACGTATGTGGCTATTTTATCAGCAATACCCAAAGCAAACGCCATCCAAATCGTTATAAGTCTCCAATGTGTATCTAGTTCAGAGGAATAGTTGCAGTATTTTGAACTTTGATACATATGAGAATTATATAGCAGACTCGTGGATATACTCTTGTGTGCTGGAAACTTCCCCCCATTTATTTTTCGATTGCCAAGTATTTATTGAAAAAAAGACATTTATTATTTGATAAACTTTCAACAAACCAACAAAAAAAATTCAAATATTATTTGAATACACACACCATATTGTTGTTTGTTCTATTTGTTTCTAACATTTCGTTCATATGTAATTGTTGAGTTAACCGCGTGTGGGAAAAAAGGCATTACTAAATTATTTTTTAAACTTGGACCTCGATTCCCTTTAGTTTTTGCTAATAAAATATGTTTAAGCCAACTAGTTGAGACATGCTCTTACCTCTAAAACACAGTATTTGCCTCCTTTTTTCTTTTTCAGTATTTCCAGCGCTTCCTCACTGTAACCAGGAGCGACGATACCATCTGATACCTATAAAAGCCAGCAAATTTTTTATCTTAAAGTGATGTGAAACACTCCTATCAGGTGTTTCGAACGGATAACAAATAATTTTGCCAAAATATGTTATTTTCATAAATTTGATATCCAAATAGTCCGAAAACAGCATCATGTTATAAACGAATTACACGCAGTGACTATTATTGGCGCAATCATTGCCATAAAGTTATGTCCAATAATGCGTCCCAAATAAATGACTAAATATTTACATTTGTGCATAGTTCAACCATTGTGTTCTCTGGAATGCTACACAAGTTGTGGTTGGAATTTTCGACAATCTTAGTCTATTGCTGTATTCTTCCAATGGGATACTGTTTCGATACTAACAGATTGGTTTTATTCAATGAAATAAGTCCACAATATGTCTTTAACAAGATTCACATTACCTGCATTAGCTACTACATTATTATTATAATTACACAATGTTGGGTGTTGACCAAATAATTTATGAAGCAGAATTACATGTGACACCATGATACAAGTGTCAATGACACTGTAGCTCAACATGGAGAGGAGATATTGTCAAATATTTACAGTCAATGGAGCATTGAGGAAAGCAGAAAGTTGAAATGTTTAAGTAATACCAGAGGTCAACCTGAAAGCCAAAAATGTTTAGGATCAATTGGATGAAAAACGTTGGCTGTAGGGCATGCAAAAATATTTAGTTATGCAAAGAATAAAATGCAAAGAATAAAATCCAAGATGGCTGCCCGCAAACATGTTTTTTTTTATTGAAAATTATTCAAATTTCATAAATCACATCTAGAAGTGATCCTGAACATGCCTGTAAATTTTCAAAATATTTCTCCAAAAAATGTGAGCTGCCAATGGATTTAAATGTGAAATACAAGATGGCCGACCATGTTTTTTAATGAAATTTGGAAGCTCCCATCGTATATTTAACACCCTGAAGATCCTATGAAGTTTGGTGACAATAATTATGGGCTGCAGGGTGTGCTGATGAATTTAAAATTGATATTCAAGATGGCTGCTGGCAGCCATGTTTTCCAACAAATTCCGGAAAAAAAATGGCTCCCATCTGAAGATCCATATAAAGTTTGTTGACTTTCATATGAGAAATGTGGTCCGCAGGGTGTGCTGAAGAAATTGTTGCCAGATGCACGCAGTCACATACGGACGGACGGAAACCGATGGCAATATAACTCAAACTAAGTTAAGCTAAAAAACAGTATTATTTTATCTGAACTACATGAAAGTTTGCGAAAATTTCAAAACCCAGAAAAGGAAAAAAGAATTATTTTTGGAGTTTTGGTAAAACAAATTTGTGCCCACGGCCACACACCTACCCCCGTCACATATTCTCAGAAGGGGGTGGTGGCAGATTGGGTTGGGGCTCAATATAATCTTGTATGCAGGCCTTCAGATTCCCATGATCACACCACGCTAAGCTGCAGAGTGGTTCAGACCAGTGAGAAAATTTATAAATTTGACATCAAAAGAAACAGTTTTCTTCACTTCTGAGAGGTCAATTCCTGCCTCATAAAACCTTGGGAAAATACCTTTTCTTCTGCTCAAATTAGAAATTTTAGATCCATATACACAGATTTTTATCTGTTCTAATTTGGGCACAATTTCATATTTTTGGCACATTTTTCGATTGGAACTTGGGGGAAATTTTAAGGTTTGTCAAATGATTTCCTGATAACATACCTCCCTGGAGATGATTCTGGCTGTTTTGAACATCATAGAACAGTGACATGTGAGGAAGGGAGGGGGAGGGGGGGTGGTCATTAGAACACTATAGTAATATGCCTATCTGGTGATGATTCTGGCTGTTTGAACACCACGTACATCAGAGAGGGACATAAAATCACCAACTGAAGACATCCTGTCTGAACCTAGAACAGGGACATGTAAGGGAGGGAGGGAGGGGGGTGTCATTAGCACACTATAGTAATATACCTCTCTGGAGATGATTCTGGCTGTTTGAACATCACATACATCAGAGAGGGACACAAAATCACCAAACGAAGACATCCTGTCTGAACCTAGAAGTGAAGTTTATCATTAATGCTTATTTCAGACAAATCTCTATATTTACAGTATGCGTTATATACAAGCACATAATGTGGAAAATTCCCAACTAAGTGGAGTCATGTTGGCCTGCCTTTAGGCCTAAGAAAGAAATTGTGATGTTTCCGGCAACATAGTGGTGAACAAGAGCATCGATAGGACGTGGCAAAATACACCCATGATGATTCCAACTAAGGGCCATAACTCTGGTGAAAATTGGCAGGCAGAACCCAAAATCGAACAAATCTACATCTTGGGCTAGTAAATTCACATAACAAATTTCATTCCAGAAATACGCCGATGGATGGACAGTCAAATATCATTAATATGTCCCGTTTTATAAAAATGGTGTTCACAAAAAGTAGGGATGTGCGGGTGGAATTTGATCATAAACTTTTGAGCTCAAATGAGCACAGTATACGGGAGAAATTGATAATTATGAAGGTGTGTCAAGAATTAGATAAATGCTGAAGTTAATAACATACCTCTAGCTCTGGCATAAGCTACAGCTAAGGGGGATAAATCTTCTAACTTATCAGTGATGTCGTCAACCATGCAGAGCCGGGCTTGCTCCTGTGATAACGGAACTCCTACGGCAGCACCTTCAAGAGAAAACAAGTGACGTCATCGACCATGCGGAACCAGGCTGACAAACCAAGTGATGTTATCGACCATGCATAACCGGGCTGAGAAAACGGAGTGACGTAATCGACCATGCAGAACCAGGCTTAGAAAACGAGCGATGTCATCGACCATGCAGAGCCGAGTGAGAAAACAAGTGATGTCATTGACCATGAAGATTTCATTAACTAACAAAAATCAAAACTTGTTTTGATAATCAGCCAGTTAATCATAATCTAAAGATACTCCGCCTGGTGCATACCCCCATACCAAACATGTGCACATTCTAATAGACAAATCAACCGACCACATTAAACCATACTCTATCAGATGAAATGTTTTTTTTTTTAAGCTATCGTTCGGTGTTGCATATCTGAATCCAAATTCATTGAGTTCTAATAACTTGTGACATATTCATGTAGACTGTCAAAAAAAATCAATATTTCTATAGAAGAGCTGGGCTGTCACCTGTCTGATAATATATGGCTGAGATATCTGCTCAAGACGGATGTACGGATGTAATCCAGCATATCTACCCTCTACATTTTTCATGGGGCAATAAAAATTGATATCATAAACTTGTTGAAAAGAAGGAATTAGTCATTGTCACAATGAATTACCCAAGATCTCATCACAAAAAATGATTAACCAAGTTCTCAAAATCTCATCAAAAACTGATTACCCAAGATATTAAAATCTCATTATAAAATGATTACATATTGTTTCATTGACAACATGAATGTATTATTTAACACAAACTTGGCTTTGGTCGGTCAAAATGTTTTAATTCACTGGATTATTGCTCAATGAATAGGATTTTGGCATTTATCAGACCTTCTGAGCAAAATTAACGTGTTGAATGCATTCTTATTTTTCAATTGTCAATTTCAATTTGAACCTGTAAGAAGACATCTGATGAATAAAGATGTTGAGATTGAAGGTAAATTTATCTCTATTTTGGAGATACTGGTAAATTTTTTGCAGTAAGCTGAATCTTGAGGCAGAGAGCAATGCGACTGACCAAATAAGCATCAACAAGTGGTATACATCATTCACCGAAATTAAACTATGTGTAAAGGAAGGAATTTTGAAGTTGTCCTTTTATTAATGTAGTTCTCATCTGCGTGACTAACAAACTTGAATGAATTCGCTGCTGGGTTATTTAACCCTTTCATGACGGGATCAGTGCTGTGCAACATTAAAGATCATGTGCCATTGCATTCTCTTATATGCAAGTCTCCCATAGGGAGCCTCACATATATAAGAGAATGCATTGGCTTACAATGTCAAGGTAAATATTGTTAGGCCAATGTATTCTCTTACATATGCGAGGAGACAATGCATTGGCACAGGGTTTTCGCAAACTTTCAGGAAGCTCCAGTCTTGGACGGGTTAAGGAAGTTTTCTCACCTGCGGGACTAACATGTTTGAATGAAGTCGCTGCCGGGATGTTCAAGGCTTGTTTCAGTTCTTTAACCAGTTGCCAGCCATTCAGAGCATCACATAAGTTAATGAATCCAGGTGATCCATTCAGAACTGTAATAAAATTGAGACATGAACATCACAATTGAGACATGAGCATCACATAAGTTAATGAATCCAGGTGATCCATTCAGAACTGTAATAAAATTGAGACATGAGCATCACAATTGAGACATGAGCATCACATAAGTTAATGAATCCGGGTGATCCATTCAGAACTGTAATAAAATTGAGACATGAGCATCACCCAAGTTGAAGGGATCCGGATGTCATTTGCAGAATGAGGTTTCCAGAGAGTGAATTTAGTGACACTATCTTGCACGGCAGCTAGAATCACGAAATTCACCCTCTGGGAACTTCATTCTACTGAGTCCTCAACTGCTATGTGAGACCTAGGATCAGATTGAAGTTACCCAGTTGAAGTTGGTGATGTTCACCCATTAGTCACCTCGATTATGCATTATATTTATCTTCTGCAAATTAGGGGATATAGAAACTGAACAGAAGGGAAAACTTAACTAAAAACCATGTTAATTTGAGACTATAGATACTTCCCAGAAGATGAGGCCCAAGCAGAATGAGGTCCCCAGAAGGTGAATTTAGTGATGCTAGCCAGATGTGTGGGGTAGCGTCACCAAATTCACCCTCTGGGAACTTCATTCTACTGAGTCCTCAACTGCTATGTGAGACCTAGGATCAGATTGAAGTTACCCAGTTGAAGTTGGTGATGTTCACCCATTAGTCACCTCGATTATGCATTATATTTATCTTCTGCAAATTAGGGGATATAGAAACTGAACAGAAGGGAAAACTTAACTAAAAACCATGTTAATTTGAGACTATAGATACTTCCCAGAAGATGAGGCCCAAGCAGAATGAGGTCCCCAGAAGGTGAATTTAGTGATGCTAGCCAGATGTGTGGGGTAGCGTCACCAAATTCACCCTCTGGGATATCATTCTGCAAATGACGGACACTATCTCAAGGTTGAGAATGAGACAAGTCAATAAAACAATAGAGGGGAACACGGAAACAAATGACACAACTAAAGATCGTGTATCCTTCCCTGAGATACTGTATTCTGGAAAGACATAAAAATATGACATGAACTGATGAGGTGGAAGGAAGCGTGATACAAAATTGGGCTGGTTTTAGGGCTGTAACGATTCAATTCAATGTATCATGATACTGGAAATCAAAATAATTTCTGAAGATGGTCATTTGTAAAAGAGAAAAACCTACAATTTTCTCTCAAGTTTTCATATTTATATCTATTTGACTCATAATTTTCTCTCAACTTTACATGTCTATTATGTGTATTTGACTCATCTAGCAAACTATTGAATTCCACTTTAGTTTAATATGAACTGTATCTCCAGTTATAAACATGTTAGTTCTGATCATTCAGGTGGTATTCATTTGGGAACACTAATGTAGTGTATCATGATACGTATCGTATATATGATACATATCGTATATATCGTGATTCGTACTCTATCGTTTAGTGTTACAGCTCTTGCTGGCTTCTAGTGGGGAGGTCGGTTGAGTTTTGTACTTTTCAGTGGTAGCAGAGGACGAGCGAAGTAGAGTTGGGCTAGTTTTTTATGCTGACGTTGTTTGAGATTCATGCCCTTGAATGATAGCTGAGGGATGGTGGTATTAGTTGGGCTGGTTTTTTTTGTGCAGATGTCATTTGACATTCATACCTTTTAGTGGTAGCTGAGGGAGAGTGGTGTTGAGTTGGGCTAGTTTCTGGTGGGGAGGTCATTTGAGATTCAGCTGAGGGAGAGTGGTGTAGAGTTGGGCTGGTTTCTGATGTGGATTCATGCCATATCGTAGAGTGAGCTGAGATGTCCCTTCACTGTATTGTCGACGGAAATAATCTGAGATGGCAGCATCATATTCAGCAGTGTGATTGAAAGCCTGGAATAATAAAGTTTATTATATGCTTGCATATAAAATAGCAGAAAATTACTGAAATGTAAATTGTTGTATGTATCTCTTAGAAGCTACAGTGAAATCATGTTTTGTTATTTCATTGTAGCTGACGTCATCACTTGATAGCGGTTTGCTACCTATCAGATGATCAGTGTCAGAAATTTGGTCAATCAGGTGTTGCTTTCCGTCATCATTAGCAACTATAAGCATTAATAAGGCGCTAATAATAAAAAGAACACCTACATGTTTTGTTTGAATACCTGAAACATCTCATTCGTGTCTGAAAGAAATATAGAATTTTCTTGTGAAAATTCTATATTTCTTTCCAGTCACTCATGAGATATCTCGGTATTCAAACAAACAATGTAGGTGTTCTCTATTTATTAAATGCTTATTCATGAAAAGACCCACAGTTTTGTCTGAGGCCGTGCCAACTTTTTTACTGAAACAGGTCTTTTCATACAGCAATCTCACCATAGTAGAAATCACAGTTAGGTAAATATAGATCCTGACTGTTGAGAGTTTCATTTGAAAATAATATTGGCGCTCATCCAAGACTTTGGTCAGTAGAAGTCACAATCAAAATTTAGTAAAAACAATCATATTTGTTAAAGTTATCATGCTGACATACCGACACAGACGGATGCCATTATAAACAGAAGTGAGAGAATGCCCGCCAATGTTCAACCCGTGAGTAAAGTTTTTAACAAAACTTGACGGTAATTAAAATATAACACTCTATAAGTATCGATGAACAGACCTTAACAGCAAGCTTCTTCCTCGTATCTTCAGTCGTGTCATTGTTAGAATGCATCATTTCATCTATAACACTGTAAAGTGATATATAGTTAACCCTTTCATGATGGGAGCTGCACTGGTGCTGCATTAAAGATCCTGTCCCAGTGCATTTTCTTAAAAATGTGAGTCACCCATAGGAGCCTCGCATATATAAGAGAATGCACTGGCTTACAAGGTCAAGACAAGTATATCTTATATATATGCGAGGCTCCCAATCAGAGACTCGCACATATAATACATTGGCACATGATTTTCGCAAAATTTCATGAAGCTCCAGCCATGGAAGGGTTAATATGGAGATCTTGTGTATTCAGTTGAGACGTTGAAATCATCATTTCATCTATAACACTGTAAAGTAAATAGAAGCAATATATAGTTAATATGGAGATCTTGTGTACATTCAGTTGCGACATTTGAATTCATCAACAAGAGGTGGCATCAGAGATGCTGTGTCTCGTTTTCGGTGGCTTACCGCCGGTGGCTACCGCCAATTGGTGTGCATCAGTATCGGTAGACTAATTAATAGGTAAAATCGAAAAATGACTAATTAAGGGCCATAACTCCATTAAATTTTATCGGGCCAGGCTGGTTTTCGAACTCGTCCGAAATATTCTTGGCAAGTATGTCTATTCCAAATTTTAAACAAATCGGAGGACGTTTGTTGAAGTTATCGGGCTAACGAGCTAAAAATTCACGAAAAATGACAAATTAAGGGCCATAACTCTATCAAATTTTATTGGGCCAGGCTGGTTTTCGAACTCGTCCAGGATATTATTGGAAGACACTTATATACCAAATTTCAATCAAATCGGATAACGTTTGTTGAAGTTATCATGCTAACAAGCTGAAAATTCGTAAAAAACATGACTAATTAAGGGCCATAACTCTATCAATTTTTTTCGGACGAGGCCGGTTTTCGAACTCATCCGAGATATTCTTGGAAGACACCTATATACCAAATTTCAATCAAATCGGATAACGTTTGTTGAAGTTATCGCACTAACGAGCTGAAAATTCGTGAAAAATGACTAATTAAGGGCCATAACTCTATCAAATTTTATCGGACCAGGCCGGTTTTCGAACTCATCTGAGATATTCTTGGGAGACACCTATATACCAAATTTCAATCAAATCGGATAACGTTTGTTGAAGTTATCGTGCTAACGAGCTGAAAATTCAAAGGGCCATAACTCTGTAATAAATCTGCGGACGAACCCGATTTTTTGTCTGCAGCTTACGTGCATGGATATGTACTCAGACACCAATAAACGGTTGAGTTATAAGCAAAACACGCCGCCCGCCCACCGTCCCCCATCAAACTATAAGTCGAGTTTTGGAAAAAAAAACTCGACGAATAAAACTGTAAAGTACACACAAGCAATATTTGATGCGGTAATCAATCAATAATAATTCCTTACATACATCGAGTTCGCAGATGGTCATACTGTCTTTTGATTGGACGAAGTGTGATCACATGCAGGAGTACTTTTGACCATTGCTCTGCAAGCGAACTATAACCCGGGCTATAAGTCTTTGAACTATTACACGCCTGATGATGTCAAGAATGGCGCAAGGCCAGAATTGTGGCAAGTGAAGTATTACCCAGGCTATAGTCTTCAAACTATTTATCTGCATGCTGGCACGCAGCGCAGCAAGAATTGTGTTGTATATAATATAACACCTGCAACCTGCCTGGGGGGGGGGGGGGGGGGGGGGGGGGGGGGGGAGAGCTAGAGCTATTTTCCCCTCATTGGCATCTTCTGAACAGCAAGCAGGACTATTGATTGAGGCCGCAGTCCTTCTAGCTGTTCAAAAAACACCACCCCGAAAAAATAGTTCGCTATTCCACCAAAAGGCAGCCAATATGTGTATAATATTACATTTGTGCATTCCACATAGTTCCAATGCACTATACATCAGCCTTTGAAATTAGCATTTTTCTCTTCTCAGCATTGCCTAAGAATTGCATGAAATTCTTTATTAGCTTCTACGAGTTTTTTCATGACATTGCCTTTGTCGTAGCTAATTTCGTGGGACGTTAATATCATTATTACCCCGCTTAGGAGGAAGCAATCTGAGCAGCTAATGATTGGATCAGGATTAGCATATTGACAATACACATTGACTCCCAACCAGGTACTTGCTTAGGCCATGGTTATTCAAGTTTATGTTTAGCATCATCCACAATTAATTGAGAATTGCAGTGATTTCATCATTAATCATTCTCGATAGGTTTCAGTAGTTACTTATATAGTACAATATAATTATAAATAACATAAATATTGATGCCAATGTTGTTTACATTCATTTCATGTAAATGAATTGTCAATCGTGTGTTCAGGGAATAAGAGTAAATTTCACTGGGGACACTCTTTGGGCAATGATACTGAGCAAATAATAAATCAAATGCATTATTATTTTCTGCCACAAAATGAAATGTGGTGATTGATGCTAAACATAAAATGAATTAACTATGGCCTTAACATGCGAGTCCCCACCCCCCCCCCCCCCCCCATGACAACTGCGGTACAAGATCACTTGCCAAAAATACAATTGCAGCAGTTGGCATTTAATGGTAAATAGAGGGATTCAAGCACTCAATGTTTTCACACAGTGACATTACGAGTTAAGCACGCTAGCCACTAGACCACCAATTTTAACCGAGTTTGCCGAGATAGTTGGTGAGTTATCAATTTGGACGGACGGACGCACACATGTAATCCAGTACATATCTACAAACCTGTCATAGTCAGAGGGATCACAGAGCACGTTACTCTGGAGTGGTTTTTGGCAGCCGCACGTAGTAGTGTTACTCCTCCTAGAAAACATAAATTAAATACAACCATCTAAACAGGCCTGCATATTTATGATGTCGTATGATACTAACCTACTTTTCTTTCGGCTAGTTTGTGCTTAGGTATTAACCCATAGGTTTCCAGCAGAATAACACAACTGTTATAACACTACCACTTGAATTGTCAACTACTAATGAGCAACTCATTGAACAATAATTTTGAATATAGCATTTTTGGGACTTGATTCATCGACTTGATTCAGCAATAAGTAAGGTGAGAATCAGTGATCGCGAAGCCTGCAGAAAACTGGAGCAAATTGTTTTTCGTTAGTGGCATTTTCATTTTGGGTAACCTCAAGGTGAACTAAACTGTTGTTCGCCTCAAATTTGTCTGTACAAATGCAAATTGAATTATAGTACAGGCAGTGTTTAAAGACATATTATGGACTTGTTCGGGGCGGTGAAATTGATAAGTTAGTATTCCTACTAACATTGCCGAAAATCTCCAAGATTTTTATCTATCGACAATACCACTCCATAGAAAACATTGTCTGAATTAATTGTCAATATTTACTTCTCGATAACTAACTTTGAGCAAGATTGTTCTAATCACTAAATGATTAGGAAAGTTCCTAGCAGTGAGCAGGAAATCTTGTTCCTGCTTTGAGAAAAGGTCCCGGGGCCCTTTCCATCAGGAATTTGGGCCAAAGAGGCTTAGAATTGGGAATATACAGGGAATATAGGAACACGCATCATCATTCGGAAACTCATGTAATCAAACAGTGTAATGTATTTTTTAGATTAACAATCTAAGAAATAAAGTCGTTGCGCTCCATTTGCATAAATCGGAATTAATAATTCTTATTTTATGAAAATGGTGCCATTAACCCTTTCAGTGTCAATTCCGATTTTTGTATCAACCCATATTTCCTTGATCATTTTTCAAATTTATTGATTATAATCAATAAAATTGAAAAATGATCAAGGAAATATGGGTTGATAAAAAAATCGGACTTGGCACTGAAAGGGTTAAAATCCCATCAAATGAATTGAAAGTCCTATCTTTTGATCAGAAAAACGGAAGAATTTCTGTGAATTGGGACATCGATTTATAATGACTCACCAATATCTATCTGCTCGACAGCCTTATCGACGGTGACATCACCATCTGAGATGGTCTTCACAAATGGATACAGGTTACACACAACAACCCTGTAGGGAGATTAAGAAAACCAAATCACAAACTTATAAATAGCCCATATACCCCTGTTTAATGTCCCAAAAACTTATTTTGACCAGATAATTGTAACCAATTTTTTTTTTGTTAAGCAGAAAACACCCTACTTACATTTACCTGTCAAATATTTTTATACACCATTTCTAATTATGATGGCAAACAGCTGTAAAAATAGTGAAACAAACATGTGTTACACAAACGCGTGTTAAAATTTTACATTATTGTTACTTCAACCATGAGCAGCCATGAGTGATACTTTTGGGTTACATATATGATTGGGGTATACTAGTCCAATACTAAATGACTAGGGACTGTCAACTAGTTGACTAGTCAGGCTCTCTCAGGAGGTAACAAACCTGAAGAGCTGATAGTTCTGTTTGTTAAGATCCTCCAGATCACTGGGAATAAGTCTTGATAAGATACCTGGGGAAGATAAAAAATGAAAGTGTCAATAACACTGTAGCTCAACTTGGAGAGGCGTTAATAATTTTATGATGAGCAGTCAATAGAATGATAAAGGAAAGTCAAAAAGTTTCAGTAAATGGATTGTATTGTGGAAATGAAATTAATTTCATTTTAAACATTTCTCAACTAAATGTGGGCTGCAGGGGTGTGCCGATGGATTCAAATGTGAAATCCAAGATGGCTCCAGGCGCCAAGTTATTTAACAAATGAGGGATGTGGCACGTAGGGTGTGCCAAAGGATTTAAAGAGTAAAATCCAAGATGGCCACTGGCGATCATGTTTTTAACCATATTCATAAAATATCGTTGGCTCACATTTCGAGATCACCCTGAAGATCCTTATGAAGTTTGGTGATGATCGGATGACGGACGTGGCCTGTAGGTTGTGCGGAAGGATTTAATCATGCAAAGAGTAAAATCCAAGATGGCCACTCGCGACCATGTTTTTTAACCATATTCATAAAATATCGTTGGCTCCAATCTAGAGGTCACCCTGAAGATCCTTATGAAATTTGGTGACCATCGGATGAGGGATGTGGCCTGTAGGTTGTGCCGAAAGGATTTAGTCATGCAAAGAGTAAAATCCAAGATGGCTGCTTGCGGCCATGTTTTTTAACGAATTTCGGATATAATCGATGGCTCCCATCTAGAGGTCACCCCGAAGATCCGTATGAAGTTTGGTGGTGATTAGATGAGGAATGTGGTCTGTAGGGTGTGCCAAAGGATTTAGTATTGCAAAGAGTAAAATCCAAGATGGCTGCTTGCGGCCATGTTTTTTAACGAATTTCGGAAATAATCGATGGCTCCCATCTAGAGGTCACCCCGAAGATCCGTATGAAGTTTGGTGGTGATTAGATGAGGAATGTGGTCTGTAGGGTGTGCCAAAGGATTTAGTATTGCAAAGAGTAAAATTCAAGATGGCTGCCGGCAGCCATGTTTTTCATAAAAAATTGCTAAATTTGATAGCTCCCATCTAAATGTGATCCTAAACATGACTAAATTTTTAAAACATTTTATTTCTACAATAAATGTGGGCTGCAGGGTGTCTTACAAATGCAGAATGAGGTCCCCAGAGGGTGAATTTAGTGACACTACCCCGCTAGCATCACTAAATTAACCCTCTGGGGAAATCATTCTGATTAGGCCTCATCTTCTGGGAAGTATCTATTGTCTCAAAATAACATTGTTTTTGGTTACTTTTAAAATTTGTATTCAGTTTCTATATGCACTAATTTGCAGAAGATAAAATGCATAGCCAAGGTGACTAATGGGTGAACATCACCAACTTCAACTGGGGAACTTCAATCTGATCCTTGGTTGAGGCATAAGCAGAATGAGGTCCCAAATCTAGGTGCTTATTTCAAATAGAGTATGAGTGACCTTGCTCAAGGCTCATAACTCAGCAATTAGAAGTGAACAGTGTATAACTCCAGGACCCAAGCTAGGAGGCGACTGGGGTGATATTCTCGCCTTCGAGCCGGCAACTTCGCCCTCTGATGTCCGCAAGGCGAAAATGAAGTCGTCTTCCAAATTTGACAAAACTTGGCTGGGATTCACCGGTGGAAATTTGACTTGTTTTGCAAAAAAAATATATTAATATATATCTGTTATAATGTTGTTGTTCTATCTTGTCTATCTCTCCAACCCCGCTCTATTTGAAGTCATAAGAACGTCAAGTAACAGTTATTATAATTATGAATAATGAAATGAAATGATTATGTAAAATAACCGGGAGACCAATTATATATAGCATACAATGGGTTTACAACAGCCCCATTGTTCATTAAAGGAATACGGTCCTGAAAAAACAATATTATTTTCTTTCAATATACCGATAATATATATATAAAATGTTCATTGGGCGCATATAATCTAATATTCGGCCCCCAATCGTTATTTTTATAACGATTAAAAAAAATTCCGAAGTTAGCCGAAGATTTTGTTGTAGACGAAGTCACGTGATCATCAGCCCGATCACGTAATTGTCACATGTAAACAGAAGCTTAGCACGTGATCGATCACGTGGTAACTCATTGACAACGCATAGATACGCGACGGCTGTATTTTAAGTTTGCATGTAGTCGATCGCGGCCCTTGAAGATTGTCGCGTTATCACACTGCGAATGCAAAACTTCGCCGAAAACATCGCCTTTCTCGTAATTAAATGTCTTTATCGTGTTATTATTACTATTATTATATGTATCGCGATGTGTTGTTACTATAAAGCCATGCCCGTATATTATTCAGTTTTGCGCGCATTTATCTATATTGTTTATATATATTTTTTCGTTACCGGAATAGTCCAAGTTATATTATATATGCATATCAAGATTGCATATATACGCGAAGACTTGCATAGTTATTAGGCAATTATCATCTCGTAAACATTCCAATTTCCAGATGCCATTAGTCGTGTGTCAATAAAGAGCGTTTCGTTTTAATTTATCGTAACGCGGTAAAACAACACAAAATTGGTTTATTGCTGTCGATTTAATCAATTATAATCAAGTCATTCATTACCAATATGATATGATAAGTTCATTTTTCCTTGGTTATGAATCATGTATATATTTGGGCAATATGTTGTTTATATATATTTCGGAATATTGCTTTCCCCACCCCAAAACAATCTAGCCGACTGTCACTGATGGAAATTCACTGCATCTATGCATGGTTATTGGCCTATAAAATTAGCACTCTAGCGATGCGGTCTATTGAATATCCAGGTCATAAATCGACCTCTATGTGTCAATTACGCATAATAATAGGGTTATAAAATATATAAATGTTTGCCGTGGTTCGTTTAAACATCCAATCATATATAACACTTTTTGAAGGAGGGATAATAATCCGGTTTAATATGGAATCACATATTCAAGTGCTCTTTATTCGCAATATATCGTAATAGTGAACGCTCTTTATTGCGTCAAGGTAAAGGGACTCGACTTGGAACAGTTGTTCTAGTGATTGTTTACTGATTACAACAATACAGGTCAATACATGTACATGAACTTCCGATATGCATGCTTTATATATCCTTCCATCATTGTCATAGCAATTTCCGCTTTATTAAACTCTTTTTATTCGTACCATATTAGGAAAACTCTTAACATGGAACGCTCTTTATTGAGCCATGGCGAAGGAAATGGGGACTCGACTTAGAATAGTTGTCATCGTGAATTATTCATCAACATACTCCCCACTTTAACTGCAATTGTATGTATTCGTAACCATGACTGACTCGTCAAATTAAACGCTCTTTATTTGGTATATGTAATCGGTTTCTGATTTTGCGCAACGGGTTTCCCACAGAAATCCCGCCAAATGTCACGTAAACGAACATCGTTTGGAAATGAATACAGCATATGCCTAACTGAGAGTCACTAGAATGAATGAATGATTGTAAATACGGGACACTCGGGGCATATATACGGAAAATTAAAACAACATCGCGAACACGCACCCGAATAAAGTTCACATGCCGGCTCGTGTTTTTATAAGCTTTATACGAAAGTGTTATCTACCCCGCTCAATCGTCCCTCTATATTTTTTGTCAAAACAATACCGTAACTTTCCAAACAGCACTTAAGACAAATCACAAGTGAAGATAACTCACCGCGCGATGACAATTCACCATGTGTACACAATGCTATTGATATGCCCCGCAGTAATTCCATTACACTCACGCGCTGATGTCGATTCCGGATTTTCCATCGCCATATACTCTCAGGTGCCAAATAAAAGTGCTGGCCAAATACAAGTGCTGGGTGACATTTTTACCAAAAAAAGAATAATAGTGCTGGTGCACAATAAATGTGCTGGGTTACGGATTTTACTTTTCATGGTAGTATGCTTAAAACTCGAGCCATGAAGGCTTATGCATACATTTATATAGTACAGGGAATCATACCTGTGCGGAGGATGTGACATTTAGGTATTATGCATCATGTATCTTCACTATTTTGTTTACCCCATTCATACATTATGTCAGACCATGCGTGAAATTACATATTACTCATATGATATAAAGTTGGAATAGATTGTCTTAAATGTTGATTGTTGTATTCTACAGTACACACTGCACATGACTTTTTTTTCTCTTGTAGGTTGTGGGTCTTCGGGTATAGATGGTTCATTATTCCGATGGATCATTATTCTGAGGGTTCATTATTCCGCTTTTCCATGAGGGTTCATAATTCCGACTATTTCAATATTCCGATACCTTCTATACAGCTTAGAATACTAGATAATTTGGGATCGGAATAATGAATCAAACAAAACAGAAAAAACCTAAATTACACACCATTTCACCACTTTGTATACTATATAGGGATTAGCCATACGGAATACAAGAAGGGGTGGGAAAACTTAAGGCTGTTTATTAAATATGATTTTCAGTTGTGTTGCACAAAACAACCCCTTTTCAACATCACAAATAAATGCTGAACAAACTATGTACAATGCTATGTGTTTGCTCCTAAGTTATGTATATCAACAATCTATTGTATTTATATATGTGTTATTATCATTGCCAATACAAACAATCAATCAATCAAAGAGTGATAGTTAACATGAGTAACTCACTCACTGTATAATTCAATTGATTAATATATTTAGGTTGAAACTTGTGTACTAGTGGATTGAAGTTCTTGTCCAAAATCATACTCAGTTTACAATTTTACATTAAGACTAATTTGATTTTTTTTCGAAGAATTTATGATCAATTTTACATTTCTCTCACCAAATAATGCATTAAAACAGAAAAAGTATGAAACTGTGTTGTTTAAATATCTTAATATTAAAGGAATATACTTCAATGCTTCTCATGAAATTAATTGTATGCAGAAAACACTCAGTCAAACTGGTAACTTTTAGCGCTTTTTCTGGGTTTCGCGTTGCCTATTTTCAAGGCACATCGTTTTTCATTATAAATTGTGATTATGGAACTGATTTTGGAGTTAACAAAAACATTTTAATTGTAGAATAAGTCCTGTGATC
The DNA here is from genome assembly GCA_032622095.1 of Siphonodentalium dalli. Classification (NCBI taxonomy): domain Eukaryota; kingdom Metazoa; phylum Mollusca; class Scaphopoda; order Gadilida; family Siphonodentaliidae; genus Siphonodentalium; species Siphonodentalium dalli. Next base: position 96,752,304 of record CP136067.1, read on the forward strand.
CATGGGCCATCTTTTCTATCGTTTCGGGTCCCGTGAACTCGGCCCAGTTCACGTTTTGCGATTTATTACAAACCGAAAGTAGACGAAGTAAAAGATTGGGCGAACCGTGACTCTCAAAATAGGTTTTATATCGAAGTGATGTCGCATCTCAGTCTACTAAAACAACTGTATTTAGTGGTTTGTGACTTCTAGTATTAACATTAGCAAACTCGTGATTCGTTCCATTCTTATATTCGTTTGTTTATCACCCAAAAAAAGAATAAATGCCACAGTATGTGATGGATTTACCCCCAAAAAATAATAAACGTGATGGGTCACAATAAGTGTGATTGTGTGTATTTTTGCTCCAAATTAATAAATGTGCCGGCACGTTTATTTGGCACCTGAGAGCAGGTAGACATAATTAACTCCGACTCCGATTCCCTGTTTTTAATTAGTTTACCTCGCTTGACGTCATGCAAGGTTTTGCGACGGAGATAGCCGACAACCGGTGGTGGTATTATTTATTTCTTTCTCGGCTTATTTATTACGCGATTTTTATGGGACTTGGATCATTGTGATCACAATAGGGGTGGCTTTCCGATAGAGTTTTGTTGTTTCATGAGGATAGTAATCCTTTAATCAACAACCACTATTCAACGTAATGACAGGTCGCTATTCACCAGCATATTCATTGATTTCAGTTCAGCCACTGGCTTCAATGACATATCTATAACCCGATATCAAAGATTTTACCGCTGTCGGCAAAAAACACTTGTCACAATCAGTGTCAATGTACTTTAGTCTAGCAGTAAAATTATGCTTGTAAATTAATTCTTGTAATATGGTATTTTATTAACTGGATTGGGAATAAATACACTGTAACAACTATTACTATTTTAATTGTTTTTATTTGCAATTAAACATTTTGTTGGGGTAGACCTTGTTTTCTATGAAGCGACTACCAAAACTCACCTGTGTTCGTAGTTGTAGCCCAGAATTCAGCCCCACATTGACTTACCGGTGCCATTGTATAAGGCATTTCGGGGGGAAATACTGGGTCAACAAGTACCGACTTAATAACAGAAATATCCAGTAAATTGATATTTTAAAATTAATAAGTGTTTCTTATATTATCATTCCCCACTTCTCCCTATTTTGGGCTGAAGTCCAGTGTGAAGTCTCCATAAAATCTCCAGAGGGAGAAGTCACTTTACCCTGTTTTCAAACTGCTTGGGCCCTGTATAACTCTACAGTCTAACATGGCAGTCTGCTGGCAAGCAATGACCTCATTGCTGTGTTAAAGGATTTATATTGGCTAGAAACCACCAACGCAATCGGAAAGCCCTCCCAATTGTGATTAAAAAAGTCCCAATCCAACATAAATAAGCCGAAAAACTAATAAATAATACCTCCACCTGTTTTCGGAGATCTCCGTGACTAGACTACGATGACGTCAAAATAGTATAGCAAATTAAAAACAGATTCGGAGCCGGAGTTTATTATGCAGACTACAATTATGTAATCATAGTCAGCCGATACTAAAATACGCAATCGCTTTGTGCATGCGCAGTATATAGACAACATCGCTAACTCGCTGTGCGATGTGTTAATAGCGACACAAGCGATGTGTTATGTAATTAATCGAGATAGTGTGGTTAAATTCAGAAGTCATTCTCATATAGCAGACTATATTTATATGAATAAAGTAATTAGTAGTGCATGGGATGATTGTTTTTGCAGCCATTAATAACATGCCACTGCGTGTTTGGTGTGTTAATGGATGTTACTAATGCTTTGATAGTTTCTTATTCACACAGTGAATTGTCATCACTCATTGTTTGCACTATAAAATGGTAACCAAAGTGAGTGATAAGGCGATCTCATCAACTTTGTCATAAGAAGCACCCAAACATTATAAAAACACTAGGCGGAATAATGTTAACTATATAATTATGTGATTCAATCGTTATTGGGTAAGTTATTTCCAAATTCTCAATAATTCTTATATTAAAATACTACATACACATCACCAGTCCTCATAATTTGCTACGGCAATCAGAAATGCCGAAGCCATTTGCTGAAGCAAACTGGACCATGATAAAGGGATGCCATAGTGGACTGCCGAATACAAACAATCTGAATTAAGAAGGCTGCATCATGCATTATGTAATACATCGAAAAAGATAAGAAAGTTCATAATTGAGAATGCTCTTTATTGTCTATCGCTTTTGGGCAACAGAAGATTGGATGCTCTTTATATCCAATTGTCACAATACTAGAGCTGAAACGGTTAGACGGTTAACCGGTTAGCATCCGGTTAGCGACGTAACCGGTTAGAAAAAAATGAACCGGACGAAACCGCATCCCGTTATCAGTTGAATGTGAACGTGAATAATCCTCAAAATATTAGGTTAAATGATGCAAAACTAATACTAAATCCTGTGTCACCGATAGTAGAGTGCAACGCAAGCATTAATTGGTACACGCGATAGTATCAGATACTTAGTAGCAATTCTCAAACTGTCTGCAAGTGTCGGCGACCTTCAATCAATTCCGGCCCTTTGAAGTTTTCTCTGATCTTCCGACAAGAGCACGTGTGCAGTCACTGTGTATCAAGGCGGGATAGTTCAATGCAATGACGTCACTGAATCAGTGAATCTGTCATCTGATAGACACCCCTCAGATATTATTTCGTGTTGAATTTTGAGAAGGGAAGACGCTTCAAGACGGCTATTATCTAAATAGAATCGCGTAAATCAGAAGTGTGGGCGAATTTCCGATTGGTAGAAGACAATGCAAACAAAATGAAAGTGTCAATGACACTGTAGCTCAACTTAGGTAGGGGAATAATTTAATGGTTGACAGTAAATGGAGGAATAGGAAAGGTGCTAATTGAAATGTCTAACATGCGCCAAAGGATTTAGTGATGCAAAGAGTAAAATACAAGATGGCTGCTGGTGGCCATTTTTTTTGGCCAATTGACCCCAAAAGAACTCGTTCCCATCTACGTATAATTGTTAACATCCATGACAAATTTTATGAAGATCTGACCAAAGCTACAACATACAAATTTCATGATGATCAGACGAACAGTACGACCTGTAGACCGCGCCAATGGATTGAATTTTGAAATCCAAGATGGCCGCTGGCAGCCATGTTTTTTGGCCGAATGACCCCACAATGATTCGTTCCCATCTACATGTCAATGTCAACATTCATGACAAATTTCATAAAGATCAGACCAAAGGTATGACCTGTAGCCCACGCCAAAGGATTTAGTCATGCAAAAAGTAAAATGCTGGTGGCAATGTTTTTTGACCGAATGACCCCAAAACGACTCGTTCCCATCTACATGTCATTGTTATAATTCATGACAAATTTCATGACCATCTGACCAAAGCTACGACCTGTAGACCGCACCAAAGGATTTAGTCATGCAAAGAGTAAAATCCAAGATGGCTGCTGGCGGCCATGTTTTTTGACCAAATGACCCCAAAACGACTCGATCCCATCTACATGTCATTGTTATCATTCATGACAAATTTCATGATGATCAAACGAACAGTACGACCTGTAGCCCGCACCAATGGATTGAATTTTGAAATCCAAGATGGCCGCCAGCAGCCATGTTTTTTGGCCGAATGACCCGACAATGATTCGTTCCCATCTACATGTCAATGTCAACGTTCATGACAAATTTTATAAAGATTAGACCAAAGGCAACCTATAGCCCGCGCCAAAGGATTTAGTCATGCAAAGAGTAAAATCCAAGATGGCTGCTGGCGGCCATGTTTTTTGGCCGAACGACTCCAAAATCACTCGTTCCCATCTACATGTCAGTGTTAACATCCATGACAAATTTCATAAACTTCCGACCAACACAACGACCTGTAGCCCGCGCCAAAGGATTTAGTCATGCAAAGAGTAAAATACAAGATGGCTGCTGGCGGCCATGTTTTTTGGCCGAACGACACCAAAATCACTCGTTCCCATCTACATGTCATTATTAACATCAATGACAAATTTCATGATGATCAGACGAACAGTACGATCTGTAGCCCGCGCCAATGGATTGAATCTTGAAATCCAAGATGGCTGCCAGCGGCTATGTTTTTAGGCCGAATGACCCCAAAATGACTCGTTCCCATCTACATGTCAATGTCAACATTCATGACAAATTTCATAAAGATCAGACCAAAGGTACGACCTGTAGCCCACGCCAAAGGATTTAGTCATGCAAAGAGTAAAATCCAAGATGGCTGCTGGCGGCCATGTTTTTCGGCCGAACAACTCCAAAATCACTCGTTCCCATCTACATGTCATTGTTAACATCCATGACAAATTTCATGATGTTCCGATCAAAGCTACGACCTGTAGCCCGCGCCAAAGGATTTAGTCATGCAAAGAGTAAAATCCAAGATGGCTGCTGGCGGCCATGTTTATTGGCCGAACGACCCCAAAATGACTCGTTCCCATCTACATGTCAATATTAACATCCATGACAAATTTCATGATGATCAGATGAACAGTACGACCTGTAGCCCGCGCCAATGGATTGAATTTTGAAATCTAAGATGGCCACCAGCGGCCATATTTTTTGGCCGAATGACCCCACAATGATTCGTTCCCATCTACATGTCAATGTCAACATTCATGACAAATTTCATAAAGATTAGACCAAAGGTACAACCTGTAGCCCGCGCCAAAGGATTTAGTCATGCAAAGAGTAATATCCAAGATGGCTGCTGGCGGCCATGTTTTTTGGCCGAACGACACCAAAATCACTCGTTGCCATCTACATATCATTATTAACATCAATGACAAATTTCATGATGATCAGGCGAACAGTACGATCTGTAGCCCGCGCCAATGGATTGAATCTTGAAATCCAAGATGGCTGCCAGCGGCCATGTTTTTAGGCCGAATGACCCCAAAATGACTCGTTCCCATCTACATGTCAATGTCAACATTCATGACAAATTTCATAAAGATCAGACCAAAGGTACGACCTGTAGCCCGGGCCAAAGGATTTAGTCATACAAAGAGTAAAATCCAAGATGGCTGCTGGCGGCCATGTTTTTCGGCCGAACGACCCCAAAATCACTCGTTCCCATCTACATGTCATTGTTAACATCCATGACCAATTTCATGATGTTCCGATCGAAGCTACGACCTGTAGCCCGCGCCAAAGGATTTAGTCATGCAAAGAGTAAAATCCAAGATGGCTGCTGGTGGCCATGTTTATTGGCCGAACAACCCCACAATGATTCGTTCCCATCTACATGTCAATGTCAACATTCATGACAAATTTCATAAAGATTAGACCAAAGGTACAACCTGTAGCCCGCGCCAAAGGATTTAGTCATGCAAAGAGTAATATCCAAGATGGCTGCTGGCGGCCATGTTTTTTGGCCGAACGACACCAAAATCACTCGTTGCCATCTACATATCATTATTAACATCAATGACAAATTTCATGATGATCAGACGAACAGTACGACCTGTAGCCCGCGCCAATGGATTGAATTTTGAAATCTAAGATGGCCGCCAGCGGCCATGTTTTTTGGCCGAATGACCCCACATTGATTCGTTCCCATCTACATGTCAATGTCAACATTCATGACAAATTTCATAAAGATTAGACCAAAGGTACAACCTGTAGCCCGCGCCAAAGGATTTAGTCATGCAAAGAGTAAAATCCAAGATGGCTGCTGGCGGCCATGTTTTTTGGCCGAACAACTTCAAAATCACTCGTTCCCATCTACATGACAGTGTTAACATCCATGACAAATTTCATAAACTTCCGACCAAAACAACGACCTGTAGCCCGCGCCAAAGGATTTAGTCATGCAAAGAGTAAAATCCAAGATGGCTGCTGGCAGCCATGTTTTTTGGCCGAACGACCCCAAAATCACTCGTTCCCATCTACATGTCATTATTAACATCAATGACAAATTTCATGATGATCAGATGAACAGTACGACCTGTAGGCCGCGCCAATGGATTGAATCTTGAAATCCAAGATGGCTGCCAGCGGCCATGTTTTTTGGCCGAATGACCCAAAAATGACTCGTTCCCATCTACATGTCAATGTCAACTTTCATGACAAATTTCATGAAGATCAGACCAAAGGTACAACCTGTAGCCCGCGCCAAAGGAAATTGTTGACGGACACACGGACACACGGACACACGGACACACGGACACACGGACACACGGACACACGGACGACGGACGCCAAACCATGGCAATAGCTCAAACTTACAAGTAAGTTGAGCTAAAAATGTTTGCGGAATGCAAAATTTGTCGTGATGATAGTGATTCCGACGAATAGTATTAGGCCTATTGAATAGGACTGCATTACCTAACTGACCTTCATTTTAGTGCTATAGCTTATTAGCTACATGTATGAGTTATTACGTTTCAGTTTTTATTAAATCATTGGAGGATATACCAATGATGGTAATTATATATTACAGATCTTTAATGTATAGTGTTGTTACTCGTTTTACCAATACCCAATTACGCATACTATTGTTACTCGTTTTACAGATGCCCAAACATGCTGATCACCGGCAAATGGCGGCAATTGCAAATAAGCATCCCCTGCCATTCACAATTTTCACTTGCTCATTCCCCATCACGAGAGCCAGCAAAAGAACAGTGAATGCGTGTTTTTGAATATCGTTAAATGCCGCGAACAAGGTCTTTAGTTCAGCTGCTATTTCTCACCTAGGTCTGTCCCTGGAGCATGGCAAATGTCGACATAATTAGTCAGAGAGAAGTCCACTATAAATTAGCGGTTAACCGGTTGAAATCCGGTTAACCCCGATGGTTAACCGGTTAGAAGAATGGGTCAACCGTTTCAGCTCTAGACAATACCACATACAAAATTACCCATGATACCAGGATGATACCTCGAAACCAATCACAACGTTCATAATTGAGAACGTTCTTTATTATCTACCGCGTTTGGGTGACGGAAGCATGTATGCTCTTTATAAGAGGTGATCATTGCACATTTTTCTAAGTTGACAACAATTAAAAACTTCCTCTCAAATCAAACATAAAGGAAAAACAAACCCAAAATTGATAACAATGCATGGCTACTTTTCACTAGCCTGCAATTTAGAAAGTAAAAAAAATGTTATGCCAAAGTGCCTAATAATTATTGTAGTTTCAACAGTCTGTTGTGTATTAGTTGTGAACTAATTGTGTATTAATTCCTTCTAAATCATTAAAATAATACAGAGTAGGCCTATATAGCTACAGCTTGTGATCAAACCCTCTGTTAATTGGTATGTGTTGTGATACTGTCACTCTTGTGGTTTTAATTTAAGTTGTGCTCTTATCCATGCGAAAACGGAAGAGGAAGAATATGACGAATATAAGATATCATGATGTTCTAACCAACAGTTTTTTAATCACACACCATTGATTTTTTAATTACACTCTTCTAACGCACAACAGTATGACAATATTACAGTGGCATAAATTAGCTTCGAATTTGTACCATAAAACGAAGAAGAAGCTAGAAAATCTAACTTTTATTTCTTGCTCAGTTTCGTTTTGCACTATATTCCACTCATTTGCATTTCCGCATAAATTATCTCATTTCACTTTTCAAAGTATTTTAGTCATCATTATTCGTTATATAATCTAATATTACAGCAAATCCTGTTTATAAACAGCACAGTCAAACAGTTTTTATTTAATGAATACTTTTTATTTATCATATAAAGGCATTTAATTGGCGATATTTCATATGTAATTAATAATATCAGCACGATTGGCGGAATTATTTTAAGCTCCGCCCACGGCTGTCACCGGTTAGCAAAACAGGTGATACTAACTAGAAAATACAGTCATGTAACTCCGCCGATCAGCTGATTGGTCAAGTGATTTACCTTAGTACAAATTTTCGGCAACTTTTGTCCTTTTTGTTTAAAATAGAAATATTAATATCTACTGGATTTTGAAATATGGATAATTAGTACTATGGAGATTAAAAATATTTTTTTGAACCCTATAACCACAGGACAAGGGAGAACATTCTAACCATGAGACAAGGGAGAACCCTAACCCAAAGTCTTAACTCTACCTCCTAACATCTCCGGATCGCCAGTCACCTTAGATATCCTCTACAATAATAACTGGGGGTTCTAGGCTAACAAAGCATACCTCCATGTACAGCAGGATGTAGAGTTTTAACTCTCCCTCCTAACATCTCCGGAGCGCCAGTCACCTCAGATACGTCTCTACAATAGAAGCATGACATTGTTCAATATTTATATTGATATCCCTTGTATTTTAACTAGGTCAGTTTCGCAAATGCCAAAGGGCAATTTAACCATTATTTTACTATATCAATTCTCCCGTTGAGTTATGAAAGTATTCATTAGAATGGTCTATTATTCATCTAGAGGATGCTTAGGAAATATAAGCAGACGACAAAACAATCATACCGTACAAGTGCAGAAATGTATCTGTTCATTGGTGGGAAATGTTGACATCATATGTTCAACAACAGCCCATTGGAGTTTTTTTAACTTATTATCCAGGCCTGGAAATCTCAAGGCGGGCTGGCGGGCTGCCCGCCTACAGCCCGCCTAGAATTTTCCAAGGCGGGCTTTTTATAGCCCGCCTCGTCTACGATAGGACATTTATTATTTAGTTATTTTATTGTGTTTAATGAGTAAAATACTGCATCAAAATCGTAATTATATTGTACAGTGTGGGGACTGTGCGCATGCGTGACCTGACGGTAATGTCAAATGGGAATTATAGCGGAATCAGTAAATTCCGGAACGAACTGTTTCGTAAATCTGATCTTTTGATCGATTCTCACACATACTCTAGTATTATGAACAAAATAATTTTTTTCTCTTCATAAGATTGAGCTTACACTATATTTCACTGGATAAAATGAACACATGTTTGTGGATAGTGAGAACCAAATGTCACTGTCCGAATTAAGTTCAATCTTTCGTTCCGTTTCCGGTTCCTATCAGGGAAAATTGTATTTAGCTTGCAGCCGTCTTTTATCGCTTCGATTGACAATATTTTAATATAATTAGCTAAATCAGCCTAAATGTATCCACGTATTCTAGTTTACACTGTTATTCAATTATTAAAGTTCAGAAACTATTATCTATGTCCCCAATTGCAAACGCCCAGTAAATCTATAGATAGCGACTTGACCGCTGCAACTTGCAAGCAGCAGTCTGCGATCGGCAAAGTAATACTTTGAGAGAAAAAGCAGTCAATATTCAAGTGCAAATATACTGGATGTAATATTGTTCTTGATTGTGTATTTTATGTTAAATTACACTTTCATGGAGAATGCTTTTAATGTGGACAAACTCACCCAATTCCGTTGCATGGGTTGGACACCGACTGACAAATTGTGTTGAGTACAAACACTCTTACATTTTGTTTCTGGTTCATATAAATTATCATGACATAATAACATATAAAACATAGTTAAATATTCACCATAATTACTGTGGGGGATTTTGACATTCACAACTCTGTGGACACTTTGTTTCCACATGAAGAAAATTAATTTAGATGGAGTTATACAACATCAAAAATAGACAAACTAACGGCAGTAGTAACTCAGATAAAATAAATCATAACTTTAAAAGTTGAGGAGGGCTATATAGCCCTCCTAGGCATATCTAGGAGGGCTATTAATAGCCCTCCTGGATTTTCTAGATCGCCAGCCCTGATTATCTGAAAATTTTAGATATGTCTAAATTTGGTATGCAGCAAAATATCAGTATTTTTGTACCCTGTTGTTACGTCGGGTACATTCGTTACATTTTATAAGCAAAATTTAGAAACTTTGAAAACATATTTTCGGAACTAATTTAGAACCAATTGGTACATAGCATAGAAGAAAAAAAATAAAAGTAACTAATGTAACATTAAGTTCATTAACTAATATGTAAAGTAACCAGAAGTAACAATGTGTACCCCATGTACCCATGGACCTGAAAGTAGTTCAGAGAATATGTTTTCTAATTTGCACCCAATGTACCCGACGTAACAACAGGGTACAAAAGTTGTCATTTTTTTCGGCATACTAAAATTTGCCATATATCGACGATCATCGGTGGATTCCTCCATTGCGGGATTTCCAACTCTCTGGACGGCAAACAAGAGCTACTCGTCGGCGATAACGTGCCCCAGTTCCTGCCATCGGAACTCTGTGAAGAAGAAGAAGTCGACATCGGGATCGAGTTCTTCACCGAGGATGACGACGACCAGGACCAAGAATTCGCGGGATTCGACGACGACAACTGCCCAGTTTTCGAGTAATTGTTATATGTTATTGCTTTGTCGTTATTTGTTGTGTATTATGTTTTTATTTTATCTTTTATTAATAAATTATCAATGAAAATTACTTGTAATTGTCGTCATATTTATACCTCGAAATGCAGAAATGAGATGTTCGATAAAATTACGCTAAATTTTCCGGGGTATAAGACCACCCATGCCTTTTCAAGTTATTTATTCCCTAGGCCCCCTGGTCTTATACCCACGATAATACGGTATGGAAAATTTCCTTAGGGAAATAATTGTCAATGAGTATTTACTATTTAGTGAAGAAAGGGTTAAAGGTAAATTTTTTCAATAACAAGTGATGCTCAATTTTTTAAAGGTTTTTTGTTGTAGCTTTGGGTTTTGATTAGTGAATAACTTTTTAAATTATCACACTAAACAACTAACATTTACATGACTTATGGTGACAGTGCCTACGTCTATGCTGTGCACCCATATTGAAGAATGCTAAATAGTCAACTAAGGATTATATGCATATATTGTCAAACACTATACAAAATCATATTCCCTAATTAGTCTGTGAAAAGAGTCGGTTACAACCGCATAAACTGAATTTATAAATTACCACATGTAATTGTTTACAGACCATTATGGTAACCTTGAATTCACAACGAAATGTTTTAAGGAGATCTCCGTGTATATTATGGAAAATCAGCAGCCCTCGAAAAAATGTCCCATGGCAAATTTAAAGGGACGTGCGGCCCTCGTTGTAGGCTATAATTTAGAAATAACATTTATCAAATTATGATAATTTCCTCAAGAATATACTAATAGTATAGCATAATGATATGAATGTGATATTATTCACAAAACACGCTTTGTCTCAGAGAAAATTCAGGTCGAGTGTTGTTCGGTTTTGCGGAAAAAAGTGCAGTGGATTGTTTGTAAGCAGTCACGATATTGCATCATTTCCTTATTTAGATTCGCGTGCATTATACATCGGTTGTAAAACCCCTAATTTGGTGCGTCTACAACTTAGAACTCACAATACTACTGATAGTAAATTCCTTATTTGGTATGTATTACCAAATATAGGTTAGGAGAGAATACAACAGTGCAACAGAACATTTTCATTGGACGATTCGGTAGTTCCAAGTGTTTGTCTATAAACAAATGGTTCTGTAAAGTTTTTGATGTTTGTTTACACACCAAAGCCCACAAACATGACAATAACATGCAATGTACGCGATATTGATGATTGGTATAAGAACAACATCTGTCTATTATATAATATTATTACTGTTTGTGGCAATTTTAGCGGGTGTGACTATTTTAGCAGCAATATCTGCAGCGTGGGGCCGCCCGTATCTTTAATGCTGCGGCGTTATTGATTTGACACGTTGCCATGGCATTTCCCACGATATTGCTTAATGCTGTGGCCAATTTATTTTGAGAACTGAATCAGAGACCTTCTAAGTTAAGCCAACCTGACTGATACTAAACAACTGACATTTACCCAACTGATATTCCAACTATACTGTGTCCAAAATGATGGTATAGTATTCCTAGATTGAGTCCTCGAAATTGGCTATGGCAATGAGCAATGCCATGGGAAATGCCGGGGCAACATATGGCATCTAACACACAACAGCATTAAATTTGCAGTGGGACATTTTTCCAAATTTCGAGGCTGGATTGAAAAATGCTTTATTGTGAACTAGGAATTATAAGCATGTCATAAATGAGTTTTCCAATCAGATTTCTCTTAATTTTTTGACAATTGTGGACTAGTAGTTATTAGTGTTGAAACGATTAGTGGTTTTGAGGAATCGACTAGTCGCCAGAGGGAATCGACTACTAGTCGACTAGTCGGACCCCTTCCGAAACTTACCGTTTTTTTTGTGCTCATATACGTATATAATTTGCCGTTTGTTTTGAGTACCAGTAACCAACTTTGCATTTTCGAACGCAAAACAAGACGTGATTTAACACTATTTGCCGTGATTATTTGGCTTAATATCACTGAAGGTTAATAGGTCTAATAGGTTATTAATTTGTCCCAGGTATATGATGTTTTATGACAATCAAATTACCATCCAGTTGATGTATGTACATGTATCTAAACGGTGGTGACAACACCTGATCGATCGCGGAAACGCTACGGATTACTGAGTGGAAGCGCGTGCAACAATCAGAAACCAGTGCGTACAAGCCTTTTATGCTCGCAGATGTCATGTACATATATCGGACACGGAATGTGGTAAAGTTCCCTGTATATATAGAGTCCGCATATATTAAAAATGGGCCATGCATTGCGTACATAATGTTGTTTCTTGTATACATTGCAAGGTCACGATATGACATATCTTAATCACGGACAGTCATTTTCCCGCCAAAACGCACGTGTTTCACCGTTTGATTTGATCGCGTACATAATTGTCTCTCGTGCATGGTACATTGTAAATATATATACAATATATATAATTTTACTCGCGAGTCCCCGAATACACAATCGATCGTGTCAGTTTCAGAAATAAAACTGTGCAGACCGGCGATGTTAATAGTACATTTCACTGCGATGTCGTAAGTTCTATATTTAGCCCGATTCCAGGAATTTGCGTCATCCAGATTACGTTTCTGGGAACAGCTTTGTCACCGCCCAATTCCGCGAAGGATTTAAGTTTGAGGTGCTAAAATACATTGTAATTTTTCACAAACACAGCCCATAAACGACGTGGGATTTCCGAAGTGACTCGCCAGTTTAGTTCGAAATACGCGACGCTATTCGATGCATAGCATGGCCGACCGCGGGTTGGCTTTATATTTATATCTATAATACAATATATCTAGAACGTGCGATCGTATACGCTCACCCATGCGTCAGTTGATGCATGTGGTGGTTGTAAAAAATATCACACAATTTTACAAATAAACTTTAAAGGTATACTCACATAGTGCTTCAATAAACTATAATATATTGGACTTCTTATTAAACTTAAAACTTAATAATGTCACCTCGCAACTAAATTGATTGAAGTTGAGTCCTGCACACCTGCAAACACGTTGACCAGTTATCACTCAGATCAATTCCGTCATGCCGAAATAGACACGGTTGCGATAGGCGCTGATTCTTTGAAGTTGATTATCAAAGCCGGTCGTCTCAACTTCAAAGAATAAGCCGCCGCGGCGCCGACAAATACATTGACTTGAGGTCATTTGGGTTTCGCGCTCGTACATGACCACCAAGTACTGAAAGCAGTTATCGCATCAAAGGGACAACAAAGAAGGCTTTAACAGGCTAATTGTGATTGTGTATTTCGATAGCCTGATTGTTTAAATTGTTCAGTAATTCGGCAACGGCACTGCTTTCGCGATGGCATAATGGCGGTGGGTGTGTTCCGACTAGTCGACTAGCCGATTTCGGAATCGACTAATTTAATAATCGAGGCGATTTCGATTAGTCGACTAATCGTTTCAACACTAGTAGTTATATTTAAGTGGAATGTGTTGACATCAGATGAGTTTGTCAATCACAGAGGATTATAGAAGGGGCATATTCAACCCCAGTGGTCACATAAAGTGACTACTCTAGTGATCCGAATAACCGTACCCGTACGATTGTTAATTTTGGAGAAAAAATCCACCCCCTACGATTCTTATTCAAGCCTCTACGATTATTTAATTTTGATCACCCATACTCCATGAATGATCGCATTATTCGTAGTTTTTAATCAAATGGCATGCATGAAACGGAATACGTTCAAAGAATTCGCGCAACCGTCTGGCATCGCAATATAATCAATGATTTGATCCATGGGAAGTAACTCCATCCTCGCACGTGTCGCTATTTTGCAATTCGTGCGACCCTATTGCAATAGACAGACCCCCCTCTGCGGGTATTGTTTATCGTTCAGTGAGGCGAACAAAGGTGACAACGCGTTATGTCTGTGTTTTTTTTTACAATTGACGCGTTATTAACTAAGAAGTTAATCAACGTCTGGGGCTCACGTTTGAAAGTTTCTTTAATTAGAACACAATTGAGTAGTTGGTGGACCGATTCCGACCAAAGAAAATTCGTATAAAAGTGTTGACGCAGTGTTCTCCGTTCAAATCAATGACATTGAAAAGGTTCTGCAAGAACCAGACGTTGTCCGTGCTGGGTCGAGGAGTGTTTATTATAAGTTTTAGTTTGATAATTAAATCAGTGTTCTTCAATGATCTCCTTTTTCATTGACATTTCCACCCCCTACTATTATTCCGACCCCTACTATTATTAAAATTTGGCAAATTTTCCACCCCCTACTATTATTTTGACCCCTACTATTATTCGGATCACTAGAGTACTAGTATTACGGAGTTGATATTTAACTAACCTGACTGTTATTCCTGCATCTCTGATTGTTTTAGCAGTGCCACCTGATGCCACCAACTCAAGTCCAAGGGAAGATAACTTCGTGGCAAATTCAACAATGCCAGTCTTGTCAGACACACTCAAAATAGCTGCAACGACAAAATTACATTTATATATTATATTATATAAACCAGTAGAATAGCTGCAACGACAATATAGGATAGGATAGTTTATTTACAATACACACGAATGATACAGTGGCAGTAATACATAATAAAGTAAAGCACTTAGCAGTGTATTGTCGGGGGTAGCCTAGCCCTATCGGGCTGTCTTCCTGCTACCCCCTAAAACAGGTATAACTATAAGTAATAACATAGATGCTTCAGATTATTTATTACATTTATATATTATATTATATAACCAGTAAAATAGCTGCGATGATAATATTACATTTATATATTATATATAACAGTCAGCAACGACAATATTACATTTGTATATTATATTTTAAATAAACCATAATAATAATATTTATATAGTGCCTATCCCACATAAGGGGTCCTAAGCGCTTTACACGTTATATAAATACACAACAAATGCACATGCAAAATAATCTATGGATATGTAGAAAATCAGTTTTTGTTGTTAGTTTTCTTAGAGTTGTGGTAACATCGTCGGAAGATATGAGTTTTCAATGAAGATCTAAAGTCTGTAACGGTAAGCAAATAGAATTGCCGCAATTCATTTGGAAGTGAATTCCAAGTTAGGACAGGCTACCGAGAAAGCTCTGTCACCAACTGTCATAAGATTGGCACCTTGGGGACAGAGAAAGGAGGCTTCACCTGAGCGAAGAGTTCACCAGGGTGTGTATGGATAAATCAGGCTATTCATGTATTCCGGGAGGGAATAGGAGACAGTGAGGAAAGCAGTAGAGTAGTCCTCACAGTGATGCATTCCGGCAGCGACAATTTTCAGATCAGGCTGTAGGGACTGCAAACTTATGTTAATTTGTCAAGCAGATTTCTATGTCAAAGTGTCAATGTTGTTGCAGCATTTCGACAGTCATTGAAAACAATGCTATGAATCATGATAAGAGCATCGTGACTTGCTCAATGTACTAGTCAAAGTTAACCAGGTGATTTGTAACATAACAGTCACTTGCTTGCACCGCAGCGCATAAGGTCTCTGGCAGATGTTACAGTAATGCTCTAAATGATCGACTCCTTACTAGTAACCACAGCAGAATTATGGGTAATTTTTCAGGATTTAGTCGGAAATATGGCTTGTTGCCATTCAACGGAAAGCTCTCAGTGAGAGCTTTCCGATGAATGGCAACAAGCCATATTTCCGACTAAATCCTGAAAAATTACCCATAATTCTGATGTGGTTAAGGAGTCGATCATTTAGAGCATTAATGTATGCAACAAAACAAGTGTTATTAGTAACAAGTATGACAGGTTTCAGATTATTTGTGGAAATCATTGGTCAATATGAGGTACACAACTGTGTGAATTTAGAACTACTACATTATTTATTTACATATACCACTGCTACCCAGAAATAACTGTGGTGCAACAAACTTCAACCATAAAGCAGACAAAGTCTTCCAAGTCCAAAACAACTTGGGATGTCGGTTGAGTTGATGCTGTTTTTCAGAGTTCCACCCTGTTACCCTACTACTCTTGAGTGCCTAATAAACATACAGGGCGGAATAAACATACAGGGCGGAATATTCCCAATTTTTTAATAAACATACAGCCTGATACAGGGTGGAATAAACATACAGGGTGGAAATTCCCCAAATCTATTGAAATATTCATTTAAAATCCACCATAGCTCGTCCTATTATTGTACTAGTACTAGTTTATATGTTATTACTACATTGTAATCCACTTTGAGAAATGGATTGTATATTCAGCAATAGTATCCTTACTAGTAAGTACTAGTACTAATACTAAATACAATTTGGGATCCAAGGATATATATACTACTAGTAGTATGTTTTGTGAGATACTTTAACATATACAAAAATCACCCACTAATACTACTACTAGTAGGAAGGGAGACCCCTAACCGATTTTTGTTCAGCCTTAATACTAGTATATAAATACCCCATCCCGTTTTTATTATCAGGTACCAACAACAATTTAGTTTAGGTAACTTGTTGCTCCCAAATAGAACCCGACAGGCGACGGTCACCGTCATTAAGACATAACTGGAGAGTTTGGACTAACCCACTATTTCAACGCAAATGGGGGGGCCGCAGGTTTACTTTTTTACATTCATGACTATCTTTTTCCCCACTGAAGTCTCATTTTTTAAACACTTGAATAGTGATGGACTAGTATATCTTTATATGGTACTAGTAAGAGGTTCAGATCAGATCTAATTTGCGAGACATGTAAAATACCTATTACATATATCCCCCCATGTAATATTGTCACTTCATGTCCAATACTAAATACCCACGCGCAGCACCAAATAACCACGTGTTCGATGCTCCTTTTAGAAATTACGTCATTGAGCTATTCCGGGGGGCAATTATTATCGGATGTTTTGATTGGTTCAAAGAAAGTCTGTGATAGAAATAGCACCGAATGACCACGTGTTCAGGCGATGGTCAAACACAAACAACGGCGCACATGTTCCCATTTCCCGCCAAAACTCAATTATATTTTATAACACGTTGGCTAAAACTCTATAGCAGCGGTCGTCAGTCTGTTATTGGACTAATACAGACTATTGACAAGCTACGCGTTCCGAGTTCGAAAGATTTCGCTACCATTCATATTTCGCCGCTATAAATATCTCCTGCAGACAAACCCTGCAATATATATGATGTCACAGAGCACAAATAGTTTTACGATTGACAGAATACATGGAATATATCTGTTTCATTTTCACGGAAGCTACTTGAAATTCTAGGAAATCCTTAATTCAATTCTCCCAGTTAGGTATTATTGGACAATGCATAGATGATTTTTAGTGTTTAGTTTCATTATACCTGTCGGAATCTTATTGTAAATTATTAATTTTTAAACACTAACTTGTAGCTTGATATAGTCTTCAATCAGACAGCAGTCTTAATTGCGTAATTACATGATTAATTATCTGGATACCATCAACAGAATTAATGCACCCACGGAAAATGATCGACTTGCGTAATATACATAGCTTTTGATTGCTTTGTGGGACACTCAGGTGCAAGGAAATGGCTACTTTTCAGTGTCAAATAACAAAATATTCGCCCGACGGGACGAACCATGGCCGTCCCGTCGCGTTATGTGTTTCCCCAATACGGACTCATTAATTTCCCCTTGGCGGAAACCCTGGTTCAATCCATGATCAAGACCAAGAACAGACCTTGGTCATAAAAGTGTCGGCTATCACCTATTTGCCGATGTCTACAGCATGCAAGCACGCGACGGACTGATGTCGGGTGGCTAACTGGGATATCTCTATTTTGCTGATGCTCAGTCCAAAAGGTGGTTATGGGAATATCGTTTAGTCCTGAATTTCTGTTCTGTTTTTAAGCTTCGTCGGCGAATGACATGAAGTCGATTTGGAATTTTCGGATACTGAATATTTGCCAACATCCTATAGCAAATGGTCACAATAACATAAATTAGGCCAATCGATGTCAGCAAGTATGCTTTCATGGTGACTGTGGTCGACTTTTCGTCCTCCGACGACGTGTTAGCGGACAACCATGCCGATGGTCGGGCGACATCAGCATATGACATCGAACCGACGGTGGTCATCATGCATGGCGTCGACTGCCAACCATGATATCACAGTTACTGGACATAAAGTCCCAAAAATAAGGTTTTAATTAGCGTTGACCGCCGGCGTAGGTGTCGCGTCATGTTCTATTTCCGGAAATCCGCCAGAGCTGACAACACGCCATTTTGAGTCGATCTTATTGGGGTGCTATTTTTAAAAGTTGCTATTTAGAGATGTTACGTAGTTTTTGTAGCTAAAAATAGGTGTGATTGATTCTCATTGGATCACTAAACACAACAACGTTTCTGGTCAGGAAAAATAATATTAATATTAATAGATTTTTTCGTGTCTCCAACACGATTTTTTTTTTCAAAGTTTTTGAAGCTTAAATACTACCCGGTTACAAGCGGTTACACTATTCTCATGTAAGGTAAGTATTAGATAAATAATTGTTTTAAACATTGCAAATTGAATTAGAAATGGAACAGCGTGTATAATATGAAATATATTGATAATAAAAATTGTTCACGGGAAGTAACTCTATATCCGGAAGCAATGAATAAAACATGGCAGCCTCCATATGCCACGCCCACACTGGCCACAGGAACTGTCCGGAGCACAATTTTGACCATTATTTTGTTTTTAGAAACAATTTACATACTTTCCACAACATTTAAACATATTTATATTTGTTTTATCCTATTATTTGTTGGAAAATATTTTTGTTTACATAAAAAAAACTGCCCTGAGGCTGAAGGCAAGCAAACGGGATTCAATCTCAAGCAGAAGTAACTGTCTAATGTTCTTCAACGACAAAAAGAATAAAATTTAAAGGCGGAATGTTCTAGTGTGAGGTATATGTACACTGTGGTGGGGATGGTCTTTGCATGAGGATATGGAAAATGTTGCAAGCAAACGTAATTTAATCTCTGACAGAATGTGTCTGTCAGTCGTCTGCATGCACATAGATGATAAGGCAAATGTTGTAAGCCAACGGAATTTAATCTCTGACAAAATACTGCCGGTTGAATGCTCAATGTTCCAGTAGGGTGCATATGCAAAGCTGGGTATGTTTTCCAGTGGGGGGGGGGGGGGGTCGCTGTATGACAGAATTGACTGTAAAATTGAATGTTCCAGTGGTGTGCAAGCAAAGCTGGGTATGTTTTCTTGGAGGGGGGGGGGTCTTTGCATGGACTTAGATGATAGATGCAAATGTTGCAACTAAATGGAATTTAATCACTGACAGAATTGACTGTCGGCTGAATGCCCAATCAGTGTTCCCGTGTAGTCCGGTCGCCAAACCCCCGAAATTCATGAATGCGTGTTTTCGCGTGTAAAGTTTTTTTCTCTGCGGATTTAGTAAATTCAGGTATCCGACATCAAGATTTTATCGGCTGGCCATCTGTCAGCCTTGATAAAAAAAATTTATAGCGCCCTAAAAAGTATACCCCCCCCAATTTGTTCCCAGGGGTAAAACCACAGTTACTTGGAATTTGTTGCAAATTCTCATGACTAATCTGGTAAAATGTACTACAAATGTATATATTTTCATGAAGCTAAGACATAATGACACTATTTTGGGCCAAAATTGAAACTCACCATCCAAGATGGCCACCAAAATGGCCGCCGGAAGTTAAAATATGACATTTTTTCACAAATATCTTCTAGATCAGTTCATACTGTTTGGAATTGGTTGAGTAATATGCCTTTATTTTGTATATTAACTGATCATTGGAGCAATTAAATATGCAATTATTGGGGTCCTACCCGCTTGTGATCCCTCAAAAATTATATTTTACAGAACGCGCTATAAAATTTCACAAAGCATCACAACTGGGATTCTAGTCATATTTCAACAAGAAATGAATAGAAGGTTCAATTAAGTGAGGCATACCATTACCTATGAAACACAGAATTTGCTTCCTCCCATCATATTTGGGGAAATTATTGAGCGTTGTCAAAATTTCCCAGTTTCATAAAACTGCTTTTTTCGGCCACCCTGGACGTTCAAATATTTAGATAAAACGTCATTTAAAACATGTTCCCTGGTCACAGGTTAATTTCTTTTGTGGTTCTAACACCAACAGCAATATGCACGAGCATTCATTGCACCCAGATATTTTTTTGGGGAAAAATCGTTGCTAATTGCTAGTGAAATTGTCCATTTTATGATGGGGGTATAGTTGTATTTTTAGCCAATTTTTCTAGAAATAAGGGAGATAAGTACTAATTCTTTACTGTTATCAATAGAGTAATAACTGGGGATGAAAAAACATATAGTTTTACTATATATATCACAACAGATTTTCCTACTGAGGTGTTGTCAGATTTTTGGCATATTTTAAAAAACGCAAATATCGGCTGCCGTACCCCAATCCAATAATTTCGCTAAAACGTCATTTTTTTCTCTCTTTCTTGGGATTAATGACTTTGTTTTATATTTCTAACATCCTGAGGTTACTGGAAATATATCCAGTTCTTACATAGCTCATTTAGAAAAAAATGGTTGGTTATTGCTATTTTAATCGAGTTCAGAAATCGGTATCTTATATAAGATACCGATTTCTGAACTCGATTAAAACCTTATTTTTGGGACTTTATGTCCAGTAACTGTGATGATATGCACGTCGACGTTGGGTGGCTATCTGCCATAATCTGGGACTGCAAATCGTCGCACTCATGAACTTCAATTATATTTGCGCTTTATCATGGTATGCCCAAGACGATACAGACATGTAAACCACATTTAAAATATAGCTCAATCGAGCTATGGTAGCTAAGCAGCTCGCTTTGGATGCATGGCCGACCTGATGAGGTTGAAGTTGAACTTGAAATTTGACAAATTATTTTTAACTTTTGTTTTTTATTAAAAATAAAATACACTTCGGGTTCTGACAATGTTGCATATAAGGCAGCAGTATGTTATATTATGACGGATGGACGAATTGTCACACCTAAGTCGTTCTTCCCCTCCATTTTCACAGCTTGTTTCTCGAATGATACTGAAAATTGAACACGCCGCGAAACTACCACGTGTGAATCACGTGTAAAACGCGTCTCGGAAGTGACGTAGGTTTCGAAATATGTACGCAACGACAGTCTTTCATCAATGGTGACTGTCCACCTGTTAGTCGATACGATATGAGTGTGCTGCAGAGTCGTTATTTCGTGTGAATCCGGATTCAGAATCTGGATTCAGATTACAGATTAGTCGCCGTACGACGTGGTTCGGTAAGCGAACAGACCGGAATCAGTAAACGAACAGACCGTAATCGTAATCTCGTGGTAATTCAGATTCCGATTCCGATTACGGACTCAAATGTTCGTAATGTAAACAAACCGAGATTTCATCACCTCGGAGTTTAAAAACACAATAAAACTTAAGAATCCGTCTCTTGTGTGCAAATTATTGCAGAATATAAACGATCTATATCAAAGAATTTTAAATGCGGAGACAAATTTGTTTTATCGAGTGTAAACTGGGAGAATATTACTGACATTAGCCAAATAATAACGGTATTGATAGTAACGCTGGGGGAGCACTTCGGTTGTAGGCGAAGCAAATCAATGTCGATTTCATTGTCATTTTCATATGTCCATTTCATAATTCCATCCATAAAATACCACCGAACGCATGTAGATTTCAAATTCGGCGGATACGTCACAATTTACCTAATTCATGTGAACCTGCATGGATATGTCTTCTGCTTTGTTCGTTATTATAATGTTTCTTCTTATTCAAGAAATAGTAGGATTATATTATATCGATGGATTATCAGATACACGCATGTACTATCTAGTCTTATGGCAATTTCATGTTTAAAATGTTTTGTTTCGTTAAATGCAGTCGTTTTGCACAATAGTCTCTGTATAGTGCACACACACACAGGCATTTTTTGGCCACCGTGCTGTACATTAGTTGGAAAATAAAGCTTTGCTCATGAAGCTAATGTTGTGGTCTTGTGGTCGCAGGTGAACTGCATCTCCCAATCGCACACTAAGATTGGAAAATTACCAACTTTTACTGGTTGAAAAAAATCAAACAATGAGAACTATTCCAACCTATAGTATATATGGTGTCAAATTAATGTCCAACTAATGTTGTGTCATGCATGAAATTTCCAACTGCTGGAAATGTACAAAAGTTTAGTTTGTCAAATTTAGATAACACATGATATACATGTACAACACATACATTTGTTTAAATACATACAATGGGATTGGAGTACAAGTGCTGACTCACTTAAGGTAAGTTACCCCCTCTCCCATATGTTATTACACTGAAATAATAAAGAACTAGTAATGGCAAAGCAACATGACTACCAAAACAAGTTGAGCATATATACAGATCACCGGTCACCCCCTCTCCCGAGTTAGTTATAAGTATGTATATGTATTTATTTAAAATCGGGTTTGTTTGTTGCGTTTGTTGGCTTGTACGTATCGTTATTTGGAACAGTTAGTTAAAAGAATCCTGATTTTCCTCACGTATGAATGACTGCACAGCCAAGAAAATTGTACCAAAGTTCGGGGGGGGGGGGGTCGATACACCCCAACCAACCCCTGTCGTCACGTCCCTGTACAACTGACAAGTTTCGTGTGTTCTTCACAACATCTTCGGAATTTGATTCAGGAGACCAAGAGCTGTTAGAAATGCTTGCCCTCATCAATAAACACACTTTAACTTGAAAAAAAGATGAGATTAAGTCGGAATGGCAGCTAATTATGTGCCGTGTATATACACATAGAAGAAAAGCATGACTTTTACAACAAACATGAAGTCGTTATTTCGTGGGAATCCGGATTCAGAATCCGAATCCGATTACGGGTGCGGGGCTAATTTCCGATTCTAGGTGAGATTTTGAAATCCACGTGGTCTCCGATACTATGTTTAATGTTCTCCCAGCGTCAAACATGGCTCATATATTGACACAAGTATCATTTGTATCTTATATTTATAACGTTCATGTTTGTTGTGAAAGTGATGCTTTCCTTCTATGTGTATATACATGGCACCCAATTAGCTGTCAATCCGGCTTAATCGCATCTTTTTTTCAAGTTAAAATGTGTTTATTGTTGAGGGAAAGCATTTCTAACAGCTCTAGGTCTCCTGAATCAAATTCCGAAGAAGTTGTGGAGAACACACGAAACTTTTCAGTTGTACAGGGACGTGTCGACAGGGGTTGCTTAGTGTGTCTCGACCCCCCCCCCCCCCCCCACCCGGAAATTTTGTACAATTTTCTTAGCTATACAGTCATTCATACGTGAGGCAAATCGGGATTATTTTGACTAACTGTTCCAAATAATGATATGTACAAGCCAGCAAACGCAACAAACAAACCCGATTTTAGATAAATACATATACAAACTTATGACTAACTCGGGGGAGGGGGTGACCGGTGATCTGTATATATGTCCAACTTGTTTTTGTAGTAATGTTGCTTTGCCATTACTAATTATTTATTTTTCAGTATAATAACATATGGGAGAGGGGGTACAATTAAGTGAGTCAGCAATTGTCCTCCAATCTCATTTGTCTGTATAAACCGATTTATATGTTATATATCTAGTACAGCGGCCAAACGCCAAAAGTGGTCGGGTACCCCTACCCACTGTAGAACAAGTTAAAACCAACTTTTTTTGAAGGAGAACTATATACTGTAGACGAAAATGATAGTGAAAAATAACGGAATTGGTGGTGGCTATTCTCAAATCGACGATGAACGATACCCACCAGTGACTTTACCCAGAAATTAACGATTGTGGTAAAGTGAGCCATGCGGCTAAGTCCTAAGTTATTAGCCCACATTGTAGCTGTTCAAATGACTACAGCATACCATATCTGTACCTGACATGCAAGAAGTGTTGGTTAATTTAGATTTTCGTGCCATTTGGAGCCGAAACATTTAATTTTTGTTGAAAAATCGCTCTTTTTAAAAAATATTATATATTTCGAACATTATCATTCAAACGGATATTACAATAATATTGAAATATTTAGTCCATATGGTGAAGTAGTTATCTGACAAGCATATGAAGAAAGAAGTTATCAACAATTTTGAACAGTTTGCGAGATATTGGATTTTAGCTACCCCTCCCCAAACACGTTTTTGGTCGAAAAAAAAATACATATTTTTGATAATGACATTACAAACATTTTCGAATTGATCTGAATGGGACCCAATATGAATCTTGTACTGAAAGTATTGTCCAGCGATGCCGTTTGGTCGATTACAGATGTGTTCAGGCGTGCAGACCCCCAGTTACAACAACAACAACAATTATTTTATTGATAACAGGTAAATTTGCATGCATTAACATCGATGTTAAGTACTAAAACCTTTGTTATAAACAATAATTGACCAACTATGTAATTCATATGGCTCAGTAGTTATCTGGACACGACAAGTAGAAAGAATTTGACAGACATTGTCTGCGGTTTTCAAGATATTGGAATTAGGTACCGCTCCCCCGGACGCGATTTGGTAGAAAAACTACATATTTATGATAACAACACAGACGTTTCTAAATTAATCTAATGAGCATCTAATCATTATTCGTGTGATGAAAACCTGACCCGTAGACATCGCGAGCGTGGTTTTAGATGACCTCGGGTTTCCAACTAAACCCACAGTTACAACAACAACAACACAATATTTTATTTATGACATGTAATTTTATATTAACACATATCGACTTTGAGCAACTGAAGTATTTGTTCTAGACGACACATAATATAGGCTAACATAATCATACAGAGTAAAATCATTGTTGCTCCCCCGTCCTATTAGACGTCCTGAACACACCACGAACTGAAAAAATATGATCTCAATATTAAGAATCGTGTAATTATAAAGGACAATTACATAAGAAAATATACCATGTTTATGGATGGGTTTGTTCCCGAAACAGTGTGGCACTTTGCTTGGCAAATATGAAGGGCGAATTTGCTATATTTTTCGAGAACACTTTACCCAACTTAAAGACTTCAACGTAATACGAAATTAAGCTATATGATCTCTAATTCTCTATATTAACCGAGAGTGTGACAGGAATGTAGTTCTATCAGAGAATACATAATTTGTATGGATGGGTTGTGCATGTGTCGCTTTACACACAGTGGCTGATAACTAAGAAAGACGAATTTGCTGTTTTAGGCCCCCCTATACAATTGAAGTGTTAAAGTTGAACAACTCACGAACTGAAATGATTGCTGTAAATATTAGCTGAGGATGTGGGTAAAAAATAGTAATATCGGGACTCATACATGATGTTGATGGATGGGTTGGTTGGATCCCGAAAGCCTTTATCACTTTACGAAAATCGGATGGCAAACTCCAAAGGCGAATATTTGTTGTTTTGTGGGACCCCTTTATATGCCCATTTAAACTCTTGAACACACCAAGCGCTGGATATTCATGCTTTTATTATTAAATCACAGTGTGAACGAAAGGTAGTGCTATCAGGGAATATACATGTTATATGGGTAGATTGGTTCCCAAAATCATAGGGTACTTTACAAAAGGCGGCTGGCAATAACCAAAGCTGAATATTTTCTTTAAGCACCCTACCCCATTTAAAGTCTTAAACACACTAATGGATGTGCATGTTCTCAATATTAACTGGGGTGTGGACAAATGGTATGTAATTCAGGAAATATACCTCTTCAGTGCACGATGGGTGGGTTGGCTGGCTTCCCAATGCCTGGGGCACTTTACAAAAAAGTGGCTAGCAAAGAGAAGGCGAAATCTCACTGTTTTGGGTACCCACAACCCTTCTAAACTCTTTAGCACATACTGAACCGAATCTATATGCTCTCATGTATTATTTACAATTTGGGTGGTTTTGTTCTCGAAATCATGGAACACTTTACAAAAGGCGACTGGCAAATACGAAATGTAATGTTTTAGGCCACTCTACCCCATTTGCAGTCTTGGGACACACAATGGACCGAAAGGATGTGCTTCCATTACTAACTGCTTGTGTTGAGAAATGGACGCTATATAAAGAGTATAGTATATCAGGGTCTTGAATGTCTGGGTTAGTTTACAAAAAGTTGTTGATGAAAGAGAAAGGCGAATACTCACTGTTTTGTGGGGGACCCCGTTAACCCATTTAATATCTTGATCAGAGCATGAACTGAAGTTATATTCTCTCATACTTAGCTGAGTGTGTGATCGAAAGGTATTGCTATCATGGAATTATTAATTGATATATGGGTGATTTGGTTCCCCCGAAATCCTGGAACACTTTACAAAAAGCGGCTGGCAAACAAGAAGGCGAATTTTCTATGTCTTGAGGACCCCACTATCCAACTTGAAGTCTTAAAAAAATGATATGCACTCAATGTTAACTGAAGTTGTGGACAAATGGGATTATTATCTGGAAATACGAATCTGCTATGGATGAGATGGTTCCCGAAAGCCTGTGGCACTTTACAACAAGTGGTCAGCAAATGAAAGGGCTAAATTTTACTCTCAGGGGACTCCATCCCTATTTGAAGTCTTGAACACACCACTAGATCAAGGCATAAGCTATCCATATTACCCGAGATTGTGGCCGAATGGCTGTTCTATCAGAAAAGATGCAATGGTCTCGCGAACACACCGTTCGCGAGAACACCGTGGCACCTTACACAAAGCAGATGGCAAACGATGAAGGCGAATTCTAAGGGACCCCTACCCCATGTAAACCATGAACCTACCACGAACTGAATGGATGTGCCCTCAGGGTAAAAGGAGGATCTGGACAAATGGCTATTCTATAAAGAAATACACAAGTGTTATAGATGGGTTAATACCCGACAGTCAGTGACACTTTACAAAAAGCGACTGAAAAATGAATAATGCGATTTTTTAATGTTTGTATTACCCCCTTCCCAATTTTAAGACTAGAACACACCACTGACTGGAACGATATCATCATTGACTGCGTGTATGGACAATGGCGAGTTAATTGTACAAGGACGTACACAATGTAAATAGATGGATTTAGGTTCTGAAAGAATGAGCACTTAACGAAAAGTGACTGGAAAATAAGAAAGGCAAAATTTTGAGGACCCCTACTGTATTTGAAGTCTTGGAAGACACCACATGGTGAAATGATATGACCCCAATATTAACTGAGGGATTGACCAAAGGTTAATTTTTATCAGAATATACATATGTGTTGGTTCCCGAAAGTCTGCATCATGTGGCACTCCACAACAAGCGGCTGGCAAATATTCACTGTTGTATGTACCCCTACCCTATTTGAAGTCTTGAACACATCATGTACTGAAGGGATTGTGAATTCAATATCAACATATATTATGGCCGAAACTATGCGATATATAAGTATGTGGTAGTTCTATCCGGAGGTAAACAATTTATCTGGGAGAGATTGTATGGGGAAAATTATGATGTAATCCAGTTGGAACTGATTGAATTCAATGATATACACATAGTTTCGTTGGAGCTGATTGGACGCAATGCAACACATGTAGATAATGTTGTTTTCGTCATTGATACGCCCGTCGCCGTGAGATTGCAGACGATCTGGTGGTGGTAAATTTCGCGCTCAGCGGGGTTTTAATGCTTTTCACGAAGTTTTAACAAATGGCAGCGTTATGGAAATCGCTTTGTTTTCGAGATTAATGTCTGAACCCCATCAACTATTTTAATATTTTCGCGATGACTGAGTTACTCTACATAAAAAGAGTATTTCTGATAAAATTACATTCAGTATGGCGCATAGAAGTTCAGCCTTAGGACCACTGTATTCCAAAAAGTAATGATATGCTTTTTCTATTTGCCACAATGACAGAGAGGGGACGTTTTAATGTGATTACTCAATTGGCCATAACTTCAAACTACTGCATTTCTATCTTAAACGAGAATGGAGTAGTTGTGCATCTATACGTCGGACATGCTGGGTTCCCTTCCCCTGTCCAATTATTATAATCTCTGTATACCATTATTGTTTTTTTGAGAAAAAACTATTGATTGATTGATATGCGACACTTACTGTATGTAATAGCAAATAAAATGCGGTGTTGTTGTAATTTGGGGTCTGGAAGCCTGAACACGCCTTTAATCACTTAAGCAATGTCCCCGGGCTCAATTTTCAGCAAAAGAATCATGTTGGGCCTCAGTATGATCAATTGGGAAATTTGGTAAAGTTCTGAACAAAAATATGTAATTTTACGACCAAAAACGTGTTTGGGGGAGGGATAGCTAAAATACATTATTTCGCAAATTGTTCTAAATTTCTGTTAACTTCTTTCTGCATATGCTTGGCAGATAACTGCCTCGCCATAAGAATTAAATATTTGGGCATTATAACAATATCCATTTCAATGATAATGTTCGAAAAATAATATTTTTGTGAAAAAGTGCGATTTTTCAGCTAAAAATAAATGTTTTGGCTCCAAATGGCAGGAAAATATAAATTAACCAACACTTTTTTCATATCGTGTAGAGGTATGGTATGATGTAGTAATTTTAACTCCAACAATATGGGCAAATAGGCTAGGACATAGCCACATGGCTCGCTTTACCAAAATCGTTAATTTCTGAAAAAAGTCACTGGAGGGTGTCGCGCATCGTCGATGCCAATAGCCACCACCTATTCCGTTATTCTTCAATTTCTCTCAAATTCTTTCTACTAGTGATGTCCAGATAACTACTGAGCCATATGAATTATATAGTTGGTCACATGTTGTTTATAACAAAGGTTTTAGTAGTTAACATCGATGTTAAAGCATGCAAAATTACCTGTTATCAATAAAATCATTGTTGTTGTTGTAACTGGGGTCTGAAAGCCTGAACACATCTGTAATCGATTAAACGGCATATCTGGACAAGACTTTCAGTACAAGATTCATATTGGGTCCGATTCAGATCAATTCCAAAATGTTTATAATGTCATTATCAAAAATATGTATTTTTTTCGACCAAAAACGTGTTTGGGGGAGGGGTAGCTAAAATCCAATATCTCGCAAACTGTTTAAACATTTTGTTAACTTATTTCTTCATATGCTTGCTAGATAACTAGTACACCATATTAACTAAATATTTCAATGCTATTGCAATATACTTTTCTAAGATAATGTTCGAAAAATATAATTTGTTTGAAAAAGAGCGATTTTTCAACAAAAAATAAATGTTTCGGCTCCAAATTGCACGAAAATCCAAAATAACCAACACTTCTTGCATATCAGGTACATATATGGTATGCTGTAGTCATTTTAAACACCAACAATGTGGGAAAATAACTTAGGACATAGCCGCAGGGCTCACTTTACCAAAATCGTTAATTTCTGGGTAAAGTCACTGGTGGGTATCGTTCATCGTCAATTTGAGAATAGCCACCACCAATTCCGTTATTTTTCAATATCATTTTCGTCTACAGTATATATTTTTTCCTAAAAAAAAAGTTAGTTAGTTGGACATTAATTTGACACCATATATAGGTTGGAATTGTTCTCATTGTTTGATTTTTTTTCAACCAGTAAAAGTTGGTTATTTTCCAATCTTATGGTGTGTCAAGTTGGATATTTCCAAGGGGGTGAAAATGGAATTCTGCGAACCTGTGAGATTGATGTTTGGTTCAAGGGGGCGGGGTGAAGTTGGTCGGAAATTTGAGGAAACCTCTAGCCACGTCCCTAGAACTTGTACGCGTGGGTACTTAATCAATAAATTGACTGACATTTGCACTATATAGTCATGAGATCCGAGAATAAGCTTTACATTTGTGTTTGTGCGATTGGGAGATGAGTTCACTTGCGATCACAAGACCACAACATTAGCTTCATGGGCAAAGCTTTATTTTCCAACTAATGTACAGCACGTTGGTCAAAACATGTCTGTGTTTCTTCACTATACAGAGACTATTGTGTAAAATGACTGCATTTAACGAAACAAAACGTTTTAAATATGAAATTGCTATAGGACTAGATAGTACATACGTATATATGATAATCCATCGATATAATATAATCCTACTATTTCTTGAATAAGAAGGAACATATAATAACGAACAAAGCAGAAGACATATCCATGCAGGTTCACGTTACTTCGGTCAATGGTGACGTATCCGCCGAATTTGAAATCGACATGCGTTCGGGCGGTATTTTATGGATGGAATTATGAAATGAACATGATATGATGAAAGTGACAATGAAATTGACAATGCTTTGATTGAAGTTCGCCATCAACCGAAGTGCTCCCACAGCGTTACTATCAATAACATTATTATTTGGCTAATTTCAGCAATATTCTTCCCGTTTACACTCGATAACACAAATTTGTCTCCGCATTTAAAATTCTATGATATAGATCGTTTATATTCTGCAATAATTTGTACACAAGGGACGGATTCTTATGTTTTATTGTGTTTTTAAACTCCGAGGTGGCGATATCTCGGTTTGTTTACATTATGAACGTTTGAGTCCGTAATCGGAATCAGAATCTGAATATGGATTACGACGAAATAACGATTGATTACGATTACGGTCTGTTCGTTTACTGATTCTGGTCTGTTCGATTACCGAACCACGTCGTACGGGGACTAATCCATAATCTGAATCCAGATTCTCTAACGAAATAACGACACAGAGCAGGCACGGTTGCAATTTGGTAAAGGGGTAATGTCGCAAGAGCTATACTCGACCTTCACCTCAGAATTTGCAGTCACGTTATATTCAAATAATAAACGGGTCTTTTTCTGGTGGTTTCTGGAACACCAAAGTGGGTGGAACATCTTAATATATAAGTCAAATTGCACATGCGGATGGAATGGAGTCGATTTGAGATTATAGATGCGCGCCCTACGAGTATACCATTTATTGAGGTCAAGCACGAGTATAGCTCTTGCGACATTACCCCGATACCATGCAATTCTTCCCTCGCTAAGATCCCCCGATGATTCCCGAACATCACTCGGTGATAAGATCCCACCCAAGAGTCCCGAACATCACTGCCGAACCGGCGGTGGAGATTCTCGAAGAAAGTTCTTGGCGCCGTTTCATTCGAAAAGTTTGTATTATTATTTTTGTATTTGTGCGATATTAATTATTTAAACTTTTAAAGTCTTTTCAAAGCGTATATATGGTGTCTACATGTTGCACCGAATCACCCATATGTAAAGCTTAAACCAAATTTGCATGTTGTTTACTTTTAATAGTTTAAATATTCCATAACTTGAAATGAATTTTCTTTTTTTTCTTTTCCAGCGAGCGGTCGCGGACTCGTATTAGACAAGCTGGGCTTGCATTCAATAAATCTAAATTAAAGAAAAAACTTTAATAATTAAAAGAAAACAAGTTAAGTCACGAAAATACAGACACGCAAAGTTAGGACTCTTATGACTAGGAACCGGCCCGCAGTTACGCCACATTATCAAACTCAAATACCTCACATATAGTTTTTATGAACCCTGATCCAAAATAATTTTTGTATGTCGTGCTGTTCGTCCGTAAATTCTGGCTGATTTCCCCCAAAGACTATATAATGATGTGTGTCGTTTATATTCTACAATAATTCGTACCTAAGGAATGGTTTCTTATGTTTTATCAGTATTGATTTTTAAAACTGCGAGTTGTGGAATTATCGTTTTTGTTTTTACATTATGAATGTTGGGATTACGGTCACTATTTACCCAATTAAAGGACCATAATCCGATATTAAATGCCCTTAAATTACTATTTCGTCGGCTTCGGGGGTAAAAGATATTTTATTCGAGTCGAGGAACCGACCCACCAAAGCTTCAGGTTATCAGTTGTTTTTTCACCATATCGA
This sequence comes from Siphonodentalium dalli, assembly GCA_032622095.1. NCBI lineage: Eukaryota > Metazoa > Mollusca > Scaphopoda > Gadilida > Siphonodentaliidae > Siphonodentalium > Siphonodentalium dalli. Next base: position 96,784,425 of record CP136067.1, read on the forward strand.
CTATTTGGTGGCTTGGCAAATAGTCGAATGATCTTCTTCCAGTTATATAATTATGGACATGCACAGACGCCGTCGCAAGAGATTGAAAGGTCACGCAACGTCACAGTTCGCTGTGAATTTGCATGACAATCAATGGTAATTAATTAATAATTAATTAAAATTAACATCGGAATATAACACGACGAAACAAATAAGGTAACTTGTGATAGTTGATGTACGGTGCCGAACATAACATATTCTTATTTACGAATCGGTAAGCATTATTTAGTCATGCAAATAGACATCTCATATATATTTTGAAGACCTCTGTTTGTTTGTCTGTCTGTCTGTCTTTATGTCTGTCTGTATGTCATTTATACAAATCTACGATTCTCGACCGATCGGGACGAAACTTGGTACGTGTGTGTAGTTTGACCAGGCGGTGGACGTTGTCGTATTGGCGAGCCCATGCGGCGCCCGCTTCGCGCATGCGCAGACGAGATCTCGGAAACGGGTGGAGCTATCGACTTGAAATTTGGTATGTGAATGTATCTTGCCCCGGATACGAATTTTATCGGGTCGCCGAGCCCGTCCGACGCCCGCTTCGCGCATGCGCAGACGAGATCTCGGAAACGGGTGGAGCTATCGACTTGAAATTTGGTATGTGAATGTATCTTGCCCCGGATACGAATTTTATCGGGTCGCCGAGCCCGTCCGACGCCCGCTTCGCGCATGCGCAGACGAGATCTCGGAAACGGGTGGAGCTATCGACTTGAAATTTGCTATGTGAATGTATCTCGCCCCGGATACGAATTTTATCGGATCGCCGAGTCCGTGCGACGCCAGCTTCGCGCATGCGCAGACCAGATCTCGGAAACGGGTGGAGCTATCGACTTGAAATTTGGTTTTTGAATAGCCCGGACAACGTCGGGCTCATCGGCTAGTCTCATATATATTTTGAAGACCTCTGTCTGTCTGTCTGTCTGTATGTTTGTCTGTATGTTTGTCATTAATACAAATCTACGATTCTCGACCGATCGGGACGAAACTTGGTGCGTGTGTGTAGTTTGACCAGGCGGTGGACGTTGTCGTATTGGCGAGCCCGTGCGGCGCCCGCTTCGCGCATGCGCAGACGAGATCTCGGAAACGGTGGAGCTATCGACTTGAAATTTGGTATGTGAATGTATCTTGCCCCGGATACGAATTTTATCGGGTCGCCGAGCCCGTCCGACGCCCGCTTCGCGCATGCGCAGACGAGATCTCGGAAACGGGTGGAGCTATCGACTTGAAATTTGGTATGTGAATGTATCTTGCCCCGGATACGAATTTTATCGGGTCGCCGAGCCCGTGCGGCGCCCGCTTCGCGCATGCGCAGACGAGATCTCGGAAACGGGTGGAGCTATCGACTTGAAATTTGCTATGTGAATGTATCTTGCCCCGGATACGAATTTTATCGGATCGCCGAGTCCGTGCGACGCCAGCTTCGCGCATGCGCAGACCAGATCTCGGAAACGGGTGGAGCTATCGACTTGAAATTTGGTTTTTGAATAGCCCGGACAACGTCGGGCTCATCGGCTAGTCTCATATATATTTTGAAGACCTCTGTCTGTCTGTCTGTCTGTATGTTTGTCTGTATGTTTGTCATTAATACAAATCTACGATTCTCGACCGATCGGGACGAAACTTGGTGCGTGTGTGTAGTTTGACCAGGCGGTGGACGTTGTCGTATTGGCGAGCCCGTGCGGCGCCCGCTTCGCGCATGCGCAGACGAGATCTCGGAAACGGGTGGAGCTATCGACTTGAAATTTGGTATGTGAATGTATCTTGCCCCGGATACGAATTTTATCAGGTCGCCGAGCCCGTGCGACACCAGCTTCGCGCATGCGCAGACGAGATCTCGGAAGCGGGTGGAGCTATCGACTTGAAATTTGGTATGTGAATGTATCTTGCCCCGGATACGAATTTTATCGGGTCGCCAAGCCCGTCCGACGCCCGCTTCGCGCATGCGCAGACGAGATCTCGGAAACGGGTGGAGCTATCGACTTGAAATCTGGTATGTGAATGTATCTTGCCCCGGATACGAATTTTATCGGGTCGCCGAGCCCGTGCGGCGCCCGCTTCGCGCATGCGCAGACGAGATCTCGGAAACGGGTGGAGCTATCGACTTGAAATTTGGTATGTGAATGTATCTTGCCCCGGATACGAATTTTATCGGGTCGCCGAGTCCGTGCGACGCCAGCTTCGCGCATGCGCAGACCAGATCTCGGAAACGGGTGGAGCTATCGGCTTGAAATTTGGTTTTTGAATAGCCCGGACAACGTCGGGCTCATCGGCTAGTCTCATATATATTTTGAAGACCTCTGTCTGTCTGTCTGTCTGTATGTTTGTCTGTATGTTTGTCATTAATACAAATTTACGATTCTCGACCGATCGGGACGAAACTTGGTGCGTGTGTATAGTTTGACCAGGCGGTGGACGTTGTCGTATTGGCGAGCCCGTGCGGCGCCCGTTTCGCGCATGCGCAGACGAGATCTCGGAAACGGGTGGAGCTATCGACTTGAAATTTGGTATGTGAATGTATCTTGCCCCGGATACGAATTTTATCGGGTCGCCGAGCCCGTGCGACACCAGCTTCGCGCATGCGCAGACGAGATCTCGGAAACGGGTGGAGCTATCGACTTGAAATTTGGTATGTGAATGTATCTTGCCCCGGATACGAATTTTATCGGGTCGCCAAGCCCGTCCGACGCCCGCTTCGCGCATGCGCAGACGAGATCTCGGAAACGGGTGGAGCTATCGACTTGAAATTTGGTATGTGAATGTATCTTGCCCCGATACGAATTTTATCGGGTCGCCGAGCCCGTGCGGCGCCCGCTTCGCGCATGCGCAGACGAGATCTCGAAAACGGGTGGAGCTATCGACTTGAAATTTGCTATGTGAATGAATCTTGCCCCGGATACGAATTTTATCGGATCGCCGAGCCCGTGCGACGCCAGTTTCGCGCATGCGCAGACCAGATCTCGGAAACGGGTGGAGCTATCGACTTGAAATTTGGTTTTTGAATAGCCCGGACAACGTCGGGCTCATCGGCTAGTCTCATATATATTTTGAAGACCTCTGTCTGTCTGTCTGTCTGTATGTTTGTCTGTATGTTTGTCATTAATACAAATCTACGATTCTCGACCGATCGGGACAAAACTTGGTGCGTGTGTGTAGTTTGACCAGGCGGTGGACGTTGTCGTATTGGCGAGCCCGTGCGGCGCCTGCTTCGCGCATGCGCAGACGAGATATCGGAAACGGGTGGAGCTATCGACTTGAATTTTGCTATGTGAATGTATCTTGCCCCGGATACGAATTTTATCGGGTCGCCGAGCCCGTGCGACACCAGCTTCGCGCATGCGCAGACGAGATCTCGGAAACGGGTGGAGCTATCGACTTGAAATTTGGTATGTGAATGTATCTTGCCCCGGATACGAATTTTATCGGGTCGCCGAGTCCGTGCGATGCCAGCTTCGCGCATGCGCAGACGAGATCTCGGAAACGGGTGGAGCTATCGACTTGAAATTTGGTATGTGAATGTATCTTGCCCCGGATACGAATTTTATCGGGTCGCCGAGCCCGTGCGACGCCAGCTTCGCGCATGCGCAGACGAGATATCGGAAACGGGTGGAGCTATCGACTTGAAATTTGGTTTACAGACCAGATCTCGGAAACGGGTGGAGCTATCGACTTGAAATTTGGTTTTTGAATAGCCCGGACAACGTCGGGCTCATCGGCTAGTCTCATATATATTTTGAAGACCTCTGTCTGTCTGTCTGTCTGTATGTTTGTCTGTATGTTTGTCATTTATACAAATCTACGATTCTCGACCGATCTGGGCGAAACTTGGTACGTGTGTGTAGTTTGACCAGGCGGTGGACGTTGTCGTATTGGCGAGCCCGTGCGGCGCCCGCTTCGCGCATGCGCAGACGAGATCTCGGAAACGGGTGGAGCTATCGACTTGAAATTTGCTATGTGAATGTATCTTGCCCGGATACGAATTTTATCGGGTCGCCGAGCCCGTCCGACGCCAGCTTCGCGCATGCGCCGACGAGATCTCGGAAACGGGTTGAGCTATCGACTTGAAATTTGGTATGTGAATGTATCTTGCCCCGGATACGAATTTTATCGGGTCGCCGAGTCCGTGCGACGCCAGCTTCGCGCATGCGCAGACCAGATCTCGGAAACGGGTGGAGCTATCGACTTGAAATTTGGTTTTTGAATAGCCCGGACAACGTCGGGCTCATCGGCTAGTCTCATATATATTTTGAAGACCTCTGTTTGTATGTTTGTATGTATGTTTGTTTGTCATTTATACAAATCTACGATTCTAGACCGATCGGGACGAAACTTGGTACGTGTGTGTAGTTTGACCAGGCGGTGGACGTTGTCGTATTGGCGAGCCCGTGCGGCGCCCGCTTCGCGCATGCGCAGACGAGATCTCGGAAACGGGTGGAGCTATCGACTTGAAATTTGCTATGTGAATGTATCTTGCCCGGATACGAATTTTATCGGGTCGCCGAGCCCGTCCGACGCCAGCTTCGCGCATGCGCCGACGAGATCTCGGAAACGAGTGGAGCTATCGACTTGAAATTTGGTATGTGAATGTATCTTGCCCCGGATACGAATTTTAGCGGGTCGCCGAGCCCGTGCGACACCAGCTTCGCGCATGCACAGACGAGATCTCGGAAACGGGTGGAGCTATCGACTTGAAATTTGGTATGTGAATGTATCTTGACCCGGATACGAATTGTATCGGGTCGCCGAACCCGTGCGACGCCAGCTTCGCGCATTCGCAGACCAGATCTCGGAAACGGGTGGAGCTATCGACTTGAAATTTGGTTTTTGAATAGCCCGGACAACGTCGGGCTCATCGGCTAGTGTTATATATAACAGTATGCCGGTACACGTGGACAAATGTTCGTTTACATTTGTGATGACACGTGTGGGGAATTCCACTTCCAACTATGGCTATCACCATATATGGAAGTTGCAAAGCACTCTCGCTCGTCGTACAAACCGTCAAGAAAAAAACGTTATCATCAAGGGGGAGTCTGCAAAACAATTCCGTATTTATAGGCCGGGTGGGTGGGTGGTCCATAGGCCGAAAAAATCGTGCTTGTAATTTTTTTCCAAAATGGGTTTTTTTTCAAACAATTTACAAGTACTGACGTAATGTTGTTTGTAAGCATGTTAGTACCATGCTTGTTGGTATAGGGCTATATAGGCAGGTATAGATGCGAGTTTTTAACGATACTGATTTCTGAATGTGCATTGTGAATTTCCATAGCTCATGCACAAGTTTATCCGACAAAATAAACGATTATATATGTTTTAAACAAATTTAACACCAAAGTCAGCTTTGGGGTAGAGACTTGATTGGTGACGTATGTTCCTGACCCTGTAGGTTCTATATCTTCGTGTGTGTTAATTTAATTTGACCAGTCAGTAGGCAGTTACCATCGACAACACATCCGGAGCGAACACATACAAAACGATCGAGATAATGTAGAAAACCTGATCACATAAATATATATTTACGCACAACAGATCGCTATATTTATACTTTCACTAACACAACGTACAACACATTCGTAACAACACCCTTGGTCTGTGCACATAATTCACTGAACCATCGGGGCCCTGATGATTAATTTCATTGGGAAATTTGTCGAGTGCACATAGAAACGACTGACACCGGATTGCGACTAACTAGTTTGGTCGTTTTGGAGTTACTAATGGAACAAATTTGTATCATTCGAAATAGGAGACCTTTGTCAACAAAACTGTGAAAAGTCCGCAAAAATCCGCTTTGGGGAAACGTTGTTATCCAAGATGTCGTCACCCATGATTGTGTATATTGCATTAGTTCTCGAAATCAGTCATTGTATGATATATTGTGGCATAGGAAGCACAAAGTGATGCCAGTTTGTGTGAAATAAGAGCATAGGAGCGAATGGAGTGCCACAGACAGAATATAATAATCGCGCCATGACACTCCCATGACAAGACGACAGCAGCATAATGGACAAGAAAACTAAGATGCATGCATCAGGTCGGCCGTGAACTATCTACCATAGAATTGTTGTAGCTATCGATTATACATTTTGGAACACCTGTCTGTATGTATGTGTGTATGCATGAATGCATGTGTGTATGTGTTATAGACTCTATCACTGCTCGACTGATCCGACTCGGATTTGGTATTTAACGTGTCAACTTGACCTCGCTCATAGGCATGTTTCTGGACCTTGACCGATCCGACTAAAAATTTGTGTGTAGGACTACTTCGATCCCGGGAGCAATATTGACGGGTCCAATTTCACGTGGGACCATGTTCTCGAACGTGCTGATGTAGGCATGTTTCTGGACTATTTGGACGGGTCAAATCTTGATCCCGACCTGACTTTGACATTCAAAAAGATCAATTCAAGGTCAAATCTGGTAAAACGAAGTATTTCAACGAAATATAATACCTACTGTTACTTTTGTCCCAGGAGTGTTTCGGGTGGGTCAAATTATGACCCTGACCTGATCTTGACATTCAAAATTGTCAATTCAAGGTCAAATCGGGTAAAGCCGGGCGGATTTCGACGGGTACTTTTGTCGTGACTTTTGTCCGGGGAGTGTTTTGGGCGGGTCAATTCGTGACCCGACATGACGTTCACCTTTAAAATGGTCAATTCAAGGTTAAATCGCGCAATTCTCCGAAAATCAGAGGGGAACATCCCGGACGAAGTAGGGTCCACCAGCTACTATTATATATATCTAGATTTAGTTACAAACTAAATACCTGTATATTGTACAAAGAAATGTTTGACAAATATATCTGTATCAATATTACCATACGGGTCATTAAAATAGATACGACGAAACAAATTTTGAAGGGTGCATGGTATCAGGTAAATTTTTATATTTCAAATGATGACAGGAATGCGGAAAGTTGAAGTACCTACGTAATACTGGCTATCCGAATGAAGAGATATACATGTATATAAAAACCAAAATAGAAGATGACTGCTGGCGACAATGTTTTCCAAAAAAATTCAAAGCATTCGATAGCTCCCATCTAGTTGTCAGCCCGAATATCAATAAAAAGTGTGGTGACTATCAGATGAGGGATATGACTGTACAGTTGCTAAACAATTCAGTCACGCAAAAGAGGATCAAACAGTAAGATACCAAATTGCTGCCTGTGGTAATGTTTTTTAACGAAATTCGGGAAAATTAGATTACTCTCCCCCTGGTTATCCAGAAGATCATTGTGGAATCTGGTGACGATCGGACAAGGGGTGTCGTCTGTAGGATCAACCAAATTATTTAGCCATAAAAATAGTAAAATTCAAGATCACCGCTGGCAGTGATGTCTTCACAAGGACAGCTTGAGAACAAAACATGGCTCACATCTAGCGGTGACCCAAACTATCCACATGAGAAAAAGTTCTCCAATAAAAGCTGGCTGCAGGGTGCGCCAATTGATTCAAATTCGAAATTTAACAGGGTGTACTGCTTGTGGCCATGTTTTCCCCGCAAATTTGATAGACTGATGGACAAAACCACTGAATCCGTTGAATCAATATACATGTATACATGGATTAATGTATATGCATTGTTATACACAGTACTGGTATATAAAGGTACTGAAAATAACAATATTACTAGTATACACAAAATAAACCATATATCATGGCTATGGGTTCTAATATCCGAATATGACAGCTGATAACTTGGTGTGAATTGAAGAGTGGTGGTGTCTCACGCATATCTAACCCTCCATGTTAGAAACATGCCATTAAATGTCATAAGTATAATCTAGCTTGAGGACAGAAGTTATCCATAAAAACCCCCCTTAATTCAACCAGGTCCTCGCGCGATGTATGGTCGATCACATGATGATCTAGGGGGGGGGTTAGAATTGTTGTATAAAAACAGTACTGCATGTAAATATAAAATAAAATAGTGCTACATCTTATTACAGATTATTGCCATATATAATCAGTGACTATACAGACAGTCTGACAAAATAAAGTTTCAGTGACACTCTATCCGAAGAGGGGAATAATTCCATCTGTTACAGTCAATGGAGCAATTATGAATCTGGAAAGGTGAAATTTCTAAGTAATACTAGATATCGACATGACGCGATAACATATAACGTAAATGCAATATGGCCGCTGGCGACCATTTTTTCCTATAAAATTAAAAAAATATTTGATAGCTCTCATCTGATAGATCAATATCAAGATAAATATGAAGTTTAGTGATGATCGGATGAGTGAAGTGGACTGTGCTAAACGGTTTAGTAATGCTTAAAAAGATTTTTACCTTAATATTTTTATGTTCACTTTATAAACTTCACTGAGTCATCTTTGTCATGTATTGAGTTTGATATATTTTGTTAACAGTTCATAAATTATGTATGTCTCGTGTTCGTTATTATATTATATACACTTTATAGTGTGTTTCAGAACGAAAACAAAATGAATAAAATCAACAAATTTGTAAATTTAAAAACAATTCAAACGTTGTTGTATTCCATGTCCCAGCCCGGACATATACACCAAATTTCAATAATATTCATTGAGAAACAACGGATCAAACGCCATATAACACCCCGTATGCATCTTTTATTCCGAGTTGGCCTTTTATTCCGAGTTGGCACGCGCCGATTGGGCAAGTTAGCCCATGGGGCGAGTTAGCCGATTCCGACACCTTTTCTATTTGCAGCAGGTTAAGTTAACGCGTAATTTAATTTACAAAGTTCCCCAATTGGTATCGTAAATAGAGCGACCTTATTTGACAGAGAATGCCTCTGTTATTGATTATAAAGTTGCTATACATTAAAAACGACAATTCACATGCTCGTTCAAGCGCAGTAGTCTATTTTCCCCATGTTAAAGGACATCCACAAATACTAAATAACGCTAACTTACTGCCGAATGTTTTACACGACAACTGTTAACATATTTGGGCTGAATTCATCTGACGCGGTATTATTCCTCAAAATAAACAACAAAACCATCGTTACTTGGAAATGTAGTTTGGGCTAACATTTACATAAATCCTCCATATCATTATTCCGACACACACGTCAGATGAAAAAGTCACATGAAGTAACCGGCCAAATTGGCCGAAATAAACATTCGGATGTGAGTGACAATACATGAGGGTAATACACAAGTATGTCATTAAAGGTACTCAATCCGACCAGACGCTCCTAAATAACTATTTCTTTGGCTTCGGGGGGGGGGGGGGGTAAAAATATTTGATTCTAGTCGAGGAACCTACCCATCAACGCTCCGAGTGATCAGATGTCGATTTTTGAAGTTTATTATTTCTATGGTGCGTGGCCCAATAACACGCCGTCAAAAGGGTGGTCTCGGTCAAAATTGCGGATGAAGATGGATAACTCTAAAATCAAGTGGTTATTATTACCACTTGATTTTATAGATATCCATCTTCATCCGCAGTTTGTCCGTTTGACCACTTGTTTCTGTGCCAATTATTAGTACACATCTCGATTTTTTTTCTTCAAAAATCGATATCTGATCACTCTGAGCTTTAATGGGTGGGTTCCTCGACTCGAATCAAATTTTTTACCCCTGTAGCCAAAGAAATAGTAATTTAGGAGCGTCTGAACGGATTGAGTACCTTTAATATCTTTAAATGTAAACATATCACTAACACAGAGCCATCTGGATGATTTATCGGTCACTGCAACCCAAGACAAACCAAATGATTTACGCCTTTAATGTTAGGGGTTTCTACTTAGAATTACACCAAAAAGTCAGGCCAAAGCATATCATTTAGGGCATGTACCACACAAAGAATTGTTTGAATTTGCGGTACAAATACTAGTTACAGTTTCTGTGATAACAAACCATATATACGTATTCTTCAATGCGTATTATATTGTAATGAAACTTTCATCTCTCCAATGTATTAGCACCAAAATCTCACCAAACCGTGCAGACGGTACACCGTGCATTTTATATATAACAAATTTTCATGCCGCTACCAAACCGGTTTCTAACTGGACAATATTGTTAAAATTCCGATGCAACTCTGACTAATATTGTGAGACACGGATAATAGGAACAACACATTCTAAGAATCTATGCATATCTTGTTACATATTGTTCCATAGCAGTGACATTTTAACGGTTTGATATCGTAGATAAATAAAAATAAAAGATGGTCAAATTCGTGATACTGTTCTGAGTACATATACTACACATTCTTCTGTTTCTAGAAAATATATACCATGCTCGGGGGGGGGGGGGGGGTCGGGAAAAAATTCCAGGCACGTATGATCATTTTAATTTTTTCCGGCCGCGGGAGACCCACCCACCCAATTTATTCCGTTTCCGGCCTTTTTTTCCGGTCAGTTTTGGACACCCACCCCCCTTAAATTTGAGAAAAATTATCAATTGAGCAACCAAATAGCTGATTATCCTGCATTATCATAATTTATTGCACGATATTTGAATAGAACAGTGCATAATGAGATAACTATACTATTTGAATTGATCATATAAGTGTCATTAATCAAGAAATGTGTCAACATAATCACATTTCTAGGGATATATAGGCAGAGTGCCAAGGTTTTTATTAACATTCATTTTCATAATATATAGTCACATGATCTAGTCACATAATCACATTTAAGTATTCTACAGAATACATGGTACCGGTACAACAAATTTAAGATTATGTGATCACTCAGATCCAAGAGACACTACCCCCACCAGTGACAGCCCTGCCACTACTGCATTGATTGTGTATGCACTACAGGGAACACTCTTATCACATGGAATATTTAAACGACAACACATGAGTGGGGTATGATCTCAGCTTTAATGCAACATTATAAGCTTGTCCTGCAGATAGCCCATACGCATGGAAACCAATTAAGCAGAGCCTTAGCTCTGACGAGAAGCCGAAGCAGAGAACGCTGAAGAAATACTTCTGTACAGCGCAGGCATGAGCATGGCCCGACGAGCAAGGTACGATTCGGAGCCGGCGCCCAAGAATTGCTATGAGGCGCCCTGAGCAATAAGCACACACGGCCAACAGGGAGAAGCCCAACGAGTGCGACGCAGGAATGGCAGTAGAGACCACTGGACAGCCCAACTCCCTATGGCTAAGCAACGGCGATGGGCGGGTAACACCACAGTTACCCCTGCAGGACGCACCAAAGCTGGATCAATGGCACTGATGACACAGCACCTGAAAGTGAAAACAAACAGCAGCAACGAGATTTAAACAAACAGGGCCATAGGCCCAAAACAAAACAGGCATCACATAACAATGAAGATGGCGTGCCACTTCGGGACGCCGAACAAAGCGGGGCATGGAGCTCCAAGGGGGGGAGGGAGGGAGCGCGATACGTATAATTCCAAAGTGACTTGCTTTTTCCGTTACCGGAAGGAGGCAGCATTCCGGGCGGATGTAAAATGCGGACTTTAAGTTCGGCCGATACGGAACGGATCGTACCGAAAAACCGGAATGTCTGCCGGATGACAGGATCAAAGAACCACATAAATCACCCCGAACCTTATCGGCCCTGGGTGCATTATGTGATCACTCAGATCCAAGAGACACTACCCCCACCAGTGACAGCCCTGCCACTACTGCATTGATTGTGTATGCACTACAGGGAACACTCTTATCACATGGAATATTTAAACGACAACACATGAGTGGGGTATGATCTCAGCTTTAATGCAACATTATAAGCTTGTCCTGCAGATAGCCCATACGCATGGAAACCAATTAAGCAGAGCCTTAGCTCTGACGAGAAGCCGAAGCAGAGAACGCTGAAGAAATACTTCTGTACAGCGCAGGCATGAGCATGGCCCGACGAGCAAGGTACGATTCGGAGCCGGCGCCCAAGAATTGCTATGAGGCGCCCTAAGCAATAAGCACACACGGCCAACAGGGAGAAGCCCAACGAGTGCGACGCAGGAATGGCAGTAGAGACCACTGGACAGCCCAACTCCCTATGGCTAAGCAACGGCCTGGAATATTACACTCAGGCTACAGTTCGAGAGCACTCTCGAATAAGCATAAGATGACTGCGCAGTCATAAACATACTAAGCTACTATTGATAAGCCACCCATCAAAGTTACCAGACAGGTTATAACGCTATGGCGACACTACCACTACCACAATCTGCAGGACCGCCATAGAGTGCGCAGCACTCCCCCAAACCAGGAGCTCCATGCCCAATGACATCAATGAAACAGTTAAACCACCGGGAAAACCATAGTGTCAGATGCCAGGAAGGTCCCCAGGGCGTCCTGGAGACTATTCAGGTAGAGAGCGTTGCCGACGGGGGAGAGATGGATCCCATCTGAGGTTGCCGAACCTGGGGCGTCATGACCAGCAGCCAAAGGTTAGGGTCGATGGTCTCCCAGGGAGTAGCAGTATTCCCAACCCACTTCAACCGAAATTGGGTATCGTACACCTGCCAGGCAGATCCCCCACATTTAGCAGCCGCCCAACGAATTGTGCGCAGGTAACGCAAAAGGGGCTGGGCCGACGATTCAGGGTGAACGTCGAGGTACACCGAAACGAAAGTGAGAAAAGCATCGGCCCACGAGTCAACAGACGTTATTGGAGCAGCATGCCCGCTTGGCGCAACGCGGATTTGCCCGGAAGCAGAGACAACCAACTGACGGGGGTCAGCTGTATGAATAGATGAGGCGGGTTCCTGCAGTTGATCCAAATTGATAAAACCGCCCCGGAAAATTTTGTCGCGAATAGACCTGGAAACGTGAGAGCCAAAACCGTCTGCCGCCGTAGGAATCGGCAAGGGGGCGTCCCAATGGGAGACCAGTGAGGATGGTAAGCTAAATAAGGGATTACCCGGATCAGTTATGTCTCTTGCCGGAGCGTTAGGTCGGTGTATCACCGATGCCACACGGGAATCCTCGCGGCGGCGGCGGAGAGAAGTGGAGCTGTCGTCGGAACTGCTGCGTCGACGTGTTGACAAAGGAGACGCTGATGGCGACCTGGATTCATAGCGCGGAAACTTGGGGCGCGGAGAACCATCCTGTCTGCGACGAGACTGACGACTGGGCCGACGACGAGGCTGACGAACAGGATCGCGGCCGCGTGAATGTGAAACCCGGCCACGGGAGGCGCGGCGTCCCCGGCCAGAGCCACGGGCAGGCCTGCCGCGCGAATGCTGTCCACGGCCACGCACCCGTGAATCAGCCACAGATGACACACTTGCCGAAACCCGAGAAGAAGGCCTAACACGATCACTGGAAGCAGGACCAGTACGAGACGAACTGGCAGATTCATCCTGTCGACTCCTACGAGACGAACGGGCGCGGGCCCGACCGCGAGATCCCGTACGAACCATAGGAGAACTTTTTTTAGTGCCACCGAACGACAAACACTGAAACAGGGAAACACGTGCGCGACCCACGAAAATAGGTAACGCCGACGGAACAGGACGCATACAGAACGCACAAGGAACAAGATGATAGACACAAAATTAAAGTTTTACAATTTTAGTTTTCCATACTGACAATTGCTGTTACACACTCTGGATGTCATTTGTTATTGTTACAAAAATAAAAATTATCGTAAATTTATCATTCATCGCGATGTTTAAAATATTATCATATATATGTCCTTATTCCAATCAAAATATTACTTCTTATGTAAATGGCTAATATCAAAATTGTTGCACAAAACTGTCGAGGACTGTCTTCCGATCAAATAAAACGTAGGGATATTTTTGATAGATGTAGGACAAATTTCGACATAACTTTATTGGTAGATACCCATTGTAGTAAGGAAACCGAGTCCAAGTGGAGAGCCGAGTGGGGTTATGATGCAATTTTTTCTTCATATTCTAGTTCAAAAAGAGGTGTAGCTATACTCTTCCGAAACACAATTCAATATAAAATTCATGACAAAATAATAGATCCAAATGGAAATTTTATTATTTTAGACATCGAGATACAAAATCAAAGACTCAGCCTTTGTGCTATTTATGGACCAAATAAAGATGAGCCATCCTTCTTTGAAGGTTTTTTTACGAAACTAGAAGAAATGGAAAATACTTCAATTTTAATTGCTGGGGACTGGAATGTACCTCAAAATTATGCAAATGACACGATAAATTACAAGCAAGAAAATAACACAAAATCATACCAAAAAATTCAACTTTGGAAAAATAAAATAGACCTACATGATGTATGGAGGCTACATAACCCGGATGCTCGGCGCTACACTTGGAGGGGTCCTGAGAAAAAAATGGCTAGACTTGATTACTTCTTAGCTTCATCAGATCTTCAACTTTTTATTAAAAAATCAGACATTTTGCCTAGCTATAAGTCGGACCATAGTCCGATAAGCTTAAATTTACAGTTTGTGTGTCATGCCAGGGGAAGGGGAACATGGAAGTTTAATAATAGCTTACTAAGAGACCGAGAATATATTGACCTAATAAAAAAAACAATATCTGAAACTGTCGACCAATATAGCATCAACAATCAGGCAGAAACAACATCCATAGACTCTGACTCTTTCAATATTAATGATCAATTACTTTGGGAAACCTTAAAAATCATGATTAGAGGAGAGACAATAGCTTACTCATCCAAATTGAAAAAAAATAGAGATAATATTGAAAAGATACTGGAACTAAAACTAGTTCAATTATATGAAAAGCTAGATGCAGGTGATACAACTATAATAAATGAACTAGAAAGTGCCAAAACAGATCTAAGGACAATAAGAGATAAAAAAAATACAGGGAATTATCACTCGCACAAAAGCTCGATGGAAAATTGAAGGAGAAAAATCGACAAAATACTTTTGTAATCTGGAAAAAAGAAGTTATATTGAAAAATCTATTCCCAGTCTAATAAAAAGCGATGGAACAGAAACAAATGATTTCCCAGAAATTTTATGTGAACAACATAACTTTTACAAAGAATTATATAGCTCAAAATTGTCCAATGACGAAGTGGTAGATGACATTTTTTGGGATGTAAATAACCCATTCTTTAACTTTTTGGAAGTGGAAGAGTCAGAAACTATGGAAGGTTGCCTACTGAACCATGAATGTAGCAAAGTCTTGAAAAAAATGAAAAATGACAAGTCGCCCGGTTCAGATGGATACACAGTTGAATTTTATAAGTTTTTTTGGAACGATCTTGGAAAATTTGTAATTAATTCACTCAATTATGGATTTAAATCAAAAAAACTATCAACAACTCAACGATGTGGAATTATAACTTGCATACCAAAACAGAATAGACCTAGAAACTATATCAAGAATTGGAGACCAATCTCATTACTGAATGTTGATGCTAAAATTGGATCGGCAGTCATAGCAAACCGATTAAAGAAACATTTGCCAAACTTAATTTCTGATACTCAGCTGGGATTCTTGTCAGGTCGATACATTGGAGAATCAACTAGATTAGTATTTGATCTAATACACAAATGTGAAGAAGATAATATACCAGGTATCCTCACACTGCTCGACTTTGAAAAAGCCTTCGACTCCGTAGAATGGAGCTTCTTGGAAAAATGTTTAGTATTTTTCAAATTTGGCCCAGATATAATCAATTGGATTAAGACTTTTTACAATGATATCTACAGTTATATAATAAATAACGGGCATTTATCAGAAAGAATAGATATTGAGAGGGGGTGCGCCAAGGTGACCCTCTATCTCCCTATTTATTTATCATAGCTGTCGAGATCCTCAGCTCGGCACTAAAATTTAACCCAAATATCAACGGAATTAAAATCCATGACTCGGAATATGTTTTAACTCAATATGCAGATGACCTGAGCCTCTTTCTCCGGGATGACACACAATCATTAAATACAGCACTAAACTTAATTAATTTATTTGCAAAAATATCAGGACTGAAAGTGAACTTTGATAAAACCCAGGTTTTATGGATTGGATCGAAGCGGGGCTGTGGTGAGGAACTAAACACTGACGAACAAATATTGTGGAACCATGATAGTTCCGTAAAGATCTTAGGTATAGAACTTAATCTTTTCAACGAGGATTATATCAAGAAAAATTATATTGACAAAATAACAAAAATAAAGAACTTATTAAATGATTGGTCATTTAGACAACTTAGTCTCATTGGAAAAACAACTATCATAAAGACTTTAGCACTCCCTATTCTGACACATTGTCTATCGGTTCTCCCATCACCATCTCAAGAAATAAAAGACATGATTCAAAAAGAATTTTACAATTTCCTTTGGTCCGGAAAAATTGATAAGATTAAAAGAAATGTTGTAATTAATAAAACAAATTTAGGTGGGTTAAATTTCCCACATATTGACTCATTTGATAAAGCTTTGAAATTATCATGGGTTAAAAAAACATTAGACCCTTTACTAATAACTGGATGGAAAACCATATTTATAGATGATTTAGAAATATATGGAGGAAACAAAATTTGGTCTTTGAACAAAGAAGGACTCGATATTGTTAGTTCAGACATGAACAATTTCTGGAAAAGTGTACTACATGCATGGTCTTTAGTAGAAAAAAAATCCACCACAGCCCCGGTCGACATCATGTCACATCCAATACATTTAAATAAACATACTACTGTTAATCGTAAGAAATTTTTTGATAAAAATTGGATTAGCCATGGAATATATTTCATTAATGATTTAATGAATGAAACCGGGAATGGTTTTCTAGATTATTTCTCATTTTGCTCTATGTATGGTATTCAAACCCCATTCACTACATACCATGGTCTTTTGAATGCTATACCATCTGAATGGAAAACTATTTTGAGGTCAAATACAAAATTGGACTCTATTAATATGCAACATATTGAGACTGTGCAATCTGCAATAAAAGTATGTAAAACATTCTACCCAAAGTTTTTAGAAAATAACGCTATAAAGCCAGAACTGACACAGAAGAAATGGGATGAACGTCTTAAAAAACATATTAGCAATACAGATTGGGAAATAATTTACTCAAATCCATATCAAATTACAGATGATACTGGTTTACAAACATTTCAATATAAAATTTCACATGATATCATTTACACAAACTCCAAACTATATAAATGTAACTTATCAGAAACTGAATTGTGTGGCTTCTGTGAAACTGCAAAAGAAACAAATTTACATTTCTTTCTTGAGTGCACAGTCTCAAAGACCTTACTCCTTCAGTTCCAAGACCTCCTGCAAAGTAAATGTAATATCACTTTTGAAATTATTCCTGATTTCATCATTCTTGGTTTGCGAAATAACACCACTGACTCAAACATTATTGATATATGCATTTTATTATATAAGCGTTATCTATATTATTGCAAATTAAAGGCCAATGCACCAAGTATCCAAGGGCTTGTCCAATATATAAAATATTACAAAACAATTGAAACTTTCACTCCGCCAAAGTTCAAATCAAAAAAAGAAATTAATTTTAGAGAAAGATGGGAAGAAGTGAACAGTCTGTTTTAATATTGAAATACTGTAACTATTACTCTCTTTTTACTTACAATGTAGTTCTACACAAAAAAATGCGGCCTCGGGCCGACCGATTATTTACTATGCTATCTAACATATACTACAGAAGATATACTATATGAATCTAAGCTTATATAACGATTGGAACAATTTGATTACATATCATAACTATTGATGTATAATTATGTCTGATTCATGTATACATTTCTGTATAAGTGATTGTTGAAGATGATGATAATTTATGATCCCAATAAAAATATTAAAAAAAAAAAAAAAGAAGATGATAGACGAATAAATGAAGGCTGGTGAAGAAACACGGTGACGGATGGAAACAGATAGGAATTGACGACACACAACCGAGCGCGATACGTATAATTCCAAAGTGACTTGCTTTTTCCGTTACCGGAAGGAGGCAGCATTCCGGGCGGATGTAAAATGCGGACTTTAAGTTCGGCCGATACGGAACGGATCGTACCGAAAAACCGGAATGTCTGCCGGATGACAGGATCAAAGAACCACATAAATCACCCCGAACCTTATCGGCCCTGGGTGCATTATTTGATATTTTGATATTTGCTATGTGATATACAGTAATGCCCTAATTAATCGACTCCATAACCACAGCATAATAATGGGTAATTTAAGTTTAATTTCCGACTAAATCCTGAAAAATTACCCATTATTCTGCTGTGGTTATGGAGTCGTTTAATTAGGGCATTACTGTATTGCTGGAATCAAATTGTTTATCAAAAATGTGGAAATACAACTGTTCATCCCAGTTCATCCCAGTTTGAAGAATAATGCTAATACCAAACATAACCATGATATACATGCGTGACTCTTCTTGGGGAATCTCAGAAACCAGAACTGAGGAAACATTTTATAGCGTGTAATGGCAGGCTGGTAGCCACTGCCTGAAGTAATAGGCTTCGTAATAATTGGGAATACTATGGATGGATAGCCCAATTTCACATCTTTTTTGCTCACGATATCAGTGACGATAAAATCTTCGTTTTATACTGTGATTAACATTACAAGCTGATCCACATTAACATGGAAAACAATGTGAAATTGTTCAAGCTGGCCGGCTGGCCTTCAATTTATTTGTTAAGATTTTATGTTTTACGTTGTCAAAAGTCTATTTTATTCCATTATTTATTATATCTTTATTTCCATGTCACATATGGTCAAGTGTACTTTCATTTTATTGCTTATTTTCAGCTGAGTTCTGCATATTTATTCTTATTTTGTGGTATCAGTAGATGGAATCCTGATTAAATTTTATTTTTCCAATAGCGCAGTGTCTAGTTCTATCAAGTTGAATTTGGGTTATTGTTGGCCATTGTGCAACTGATCCAACTTCTGATAACCTCTATATGTAGTATAGCATTAGTATTAACTATATATGACCTGTTTCTGTTCAAAACGCATCAAAATAGGACTCAATAGCAGGAATGGAATTTTTTTTTGGCATATGGAAAAAACTGTTTTTTGGACCCAAGAGACACCCACCCACCCCATCATACGTGCCTGGAAATTTTTTCCGACCCCCCCCCCCCTGCCATGCTCAGAAATTTATCATTTTCCGATACCGACAGACCTGTTTATTGCCAGAACGACAACACTATGACATGAATACATCGAATCCGGGTATTGTACGCTCCCTTCGTGTGGATAACAAATGTGCGCAATATATATATATACTGTGGTTCTTTCGGTTTGTGTTCAGGATATTAATTTTTTATGGTACAGTATTGAGTTATTCCCCATGCATTGAATCTGCCTTCACCGTAACCAGGACGGACCTGACTCCAAGGAGCAAGGCAGCTGTCAATCAAGACTACCTTCACCGCCGTTGCTCATTTGTTTAAAAAAACTTTTCGGTGAATGATCATCAATTATCAATCAGATCATGTGAAAGAAGCGGTAACCATACATGATAGAAAGGGATATTACAGCTTATCAAAATAATGAAGCAGCAACCATGCACATACATGCCAACATGCATACATGAGTTCAGTCCTTATTTAAATGTACACGGTCCGATTTAACACCCATATATTACTATTTATTCGGCTCGGGGGTAAAACATGTTAGATTTGAGTCGAGGAATCCACCCACCAAAGCCCAGAGTTACCGTATTTCGAGTTTTGAAATCTGTTATTTTTCACCACCTCGAATATTGGCGGCCTGGCAAATATTCGACGAATGCCGACCGACATACTCTCGATACCACATTGCGTTGAACAAAATGTTGATATATAACACTTTTTTTTATGAAATTTTATACTATATAGCATTATTTTTTGGCAAGTAGTCGATTCTGATAATTGAAGCGGCATTTCAAGAAATGTTTTTGTTGTTGTTTTTGGAATCTGATGATATGGGGACCATCGAATCGGATTGTGTACCTTTAATGTCGGACTTAAAGCATGCTGATTTTTTAGAACTATACTATACAGTACTCAAAGAGTGTGCGATAAGTAAAAACTCAACAATCAATGCACACGCATGCACCCATATATAAAGAACTGCAGACAAAAAGATGATAATTGTCCCTCGAAAAATTTATTTTCGGGGGCTATAGAAACGGGCTCCGTCCGTCCGTCCGTCCGTCACTCTTTTGGGTACCTTCATGGTGTAATCATCTCCTCCCAGAGATTTGAAACTTCAGAATATTGTTGTCCAAGATATGCAACATGTATATAGATGACGGAAAAAATATTTTTTGACGGAGTTATTAACCCTTTTCGAATTTTTTTTTAACAAAGCGGCATCGACTTGACACGTTGTCGGGGGACACTGTGGTCGGCTAACCTTTTATTATACCTAAAATAGTATTTGACTGCAGTAATTTTCTAGGTTACATTCTCCAATAAGTTTCCGTATTATACGTGACATAACCACAATTAATTAACGAATGTGGATTGGGTTACATTTAGCACACATCGTGTAAACATCCATGTCGAGACGGGGCGTCAACACCGGACACCCGCTGACTATAGAACCAGGAGGGTTAAATTCTGAACATTCTTCAATTCGTGTATAGCATTCTGAAATATGCACCCTACACAGAAATAAAAAAGATGTTTGGAATAAGGCCACATTGTATGTTAAACAACCAATGTGAAGGGTTAAAGCTGGAAATTGTCTTAATAACATATCTATTCATAGCTCAGATATATTCCGCATACAAAGAAGTAAAAAAAAAAGTTTAGACACCAAGATTAAAGTTCACAAAACGTCAATATTTACAAACAGCACGAAGGAGTAACTTGGAAATTGGTTAGTAATCACCATCCCAATTCATTTAGAATATAACATGCCGATATAAATTTTGTCGCGAATAACTAAATTTAAAAATTCACTAAACGATGTTAAATAACATGTTAAACACCATTATAAACAAACATCTCGGTGGGTTGGTGTGTGAATTAAATTTCTTATACCATCCTCAAATCCCCATGCAATTTAATAGTAGATAGCATTCCGATTTATGTCACGTGAAAATAAATGAAAGATGTTCAAATAACAATGCAACAAAGCAGGTTAAACAACAATAGAAACACACAGCGCGCATTGCGCTCAGGGTTAACGCGTGAATCCCCGTTCCAATAACTCGGCGCGCACTTCTTAGCCTGAACAGATTATCGCGGATAACAAGCCATGGTTCAATAAAGCATGTCGAGACCCCCGCCGAAATAACCACGAAGCTATACGTGAATATACAGCGCGACATATGCTTTTAATGGGCTGCGGAACGAAAAATGTCGATAAAAGTTTAATTATAAGACTTAAACTTATCTTTTTTATTTCTTTTATTTGTAATTGGCATAGCTTATCACACACCAAAATCAACATTATTGACATAATATAGACGACAATAAACGAAATTGAAATTGCCAACTACACCTTTTACCGGACTCGAAATCGGGGTCGGCCTACAACTTTTAGTGTGTCCCAATAATCCCCTTTTCTATAAATAGAACCTCCATGTCTCCGCTGACATCCACATATCACAATGGCAGAAAACACCATTAGATGGCGTAACAAGTACGACAATACCACAGTACATAGTTAGTCACATTAAATTTCCCCATGGCTCCATTGGCAGGGGAAAAACACGCTCGCAGTATACACCCTACTGTACGAGGCGTAATAAAATTAATACATTTATGTATACAAGTAGATGTTTAGATGTGAGATGTTTTTATTCACACAATAATTATGTCACAAAGAAGCATCAATGATAATTCAAAAGTCAGGTGTAATTATTGTGAGGGAGTGGAATAACCACGATTGGCTGTATTCCTGTCACCCCGGTGTCAATATAATAATTGAGGTGCCAATAACGAAATAATACAATTTATAACATCGGATATTTGCCTGAAAATTATACGGGAATATCACGAACGTTCTATTGATTGCATTCCGGCTTTGCTGCCATCAGTAAAATAGTTTTATTCACGTCGGGTCATTCTCAAGACAGAGGAGTAATATCGTAAGAGCTATACTCGTCCTTGACCTCGTTTAACGGTATACTCGTAGGACGTGCACGTGCATCTATAATCTCAAATCAATTCCACCCACCCGCATGTGCAATTTGACTAATATATCAAGATGTTCCATCCACTTTGGTGTTTTAAAATCCACCCGAAAGAGATCCGCTAATAAGTTGAATATAACGTGACTGGCCAATTCAAGTGTGAAGGTCGAGTATAGCTCCTGTGACATTACCCCTCTACCCATGCATACTCAAGACCAAACTCCATACAGCGCCCTCTACGCTATCCAGTGCGATATATCACTGCCACAATGAGTGTACTTTGCAGACGATACTAAATTTGAAAGATGTAACGTCTCTTCGCAAACTGTGCTCGTTCATCCGACTGATAAACCTTAAACTTGACACAAGTGATTAATGTATAGAGTTACTGTTATTGGTGTTGTTGTTGTTGTTGTTGTTGTTATTGGTGTAGTTGTTGGAGTTGATGTTGTTTTTTTGGTGTTGACTGTGTTGCTGTTAGATATGAAGATTATGACGATGACGAAGATGATGATGGTTATTATGATTATGAAGATGACTCTAATGTAAAAATGAAATTGATGATAATGATGATAAAAACGATGATGAACATGCGCCATATGTCAATCGGGAGATCACTGTATATTGTGTATATAATGCATTACGTTCCTCCTCTCCATCTTCTGTGTATATAATTTCCATTTCTCGATATCATTGTCATTTTTATCAGAGAATAAAGCATTCATAAATCTACTTTTACATATCGTCGCGGAACTGTATTTACTACTATTTAGTCACCTATTATCTTGTTTTGACCACCAAATTTGTTTTAAAGTTTGCAATAATGTAATTCTTTCGGTATTGATAAGAACAATATGAACTGAGCCAGACATAGACAATTTTAATCCTAAAACATAAGAACTAAAAACACGTAAGAATTCCTTACCAATTAATGTCATTATGGCAGTGGTATCTCAGCGGAGCGATGGGAGATAACTCTGTCTGGAGTTTGACTCAAGACCAAATTGCAAAACAGAGTTCAGTCCCCTCACTATAAGCTATGTCTGACCGCTGCCGGTGAATGATTTCCTCGCATTCTGCGTATATGCGGGAAGCGGCAATTCCTGCGTAACAGGGGACTGAGCGATGAACAGTGGCAGCTTTACTCAAGACAGTGGCAGATTTGGCAGATTTTAGTCAACTAACATGCATGTTTTATTCCCGAGCGATGTCCAGTTCCATATGTACTCACACCTGCATGGTATATTGCATGGTAAATTTCTTGTTATTATAACTCAGGCTAAACAAGTCCCTCAAATATTAGAAACAAGAGTACAGTCCCCCTTTATGGTGATGTTGAAAGTATAATAACAAACAATGGATGCGAGAGATGATTCCATATGTAATGTACATGTATAGTGTTATCCAATAAACAGTTAGTTACGTGTAGTTAGTTGTGTGGGGTGTAAGACACATCCCACCAAACTCTATACTCGATACGTCCCTACATATATGTAATGTATGCTTTATATAGAAACAATCTTCAAAGCTTTGCCTTTGGCTGGTCGCCCAGCTGGCGCACAGAGACTCATTCATAAATCTAAATCACGTGACCTTGAGTGGATAAATGACAAACACACCATATCATGAATGAGTTGAGATTTTCAATGTTTATCGTGTAAACATGTCACTGATCCTCTCCATTGAGCGATTATGATTTATGTATCGACGACACAAAGCGACCATTATATGCCATTAATTATGTGTGCATTTAGTTGTAATCATAAACTCCAAGTTCCGACAATCACGCACGTTTTATGGTTCAACATATGACCCCCGACTTAAACAAAACTATATTATTCTTGCCGAGTTGGTAGAGTTATATTGTACAGATAGGTTGGGTAGGTAAAAATTGCGCTGTCAAAAAATAAAACTATTATATGCGCCGAGTTAGGTACAGTTGGAATTGAACATTACTTCACCAAACTTTCAGTCAGTTTATTGTGTCACACATTGCTGGTCTTCGGTTTAAAACGACAAAAATGTCCAGTCTCAAATAAAAAACAGCATACAGACACGATTTCGAAGTATTCGGAGCCAATATATACAGATACATGTACATGTACTATACTTAGTTTTGTTCTATAAATCCCACAGACAGATTTATTGCGAAGAAAATCGCGACAAGCGATTCAAATATATAAGGAGCATGCCATTTTGATTGATTTATTGTCACATAACAGTGAAACAAGCAAAACGTATTTACGCTATGTACACAAATTTGGAAATCACATCCATCATTGTTCATTTCATATCCATATGCATGTTTATATATACAGCAGTAATTATATTAGATTACACAAAAAAAGGCGATAAACTTAACAAGTATGATAATTACATGTGTTCAACTTGTTCACAAATTTTAATTTTGC
The DNA here is from genome assembly GCA_032622095.1 of Siphonodentalium dalli. Taxonomy (NCBI): domain Eukaryota; kingdom Metazoa; phylum Mollusca; class Scaphopoda; order Gadilida; family Siphonodentaliidae; genus Siphonodentalium; species Siphonodentalium dalli. Next base: position 96,808,897 of record CP136067.1, read on the forward strand.
CATACATATCCTTTATATGGACTTTACCATTAATATCATAGTTCATCATTTTTAGCCACAATGCGTCCCTCCAAATCGTATCAAATGCTTTTCGAAAGTCTATAAAGATACAATAAAGTTTCTTGCCACTAGATGAATAGAGATATATTATACTCTGTAATGTGAATATGTTATCTATTGTGGAGTGTCCTTTTCTAAATCCGGTTTGTGTTTTCAAGATAACCTCGAATTCTTCGGAAAAGGCTACTAGTCTGCTATTAAGTATTGATGTGAATATCTTCGAGAAACAGCTTAGCAGAGTTATACCACGGTATGAATCTGGGTTTTTGGTTTTATCATACCTATCGCCCACCCTTGTGGGGAAAAAACCGCAGTTCAGAATAAAATTAATTGACATCTATATACTTATTGTATTATATTTGGTATTCCAGTTACAGGGGGCAGATGAAACAAATTTCCAGCACAAACAGGGGGGGGGGATTGTTTTCCAGGCACGTATGCCGGTGTGGGTGGGTGGTCGATGGGACCAACAAACAATTTTTTCCTCAAAAACACTTTTTCTTGCAACTTTTTTGACTGTTTTTGCAATGAGTTTGGCTTAAAACACCGTAGAATAAGAGAAATAATGTAATTCTAACTGCTAAACTGACTGCAGGTAGTTATCGTGTTGTATTTTGTTGCAAATTTTGAAATCCAAGATGGCCGCTAGCAGCCATGTTTTTTTGGTCGAATGACCCCAAAATGACTCGTTTCCTATTTACATGTCAATGTTAACATCCATGATAAATACTATGCACAGAAATTCATATACAGCTGTTTACAGTTAATTCCCCCCGCAAATCTCTGTTTTAGTATTAAAAGGGTGGTGGGTGTCCAAAAATGGTCGGAAAAAACTGCCGAAAACGGAAAAAAATTTGGACGCGGGGGTGGGTGGGTCCCAACAAGGGTCGAAAAGAAAAAATCAGCATACGAGCCTGAACATTTTTTCCGACCCCCCCCCCGGCACAAACTAACATTCTGTTAACTGTCTTGAAGCAGTATTTCTCTCTATTAAATACTCATTCAAGCCTTTTTATGGCAGTTAATCATTTCCATTAATGTTTTATACTTGATGAGAACGCTGTTCCCAAATGTCCCTTCTAAGAATATGAGTACAGTCACCTTTTTTACATTTTTATTGTTATATGATATGCTTGATGTGGTCTTAAAGGGGTACTGTACGCCATTTTCAATAAATTCCCGGTAATAACAACGATAATATATAGAAAAATAAGTAAAATTTGAGTCGAAGATGTATTCTGTGAACGATCAGGTTAATAGGTTATCTTAAAATCAAAGTTAATAATTTGATATCAATTTAATTTATGGCTGGAGCCATAAATTAAATTACGAATTTCCGTGTAAAAGACGTAATCAAATTAATTGAGGGATAGTGGATTGGTAAACGCATGGCACACATGATCGTGTAAAACAGTATGTTGATACGGGGAGTAAACTCGAGCCAATCACAGACTAGTGACTATACAATAACTTAAATGAGTATATGGGGCTAGTATGCATATAATATAACTTTTATTTGATACATTTGCTTGAAAACTGTACGAAAATTATTCGACAACGACAATTTGTATTTTGCCATCCCTAACATTACTTCGCACTCAACAGACTTTCAAATAATGGAAAAATGGTTACCTTATTTTACGACCCAGAGACTATAGAAACCAACAACAACAACAACAACATTTGAGTACAGTATCCCTTTAAGATAGCATAGATTCATTCAGGTGGTGCACCAGCTTAACAATAAGGTACTTTTCTGTGTAGGTCTAAACTTTCCACCTCCTGACATAGATCAGACGTGGAAACTCCTTAAATAGTTCGAACATTTCCATGCAATTTGCAGTCTGATTGAGCGGTGGTAACACATTATGAAGGATCTCGGAGTATTTCAGACCATCGAACGTGTGGGTGTGGTATAGTTTGGCTGCACTCACAATGTCTAATTTGACGATCTAAACACTAATTGAAATTCATTTAAAAAGCATTTATTTCAATGTCCATATACATATACATGTATATACATGCATGCATTATGCTATAGAGTAACACAGTGACCTATGCGAAGCAAGCTTTATGTATACAAGAACCATGGAGAAATATAATTCTTTTTATTAAATGAATAAATATACTGGCCACTGATTAATATAAAATACTATTCTCAAATGCATGCACAACATAAAAGAACAATGCAGTATATGTCACTTTTTAAAAATAAATTACAATGACTATACCGGTAATTGTAACGCATTGCATTATATGTGTAAACTGAGTCTCCACTTTCTCTCCATACACATATAGTTAGTAGACAACCAAGTTATTAAGCACAAGATATATTGATATAAGTTCGGATGTATATTGTTCTATATTATATTAATATTGAACACTGTATTTATACCTGAATAAAAAATATAAAAAGAAAAGAAAGGAAAACAAAAAAATAAGAAGACATTTGCGATTCCGTGCTAGAAAATTAAATGCATCGTGGAAACTATATATGAGTCGATAACGTCATTGCAGCGCATATACAGTCCATAAAGGTGAACTATACATTTTAAGATTATTCCAAACTTCCCAACACAACAGACACGAACTGATGAACATTGGTGGTCAAATTGCCAACCACATTTGTTATGCAGACGATATGTGCATTATTGCCGCTTCGTTGTTAGGACTTCGGCGCTTCTTGAGTATATGCGAATCCGAAGCTGCTAAAATTCATTATATATTTAATACTACCAAAACTATTGGAATGATTTTCATCTCTAAATCGTTGCCTATTAGAACATTTCCAAATATCTTGCTGAATGGAAACGAAATTAAATTCACAAAATTAATTGTATGTTTTATTTGAGATTTTAAAATGTTTATAATTCATTCTGCATTATTCGGAGAATCCAAACGGTCCATATTCATTTGGAAATCGATATCATTGCGCTGAGGTCTTAACGTCACTGCGTGTGTCGATAATACACTTGTGTATTACTAAACAAATATGAAGGGGCTAATTATGTGATAAATTATGTATACGCCATGGCAGTATTCAGACCAGCGTAGGTGAGGGCTCAATAGGCCTTTCCACAGTTGTCAATCAAATAATTATTAGCGGATATTTTCGACCAATCAGCGACTGAGCCGGCCAATCGCTGCATTGAAAATTCGCTGCCACCTTTCTTCGCCCTAATTTTGATATCCATGCATACATTCAGTGTCACATTGGCTATATTCAAACAACTTTTTTGCTGTCAAATCATAATATACTGAGATTTATATTTGCGCCATGTTATAAATTTATCTGTGATTACAGGGGGGGGGGGGGGGGGGGGGGGTCTGGAAAAAATTGCACATATAGGGCCCAAAAAGGTTTTTTCCGACCTCGAGGGACCCACCACCCCCATTTTTGCAAAAAAATATTTGTTTCCTCCAAAATTTTGGGGACCCACCCCCCCCCCCCGTTTCTCATGTTTTTATCAAAATTTCAGAGGTTTTTTTTAGCCGTTCTTCAACAACTGTGTTAACTGCCTTACTATGGTAAACACATATCAGAAAAACGAAAGATATACTGTATTTCCATGTGCTTCCTGGTGTTTTCAGTATCTGACAACAATATTAATTAAGCATTGTGTATATAGGTACACTATATGTCACAAATTGCCCTAGACCCCCATTATAGCCTTAATATATCGAGAGTGTTGTGTCTGACAGAGAACACTGGCCAGTGTAAATAGTGGTAAACAGGTCAGGGGTTCCACAATTATATGTGCATGATCAAAGAACTCTTTAGTCTTATCCAACGGGATGGGGTGGGGAGGGGAATTGTTTTTGGTTAGGTATACACATAGATATTATACACATATCTATAGGTATACACATAGATATTAATCGGCGGGTATATAGTTGACGTCTCGAGCCGTCTGTCCGTACAAACATTTTGAATTTTAACTCAAGAGTCAGTTGTCATATTTGATGCCCTATGCCATGGTGACGGACCAGAAACGGGGGACGAATATGCATAATATCGCGGGTTGTGACCACCAATGCCTACCAGAGTTATGGGCCCTGTTCAACTTTACGAAATTCAGTCCATACAAAGTTTTTGCAATATAAGTTAAGTGTCGGTTGTCAAATTTTGATGTGGTTTGGTATGGTGATAGACCAGAATGAAGAATTGAATGTCATTTCTCAATGCATCTGAATGCATCATATTATTTCAGTTCATCTATTTGTAAGTGATAACAGTATACAATTAGTATTTTAGTTTCGTCTTGTTGAGCAGTAAAGCTCCCAGATGAAGTTCGGAAATTCATTGAGAATAGCGTCACCTTCATTTGGGATTGTCTGACCAGTAAACAGAAATGTCATTCATCATAACCAATTCAGTTTTATTTGGATAATTGTTGCAAATTAACATTATTAGCAATCATTCAAGATGAGAAATAACCAGAAGGAATGAATTTGATTACATGCCAGAACAAGACAGTATTTCAGACATTAGAAATTTATGAGATACCCTTTTCAATTTCATGTTATGCAACAATCAGGTTAATGATATCTACTAGTAGTCACCATTGAGTATTCACAATGTAGTATCCAATTTGTGATAGAGTTTTTTGTTTTATTACTTTTATTCAGATAATACAACTGGGTAATATATTAATTTTGTTACTAAATATTTCTTCCGTTGATCATAAGTTTCCTGAACGTTAACACGGTGGTCCACTGTGAAGTGGTCCGGGATACTGTGAAATCCAGAATGTTGCTAAATCTGAGGCTAAAGAGTCACTTTAGCTGCCTATATAGCCCTGTACCAACAAGCATGGTACTAACATGCTTACAAACAACATTACATGGTCAGTACTTGTAAATTGTTTGAAAAAAACCCATTTTGGAAAAAATTTACAAGCACTATTTTTTCCGCCTCTGGACTACCCACCCACCCCGGCCCTATATACGGATTTTTTTTTCAGACCCCCCCCCCTGGTGATTATAATAATATTTTTCATATAGCATGGTACTCGTCATAATTTTCACATTTAATGGCAAAACGAGTGTGTGTTCTCTGATTTAGATATATTGAAGAGTGCAGGGATCTGTCTGTCTGTTCTGTTCGCGATTTTTCTTCCAGAACCCTTGACATATTTCAACCAAATTTGGCGTGGTGCCTCGGGGTACCCCGACAGCTGCTATAACGGCCTTATTTTTTAAATTTAATTGTATAAACAAATTAAATATTAAAGCAAGAAGTTTCAATCTAAAAATCGGAAAAGAAAATTAAAAACTGAAAATATTTTTAAAATTAAATTAAAAATAATTAGCAGATCAGAGTTCAATGTAAATAAAAGATTGAATTACCTTAATTTTTTTTAATCAGACTGTTTAATCGATCAAAATGTGCACGAATCACATACATGAGTCTGTTTCAGCTGGTTAAAATACGGGCAAGTGCTGATGTGTTCAAGTCGATCTCGGGTAACAGACACTATTTATATGTATAATGTCTTATTACCGGTGGGTGGTACCTCCGCTGTGGGTGTGGCCTCTGTGGAAAACTCCATTCTCACTCACTCACAGGCCCCTGGGGGAAATTACTAAAATACCAATATAGACTATACCAGTGTAAAGGTTCCAATGATCGATTTTGGCTAAAGCCACACCAACAATCAAAACCCTACTAAATTCTAGAAATCGATAATTGCAGCCAAAATGTCATCAGGTGTGTCTTATTGGCAATAAAATTCCCTTTCATTTTGACATATAACTCGGCGAAATTGAACGAATCGAAGTCGAGATATCCTATCGGAAACTAGCGAAATCTACAGAATAAATCGGGTCGTCAATCTCCCTGTCCGCTCAGAGGCCTTTCACATAGTTATAAAATAAATAGTTTCGAGCAATAATTTGTCGCGAGCGTATACTTAAGCGCGATGACATATCCTATAAATGCTCATATATGTTCCGCAAGTCATTCCGAAGCCACCCATACCTTTTTTATTTCATCCGATGTGTTTGTGCCCAATTTTTCAACTTTATTCATCAAACGAATTCCAGAAACAATCCAACAATCCAAACGCATCGGATGAAATCAAAAGGTATGGACGGAATATAGGGAATCCAATGTACGCGCGATGTTACACCCCATCCCAACCAATTCATAGTTGCACCCACTCCATGGCTGTCTGCTTGCTCCGCCTTTGTATGATAGGAATGCGATGGCTAACTCGGACTTGGTATTTTCGATCTGTTTCAAGGATGGGCATTCATTTTGAAATTCCAATGTGGACAGACACACCCTCGTCCAGCGTCTCCGGGGACATCCAACCTCGATTTTCAAATCGCACCATCTCCTTAACTTACACCTAATTCTCGGTACTTTCCATTTCTGCCCAACTAAGTGGCTGAATTTAGGTAAACATATGCCATTTGGTTTAAAACCAACATGCACTGCTACATTTGTAAGTTTAGGATCAGAGGACCCCTATTTTTTCTAAAGATTCAATCATGGAAAATTCGTCATAGTTTGTAGCTATGCAATTCTGAGTGGCACTATTGGCCAAATTAAATTGATTAGACCGCAAACACAAAAAAAACAAATCTATGCGGTCCAAACAAGTTACATAATTTCATGATAAATATTTGGGTCCTCTTAGCCTGAAATTATCAGTAACTGTTATTGTTCAAGCACGAAATGCCACCCACCCCCGATTCACCGCGTATCTGTGTAGCCCCGCACAAAGATCGTTTTTGTTTTGAGACAGAGCCCCAGGCCCGACAACTGTATCTCTACAATCCCATTCCTAATTAAAATATAGGCAGCTGACATGGCTATCTCCTTTCAACTCTATTGAGCGTAAACCACTGATGATGGGTTAAAAAGTTATATTCCGGTACCGCATTACAAAGAAAATGTACCCAGCTAATCACACTCACCATTATCCTCACAAATAATCGTCGTGATCACGGCGTAAAAGATCAATAATGTAGCCCATGCAGTTGTAATATAATACTGAACTTTTACAAAAGCTGTATTATTGCCGTACTATAGAACCAGCTTAGCCAGTACTTTGTCAATCTCTAATACGACTTCTTACATATTACCAAGATGTAGCGTTCGATTACTATGGAAACATGAAAAGATGAAAACATTCAGGCCCACCTTTCTTCACCAAATGCAAAGATTTTCCGGTCAAGTGAATCCTAGTATATAGATGGTTAGCCAAACAGATCATACAAATCATTGCATGTCAATGAATTCTGCACAAAAAGAGTTATGGTCATACAATGAAAGAAATATACTGATATAATTCATTCGAATACTATAGCACACAAAATATGTATTACAAACTTAGTAAATCACAAATTAACGCAGATATTTCAAAAATTGTATTCTATAGTAGAGGGCCCTGATCGAGTTATTGAGAGAACATAAATCCTGTATGGAGTTAGGCATGCATGGCCGGTTCTGATTTTCATTGGTGGTTGTTGCATTCACCCAGTTTGATATAGGCATACGTGCCGCATTGTTACCGTGCACACTACACCAAACAGCTTAAAACCATCTCCTGGGAAGTATCCTATAAATACACAGTCAACACCGGTGCTGTTGCTTGGAGAGTTGATCCATCGAAGAGGAGCCGCCGGTGAGCTGTCTGCATTTACATAGATACCACTGACATTTATGTCGTTTAATCCGATCAAATACCAGTTGTTAATTGCCAACGTTGATTTCAGAATGCCTGTCGAACGAGAAAAATAAGACCGGATATCATCAGCACAATAGATTTAACCAAAACATATACATTTGACATGTCAGACAATTATTATCAAATGCATGTGGCGAACGACATCCAAAATTCCCAGATCATGTCAACAAGAAACACACGCGAGGACAAGAACTCCGGATATATAGAAAATACCCACAGTTTTTGTTTGAATACCGAAATATCTCATAAGTGTCTGGAAAGAAATAACGAATTTCCACGAACAGCTGTAAGCAGCGAGTGAAAATTCGATATTTATTTCCAGACACGAATGAGATGTTTCACACATCACTGTATAACTTCTAAAAGATACATACGACGATTTACTTTTCGGTAAATTTCCGCTATTTATAGGCAAACATATAATAAATACACTTTATCTACCAGAAACAGAAACAGGTATATTGAAGACCCACCGTCAGATTTGACACCAACTAATCCAGAATGTCCTTAGTCCAAATTTCATTCGACGCAAACCATGCAGCTAGTGAAGTCGGTAGGGGTAATACTGGGTTACGTCATAGTACGGCTGAAGGGGTCACTCTCACCAAAAAAAGTGCTGAAGGGTACACAGGATTTGAAAATGTGCTGAAGGGTACACAGGGTTTGTGATCGCCACAAACATCGTTACTTAAACTGTGTTTCTGAAAGTCTGGTGTCCATTTAGCAGTTTGTTTTCAGTTCATTTTAATGTTCATTGGAACGTAAACAATTATTCTCTAACAGAAATCATGGCAGATACGAAAACTAAACGTCATTTAGAACGACATTTCAAACCCTGTGTACCCTTCAGCACATTTTCAAACCCTGTGTACCCTTCAGCACATTTTCAAATCCTGTGTACCCTTCAGCACTTTTTTTGGTGAGAGTGACCCCTTCAGCCATAGTACAGTTGCCTTACTCTTCTATATCGTAACCAAAGAAGTAAATGGTTTTTCTATTGGGGCCGTTTTTCGTTCAGTTGGAAACACTCGGAAACTAATGTCAGTAGGAACGTGAAATATCTAGGGAATGTAGGCATCTGAGAGCTGCTGAAAATTAAGGTATCAGGATTTCGGACCAACGTTTCAAAATTTACGGGGTTATTGCCATTTTACGAATATGTTTCATTATTATTAAACTGGACACTTTTGCAATCACTACATTTCGTATAATGAGCAACAAACTTAAATTTGGTACGTTTGTTCTGGATAATGATGTGTATGCCTTAGTCGCATGACAGATATTGTCCACGTTTTCCTCGCGAAGTTATCCCCCTTTATCTGGAAAAAAAAATATTTTAAGATCTTGCAAATTATTAGAAGCAGAGCATCGAAAATTAGACCGTATGCACAACTCGATATAGCCTAGTACCCAGACCAGCAAACGTATCGGTACGATTGAGTCAGGTACGGGACTAAACTCGATATGCCCTACTGACCACGGGCATTACACCGCATAATGTCCGCGCTTTCCCTATGGATTTACCACCCATAGATAGGCACCTCGAATTGCGTATTAAAGGGATACTGTACCCAAATGTTGTTGTTGGTTTCTTTAGTCTCTGAGTTGTAGAATAAGGTAACCAGATTTCCATTATTTGAAAGTCTGTTGAGTACGAAGTATAATGTTACGGATGGCAGATTAGCCGGAATGCGAAAATACCAATTGTCGTTAATTTTTGGACAGTTTTCAAGCAAATGTATCAAATAAATGTTATATTATATGCATACTAGTCCCATATACTCATTTAGTCATTGTATAGTCACCAGTCAGCGAGTGGCTTGAGTTTACGACATACTTGTTTACACGATCATGTGTGCCACGCTTTACACAATCCACTATCCGTGAATTATTTTGATTACGTCTTCTACGCGGAAATTCGTAATTTAATTTATGACTCCAGCCATAAATTAAATTTATATCAATTATTAACTTCGATTTTAAGATAACCCATTAACCTGAACGTTTACAAAATACATATTGGACTAAAATTACTTAGTTTTCTATATATTATCGATATTAGATCGTTGTTATCACCGGGAATTTATTGAAAATGGCGTACAGTACCCTCTTAAATCATTCCAGATAACTGAATTTGGTTTGCACAGTCTTGGTCGTTGTAAGTTCAGTCCGAAAACGACGCTGTTTAACGAAGGAGCTACAGTAGTATCATAATATCCAGCGGTGAGTATGTTTTATTGCCTCTTTCGAATGAGAAGATTGATTGGGACCGGAATCAACCGTCTAAAAGTATCCCCCGGGGGTCATCGATATATGGCGAAATTCACCTATTTCCCCGCCAAATCTAAATGGGCTAATAAAGGAGCGAGGTTAATGCTGGAGCAGATACGTCGATATACCGTATAGGAATGCCACCAATTGTTGACCACTTTACTATAAAAGCAACCTGCTCAACTGAGAGCGTGTGTCGGGTAGGTCGATGATTTTGGCAAATTCCACCGAAACTCGTAACGGGGGAAAAATTGTAAAATAAATTCCAGAATGGAATTCCGATTTTAGAGTGGACGGGTTTCTCCTGGTAGCGTATAACGTTGTTAACAGGTGACAAGTATTGCTAGTTAGTAAAAACCCTCTACTTTCCCCGCCAAATCCAAACGGGCTAATGAAGAAGCAATGCTATATAATGCATGAGCAGGCACATCGATATACCCTAGGTATGCCTGCAATGTTTCACCACTCTACGATAAAAGCAACCTGCCCAACGGATAGCGGGCCCGGATGTAGGTCGAGGCTTTTGGCATATTCTACCGGAAACTCGTAAAGGGGAAAATATAGCGATTTTTAAAATTTTGACCAGTGCATATGTATGGTAGTATCTACGGGCATTATTAATGCGATTCTCCAAGTTTTATACTGATATCGTACGGTCAGAACGATGTATTATTATATAACTGTTTTTTTTAATTACGCACATAATGGTTGTACATTGTAACAAGGAGTAACCTTACGTTTGATCTGCCTGTTTACGTCTTGAGAAGACCCGGACAGTTACGAAGTTCGCGAGGTCAAATTATTTCGTATTCTTATGAAATTATGTAAACATTGTGATAACATTTATTTTTTACTTTAAATTGCTACTTTCAGTTGACAACTGTTGTGGAGTTCAGAACAAATATGATGTGTTTTCTATGGAATAAACCAGGTTAATTTCAATTGAAGGTTTGCAAACTTTGCGCTCCAAAATATTCTTATTCTATTCGCTTTTGAATTTTCCCCGGTATCGAACTAGGTCGATAAATACCCGACCTACCTTTATATCTTCATTATACGAAGACGCATTGAAGTCATAACAAATATAACTTCGAACACGATAATCGGGTTCCGATCAAATATTGCGACATTTGTATTCATTGGAATTCTGGAATCGGAAAGGGAATAACGTGCGTATTCTGGAAAATGTATATACCTTACTCGTATTTAAATTCGCGCAGTACTATTTTTCGCGCACCCGTTGGTGCGCGAATTCAAAACTGAGCGAAAAATAGTACGACACCTGAGTTTATACCAAACCACCGGGAAACAATAAGGCTATTATTTTGTTGATGAGTTACGTAATACATGTATACACATTACGGAAGGTTGGACCAACTATTAGGCTACTAGCCTACTATGACTAGAATTTACATGCGGGCAACCAACATCAAAACCATTACTGGTATGTATAATGACATAATTATATCGCAACAAATCATGGCAACATCATTAATGTTGAAATACATATTGCAGACTCAAGTTGCACGAAAGCACCCCCCCCCCCCCGTTTACAACACTGGCACTATACACCGTGACCAATCAGTCTGAATTAGTTATGTCACCAAGTTTATACTTTTTCTGATGTAAGTTTCCCATACGCGGTTGTTATTTTACGTCTTTCGATTTCATTTCAATTATGTTTATAACTATTTTAGTATGAGAATAATTATTTGGAAGTATAAACACCCGTCTTCACAAAACATTGATGGTGCAGTTATGTTAAATTATACACGGTGTAAAGCCACCAGTGATGCTGTTTAATATGCACACGTATCTTCATTAACGATTAAGATCTGAAACTGTCATCAGATCCAAGCAGTTTACCAAAATATTTTTGTCAGTTTGGAATTCGCGCATCAAGGTACTGCGCGAATTTAAAGGTACTGAGTCCGATAAAACTCCTCTCAATTACTATTTCAATGGCTTCGGGAGTCAAAAATATTTGATTCGAGTCAAGCCACCCATCAAAGCTCAGATTTTTTAGATATCGATTTTAGAAATCTATTATTTTTCATTATCGGGAATACTTTCTGGCCCAGAACACAGTCAACATTGCGTTATTATTACCACTTGATTTTAGAGTTATCCATCCTTGTCTGTTTGAATAGTGTTTTGGTGTACACATCTCGAGCAGATTACGCAGTTGAAGGCAATTATTAGTACTCATCTCGAGAAAATAACAAATTTCAAAAATCAATATATAATAACTCTGAGCTTTGTTTGATGGGTTCCTCGACTCAAATCAAATATTTTTTACCCCCAAAGCCAAAGAAATAGTAATATAGGACCCTCTGATCGGATTTTTGTTGTTGGAATCTGTTGAGATGGGGACCCTCTGATCGGATTGAGTACCTTTAAATACGAGTAAGGTATTGCGTTTTATTATATACTTGCCCATGAATTATAAGGTTTTAGCAGTGAGATATAAGTGATATCCCACTAGTGAGATATAAGTGATATCCCACTGGTGAAATTTCTGATGTATTGACATGCATTGGGGGTCATAGGCAAGTAACTAAAGTATATAATAAACAGAATATCCACACTTTTTCAGTGGATATGGGTTAAATCTCATTCGTGATGACAAAATACTTGAATTTCCACTCGTGGCTAAAGCCACTCGTGGAAATTCAATGTTTTGTCATCACTCATGAGATATAACCCATATCCACTGAAAAAGTGTGGATATCCTCTATATCTTAGCATTCAACAATTATAAACTTCAGTTACTGCTTTCACTTTGTTTTAATGACATATTATGGACTTGTTCGGGTGCATGAAACTGACCAGTTAGTATTCAGGCAACTATATGCCACCTGGGGGAATTTGGCATTATACTAATATCGCCGAAAATCTCAGGCAAATCGTCCGTACACCTTCATATAAACCATCGTCGGAACTACGATCAATTGTAAATATTTACTACTCGATTCGGGACGGATATATCGACGATAAATTAACGAAAATGATTTCTCCATCAAGAGTCACTGCATTTAATTAACATATAAGAATGACGATGTGTGTTGTCAATTTGGATATACTATTAGTGAAAATAACTACTTTGAATAAGATTATTCTCCATTTCTATTTGATCGTCATATACCGGAGTGTTTCACATCACCTTAATCGTCAGCATAATTTTTTTAAGTACTATGTAGTACAATAAACTTTTCACACCGGAGACAGCTGTTGTGTTCTTCCCATGGTCTACATGTACAATTTTATAGCGACCTCTGATTAACCCTTTACCCAACAAACCGGCCAAAACCGGCCAAATAAAGCTTCAACAGCCTAAAATATCTTCGGTCTGTCTCAATAGAACCATACAAATATGGATATCATTGGAACCGGCTCCTTGACCACATTGTGATAGTTACAGTTATGCCCTGTGCCAATGCATTCTCTTATATATGCGAGTCGACCATAGGTCGCCTCGCATATATAAGAGAATGCATTGGCCTAAAAAAAAATCTGTTTTTAACACTTTTTACCATTTTTTCTTACATTCTTTAACAATTTTATAATTTTTAATGTGTTAAGCCAATGCATTCTCTTATATATGCGAGGCGACCTATGGTCGACTCGCATATATAAGAGAATGCATTGGCACAGGGCCCTTCTGTTGGGTAAAGGGTTATACAATTCGAACCGACACAAACGAAACGATCTCAGCTTTATCGAAAAATATAAGAAACAAAACACGTATTTTCAGCCCTGTATCGACGAATTTGTTCGTAAATCTTCCACGTATGCATTTTTTTTATATACCTCTTACCGAATTATGCATATGTGGGAGTCGAACGAGCCATGTCCCGTTGAAGTCCGTTATATAGGAGTTAGGGAACCGTAATTTGACATAAATCAGTATTATCCCTACCGAGTTCACTAGCTGGTTTGCGTCTAAGTAAACTTGGGCTATAATTTCCTAAGCAAAAATTCTGTACTCATATTATTATATACAGTAATGCTCTAATTAATCGACTTGTTAACCACATCAGAATTATGGGTAACTTTTCAGGATTTAGTCGGAAATATGGCTTGTTGCCATTCATCTGAAAGCTCTCCCCGAGAGCTTTCCGATGAATGGCAACAAGCCATATTTCCGACTAAATCCTGAAAAGTTACCCATAATTATGCCGTGGTTAAGAAGTCGATTAATTAGAGCATTACTGTGCCTGTTCATCTGTCTCTCAACTTCTTTTATGACCCGAACATCCCTTCAGATGAATAATATACCAATCTAATGTACACCTTCACAACTGGATGGGATACTCGATTCAACGAAGAAAAGGTTTACCACGTACCGGGGTACAACAAATCTAGGTAGTCGAATCTGTCATAAACGTCGGCATCGTGTATTGGTAGAAGCTCTCCGTCTTTCTGCAGACAGTCATCCCTGGCTTGGTACCAGGTGAGGGATATCGATGGTTGGACTGAAGCGTCATGTATCGTGATCACCCAAGCCTCATTCCTCTCCGGGATGTGATGGTATAGTTGTTTACCAGGTTCTAAAACTGTAAAATACGGCAGCGTTTTAGCGCCAACTTGATTGATTATACTAAACTGCTTTAGCTAAACTGTTTATAATTTAAACAGATTAACTAAACTATTCTAACAGTTTACTAAACTGTTTAAATGTACACAATCCGATTCGATTGTCCCCATAACATAGAGCCCGAAGCCGCCATCGCACGCCGCCGCCGCCAGCCATATTGGCCACAAGCCGCCGTCAGCCATATTTTCTCTAACGCCAGCCACATGAAAAAATCTCCGCCGCCGGAATTGTAAAATTGCTGAGCTGAGTGCATGGGCTTATATGTCAAGCACAACTGTGAATCGCAAAGAATTAAACCGCATTGCATACTCGTATGGACACGGTATGGTTGTTATATTATCAGAACACCCGTGCCTCTCAATGTGGAATATACTATTCCAATGTATAGGCATAAAACTAAAACTGAATGGAAGCATCCATTCCGTATTGAAAGGGTTCAAGTATAATTGTTTTATTTCGACATGACTCAGTCTTATACATCGCTGGCATTTGTCAATATATGCACATAACCTGTAGAAGAGAATAGAAAATAGTTTGAAAATTACATCATTACTATCGGATTCATCATTCAATGATGCATGCATATATCGCAAGATGCCAGTGATGATAGCAGTCTGAATTCGATAGAAGTCCCAACACAAATAGAGCAATTGTGGTCTGGAATTCTACGGGTTCACCACAAACGCTAAAACAAACGGGGTCTATATTAGGACAATTTCGGAAACGAAAATAGGCCGCTGAATGATAACGTCTCAGCCAGCCGCGAAAACTATTTGTCGTGGCTTCGGGGTCTACCATAACATCCGATTCCAACAACAACATTTCTTGAAATGACGCTTCAGTTATCAGAATCGATTAATTGCCAAATAATAATGCTGACCACTGTCAACTATAGTATAAAATTGCACAAAAAGTGTTATATATTAACATTTCGTTCCAACGGAATTTGGTATCGAGAGTATATATGTCGGTCGACCAGGGATGTGGCTAGAGGGTCTCCGCTGGGGGGGGGGGGGGGCGTCCACCTTGGGAATTTCCAACTGCACCCCCCCCCCTTGAGTCGGACTCACACCAACCACAACTTTTTGCATAATTCCATTTGCAACCCCCCCCTTGAGTCGGAATCACACCAACACAACTCTTTGCATAATGCACCACCCCCCCCCTTGTACCTCACGCTCAGGCCTAAATTCCTATATATTCATAAGCCATGCTTCTATTTTCCCAGTATGAGAACATTAAGATATTTTAACCTGAAAATTGCCCCCAAAAAAACAACTAGTGATCTAATTCCAGACAAATGCACACAGCTACCGACAACAGACCAGGAAACACCGGGCCGACCATGGTTGTTCGGCCTGGTGTGAGAAAATTTTGAAAACTATACAAGAAAATCGCAAATCCTAGCATCTAGACTGGCCTCAACTGAAGCCTTCCTAGTGTTGGAAATTTCAAACCTCATACTCCCCCTCAGGTTGGAAAATTCAACTGATGACCATTTATGTCTACAAGTTTGACCAAATGTAGTAAAATATTGTTTTGCTAAACTAATTAGCAGTTTTGTATTGGCCATGTGGATGGGGCAATGACACACCGGGCCGACCATGGTTCGGCCCGGTGTGCGAAAAATTTGAAATCTGAACAAGAAAATCGCAAAATCCTAACATCTAGACTAGCCTCAAGCCTTCCCACTGTTGGAAATTTCAAACCCGACACCCCCACTTAGGTTGGAAATTTTCAAACTGATTAAAATTCCAATGACAATGTTGACCAATTGTATGACAATATTGTTTTCTTAAATTAACTAGAAATTTTTGACTGGCCACGGGGGAGAGACCAGGACACAAGCTTTCCAAGTGTTGGAAATTTCCGACCTGTCACCCCCCTAAGGTTGGAAAATTTCCAACTGATGACCATTTCTGTCAAAATTTTGACCAAAAATAGGAACATATGCAAATAGTGGTCGAAAAACAATAAATTCCCCCCAATAAATTGTTCTATAATCAAACTACAAGAACATTTTCAACCTATTTTTGGTGTGAAATTTCGTTGTGGCAGGTATGAAATTTCCAACTATTGAAAATATAGCTCTCTGCTGGGGGGGGGGGGGGGGGGGGTGGGTGAGACACCCCCCACCCCCCTCTAGCCACATCCCTGCGGTCGGCATTTGAATATTTGTGAAAAATAACAGATTAAAAAAATCGATACCTTATAACTCTGAGCTTTGATGGTAGGGTTCCTCGACTCGAATCAAATATGTTTTACCCCTGAAGCCAAATAATTAGTAATTTAAGAGTGTTAATTCGGATTATACATCTTACGGTTTAACCAAACTGTTATAACAGTTTAGCGGAAGGACTTCTATAATTGTAGTATAATTAGGACTCGTGTTTTGACCAATGTATCTGATCTAGTTTAACTTCTCTGAATCGCTATTATGAAGGTAAAAAGCTTCTGACGAGACTGAGATGACATCCGCTGCGTATTCCTTTTGATACCTCATGCGACGAAGTCTCATATGAGCTTTAAGTCCGTCTGTCCACACGTTTCAAAAAAACTTCTTCTCCGGAATCATTGAACCAATCTGGTTCAAATTTGAAATTTACTTGTGTGACTAGGATTAAAATTTGTTCATTAGGGACCGGTCGACCAATTAGGGTCCAGGTAACTGAGAGATAACTATATTAACATTAAATACTTTAAAAATATTCTTCTCCGCATGCAGTTGACCGAATATTATGATAGGTTGCATGGAACATTGCCGATTGCTACGACCCTTAGATCATAGTGTGTTCAAGCCGCTATGCTCAAGTGAATTTTAGGGGCACATGAACCTTTGAAAAATAACACTGAACCATTTGAAGCTTTCCTCTTGTACAATCCATGTGAATCTTAATTCATCTAAATGCTTGAAACGATATAGGGTTCTAACAAACAGGTTAAAACTAGATGATATGCACACCAAGGAGCGTTGTGATATGGGTTTTACTAGTGCCAGAATGTGGTATGACATCTCTCCCAAAAACCGCTGCACTGATAGGTCTCAAGTTTAGTGTGAAGGTTACTTGTGCGACAATGATTAACATTTATTTGTTAGCTGTTGTTAGCTGCTGGTCCGCCCATTATGGGCAGGGTCACCGAGAGATGATGTGTGTTTGACTGATTCACAATAAATAATAATACAATCATAGAATTCTGATTAATCCAGCCTTGGGTGTAAAAAGCAACACCTTATAGAACCTTCATGTATCAGAGATATTGCAGAATTACATATTTTCCTAACAGTTAGAATTGTTTTTTAATTGGTTTAAATAAAATCAAATAGATCGATTTATGTTATTTATTTAAAAACAAATCCAGAATATCACCCACTCTGCGTACATGGATGTCACTCAGCCCCCTCATGGTAGCGGGATTCAGGTCATTTCAGATGGTACGCGGGATTCACACCCTGCTGTTAGCGCCGGTATTCAGGATGCATACCCTCGTCTTAATTTATATTCGGGATTCAAATAAAAGACTTGTAATCGAAATTGATGACGACAAATTGTGATATGTGATGGCTTTTGAATGTGTCATTTTAGCCCTATTAAACGACTATTGATATGGCGAGAGACGGTTGGTGTGCGGGCTTCCGGTTGGCAAAAAACATATATAACACAGTCGTTTATTAATGAATTCTGAACAGTTTTGGTATATAAGTTAATTGCTACGTGCGATAGATGTACACAGAAAATCGGATCCGCCTGACTGAGTTATGCCACTTGTTTGATATCCGTCATCCGGTCATCGATGTGTCGGAACATATAAAGTAACATAGCTATCAGGATTTCCCCCTTAATGTAATAGTTTACTATTGGGAAAAGTGATCAAACTTGTTGGTATTAAAGCGTGAAATAGATACAACGACACAAGTGTGTGAACTGGTTAACGTTATTGCACAAGTTTGCTGTGACGCGATGGTAAAACGAGAAACGAGTGCAAAAACGTTAACATGTTCACACAACTGTGTTGTTCTATGTTTATTGCACACTCTGAAGATTGTAGCTTGTAACATACTAATATTTAGGTCGATATTGTTTTATTTAATAGAACAAACATGCGATTCATGTAGACTATACCCCATAATTTAGCGAAGACATTTTCTGTTAAAGTTGACGTCGCCAGTGACGTTGTTGACGTAATAGGTTTGTATTGTTCAAGAACAATACACATTTTTTTATTGAACGTTTCAATTATTCTGTATTTTTGGTGTATTTCGCACAAATAAGCTATAGTTTATTGCACACTCTATAGCTCCTCCGGTTCTCGTTTTACCATCGCGTCATAACAAACTTGTGCAATAACAGTTCACACACTTGTGTCGTTCTATCTATGTCCTGTCCTTCATCACATTGTTCTTAACTGGTATTCAGTATTCACCAGGTCATGCAGGCACACCCTGAACTCAACTATTATAGTTATATTCAACTATAATCGGGGGGGGGGGATCGGAAATGTTTGTCAGGCACGTATGCTGATTTTTACCTTTCAACCCTTGTTTGGACCCACCCACCCCCGCGTCAAATATTTTTTCCGGTTTCGGCAGTTTTTTCCGACCATTTTTGGACATTTGGACCCCCACCCCCTTTAACACTAAAACAGGTAGTTGCGGGGGGGGGGGGGGGGAAATTCACTGTAAACAGCTGTATATGAATTTATGTGCATACTATTTGTCATGGATGTTAACATTGACATGTAAATAGGAACGAGTCATTTTGGGGTCATTCGGCCAAAAAAAAACATGGCTGCCAGCGGCATCTTGGATTTCAAAATTTGCAACAAAATACAACACGATAACTGCCTGCAGTCAGTTTAGCAGTTAGAATTAAATTATTTCTCTTATTCTAAGGTGCAAAAACAGTCAAAAATTTGCAGGAAAAATTTTGTTGAGTTGCAGAAAAAATTGGTCCCATTGTTGGTAGGTAAATATGAATATCGTCGTTATGTGAATTAGATACAAGAGGCATAACCCATCATATTAAAAAAAATGATTAAAAACAGTGTCATACTAAATATAACTATAATTGTTGAATTCAGTGTGTGCCTGACCTGTTAACCCAAATGTTAATGTTACAGACTGATCAAAGTAGGTCATGATCAAACTGACTAACTCAGGGTTAGTCACAAGCATTTGTAGTCACTTTGACTAACCCACATCTTTCATCGAGTCACTATGGCTAACTCTGGCCTTGAAAGGGTACTGTACACCAATTTCAATAAATTCCCGGTGACAATAGTGATCTAATATGAATATTATATTATAAAATAACTAATTTGAGTCGACGATGTCTACTCAAAACGTTCCGGTTAACAGGCTATCGTAAAAGTAAAATTGAATTATTTAATATAAATTCATTTATGGCTGGAGTCATAAAATGGCGAATTATGCCATTACGAGTTACCGTTCTTGAAATCGCATCTGCTGCGTGTCTTTTATTGACGACCGTTCGCTAACATTATTGAGTTGCAAACAAAACATGTTACCTGCAAAAGGAAGGCCCGTTATAACCGATTCGGAAAAAAGGAGAAAGAAACAAGAGTCATAAAGCGTCAAGTACTTTTATAGGGAGTGAGATTGTTCGATGGAAGAGATTGAATGCATCAATCGAAGCTGTGAGCAATGAACTTCCGGTTCTTCCTGAGACCTGCGTCTTCTCCGGTGAAGGTCAAAAACATGGCGCGTAGTTTGAAATCGTAATATTTTTATTTCCAAGATCAATATTTTCTTCGCTAAAAGTTTATACGAAACTCATATAACACGAACACGAAGTTATTTCAATAGGAGTAAAAATAAAATGCCTATCTCTGTGTACAGTACCCATTTAATCACAGTGACTGAGTTACACGAAGTATAACTCTAATTGCAACACTGCCTTAAATGTTGCTTAATATATTCATTAACATTGTATCGAAATTTCACCCCACACCAAAGTCTACATTATTCGAAAATGTGTTCTTATTTAATAGACATCATAAACATCTCGGAAAAGAACTAGTTAAACATACCTATATCACAAATTCTTGGTATAACTGTCAACAAACCAGTATTGGAGTTTGTGCCTTAGATAATTGAATGAAAGCTTGTCATGCTTTCAAGTCGGTATCATATTCTGGATATATCTTATAACATCTGGTTGATTATTGGAACTAACATGTTAACGTTCCCAGTGACTTAGAAAAGTTAGTCATTATGACTCAGTCCTGGTCAATTTTACTTACACAGTTCTAGTCTAATGACCCAATCAGTCGTTTTGACTAACCATTTCTTAGTCGTTATGATTAACATCACACTAATCATTATGACTGATTTATGTCTTAATCATTTTGAATAAGCTAGGTTAGTCATCCTGGGACAAACGGTTGACTAACCTAAGTTACAAAACTCACTAATACCATGCCCATATATATTAAGGAACACGGCAGCATAGCATGAACAATAAGTAACAAACTCTTTGCCGAAGCTTTCGGCCGTCACGGCCCTTATCAACGGTATACCACAGTTGTGAACTACATACAGTAATGCTCAAAGTAATTGACCACTTAACCACAGCAGAATTATGAGTAAGTTTTCAGGATTTAGTCGGAAATATGGGTTGTTGCCATTCATCGGAAAGCTCTCGCCGAGAGCTTTCCGATGAACGGCAACAAGCCATATTTCCGACTAAATCCTGAAAAATTACCCATAATTCTGTTGTGGTTAGTGGTCAATTACTTTGGGCATTACTGTAATTTGAGGCTCAAGTAATTATTGTTCCTGCTAACCTAAGTTAGTCATATTGACTTACAGTTTCTTCAGTGTAACAGTTATTCAGGATTCTGGTGGCGGGTGAAACCCTCATACCTATATGGTTAGACTAGTGACACTTACCATCTTCCGACACGAAGAATGCCACACTATGTTCTGTGAATGTGTTGTTTGGGCTGACGGCTACCAAAGGCCAGTTATAGAAGTAACAAGTCTTACGTCCCATGTTGTGTACGAAAGACACACACGCATCGACAACAACGCACTGACCGATGCAGCGCTGATCATTGCTCTGTCCGATATAAGTCTTTGTTTCGAAGAAACCTGATCTGTAGACACCATTCAGAGCCGGGATTTCAATAAACCTTTTTGAATAAATGTTCAGTGTCGCCGACGCGGAATGAACAGCGGTAATCACCAACAGGAAAATGGTATTCATCGTCGTTTGTCGACTTTCAACAATGTTTTATCAAACAGTTTCTGCAGGTATCACACAAGTTCTCACTTGAATACTGCAAAATCATCAAATGACTCTATATAGCGGACTTACATCTCTTACGCATAATTATGTTAAGTTTCATCTCCATACTCTGAATAATTAACAACGCTTAGTTGTTACTTATATATTGATGATCGTGTTTGTAATTTGGACAATGAACTAATTTTAATAAATTCTGCCAACATGTCTTCAAATAATCGTCTCGCTCAATCAGAGAGGTAACATCCTCCGAGACATCCATTTCGACAGGCGTCGATATCTTAAGCTCCACCCTACCAACACTATATTTCATTTAGTCCACCCACGCATGCAACACGGAGAACAAGGCAACGTACGCGCGTCACCAGTCCTTGATTTGAAGAAAAACTCCAGAATAGATACATAGAGGTTGAACACATGCTTTGTCTATGTTCTGACATTCTATCTTCCGTTTGTAGCGGAGATAGTGCAGAACAGGATGCTGAAAACGCACGACAAAAGATAAGCAGCAAGTCTTAAGACAGCTATATCGGAAACCATTAATGTGAAGAATGTCGACTGAATCCCAGTCGCACAATGCGTCACTCTCATTAACACGAAGACGTGGGAGCTTCAGGAAGTCAGATAGAAAGCTACAAGAACAAAATGAGACAAAGAACAAAGAAAGAGACAAAGATCAGTAACATATTTTCCTAATCAATATGCATATTATTCCCAGAAAAAGAAGCGTGTCAGGGGATATATAGAAATGGATTAATTCCGCGCGTGTGTCGCATAGTTATGAGCCTTAGAAGGGTAAAAATCAATTGATGCCAAATTTTAATTCTGGCATCTCAGTCAATACTATATAAATCTGAATGATCTTTAGTGTGCTCGTGATCTTTATTATGCTCGTGATCTGTGGTACACTAACATACCTAATGAACCTCAGTTATTTCGAATTCAGTCACCTCAGAAAGTTACTACAACAATATAATCCAAACGTTGACATGAGAGTAGGAAACTATGCGACTTTTGATATAAATCAACAAAGTTCACCCACATACCCCTGTCGCCACGTCCCTGGTAAGATATAGTACTGACCGCAATGTGGCACATGTATAGGGTCCACGAGACCGGAATACCAGACATACCTACGTGCATTATACCGTCCGACATGCAATGACCCTTTCATTATGGTGACACTCTATATCATGGTGATTGTTATTCGGTGTTCACGGTCAGATAGCGATTGGTATTCAATATGAGTAACATGTGCCACGAGATGAAATGAAAATCTTGATTTAATCGAAGGGGGATAACATGAGGTAACTGGCCACTACATTTTGGATTGATTATATTGACTAAATAACGGAGATATTCAGAAATAAAAACAATCGAAATTTGTTTTGTTAAACTCGTTGCACCTCACAAGTACCTGATAAGTGATTGTAAAGAACAAAACTACTTTATTTAGTCAAGAGTGCGCTCTATATTAAAATTTTGGCGAACACCCTTGCGATTAAAGCAGGATACTCATTTTGAAATATAATCCTAACATCGTATGTTCGTGGATAGAGCACACATACTTATTTTATTGCGAAGTTTTGTATCATAATTATCATTGCAAAGTGTTCACTTGGTTGACCCACGCCATATATTGGTCTCTGCATTTCATTTGAGATTCGTAGTCCAACGACGTGGTCAATCTCAGATACACAGGAAACTAATCAAAACTCTGTAAGCACTACATATATCTACTGGGCAGAAGATTCGGTGTTCGTGACATCTTCATCCGCGACTTTGATATCTATCTGGGCCGACAGTGGTCCCATGCACATATTGAGAATGACACTGGTTTTCAAAACTCTGTTCAATAACATGCTTCATTAACATATTCAGCTACATACGGCAAATTGTCGGCAGCGGTGAAAGCCAGGGGTGATACTAGTGATCTGGGAGAACCGACTGACAACTGATGGATAAATATTCCTGCTTCGAAAATGTGGACGCACAAGTATGTCGTCCGGTGTCTGTTTTACGACGAGAAACAACATTTACCGCATATAGCCCGATAAATTGATGACACCCTTCTACAGATTGGTACCAACATTTTCGTCACTCACGCCACATCCGAGCATGACCAAGTCTGAAATAGTACAGTATGTAAAGAGTGTGCGATAATAAAAACACGCAACGCGGTGGCGATCGTTTTTGGGATAATGATTCACGGCGACCCACTTAACGTTAACACGGAAAGCTTGAGTGGCAAGGATTATGGAGTGATATAATGCAATCACCGTGTTGGTGAGAGATTAATTTAAGCATCACCATATACGACCATAAATCACCGCGACACACCGTGTATCACCGCGACACACCGTGGATCACCGCGACACACCGTGGATCACTGCGACACATCGTGGATCACCGCGACACACCTTGGATCACCGCGACACACCGTGGATCACCGCGACACACCGTGGATCACCGCGACACACCGTGGATCACCGCGACACACCTCGAATCACCGCGACACACCGTGGATCACCGCGACACACCGTGGATCACCGCGACACACCTCGAATCACCGCGACACACCGTGGATCACCGCAACACACCGTGACACACCGTGGATCACCGCGACACACCGTGAGTCACCGCGAAACAATGTGAATCACCGCGACACACCGTGGATCACCGCGACACACCGTGGATCACCGCGACACACCGTGGATCACCGTGGATCACCGCGACACACCTCGAATCACCGCGACACACCGTGGATCACCGCAACACACCGTGACTCACCGCGACACACCGTGGATCACCGCGACACACCGTGAGTCACCGCGATACACTGTGAATCACCGCGACACACCGTGGATCACCGCGACACACCGTGGATCACCGCGACACACCGTGTATCACCGCGACACACCGTGGATCACCGCGAATACCGTGCATCGCCGGTAATCACTGCGAACCTTCAATTTATCAGGCAATTCTTTAAGGATTGGCCATTTATAAATGAACAATCGGAACCCAAACAGGCCATTAATATATGGTCAATCACAACCACGCGTGTTTGTGACGAAATAACGGAAATATTTGAAAAAGTGTTTTTGACGAAATAACGGAAATATTTGAAGAAGTGTTTTTAAAGAGCGCATGCACAAGCCTCCCCAAGCCCACCCACCCAATAGAAGAATTTGACTTATATTACACCAGAGTTGATCTATTGTGGTGTTGCAATTTCTCATACAAATCGCCGTTATTTAGTAAAGGTGCATTCTTTATAGAGTTATTACCCTTCAGTTTAAATATGAAGCTGACATGCAGGATTATCTATATATGTCGTGATTTAGTGGTCAATCCCAAGCACACGTGCCACGTGTTGCAATATTGACCATTAATTAATGAAAATTTAGGTACGGATTGTCCATTTATTAATGGTCAAACTTATGCGCATTATGTGAATTTATGTAACGGTGATCGCATTGCACATGTTTACAATTTACACAAATTGTCATTGTCGCGGTCATTAAAAGTTTGAACAAGTCAAGACCAGTCAAGACAAGACAATTATCAACATTTAGTTAATACTGTTAAAAAAAATCGAAATGGCATAACATATTATTGTCGGTATTTTGTGGCGATTCTCAGTTGTTCGTAGTGATTATCAATGGTTCGCGGGGATTGTCATATGTTGGCGGTGATTATCAGTGATTCGCCGTGATTCTCAGTGGTTCGCGGCGATTCTCAGTGGTTCGCGGCGATTCTCAGTTGTTCGTAGTGATTATCAATGGTTCGCGGGGATTGTCAGTGGTTCGCGGGGATTGTCAGTGATTCGCCGTGACAATCAGTGGTTCGCGGTGATTATCAGTGGTTCGATGTGACTATCAGTGGTTCGCGGTGATTCTCAGTGGTTCGCGGCGATTCTCAGTGGTTCGCTGTGTGAACTCTGGTCAATCTCCAGGATTTATGTTGATTCATATTAATCAGCTCCACGCAAGTTCATGCACCCTGCACCTAAAAAATATCAACATGAATCCTGGTGATCCACAATGCGCTCAGTTGGGTCCCTCTCGTGTTCAGTGTTTTGCTTATCGCACACTATTTACGTACTGTATATTGACCGCTTTACACCAAATTCTCCTGACCCGTATTTATAGTCCTCGAGCGGGGGGTACGCCTTATAGCATTGACCCCATTATGGTGAGTGTAGAGTCCACGAGACCATAATATAAGACACATATAGGCATATTATATCTCGAGCCACTGACCGTGACTAATCAAATGATAACACCCCTACACATATTGGTTTGTAAACTACCCGTGACAGGCTATAATTTTATAAATTGTATCAGAAATCTGTCCGCAGACTAATTATTACTTTGTCACCAACCTGTCAAACACGCAGCGACAATGTATAGCCAACAGATATATTTGTTTTTTATGTTCTTCCTTCTTATATAGTCGCCGTAAGTTCCACGGTCACTTGAGTTTTAGCATTACATCTTGTATAAGTTCGTGCTATACAACACTGTAACAGAATATAGTGCCATCCTTGAACGATATTTTTTTCAATGTTCATGTCAGCGTATTAATTAATTTATATGTTAACCCTATATGCTGCATGACGAGAAATGAGCAATTTACTACGTTTTGAAATTTTGCATGCAGTTTTAGATCAGGAACCAGTCTATTCAACTACAGACATTGAGCAGGCAGAAGTGACACAACAATGGCAGAAGACATCTTATATAGCAACGTTCGTTCACTGAATATATATGTGTATTTTGATATGTTGATAATTGTTCCAATTACCAATGTATTTCCGTGAAGTAAAACTAAGACAGCTATTGCGCGAATTCAGCTGCATGCATCACTTTCTCCAATTGAGCTTGTCGTTGTGAAATCAACTCTTCACAAGTTAGGGTATATTCACATTGCACACGCGCTGGCGATTAATCGCCGCGTTTTTTAAGATCGAGCGGTTCTGCATCCGCATGCGTTCGATTGCATTCCTTCCTCCCAGTGCAGTTTTTTCCTCCCCAATACAGGGGTGTGGGGTCTTACGAAAAAAAATCATACACAGGGTTGGGGTAGGTGGGTGATAAAGTACTTTTTTGTAGGGGGTGACCACATATATGTTGACACAGCAACTTAAATTTCCTCGGTTAGATTGAACTGAGGTATCAAGTCCGCTCAGGTTATGGTGAGTACCACGAGCCATGCCATCACAATGGCAGCAGATTTGGGGGAACAATTTATAATTAGCTGGATAAATATTTACTATAGGACTATCATAGAAATAGGGGGGGGGTCAATTCCATGCAGATGGGAATATGCATATTTGATTCCAACATGAAACGCATAAAACACAATATAGTACGATCACAATGCAGGCAACCTGAGTTTTATGTACATAATTGTTACTATCACTCAAACTCGTTAAAAGTTTACGATTCAAGTGGTTCGATCAGAACGTTCAAACTTTTACTTATAGTTAGTTGAGTCTGACACACATCGTCTATATAGGACTCTTTCAAAATAGGTATACACTTAAAAATATGATATCAAGTAACAATTATGGGGAAAGAGGGGATGAGACCCCCCCCCCCCATATGTGTTGGAGGACAAAATGAGTTTTGCATGTAGGGAGGATGGTGGCCCCATGTTGGGGGGGGGGGGGTATTTTCAATCCCTGTGTACGACAATTTTTTCCTTACCCCCCAATCATCGATTGCTCAATGATATAGCCGGTGGCAACAATGACAGAGTGGCACTAGAATTGATGAACCACCACGATGTTCACATGAGCGATTGATTTCAATTTGTTCATCATTGGTGGCTTATCATCAGTGATCGCACATGCTAAACGGCACACGCCAATCAATATTGGCCATATATTTGACCTACTATGTGAATGTTTTATCAGTAATAGTTGATTCAGTTGTAAAATGCCGGCCAGTCGGAGTTATCTGCAGTCGAAAAAGCGGAAATTAATTGGCTTGTGGTTGGCAGGAATAGCACACAAACGTGCTTTGAGCCAAATAAGATTCTGGGTTCATCAGATTTGTTCAAAAAAAAAATTACCGCTGAATTGTCTATCAGTTGTAAATATTCCGACCATATGGATTACAGGATCTTAATATTTCCAACATTTGGACATTGTTGGTACCATTTATAGGAAAATGGCAACATATATATAAGGGGATTGGGTGAATAGCATTTAAAGTGGTTTCAAAAATACCCCAAGCGAAAAATGTCAACCCATGCAGGGGAGTGGGGTGAATAAAGATTCACACATTGTGGAATTTCGGGTTCCAATTAGGGAGTGGTGAAGAATGACATTCCAAACTGTTTTGCGCGAGACTGACAGGTAATATAATTCGATTGAATTCTACAAAAATCACCACTGATTCCAGCTATACGTTGGAAACTTCGTTCCAAGCCATTTCCTTTCCGTACTTCATTTATTATTTTGTCGCCCATCACTTATGAGAATGACTGTACCCGGATAGTATATATGCTGGCCGAATGAACCATGCAATTCTATATAACGGCTATCCTCAATGACGAAGTTGATCACAGAAGATGATTGGTCATGAATGGGACGTGGTTGTCCTATTGGTTGTCCTATTAGTCAAAGCTCGTATCGAGTAACGGCTCTGAGCTAGCTAAGAATATTTATACCTTAATTTATCAGACTCATGAGATGAATTCACAGACAGTAGACAAAAATAACTCCAAATGGTTATGTTTTGTCAAAAATGCTCTTTATGATTTGAAATTGCAATCAAAGTGGATCACCCAGACGGGCCTGATCGCTATTGAACTGAGAAAATAAATTTTACGAAGGAAAATATTTTTATAGACGGTCGACCTTAATACTGTATCGACCTGCGATCGGGGTCAGCTGATTAGAAAGTTCGAGGTCAAGTGAACATCTGAGTACCAAGCACGAGGAGGGCGGGTATCTCGATTGATTGTCCTCGTGGTGACGTTGCCGATACCCGACTGCCCATTCATACAAATTCCACACAGGCAAAAAGTTCAATAAATTCTTGCTCCTGTTGCGAGATACTTAAGGGTCTACTGATGTGTTATAACCATCTATGTGTTTGCTATGTGTGCAGTCTAGTCCAGTCTGTGGATGTTGTCTTGAAATGATTGTCTGTGTTAAGGTGTATGTAAAACAGTCAAGATGGCCGAACGCACAGAAAGGGGTACCCTAATTCAGATAGTCATATCTCCCAAACTGCTAATCGGATTATTAAAATTTTTGTGTCAAATAAAAGGGAGATAATCTAGGTATAAAAAACTGCTTCATGCTTGATGGTAGATGCGGACAATATAAATAAAAACTTACCTTGAAAATAGGTGAAACCTTTTGACAAACACTCCAGAAATATGTCACCTCCTAAAAATACAGAAAGTTATCCAATAAATTGATACGCATGTCAACAGCATGAGCTAGAAGTCCAAATATTACATACATAAACAGATATTTCAAAATTCACTGACATACCAAGGTGGGTATTCTGAGAAATATGAGCCAAGTTGCCTCAATTGCATGAAAAATAGTTCAGGTATGGAAACCCAGAGTGGAAAAAATTAATGAGACAACATATTATCAATAAATGTTTGTTACAAACAAATATTTACAAATCATAAGAGGGGATAATATCCGCAGCTACACAAAAAATTGCGGCCGTCACAAATACATGACAATTTAATGAAAGCTATTGGGGAACAGGAGATAAGAAAAAATCAATGAGACATGTACATACCGGTTGCTACACATCAATAAACTCCACCCAGGACTTCAGAAAGTCTTCTAGGAGTTCCTCAACCTCATACGGGTCTGGCTGGTTGTCATAGATTATCTCATAAACCGCACCACGTTTGCCGTCTGTACCCTCCAGTACTTGAAGGACGTGACCTGTAAACCACTCAGTGTCTTCACTGCTCCCATCAAGTAACCACCTGTAAAAAGCATTGATGATCAATATCCACAACAAAAAGCATGCGTGAGTGAATAGCACATTTAAAAAAACATAATATATGGAAATGCATGTACAGTATGGTACCAGTATGTCATGAAATTGTGAAATGTGTAGAAGTATTGCGAAAAGATAATTTATATAAATATAATATTATATGCCACATTTCCAATGAACTTCCATGCTGACTAAGAATCAGAAATTCATTAATCCAATAGCAATGTCTTCATTTCTTGTATAGAGATATATTATTATGTGTATATATCTTACAAGTCATGTGCAACTACAGCCGTTGGTGTAAAGGGACGACTGGGACGTGCACTTTATCTGAAGTACAGAACTGTATGAGAACAAGAGCAGTACTTAGTGATGTGCAGTTTTACGGTTTCTTTATTCTTTCAGTATTATTTCAAAACCAAACCGCAAACAATATATTCTATAACAAGAGCATCGCTAGGGCGTGGCAAAAATATAATGTACGCCCTTTAGCCATTTCAAAATTGTACTACCGCATAAGAAAATAATACTTTGAGCTTACATTTGAAAAAAATCTGATATACCCCTAAATTCAATGCCAAATGCATTCATATTCTAAGTTGAAAAATGGCCGTACATGTAACTCATGTAAAAATAATTAGACAGAACCTATATTCGAACTTGGCCTGTATGTTTAGCTGGGAAATAAATATACCAACTTTTGTTCAGATCAAATAATCCAAACTGAAGTGATCGATCGGAAACCAAAAATGTTAACGGACGGACAGACAGACAGACGGACGGCTCGACAGACTGATTGCATAATACGACCTTTTTCAAAAAAGGGCGTATAAAAATTCTATGACTGTAAAGAGGCACTGATAATTAGCAATCAAGATTCAAGAGCGGTTATTATCAACATAAAAGTTAGATGTAACATGCAATACCAGTAGGTGATGTTGACTCCAGATGACTCATAATTAATTCAAATGACATGAAGGCAGGGAGCAAATTAACTGGTATCTCATCGCAATTTGCTACCCAAATTTGGATAAAAGTTATGCACTTTGGTATTAATTTCATACTAGTATGATTTTAGAACAATGCTACCAGTATCTAATCATATCAATGTGAGGTTATTTGCTAATCAAAATTTCAAAGGTAATAGCATCCTGCATGAAGGGCCACATTTGGAGGGATGCTTTGATACCTCAAGAGCAAAAACATAAATTTTGTATCAGTGATCAGCAGAAAATGTTCAGTTATTAAGTTCAACAAATGGTCATAGACAGTTTGTTGGAATTAGTATCAAACCATTTCCTAAGGAAATTTCGCAATCACTATGAACTGGAAGTCATCAAATGGTTAACAGTTAAATAAGTACCTGTGTCTTATCCTTCGGCCAACAAAGTGTACAGCAGATTTTCTAGATGAACGCCTTTGAGAATGGACAGGTTGTGCTACAGGTTGTGTGACTCTACTAGCATCTGCAACTGAAGATGAATGCTTAGATGATGTTGACGGCTGGGATTCTTGCTTTTTGACAGGCCTTCCTCTCCATTTACTGACTGTTATCGTCTTTGCTGGTCTTCCGGCCCTTCTTTTCTTGCCAACTGTTTTTGGTATGGCATCATCCTCTGTAAACTGAAGTGAGAATGTAATATTGATTAGTTTGGAATTATGGTATGAAAGTTGATTTACATTGGTAGTTAACCCTTTCTATATTCAATACTTCTTTCCATTTAATAGGAAATATTCAGATAATAAGTTCAACAAATGTTTGTTGAACTTATGATCTAAATGTTTCCCACCAATGAATATGAATTATTCTGCTCTGTCTGTTGTCTGATTTTATTACCAAATGAATAACAGTCTGCATGTGCCAATGTATACTTTTATAAATCAACTGGAGAATCAATTCGGTATACATGTAGAAAGGGTTAAAAAGAATATAGTGCCCTGAAAATGATCATGTTCAATGATTATTACAAGTCTTAAATGAGTACACAATCCTAGCAAGTCAACTATAGGTAGAAACCATTGCATTTGAAAATATACAGGCTGGTAATTGTTGAATATATTTGAAGAGTCATACCGGTACCTGTATATGATCAAGTTACTTTACATCATGTGTATTAAGCATACAATGTACATTTTCAAAGAAAGAGATTTTTGGTATCTAGAAGATATGTCATCAAATAAATAGATTTTTGGGTATAATTCAACTAACATTTCGCAGGTGATTAATTGGGAAAAAAAACAAAGTGCATAGTAGTGGAATTCTTTCACTAATGATTTGAGACTTTCTTCAATTAGTTGTTTTCATTTTCTTACCCAAACACCTGGTTCCCTGATGCCTGGAACCTTATTATGTCTTGGAATAGCTAGCTCTGGCAACAGCACTTTGTAGTAGAAGGCATTGAGCTTTGGGACCATGATATCTGCCCATAATGCACTGTCTGGAGTTATCCGTTCAATGTGGATTTCATAAGGATTGGTCCTTCGAACCATGAAATCTAACCAAGGCTCCTGGTAGATATTTAATTGTCCTTGGCACTGATAATAATACATATGGTTTCTCTTCAGGTGAAGACTATTACCTTTCAAGTCTAAACAGAAGGATGACACATTTGTGACAGCTTCCCGGAATGAATATGTGTTTGTAATAAGTTTTTAATTTCCAGAAGACCAGTATCACCACTGGGGAGGATCACCCGACCATCCGAGGAGGCACCAAGATGATTGAGAGCTGGATGGATTCTTAGCCCAACATTTTCAACTTGAACATTAGGAAAACCTGATAGTTCCATGTGTCTTTGATATTCGATTATTGAGAATTTTTCTTGTTTTAAACCCATAGTTGTATATTTATTTCCAGTAAATTTCTTGTATAATAGACGTTTGACAAGGGGAGTGATGGAGAGATTTTCGTTCCTACAAACGATTGATTTAAACAGTGATGCAGTTAATCGTTTTTTTCTTTCATCAGTCCACAGTAGTTGTACACTCTGAAGTTTAGTTTCCTGGTAGATGCTTTCGATTCTATCTGGAGTGAGTCGGACATGTTTATCATAATATGTCTGGCAACATTCTTCTAATTCAGCAGAGGTAGCATCCTCACATACCTGAAGACAGTCAGGACCATAGTCTGCTTTTGCCTTCTTGGATACTCCTGAACTTAAACGCTCCAGTTTCCTTTTCTTTGCTCTCTTTTGGACATCAGGTTTAGCCCTAGATTTGAGAGAAAACGCAATTTGTCTTGCTTTATTTTCATGAAGGGACACCAAAGCAGCTCCTGGTTCTGTCCCTGTTACTTTTTTGAAGACCTTGGCAGACCAGTCAACTCCAATGTTTTTTCTAAGTCCTGCCCCAAAACATCTGGCATGCCAACTACCACGATGACATCTATTGAAAAATTTACCGCCATCAAGTTTGCATCGGAGAGACATCCAGCTCTCTGCCACATTACTTGTATAGTTCCCAATTACTGCAGAACCTTTTGCAGCAATATGACTAAGCAGGACCTGAAGATCTCTCCTGATATCCTCATTTTCCACAGAACAAGAATTTTCAGTCCCATGTCTTGCCTCTTCTAGAGCATCATCCGATGATCCCTCTGTAGCATATTCAATTATCTGATCCACAACGGCAGGAAGAACACCATCGGAATGAGAATCGCCACTCTCTACAGGTGCCGGTGTCTGTTCGTTATTGTCACTACCGGTACTTTTACTTTGTGTTGCATTCACCTGTTTTTGTTTTGCTTTACAATAGTCTGTACTGCAGTGATCATGTTGCCCGAAAATGTGACTTGGAATATTCAGGATATCATGTTGAAGTTTCTTAATAGCATTCGTTCTGTCGTCTTCCTTGGACCGCATTTTAATTGCACAACGAACTGCAGAAACTATTCTCACTCTGGTGATTTTAGAAAGCTTGTTCCGACCTTGATAATGTTTATTATCTTCAACAAGCTTCTCCAGTTTCCCTCTCAGACATTTACACATATGGTTTGCACATTCAAATTTTTTTTACTTTTGCACCCAACACAGGCACTTCTGATACAATTCGCGCATGTGTTGAGCTATCACCATCTGCAATTAAATTCATATACCTTAAACTGTATTTCTCCTCTGCTTCAAGAAAACCCTCGAGAATTATATCCGATTCCATTGATTGGCTAGAGGAATTCCAATTTTTAAAACAATCATGTTTCCGGGGTTCAATCTTTAGGGTGTCAGCTTTTGTGCAAATGTAACAGAGTTTATTTCGAATGCCGATGTGTAACAACTTGCCGGTTGCTGCACCAATAACGACAGCAACACCCCCTAGCGCATTATAAGAGTGTTTATGCGTTCGTTTACTCCACCCTCCATCTGCTATGACAGTGATATCCTGAACTTCTTTCAGAGAATTACCCTCTTGTTGTGCCGCAATCTCCCACTCCAGCTTAGCATTAGCCTTCAGCTCCTCCATCAACTCTTTCCGCCAATATTCACCTATTTCTGCTTCTATTGCAGAAAAGGTAGTTTGCGTCATCGCTGGGATTCCCATCGTTGCTGAGAGTTCACTCAGCCGTGTCTGTCCTCCTCCTGTGACCATTGTTCCCCACACTGCACGAATGTTAATGTCAAACCGTGTTGTGCCTTCCGGTACCTTCACTTTTTCACTAGTGTTCAAATGAAATATTTTCCCACACCCATCGCACTGTGCCTGCACAATTGATGCAAATCCATACGTTTTTATTTCATTTATCAGCTTTATTGGCTGTCCCCCAGCTAACGAAATATCGAAGGCGGCTTCACAGCAAGCTGCATGAGCTGTCATCTCACCGATATGCCCTTGAAGAAGGTTCATATTAATCATTCGGTATCCATTTAACTCCCTAGTTTTCTTCTTTCGGAAAAGAATTTTCTTCCTCATAACATCCTGAGAATTCATGACTTTGTACCGGTATTTCACAGTGGACCTTTTAAACTTCTGTCGCCTTTTACTTGGTAGTGAATTGCTTGCAAAGGAATCATCCTCGGTTGTTTTTTCTAACTTGGCTTTCCGTTTGTACTTCAAACTCTTTCTACCTGGTGGAAGGTTGAATCGGTAGCTCTGACGCCTACGAGTCATTTTTAGAACAAAATGTCTTTCTGATATGAGTTAGTTAATGCACTAGGGGTTATTTCCTAACAAAACATCACCTGCCTCCAAGAACCAGCATATCACATGTTATCCTACATCAATTCATCTAATCCATTAAAATTACGCACAATAAACATCAATCCAAGAATAAAATATAAACACAATAAGTGGAGAACAATCGCTCAATCCTACGATGGAAGAAAATTCACTGACAACGATGAAATTAGAAGATATTTCCAAATTTTTAGCACACCAGTATATGTCTCAATTCACTAATTTCTACTCTCTCGACCAACCATACAGACACTGAGACAGCACATGGTCAACTTACCTTTAAACTATGTATTTCTATTAATTATTTTTAAATTAGAACATATAAAGCTTAATTACCATTATTCCACTACTATGCATTCAGTTTGTATACAAATTTAATTAATTTTGACTTTGACGAGAGTCTCATGGCATAATAATTAGATTTGTTATAAACAAACATCTAACTCGAAATCGAGGCACTTCCAAATTTTTCTATTCAATATTATAAGGATTTACTATCATTTAGACAATATACCTGGAGGATCGGCCGTCCCGAAGGTTGAATTCAATGCGTCGATGCTTTTTCTAATTGATAATAGCAATTTCTGAGCGATCGCAGCCTTTTATTTCTGAAAAAAAAAGATTATTTTCACAATTCTTGCAGAATATTTCTTCGATGAGCCCCAGAGCACCTCTCATTCAACTTGTCGCTATAAAATATAGTTCCATAGGTATTTCTGTTATTGTGTCATAAACTTTAAATTATAACTCCTTTTCTTAACGTATATATGTTTACCGTCAGTAATTATGGTTTCTTCGGCAATATAGACATCTAATAAACTAATTTTATTGATGCGCAATGATTTTGATGAGAAAGGTAGTTCTCTAAACGCAATTTCAACTGTCAAGGTCGATTTGAGAAACACGCCATTTCTGGTGAGTTGTCGAAGACGTGATCGCAATTTGTCGCAGTATTTTGGGTTGCAATACCTCACGATGATGTTAATTACGACTTATGTTAACAATTACCATGTTCCGGACATTTTTAAAATGCATTTTGATCACTATCAAATCGGTGCTTTCCAGATCCCACTGTTTCCGTTCGAGGTCAAGGTCGATTGAATATGCAAACATTTGCACGAAACGGGGAAATATGTTGTTTTTCTCCAAAAGATATCTTTAATTTCACAACTTCAATGCAATAATAATTTCATAGCACAAATTATATGGTAGGTCACGAATAGGATACTGTTTTCACTGTAAAGGAACATGTTCGAGTAATGTTGTTCTATTTGCAGGAAGGTGGTAACTAAGTTGGGATTTTTAGCTAGCTCACCTCCAAAAAGGCCTCTCAAATGTATATTTTCGGTTCTTTTCGGCCTTTTAATTCTGTCTCCTCTAATGCTACAATATATGATATATGTGGTATATCGTTTGTAGCTTTTGCAACAATGTTTCTGGTGCTGAACTCTGTAGGAAGAATTATGTCAACAATACGCTTTATTTGGCCAAATCGGATTTGACTGTTTTACATACACCTTAATGTGAGATGCGATGTTAACCAGAGCTGTGTTAGGCTTATGCATTAAGTTTGAAAAAATGCTATGAAGACTTATACAGGTAATATGAACTTTCCATTGACCCTGCCCACCAGGAATGAGAATTCATCGACAGAGCCCCTACTGCCAAAGCTGACTATATCAATTTAATGTCAAAAGGCTCGAGGAAAGTTAAATTGAAATGGACCCACTATAACCCTCGGACAGATATTTCCCATTTTTCAGGCGATTTCACTAGTTTCTAGGGCTATGTTTGAAGATTAAAGCTTTTCGTCATTCCAGCCATATTTTTCACAGGTATATTTGGATTGAGACATTTAACTTGACATTCAGCTAGGATTCCCGGAAGCGAGAGCCCATCTTGTTAGGAGCTCAATCACTGTTTTAGCTCCAAATTCATCGGGTGCAGGCACCCTTTATCCGTTGCACGCGAATATGTGGCGATTTGCTTTTTAGGACTACTTTGTGGTGGGTTGCCAAGTGCGCAGTGAAGTGGGCTGGCTCTTAAGCGGATGGCAGTTTGGTTAAGGGGATGGCCAAGTCTGTTTCATGAAAAATGTCTGGAAATGTACCGACAAAACTAGCTTTGTTTTCCAAAATGCATAAAGAAACAGATATAGCAACATACATATTATATATAGAGTACATATTGTTGAAAGATGTGCCACCATTAGATGTGTGCTAAAACGCCCTTTGTACCAGAAAAGCGACTTTGAAACAGAGTATGTCTGCAAAATTATGACATTGTTTTGGCATTCAAATGTGAAAAACTAGAACTTCAATAGTATCAATAGGTAGCCCATTATGATCAGTGACAAACCATTAAGAGCCAAGGAGCAATGATTTATGTTGATATTCACGGAATCGTTTGAAAATTGTCTGCAAAAACGTGTGAGTTTTCTTAGCTATCCAGTCGCCATATTGACTATTATTGTTATTGTAAACACATGCTTTTGAAGTCCCCATATTTTATGTAATTCGTGGTAGGAACGTGGAAATCGACCATGACAGCAAATCAATTCTTGAATCGGTCAAATATACGATGTGAAATCGATATTAACAGTGTGTATAAGTGATTTGAATTAATTTCATGGCTTAATTACCCGTGATATATGAAGTTTGGTGCTGTTTACAGAGGAAAATGTTGATGTTCTATTTTTAGAACAGCCTCTAAGGTCGAAAGCCGGATTAAAATATGTCGTATAATTACGCAAATCATATAAACTATAATAATACATGTTTAAGAATATTGTGTTATTCTAAAATCATATAGCATATAAGGAAACAAAGATATAGCTAGTTAAATACTTTATTCCCATGAAAACTTTCATAGTTTACGACGGACTATTTGCGCGATAACACTTCCGGCCAATTCTATTTCTGTCGCACTTGAAGAAAAATACTTAGCAGAAAACTATGTTTATTGAAATTTAAAGGTAAATTAATTTAGAAATTATCGGTTATCACGTACAATCAGAAAGCGCATAACCCACGGACGTTGATGGACATAATCGGAAGCTTGATCGGCCATGCGATTGTCTATACTCGT
The DNA here is from genome assembly GCA_032622095.1 of Siphonodentalium dalli. NCBI lineage: Eukaryota > Metazoa > Mollusca > Scaphopoda > Gadilida > Siphonodentaliidae > Siphonodentalium > Siphonodentalium dalli. The sequence goes on from CP136067.1 coordinate 96,847,028, forward strand.
CGATTTTCATTCTTATCCAGGTTGCTGGACAGGGTTGTTTGAAAATGGCTACCACATGACCGGGGCCATGTGGATCGCAAAAATAATAATCGCGAGAATACGTTTGTTTGCTTGCTATAGTTTTTTTTTATGAATTAGGCACCCAGGTAAACATTTTTAACCAAAAAATGTAACTTGAGTGGTTTTTAGACATGAAAAATTAATTATTTCTCAAAATAGTGGTAGAGTGTGGGGAAAAGTAACAAATTCTATGGCTGACCAATGGGATAACCAAAATTTACCCAGTATCATTCCGTTTTGTCCAATCAATTGACAAGAAATAATTACACATGGGCATGGCCAGGTGTTTGTTTACCTTGACACACCTGAAATCACACTGGCTGAGAGAAGAGTTTCTTCAGATTGCAATTTAGTTTGCCATTTTACTGATTTTACATGATTTTGAGTTGGTTTGTTCATTAGGCCTACATGATAATGATAGCTGATAAGTATGTATTGACTTCTTTAATGTAGGGAATTGGTTGTATGACAGATTTTGAAAGGTCCTTTGAATTAATATTGTTATAAAATTGTCATGTGATTTAATATTTTCTGTATATATGTCTTCTCAAGTCGTCCCGCTCACAAGTAGCGACACAAAAATTCTGAATGAATTAGCCCTCTTTCCACCATTAAAGATACCTGCAAGGGCTGGAGCATGGACTCCGTATCTTCTTTCCGACAGTATGGCCGTTATTTAAAACAAGAAGTAAGATCATCATTCGAAAAGAGAATTGTATTTAAATTTCATTCAGGTGCGACGACAGCAGATTCTCTGACATACATAACAAAAAATTTGAACAAGTGGCTCTCTTCCAATGATTGTATTGGAATTAAATTATATTTATGGTATGGCACATGTGATTTCACATACATAGATTATCCTTACATTCATGTGTTATCGGATGATGGTGCTCAAGATAAATTGAATTCTATTAAAGAAATCAGAAATGAAATTCTATTACTTACACAGGACATTCCAAACGTCAACATAACCTTTCTTGAAACCCCTGCTATCTCCCTATCAATTTGGAATGAGTACAAACAACATCCTGATCCAACCATATTCCGCGAAGATGACAAAAGACTTGAACAGTACATTGATCTACTAAATTTACAAACAAGAGAAATTAATGATAATTTGGGCACCATATCTCCAAAGTTCAATTTGGACATTAGAAATTGCAGAAAGAAGAAAAACAAAAAAACTCAATATTCCTACAATTTTCAGAGTTTCAAAGACGGCATACATCCTAATCAGAATCTAAGCAAACTGTGGTTGAGGAGAATATCTTACAGGACAGGTGCTGGGTTAAATTGAGCTTCACCATTTATTATTGAATACACATAACTGTGAAATGGATCTGTTTATTCATATTGATTCAGCACTCAGCAGCAATTTATGCTGACACATTATTCTGCTCAATCTACTCATCAATTTATTATGACACATGTTCTGCTGACCAATTTATTATGACAAACTTCCTATACCTGTAGAAGGGTTAAGTGATAACTGGTTCGCTGACCCTATTTCATATATTACTATTATTTGCTTGAAACTCTGCTGACCAATATATTATTACACATTATTATCATCAATCTGCTGTTCAATTAGTTATGACACACTTCATATAGAATGGTTAAGTGATAACTGGTTCGCTGACCCTATTTCATATATTACTATTATTTGCTTGAAACTCTGCTGACCAATATATTATTACACATTATTATCCTCAATCTGCTGTTCAATTAGTTATGACACACTTCATATAGAAGGGTTAAGTGATAACTGGTTCGCTGACCCTATTTCATATATTACAATTATTTGCTTGAAACTCTGCTGACCAATATATTATTACACATTATTATCCTCAATCTGCTGTTCAATTAGTTATGACACACTTCATATAGAAGGGTTAAGTGATAACTGGTTCGCTGACCCTATTTCATATATTACTATTATTTGCTTGAAACTCTGCTGACCAATATATTATTACACATTATTATCCTCAATCTGCTGTTCAATTAGTTATGACACACTTCATATAGAAGGGTTAAGTGATAACTGGTTCGCTGACCCTATTTCATATATTACTATTATTTGCTTGAAACACTGCTGACCAATATATTATTACACATTATTATCCTCAATCTGCTGTTCAATTAGTTATGACACACTTCATATAGAAGGGCTAAGTGATAACTGGTTCGCTGACCCTATTTCATATATTACTATTATTTGCTTGAAACTCTGCTGACCAATATATTATTACACATTATTATCCCCAATCTGCTGTTCAATTAGTTATGACACACTTCATATAGAAGGGTTAAGTGATAACTGGTTCGCTGACCCTATTTCATATATTACTATTATTTGCTTGAAACTCTGCTGACCAATATATTATTACACATTATTATCCTCAATCTGCTGTTCAATTAGTTATGACACACTTCATATAGAATGGTTAAGTGATAACTGGTTCGCTGACCCTATTTCATATATTACTATTATTTGCTTGAAACTCTGCTGACCAATATATTATTACACATTATTATCCTCAATCTGCTGTTCAATTAGTTATGACACACTTCATATAGAAGGGTTAAGTGATAACTGGTTCGCTGACCCTATTTCATATATTACAATTATTTGCTTGAAACTCTGCTGACCAATATATTATTACACATTATTATCCTCAATCTGCTGTTCAATTAGTTATGACACACTTCATATAGAAGGGTTAAGTGATAACTGGTTCGCTGACCCTATTTCATATATTACTATTATTTGCTTGAAACTCTGCTGACCAATATATTATTACACATTATTATCCTCAATCTGCTGTTCAATTAGTTATGACACACTTCATATAGAAGGGTTAAGTGATAACTGGTTCGCTGACCCTATTTCATATATTACTATTATTTGCTTGAAACACTGCTGACCAATATATTATTACACATTATTATCCTCAATCTGCTGTTCAATTAGTTATGACACACTTCATATAGAAGGGCTAAGTGATAACTGGTTCGCTGACCCTATTTCATATATTACTATTATTTGCTTGAAACTCTGCTGACCAATATATTATTACACATTATTATCCTCAATCTGCTGTTCAATTAGTTATGACACACTTCATATAGAAGGGTTAAGTGATAACTGGTTCGCTGACCCTATTTCATATATTACTATTATTTGCTTGAAACACTGCTGACATACTTCATATTTGCGCGATACCTTATTTGCGCGATACCTTATTTATTTGCGCGACACCTTATTTGCGCGATACCTTATTTGCGCGATACCTTATAATTTGCGCGATACCTTCTGCTGACATACTTCATATTGAAGGGTTAAGTGATAACTGGTTCGCTGACCCTTTCCATCTCATTAGTCTGTTACACATACCGGTATACAATACATTTAACTTTGATATTTCTCATTTCTCTATTATTGGTAATACTGTTGCTGTCTATAATTACATTCAGTTTGCACCATGACTAAGGCAAAGCGAAAGGGGAGGTTCAATTTAGCTGGAGGTAGACATGGCCAAGGTCGTAAGAGAATTAAATATAAACAAATTCCACCTGTTTGTGCTGGCAAGGTTAAGGGAAGGAAATATACCCGATACACAGGCAGATACTCTATAACTAGTACTGGAGACAATTGAAAAATAGTTTTGAAGAAAGAACATCAAAAAGAGTTATCCACATATAGACTGATTAATAAGCATAACTTGCAAAATTTCATATTGCAACTCACCAATCATGTTGCCAGCTGTATCCTTGTCCAAGAAAGAAATAAATATAATTGTAATACCTTGACCCCTATGATTGATTCTCCCAATTCTGGCTTAGCATGCACATTATACACACAATGCTCAGGTTGTGGTAAAGAGTTCTCTTTATCTACAAGTAATAAACTTGATACACCATCTAGCAAATTGAGGGGCTATGATATTAATTTAAGAGCTGTCTGGGGTTCAATGTCATGTGGTAGGGGTATGTCAGCGCTCAATGAAACAGCATGCACACTTGGTTTACCAATTATGTCACAAACAACATTCACAAAATTAGAGCATGATATTGGAAAGGAATGGCATTTACTCTCTGACAATGATATGATAGCAGCAGGTATTGAAGAAAAAGAACTGGCAATAAAGAGAAATGATTTATATCAGGGTGTTCCTGCCATTACTGTGGTAGTTGATGGGGGATGGTCCAAGAGGACACACAAACATACTTATAATGCATTGGGTGGGGTGGCTATTTTCATTGGGAAAGAAACAGGTAAAATATTACACATTGGTGTGAGAAATAAATATTGCTACATTTGTACATTGGCAGAAACACATAATATTCCACCACAACAACATGAATGTTTTAAAAATTGGGATGAAAGTAGTCAACAGATGGAAGCAGATATAATTCTTGAAGGTTTTCTTGAGGCAGAAAAACTTCATGGTGTAAGATATATGCAATTGATAGGTGATGGTGATAGTTCTGTGTATACTCGAATTCAATCAGAGGTTCCTATTTGGGGTGAACATGTAAAAAAAATAGAATGTGCAAATCATGCTGTTAAATGCCTTCGTTCCAACTTAGAGAAACTAGTTCAAGAAAAGCCGCAATATAAAGGAAAAAATAAATTAACCAAACTGATGAGAATTAAAATAGCTACAGCTGCCAGGTGTGCAATAAGAATGAGATCTGCTGAGAAAGATAAAAAATCTGCCATAAAAAAACTTGATCATGATCTAAGGAATTCAATTCATCACCTTTTCGGTTATCATGACAATTGTAGTGAATTTTGTAAAAAGAGAAATAACAAAGAAGTAGTTGAAAATGTTGAACCTGATTTATTTGATAGTGATAAAAAATCATCTGATGATAATGTTGACACTTTGCTCAAAGATATTGAAGATATGTGGGAAGAGGGTTCTGATCTTAAAGATCAAGAGGCATCCCGGGTAACATCCCAACCGTCAACGCAAGTACCGGTAGATCCAATAATGATTAATGATGTTTCTGTTCTTCTCTCACGATTAGCCACTAAATCTAATGTTCTAATAGAAAATACAACCACAAATGCAGCAGAAAATTGGATGGGAATACGCATGAAATTTGATGGTGGAAAGATTTATAATAGGTCACACAGAGGTTCTTGGCATGCGCGTTGTTATGGGGCTGCCCTTCGAAAAAATCTAGGTTCCAATTGGTCAGCAACAACATGGGAGAAATTAACACACATCAGCAGGTCCCACTATGGACCACCTTTTCAGAAAAAGAGCTGCCAAACTAATGTCCAATAAAATCAGACGTGCAACTATTGAATTCCGTAAAAGACTATTGAAACGAAAGCTCCAGCGACAGAAAATTAATTCCACAAAAAAAGCTAAATTATCATATGCACCTGCATTATGTGAAGAACTGGAAGATAAGAATATCCTTGAGAAAAAATGTTCTGATTATTATAATAACAATGTTAAATTGGCAGAGAGACAGGCAGAATTAATTTTTAAATCAACAGTTGAACAATCATCGTGTGAAGAATGGAAGTCCGAGAGAAGAAAACGTCTCAAATCATCATTTGGTATCATCATGAATAGAAAACAAAAAACTCCTGTTAAATCATTCATTATTAATAAACTGTATTCTAAGTTTGAGGGAAATGTATACACTCGGAAAGGTTTGCAACAGGAACCAGCTACAATAAAAGAATATTGCATGAGAAAAGCGCAAGAAGGTGATCGGGTGACTGTTGCTTCCGCAGGTTTGAAAGTTTGTGTGAGTGATCCCTTCTTGGCCGCAAGTACTGACGGCGTTGTGTCTGATAACAATGGTTCCATTGGCCTTATTGAAATAAAAAATGTTTTACTTGCTCCTGGGAATCAAAATTCACTTACTGAAGCAGCTCAAAAGGGCACATTCTGTTTGAAATTTAATAATGGTGTCTTGTCTTTGTCCAAAAATCATTCTTTTTACTATCAGTGTCAAGGTCAGCTAAATGTTTTTAATTATCATTGGTTGGATTTTGTTGTTCGTCGAACCAATCCATATGAGATGTTTATTCAGAGGATCTATAAAGACACAGTATTATGGCAAACTAAAATGATTCCTAAATTAAAAGCTTTCTATTTCAAAGCTCTCTTGCCTGAATTGTCATCTCCAAAATATCGTAAACATCAATTGTGTCCATGAATAAGAGAACCAGGGACCTGGGTAAGATTTGATTTGTAGCTTTGCATACATTTTTTAATTGTTAGATATCTATATGTGTATATAGCCCTACTTACTGAATGGAATATCCTACATTTATTGAATTTTAAAAGCAAATATAGGAATTGTTCATTTTTCTTTGGTACTAGTATGGTTGCGGTTCATACTTCAATCAGCTGTTCCACGGAAAAAGCCCTTTGGATTCGTTGTAGCACATTCAGCTAATAATTTCAACAAACAATCTAAGGCTGTTTGCTGAAATTAGTTGCTGAATAGACCTACTTCTCTATCAAATGCCATAGATCAACTAATCAGTGATGAATATTCAGTAAATACAGATCTACTCTCACCGCATGTGTAATTTTCAGATATCAAAAGATTTAAAGTATTGAAACTGCTAATGCTCAAGTCGAAATCATGCTATACAGTACATGTATGTTATAAACCATCTGAAAAAGGGAACTCTAAAAATGTTTTATAAGTATAGATATGAAGTATTTGTAGTTATGCGATCATTCCACTGTTTCCACAATCAAGTAACAAACTTCCATTATTTGAGGTTTTATTATGGATACTTTCCCATAATAAGCACAAATATTTGTATGTGGCACTTCAAGGTACTCAGTCTGATCAGATGCTCCTACATTACTATTTTATTGGCTTCGGGGGTAAAAATATTTGATTCAAGTTAGGGAACCTACCCATCAAAGCTCAGAGTTATCAGATATCGATTTTTGGGAGTTTGTAATTTCAATTGTTTGTGGGCCACAAACTGATTGAAGCATGATGTTAAACGGACGGTCTTGCAGATAAAGATGGTTAACTTTAAAATAAAGTGGTGATAATAATCACTTGATTTTAGAGTTATCCATCTTTATCTACAAGACCGTCCGTTTGACCTCTTGTTTCTGGTACCGTAATCAAACCATTGAAATCACTAACTTCAAACAATCAAAATCTGATGATTGTTTACTTTGAAAGGTAGGTTCCTCGACTGGAATCAAATAGTGTTACCCCCCCCCCCCAAGCCAAAGAAATAGTAATTTAGGAGCGTCTGATCGGATTGAGTACCTTTAAGTAGCACCCATTTCAATTTTGTCCATAGAAAAACATAGATCTCTTTGATTTTTCAATACAAATTGTTTTTAACTTGATCTTTGTTTTTAATATTTCTAGCTACACATAATTTACAGAACTTTACCTTTTTCATATGGTTTACCTGTAAGAATCATCATCATTGCTCATTTATGATTGACTTGTTATTGATACTTCTCTTTCAAATATTTCAGTATCAGGAAACATCTGCTCAATCCAGTGCATCATTACCCAGTACAAGCAGTATTCAGGATCACCAACAGGCAGAGAGATCAACGAAGGTGTCATTTGTGGACCGAAGAATATTGCACAAGTGGATAGTCGATGATTCGTCTGGTTAGTTTGTTAAATTAATTTGTATCATTTAATGTAAATTTCTTCATTTGGAATTGTATGTCACAAAGACCTTATTCATTGTTGTATTCATTCATCATTTCATAAATGACTTGTTCTACCCCCTTTTAAAACAAAAGGGGGATACTGTTTTGCATCTGGTCCGTCCGTCCATCTGCCCGCTGTCTGTTCATGTCTTAACTTGAATAGTAGTTCTCATATCTCAATGATATTTGGTATGGTTGACAGTTGTCAATCTTAATCTATCTCTTGTCATATTCATGGTCTCTGGAAGGAACTATTTTTCAAAAGGGTCTCGATCAAATCTTGCACTTTGGGACTCACAAATGCAGAGTCATTATGGTCACTTCCTATTTTGTTGATGCTTGTACAATGTACATGTAATACTTCCATCTGTTTCCTATGAAAAATTATGATACATACTTGCTAGATTATGGGGTTCAATAAAGTAATCAAAGCAGCATCACTTAAAATTGATGTCCATATTATTTTTGCAACTCATTATGTTCTCTTTTGCAGGAGAAACCGAGTGGTATGAGGGCAATGTTCTGAAGGTGGTAAAGGGTCGGGACGGTAATCTTCGGACAAGCTATGAGGTGCTGTACTTACAAGACGACGAGAAATATATTGTAGATCATCTGGTCTCTGACTATCGGGAAGGCTCTGTGAAGTTTGTAAATAGTAGTAAGTGACCACTTTTTAGCTCACCTGAGACGAAGTTTCCGGTGGAGCTATAGTCATCATTCCTCGTCCGTTGTCCATCCGTCCGTCAACAATTCGTTAAACTTCTTCTCCTCTGGAACCTTAAGACCGAATGGGTTCATATTTACTTCTCATGATGTATTGGGTCCATGGATAATTGGGCTTCAAACATGTCTAACTGGTTTTATAAAAAGGCGCTTGTGAGATTGGAAATTTCCAACAATTGAGAAAGTTTGAGATGTTGGTTGTGCAATTCCAACCTACGACTTGGGAATCTGGAGCCCGGTCTGGAGGGCACTTGTTGATCTGGAGGAGGGGGTGATCAGTAGTGTACAGTTGGTCATTTCAAGGTGGATATTCACAGATCTACATACATGAAGCCTCTCTAGCCACATATCCTGTTTAGATCTACTTATTTTAAAGTGATTATGAAAAGTTCTGACTGTTGTGGTCTCCAGAGTCCCAGTCTTATCAGTCTTTGCAGTCTGGTGAATGACCCCACAGTCATTGACTGTCTTGTTTATCAAATCACTAAAATAGTTTTGCCATTTTGTATAATCTTATCAGTTACTTTTACTTGCTGCATTCTCATTTCATATTCCATAAATTGCACAGAGATTTCTTCTGAAGTACATATTGCTTCAATAGTGTTTTTTTTAAACATTCATTTTGAAGTTTGCTTCTTTCAACATGATTCTGACTTGATACATCACTGTTGTTATAACAGTATCTTATTGTCATGTCCAGTACAGCACTACCTATTATAATGTTTACAAATATTAGCTTCTAATGCCTGTGTTCAGACCCATATCAACTATCATTGATGCAGCAACTTTGGCTATTCTGGCCTCCCATACCAAGAAAAATAGTTGCAAATGGAAGACATTTTCTCATTATTCAGGATTGAGGTACTGTTTTCACAGGAAGGATATTTGGGACAGTTCGTGTTTCTCCACAAAATGATGTCTCCTTGTCTCTAGTCAGATACTTATAGGATCATTTTAACTTTTCAGTCGGTGCAAAAAGTTAACCATTAGAGCGGGAGAAACGCCGTTTGGTGAAAGAAATTTTGGTTGCTCTATGGTGAGTAAATTATAAAGGCTCAAATGTCGATGCTCATGGCTATATCTTTGTTCATTATTCATTATTATGTGCCAAAAATGTTATGTTTGTCCATGCTGTGGTTGGTGCGTAATTGTAGATCAACTTAAGGTAGGGTGCAATTCTAGGCGGCCATCTTGACCAGACTTTGCCATCCCCTTAAGGTGGCCACGGCGGATTTCACCCTACATCCCGATGATCACTAATTACTCCCCGGCCATAGAATGGATGCACTTCATATTTTTCACACATAATATTCAATAATCAACAAAGATCTCGTCAGTATAAGCTATATGATTGTATCTGATAACCGACAATTTCTCGATTACTTTATATTTAAATTTTATTAACAGTACTTTTCTTCGCGATGTTTTCTTACAGTGCACCAAACTAGAAATGACCGGAAGCGAACTCCCACCGTGAGTCCGTCGTGAAATATGACATATTTTGTCGGAATACGGTACTTTCCTATTTCTAAATTTGTTTTTTAATATATAGACTATTTGATTTTAGTGTAATACAAGATTATGAGACATGTAATTTTTCTATTTATGTGATTTGGGTAATAATACGACATCTTGTAATCTCACTTTAGACTATAGTAGTAATTCTAAACATAGAGTATCAACATTTTCATCTGTAAACGGCACAAAACTTCATAAATCGTGGGTAATCAAGCAATGAAATTAATTCCAACGACTTAAACTAACTGTCCGCATCTATTTCACATCATACATTTGCCCGATTGAAGGATCGATTTGCTTTCGTGGCAGATTTTCATGTACCTGCCACGAATTCAAAAATGACAAGATCAGGAACATGTGTCTACAATAGAAATATGGCGACTGGCTCCCAAAGGAAAACTGACTGACAAGTTTTAGCGGACGTTTTTCAAACGATACCGTAAACACTAATCTAAAGAATTGTTCCTTGGCTCTTCATGGTATGTCACTTTTCATAATGGGCTGCCTTATGATACTGTTGAGGTTATAGTTTGTCACATTTGACTGCCCAAACGTTGTCACAATATTGCAGAAATACTCTTGTTTCCAAGTCACTTTTCTGGTACAAAAAGCTTTTAGTTCACATCTATTAGTGGCTCCCCCTTTACCCCGATGTATGCTCTATTTTTTCTCTCCTGTTATGTCTATTTATGTCTGATTTTAGGTGGAAAATAGCACTTTTGTCAGCCCGTTTTTTAGACATTTTTCATGAAACAGACTTTTCCATCCCCTTAATTCAATTCCGTTGGTTTATTCTGGTCATCATATAGGATATTACCGATGTTACTATTACAAAATCATTTACATAATATTTATGTATGCGGGCACATAGGTTATCATGTAGATTGAGCGGATTTCTACGACACTATGGTCATGTTCAAAATAATTATTATTTTAGATTTGATCAATGTGGTCCAGTAAGTGGGGTTTGTGCTTTGAGTGCTAATTAGACTCACGAGGACTGAACTCGTTTGGGTCGTGATTCTTTTGCGATAACTTGACTCAGACGAGATTGGTTGCATAAATGCTTACTTTCCAATGAATTTATAGTAATTTATGCCTTCATTCAAGGTTGGGGCAGACCATTTGCCATGGCAGGATTCTCCTCGTGACAATTCATACTATGTGGGTATCACCCACAGTCTATAAATCTCCTAGAAATTTTGAGTAGATACCACCACATTGCGACCGGTTGCCATAGCAACTTCTTTTCGGAAATTTATGTTTTTGGGGGCTGTAATTTCGCTACGTGACGTTATGTTTGAATCAAATATAAATGGTTTTCCTAAGTTAAAGGATCCAGGGCTATGTTGCCAACATCTGGAACTAACCTTGCTCTAAAATCTTCCTTCAGACCGAGGGCGCCATTCAAAATGGCCACCGAACCATCTTTGCTACTGTTATATAATTTTATAGCCATGTATGCGTTAATTTCATGCTGTGTCCGACTATTTGGCATGACATAATTATCCAGGTGACAACTCATAATATACGGGTCATCAATCGTGGTCTATAAATCTTCCAAAATATTTTGGTCTATGCCACCAAATTGCGTCCGGTTGGCAGGGCAACCCATTTTCGGAAAGTTATGCGTTTGGGGGCTGTAATTGCGCTATAAGAGATGTCGGCATGCGACATTTTGAATAAAATGCAATTAATTGCCACAAACTATGGTCCAGGAATATATTTAAATTGCTCGCGTTTCTTGTCTTTCCGCTGAAGTGGTCAAGATTCGACTGCCATGGAGATTTCCAACCGAAATATTTTCTACGCGTCTACGGCTTAGGCTCCTCGGCGCCAACATTTTGGAATAATGACGTCACGAAGTAAGTCACGCGACCCCCACGTGCCGCCAAAGGTAGGTTACATCTTCCTGGACCCCTCGCTGCGTGGTCGGCCTATCTACTGAATACCTGATACTATGCGCAAACATTTAATTATAACCGATTCATTCGCTGATTTCAAGTGTATGAATTGGGAAACGGAAAACAAGTCTCAGAATTTTCCGACGACATTCGTCAAGTTCCTTGTTTCTTTTTGGTTTCGGGAGTTACATAATTGCAGTACGGTCTGCGAGTTTGGTCTTTGATCGTAACAAGGGCGAATATTTCTATAGCTCGGCTCGCGAATTTGTTGGCACTTAAGTATATCGGGGCATTCATCGCCCAGTTCTACATTCCAGGGGGCACATTGTCGTTCCGAGTAGTCAACAATGTACAACAAGAAAACCATAGTCAGAAATGGTAACGCCACCAATATCATATTATTAGCCATAAATATAAATTATAATACAATTATTCTAAAAACTAGCTTTCAAATTTTATGTGGGAAATTTGCATACTTCCATATTTCAAGTTTTCCCGTTTCTCGTGTTATACATTACTTTCTTCAAACTGTCTAGTTTATTACACAAGCTGATGGGCCCGACTTCGTCCGGGCTGTTTCCCATCTGATTTCCGGCGAAAGGCGCGATTTGACCTTCAATTGACTATTTCGAAAGTCAAGGTCAGGTCAGGGTCATGATTTTACCCGTCCAAAACACCCCCACCCGGAGAAAAGTACCCCTAGGTATCAAATTCGTCGAAATCCGTCCGTTTTACCCCACTTGACCTTTAATTAACAATTTTGAAGGTGAAGGTAAGGTCGGAGTCATGATTTGACCCGTCCAAAACACTCCCCCGACAAAAGTACCCATAGGTATCAAATTTCGTCGAAATCCATCCGTTTTACCCCACTTGACCTTTAATTAACAATTTTGAAGGTCAAGGTCACGCCGAGGTCACAATTTGAACCGTTCAAAACACTCCCCGGACAAAAGTATCCCTAGGTATCAAATTTCGCCGAAATTTGTCCGTTTTACCAAATTGACATTGCATTGACAGTTTTAAAGGTCAAGGTCATGTCGGGGTCACGATTTGACCCGTCCAAAACACTTCCCGGACGCAAATACCCATAAGTATCAAATTACGTTGAAATCTATGTAAAGCCGAAGAGGACATATTAGTTGCTAATTGCTAGATATACGACGCACGCCTTGTCGCGGTATTTTAAAGGTGTTTCAAACTAGGAGATAGAAGTATACTGCGTTTCAAATGGTGACGAATTATAGTATTTTATTCAAATTTTATGGCATACATTGTGATTAAAACCGTATATACTATAAACAAATGAATGACTCGAAAATTAAGTGGGCCTTTAAACAAAGTCACAATTGCAGTTAGGCTCATCTCATACTAGTCTATTCAGCGATATTCTGCTGCGCAGTTTGTTATAGCCTCCAGTATTTATTGAGCGTTATAGCCCCACTGTTATAATTCGCCTTTAGCAGGCGTACTCTTGCCTCAGATTATTGAGATATTAGGTCACACGTAATGACATTACATCGCATGGAAACATAGCAATTGTGTGGGCTGCTTGGCGTGAATATGTAATGATAAATAAGGTCATACGTAATGACATTAAACTCAAGAAAACCCGCGAAAACAAAACAAAATCACATTTAATGTTTTAAGTTATTTCCTTCATAAAAAGAATCTTCGTGATAATGAACCCTCTCAATACTTTAGAATATAGAATTAACCTTAAAATAACATAAACCCCCGGAATACAGAACCTTCGGAATAACGAACCTTCGGATTGGTGAACCTTCGGAATAGCGAACATTCAGAGAAATTTCGGAATAGTGGACCTTCGGGATAGTGAACCTTCGGAATAGACATGCCCCCCCAATATTCATATTATATGCCCAGAGTTCAAAGGTATGGGCCCATAAAATTCTAAATTAGGCCCTTAAAATATTGAACTCCAAATTGGAGCCCACACAGAACATCCATTAAGTAAACTGTACCTGTGTCATGTCCCAATGCGGGAGGGTCCATATATACCACAACATTCATATTATATGCCAAGAATTCCAAGGTATGGGCCCACGTACTCACATTAAATCTCAAGAAAACCCGCGAAAACAAAACAAAATCACATTTAATGTTCTAAGTTAAGTTATTTCCTCCTGTATCTGTATCGGTTTGCGCAGGATCAGTTCGGATGTGAGCGCACACTCCATAAAAAGAATCTTATTGATAATGAACCCTCTCAAATTAGTCTCAATACTTTAGAATATGAAAAACTCTACACCAGCTTACACCACTGTGTGGCGTAATGAGGCCTGTTTAACGGGTAGTTTGTGATTTCTTTTCTGAACATCAGCCGGCTGTGTACAATTCTGTTGTGGTCCAGCGATATGTAGTGTTCTCTTTCGAAGTTGTCTTCATAATTATATAAACTGCGAACTTGCTTGTTTTCGAGAGGTATTTTCCCCACACCTGGATAACTCCGTCGCGTACTTCGCGATCGCAGGAAGAGGTACAGCGATTAGGGCTTTTCACATTCGGATTGGTCCAGACATTCCTCATCCCCAAAGAATTAATTGTGTTGCGGGTCTCCATCATCCACTTACTGTTCCAATATCCGGTGTGCCACAAGATCATCATTACATCATATAATTTTAGTGTGATTCTGTTTATGGGCATACAAATTAGTCTGGCCCAGTACGATATATATGAGGCCCGATTTCATTTTCCCGGTTATAGTGCACATACCCAGTTTGACATACACGAAGGGCGTTGATGTGGATTTTTTCCCCCGCCCCTACTGTGACTTTCAGAATCCATTTTTCTTGCTTTTCGAACCGAGCTAGATTCTCATAGCCCCCCCCCCCATCTCAGATTCGTTCGCCATAATGGGGTTACGAGTAATTGATTTTTCGTAGACTTCCAGAATACTCTTTCCTAAGTTTGTGATTTCTGGCTTTAATGAGTAGTGCACAGGTTGCGTGTTATTTTCGTTCAATACCCCTAATATCGTTTTCGAAGTAATTTGATTTCGCCATGTTTTGGTTGTTAGTTTGTTTTTCTCGTCGGGGAAAGTTGTACCTGCAGGCATTTATACTGCCCACATTCAGTTGGCTGCCGGTTGCGCAGTTATATCTAACCGAAGGGGTTACAATGCAATGTTTAATTTTCCAGTAACTTGTCGAAATAGTAGTTGCGTCATAATACAGAATATTACAGGCGGGGTATACATTACGATGGATAAGATATACCTCTTCATCGGGACAACAATTGCCCGCGGTTACGCACCTACTGTGGATTCTCTCCCCTGTCAACGGATACCGTGGTTGTTGTTTCCTATCTACTATCTGCGTCGTAGATTTCGGTAGCATTTTTCCTTTATTTGGAAGTCTGTGACAGTCACGGTTCGCGCTGCCACTTGCCAAATTTGCCAATGGCGAAAATAATTCACAATTGGCAAAAAATATTTTCATTTGGCAAAAGTTTTGGCAAGTCACATTTTAATTCCTCAAGCAATTTGAAAAAATATTGGTCAATCAATACCATTAATTTCAGGAAACTCTTACATCGTAATTATATTAGTGGTGTTTTATAAGGTTGAGGGACAGTTAACACAAGATGTCAGCATAACTCACTTTCTACCAAACGGGTGAGGAGGTACTCACAAGTGAGTCAGCACTTCTCCTTCTTCCCCCGGGCGGACAGCTCGGGTGGCCCGTGCACTCGTATAGTTACAGGTTGTACAAAATCGGCCCCCATGATAGGTTGCTCTTTGAACTCGGATGGGGAAGCTGGAAAGTAGGCGGTATGTTACACGGATGAGTATATTTTACAATACTGCAAACAGAAAAGCCCCCGCCTACTTAACTCGGCTTATTCCGTCAAAGGTTAAGGATAACTGTAATTACGAACTGAGAAATGCATCACATTTAAATCGTCCTATTTCAAATAGCAAATGAACAGATAAAACTTTCTTCCCCATATGCGTTATGGATTGGAACAAATTGGATGAACAAAAAAAGGAAGAAACATTCCACTCGATAGGTTCAAGAAAGCATTACTAACTAAGCCATTAAAACTACCAACATATTTTTCATATGGTAAACGGCTATTAAATATCCTTCATTGTAAACTGAGGTGTGAATGCGGTAATCTACAAGCTGATAAACTTCAAAATTATATAGCAATTTCTGCTACAGGTAGGTGTGGACATTCTGTAGAAAATGCTTTCCACTATTTTTTTGGAATGCCACCCACACTTTGAAGAAAGAATTACACTCCGTAATAATCTTCTGCGCTTTAATATACAGTCAGTTAAGACACTTATATTTGGGGACCCGCACTTAGAACAATTATAAACAGAACATATCTTTCAAGCTGTGAAAAATTACTTACGAGATACAACTCAAGAGGAAAATCCGACAAAGTTCTGTTAAGACGCTCGCATCATTTGAATGCAAATTGTACAACTGTTAACAATGCACCATGGGCATGAGGTACATGTATCA
This sequence comes from Siphonodentalium dalli, assembly GCA_032622095.1. Lineage (NCBI taxonomy): Eukaryota > Metazoa > Mollusca > Scaphopoda > Gadilida > Siphonodentaliidae > Siphonodentalium > Siphonodentalium dalli. The sequence continues at coordinate 96,863,408 of CP136067.1, forward strand.
CGTTTAAAACAGCTACTTGAAATCATTATTAAAATTATTTAGAATTGGTGGGGTGCTGAGACTATACACACTATACTTCAAATAATATACAATGATATACTGTATGTATACGCTTGTATATATGTTATACCTTTCGTGTTGACAACCAAAATTATTATGTATCAGTGTTATAACGGAAATTGGGAGAGGGGTTTTGTATAAGTGGATCGCACTTGTCCTCCAATCCCAATCTGTATTGTTATATACTTATTGGTAATAAATATGTTTCAACCAAACTCGGTTAGGTAATATTCCTCGTGGGGAGTGGTGTCGCGGTGATCGTATGGTATACATAGTGTCGTGGTCCGGTTTGACCACTTGTTGTTTGTCCGTCCGTCCGTCCGTCTGTCTGTAGACACTTTACGCATGGTGCTATAACTGACCTCTTTTCACGCTGATCGGTATCAAATGTTGTGTATGAATTTCTCAGCACCAATTACAGATCGAAGTCGATTATGGGTTTGATCCGATAAATTTTAAAGGAATTATGGCCCTTTGCCATTGAAATAATGCATGCTTCGAAAATTCGACCATTTTTCAACTGTTAGGTTCCATAAACTTGGTCTGAGTTTCTCAGCGCACGACTACAGATCGAGTTCGAATATGGTTTGATCCGATATTCTTCATGACGTTCTGCCCCTTTGATTATTTTCTTCATGTCTGACAATATATCTTAGTTACACAGTATGCACTGTCCAGGTAGACTGTTATAAACCCGGTTTACAATGCCATGCAGTTTTTCCCCTCACATAGAGCCACCGCGATAGTATCAAGTTACAATGACTCTCTTTTGTACTGGGCGAACTAACTGCTAGCGGGTGTTTTGGCCATAAGATGCGATATCATTGAGGGGAATGTTTCTGCTATCATTTTTATACGCATGGTTAATTCCATTGCAGCTTAGAGGCATAATCTGGTTTTACTGTTTAATAGCATTACTGTTGGTGGTTAATGCAGTGATTGGGTTAAGTAGATGGTTGGTTGCCTCAGCTACCCTGGTTGGCGTGGGCGCTCGCCATGATGTACCGGTGGGTTTTGGTGCATCATACGGTGGTCTCCGGGCTGTAACGGTCGTCATCCGGTACGGCGTACTGGCCGGGGTGGCCGTTACGCCTCTTTTTCTGACCTTAGTACTTGTTTTCTCCTTTTTTTCAGATGCCAAAAACGACAGCAATGAACCGACACCGATTAGTACCCGATGTCCCGGTAGAAGTGGTTGGACCATCGCGGGTGACCAGGCATGCCTTACCAGTAGGTATCCCTGCCTGTTCGAAGGGGGTGCCCGCCAGGAGTGGTACATATTCTACGGCCGCGCCTACAATTGTTCGTCCCGTGCGGCCGCGGGTCACGCGTGTGCCTGGCAATGTGCGTCATAGGTCGGTTCCGTCGACTACAGCTTCATCCGTTGGTGCGCGATCGTCGCGTGGTCTGGCGCGTGCTGTGGTCATGCCCGAGGAGGTTGCATCGGTGGCTGCTTCGGCCGAAATTCGCGGGGAAGACGAGCAGAGGACGAGGCGCGTCTGGCTCCAAAGTTGCAGGACGCATGGCTGGGACATGGTGGCATCGTCTCCCGTTAATGGTGCCGCGGTCGCTCGTCGGCATTAGGAGAGCCGCAGACTAACGCTACCGTGGCTTCTGATTTCGACATTACACCAGCGCGCCCCATGGGCCGACCCAGAATCTACTCCGTTGCCTGCGTCGCTGACCATCGACACACTGGTCGGAGCTATAACTCGTCTCCTCGTTGCGGCCCTTACCCCTTCCTCTCGGACAGGTCCCACCCGCCACTGGGGTTTTTCCTTTTGTTCAGTTTGCTTTCCGCGTTAACGTACGACAGTATCCGCTCGTTGACATGCGCACGTTGGGGCTCTTTCTCGCGCATCTTTTCCCGATCGGGTATAGCACCGCCACATTGCGTAGCGTGATGTCGGCCATCGCCTATCAGCACAAAATTCAGGGCTTGGCGACTCCCCCTACACATTTCCGGATTCACAAATTGCTCGCGGGCCGACCCAGTACTCTTCCTATGTTACACTCTATGATCGTTGTTTTGCCTCGTGGCGTAGCAACACACACTGAACTAGTTCTCTTTCGCGCATTCTTCGTATTCGCGTTCTAAGCGCTGGCCCGTATCGACGAACTGTGCACTTCACTCTCTGCTCTTCTCAATGTTCTGCTCGGTTCCGATGTTACGGTCACGCCCGCCTCTTTTGACATCTGCTTAACACAGTGTTAATACATTGCCCCAAGTGGTCACCATTGGCAAGTTAGCGGAACCAGCTTTTTGTCCACATCGATTCATTTCAGTCTTCACTAAACATCTCGGTTTCCGGGCGGGCCCATTCTTCTGCTCACCGGGCGGTCGGGGCATCACACGGGCGCATTTCAATGCCGTTCTCCGGAGGGTGTTGTCAAATCTGCGATTGGATGACCGGGATTTCAAGTCTCATTCCTTTCGGATAGGAGGGGCGTGCTTGGCAGCATCGCGGGGTTACTCCGATGAACAAATCCGGATGCTCGGGCGCTGGAACTCCGACGCGTTTCGTAAGTACATCCGTCCTCCGCAGTTGTCATAACATAATTCCCGCGATTACACGCTTCCGTTCGTGTGTCTTCCCACCCTCGTATAGCACAGTCACAGCGGCCGAGCGGGCACCCTTCCATCATTGCCGGGCGTCGTTATCTACAGTTCCGTTTGCCGACTCGCGGGCACGCACAGCCCGATTTCCCGCGACTGGGAGGGGTCTGGTAGGGTTATCCGGCCTGCAAGTCGTGTCGCAGCACGCGTTGGGGATCTCGCTGCCTGGTCTCTCTCTGTGCTGTTTTCCGACCCCCCCCTTCATTTTCTGTTCCCATCGGGGTGGCGGGGCACGAGCGTTTTCCGCGTATGCGCTACATAATTTACGTGGCCCTCTGGGAGGTACTTCAAGGCCCGGTTTCCGTTTCCTTTCCGACCGACATCCATCCCCTGCCTCTGCTGGTGGTGCGCAATGGTAGCGCCGGTTTCACTGTGCTAGTGATGGTTTCTTTTTGGTTATTATTATTTTTTTTCTCCAGGCGCTCAACAGTCTCTGGTAGCGCCGGTTTCACTGTTCCAGTGATGGTTTTTTAGTTCTTTATCTTCCAATGTTACCATGAAGGTTTTTTGGTTAAATTTTTGTTCACGCGCTCATCAGTATCTGGTAGCGCCGGTTTCACTGTTCCAGTGATGGTTTTTTTGTTTTTTTGGTTATTTATTTTTCACTGTTCCAGTGATGGTTTTTTGGTTATTTATTTTTCACTGTTCTAGTGATGGTTTTTTGGATATTTTTTTTATGCGCTCATCAGTCCCTGGTAGCGCCGGTTCTCACTTTTATAGTGACTGTTTTTTGGTTATTTTTTTTCTCTCCAGCGCTCTTCAATCTCTGGGGTGGAGGTGGGTCTTTCTTATTTCCCCGCCCCGGCGTCGCGTAATTTTACAATTTTCTTTTACGGGTGGGTTATTGCCTCAGTTTTCCCCCTTGGATTTTATTGGCTTCTGGTGGGTGTATGCCGAGCTCGCGTCTAACACTTCACTCGGCAAGTGGCGTGGTACACACACGTTGTATATGGTTCAAGCGGGGCCGCGCCACATGCCGATGGTTGTTTTTATTAATTTCGGTAATTCAATAAAAGAATTGCCATTACGCAAATATGTCTTTGTCTTTATTTATTTAGCCCACCAATGGTACCCAGGGAATTGTCTTAGAGTAGGGAGATATGATATAAATGCAAAAACTGTTCTCAAACAACGTCATTGGGACGCACAACTCGTTGACATAAACACATCTGCTTCATCGAGGGCCCAATTTTATAGTTTTATTAAAACGGACTACGGTTACCCAAATTACTTGAAGATGTTGCCGTCTAATCTATCGATATACCTCTTGAAGCTCAGAACTGCAAATTATAAACTGCCTATAGAGTGCGCAAGATGGAAGAAATCTCAGAATGATAATGCCAATAGGATATGCACCATAATTATGTGGAAAATATCTAGGAGACGAATACAATTTAGTTATTAGATGCAGTCATTTGGATGAAATCAGAAAACAATATATCCCGGAGTACTTTTGGAAGAACCCTACGAGAGAGAAATTCCATGGTCTCCTATCTCTTCAAAATATAAGCCTCATAAAAAGACTATGCATATTCCTAAGGTGTGCCTTTAAGAAGGTGTCTTATCTCATATATATTTTGAAGACCTCTGTCTGTATGTATGTTTGTTTGTTTGTCTGTCTGTCTGTCATTTATACAAATCTACGATTCTCGACCGATCGGGACGAAACTTGGTACGTGTGTGTAGTTTGACCAGGCGGTGAATGTTGTCGTATTGGCGAGCCCGTGCGGCGCCCGCTTCGCACATGCGCAGACGAGATCTCGGAAACGGGTGGAGCTATCGACTTGAAATTTGCTATGTGAATGTATCTTGCCCCGGATACGAATTTTATCGGGTCGCCGAGCCCGTGCGACACCAGCTTCGCGCATGCGCAGACGAGATGTCTGTCTGTCATTAATACAAATCTACGATTCTCGACCGATCGGGACGAAACTTGGTACGTGTGTGTAGTTTGACCAGGCGGTGGTCGTTGTCGTATTGGCAAGCCGTGCGACGCCCGTGCAGCGCATGCGCAGACGAGATAGCGGAAACGGGTGGAGCTATCGACTTGAAATTTGGTATGTGAATGTATCTTGCACCGGATACGAATTTTATCGGGTCGCAGAGCCCGTGCGACGCCAGCTTCGCGCATGCGCAGACCAGATCTCGGAAACGGGTGGAGCTATCGACTTGAAATTTCGGGCTGGGTAGAGCTATCGACTTGAAATTTGGTTTTTGAATAGCCCGGACAACGTCGGGCTCATCGGCTAGTCTCATATATATTTTGAAGACCTCTGTCTGTATGTATGTTTGTTTGTTTGTCTGTCTGTCTGTCATTTATACAAATCTACGATTCTCGACCGATCGGGACGAAACTTGGTACGTGTGTGTAGTTTGACCAGGCGGTGAATGTTGTCGTATTGGCGAGCCCGTGCGGCGCCCGCTTCGCACATGCGCAGACGAGATCTCGGAAACGGGTGGAGCTATCGACTTGAAATTTGCTATGTGAATGTATCTTGCCCCGGATACGAATTTTATCGGGTCGCCGAGCCCGTGCGACACCAGCTTCGCGCATGCGCAGACGAGATGTCTGTCTGTCATTAATACAAATCTACGATTCTCGACCGATCGGGACGAAACTTGGTACGTGTGTGTAGTTTGACCAGGCGGTGGTCGTTGTCGTATTGGCAAGCCGTGCGACGCCCGTGCAGCGCATGCGCAGACGAGATAGCGGAAACGGGTGGAGCTATCGACTTGAAATTTGGTATGTGAATGTATCTTGCACCGGATACGAATTTTATCGGGTCGCAGAGCCCGTGCGACGCCAGCTTCGCGCATGCGCAGACCAGATCTCGGAAACGGGTGGAGCTATCGACTTGAAATTTCGGGCTGGGTAGAGCTATCGACTTGAAATTTGGTTTTTGAATAGCCCGGACAACGTCGGGCTCATCGGCTAGTCTCATATATATTTTGAAGACCTCTGTTTGTCTGTATGTTTGTTTGTCTGTATGTCTGTCATTTATACAAATCTACGATTCTCGACCGATCGGGACGAAACTTGGTACGTGTGTGTAGTTTGACCAGGCGGTGGACGTTGTCGTATTGGCGAGCCCGTGCGGCGCCAGCTTCACGCATGCGCAGACGAGATCTCGGAAACGGGTGGAGCTATCGACTTGAAATTTGCTATGTGAATGTATCTTGCCCCGGATACGAATTTTATCGGGTCGCCGAGCCCGTGCGATGCCAGCTTCGCTCATGCGCAGACGAGATCTCGGAAACGGGTGGAGTTATCGACTTGAAATTTGCTATGTGAATGTATCTTGCCCCGGATACGAAATTTATCGGGTCGCCGAGCCCGTGCGACGCCAACTTCGTGCATGCGCAGACGAGATCTCTGAAACGGGTGGAGCTATCGACTTGAAATTTGGTATGTGAATGTATCTTGCCCCCGGATACGAATTTTATCGGGTCGCCGAGCCCGTGCGACGCCAGCTCCGCGCATGCGCAGACCAGATCTCGGAAACGGGTAGAGCTATCGACTTGAAATTTTGTTTTTGAATTGCCCGGACAACGTCGGGCTCATCGGCTAGTACTATATAATCGAAATCATTTATTGTTATGTGTGAACACATGTAATTATCATACTTGTTAAGTTTATCGCCTATTATTGTGTAATCTAATTTAATTACTGCTGTGTATATGAAATGAACAATGATTAATGTGATATTCAAAGTTGTGTACATAGTGTATATACGTTTTGCTTGTTTCACTGTTATGTGACTTATGCAACAAATCAATCAAACAAACGTTTGAGAAAGTTAATTGGTCACGAATAGCTCTGCGTTATGTTAACACGCACCTTAAAAAACGCGGCGATTAATCGCACGCGCGTGTGCAATATGAATAGACCCTTAGACAGGGAGCCAAGAGGGTTTCAATTACACTATCGCGTACGAAAGGTTGATGCCCTAGATTTGGTATCACCCTTAAATCATCGTAGAAAACCCATTTATCAAGTTTCCCAATCCTGGCGTTTAAGCTAGGGGCGCTACAAAAGCCCACAAAATCACTTTAGATGAGCCATTAAGGAAGACAATTAGTGGTGTAAAGTTGAGTCCTTGGGTGCAGATGTAGACCAATACCTCCTAGACGATATGGCTGTTTGCTGAAACTTATATTAGCTAAGCATTGCTACAAATGAGGTTTGGCAGAATTCCTCTCCCGCTATATGATAATTTGATTAGTCTATATATCAGGAGATGGACGGAATCAATTTATTTCGAATAGCTTATAAAAATCGGATGGGGGGGGGGGGGGTAGTCACAAAGGACCTTCTTATCTGTAAACGCCAGGAGATAACGTTTCTTAAGATGTGTTTTTATTATAAGTAAATACTAGTGAATATTTAGACCAAAAATGTACAGATGTACACGAAAGTGTAATTAAAAGTGAACCGTCTCAAGTTACATCGTTCTACACATAATTTTAATACCAGGTTTGAAAGGGTGGTCCCAAAAGGCCCCTTCTTATCTGTAAACGTCAGGAAATATCGTTTCTTAAGTTATGCATGTTTTTATGGTCAGTGATCATTAGTTGATATTTAAACAAAATATTACAGATTGAAAGTGATTTGGGTTTTTTTTTGGAGCGCCCCCATCCCCTAAACGCCAGGATTACGACACTTAATGAATGGGTTTTCTGTGATGATTCAAGGGTGATACCAAATCTAGGGCGTCAAACCCTTCGTATACGCGATAGTGAAATTGAAACCCCCTGAGCTCCTGGTCTAAATGGGGGACATTAAAGATATTTATTATTATCTATATATTATTACTTGGTCACCAAAATGTCAAAATTACATCGCCAACGTATTATATTATAAAATGGCGAATATATATAAATATGTTCTTCCTTCGTAGAGTCGCCGTTTGATACATGCTCACTTGAGCTTCAACATTATACTTCTTATATATAAGTTCACGCTATTCATTACAATAACAGAATAAAGTGGAAACCTTGAAGGATTTTTTTTCTATGCCCTATTATATGTGCATATTAAGCGTTTACATTATTTCTATTAACCCTATATATGCTGATGCGAAAAAGGCAATTTACAAACATTTTGAGATTTTAGCATGCAGGTTTGGATCAGGAACCAGTATATTAAACAGGAGACATTGTGCAGACAGATTAAGAGTCATTCGTAAATGTCAGACTCTGCGAGCGCCTTGTTGGCCTATTATATAGGAATCACTGAACTAAATGCTTTCCCATAGACGACAGTCTTAACGTTTCAGCCAAATTCACTGAATTGATGCCTGCGAGTCACTCCAGTGATGTTTGCCCCGCTAGAATGACATTAGATGATCATGAAAATGCAAGAAAACCCATAGGTCAGTCATCTGTTTACTTTTAAAAATAAATTCCCAAGTGTACGACAGCGCTATCCCTCAGCAAACCCAGAACCACAGCAGCTAGTTAAATAAATTTCCCACTCACAGAAATCCATTCCCCCATTAATTCACCAGCTTAAATTATTTAGATATGATGTAAAATCAAATAAACAAATTTCATTCTTTAGTAACGTGCCACGTGTATCAGATGAAGGCCATTCTTCGGTTACCTTCAATTACACGGTGCATTCGCTCCCCGACTCTGGAACACATTTAGCTCCATGACTCATGGTTTGTCCTGACACTTGAAGTGGGCCTCTAATCCTTTCTATACTAAATGGATTCTCCAATTCAGTTATAAAAGTATACATTGGAATGGTATATTATTCATCTGGAAAATGTTTGGGAATTTGAGCAGACTGATGAAAAAGATATTATTATCCATCCCTTAACTAACACTCTTTCTGATTGGGCAAAAGCCGCCACGTGATAATCCTGGAAAAAGTCATATTGGACTCCCGAATGTCATATTGGACTCCCACGTGTGCAATATGACTTTTTTATCGGGACTCTGTGGCGTCACGAATTAACTCTATTGCGAAATGAATCGGTGAAAATGTGATGCGCGCGCAACACTGGTAGATTTAGCAGACGTTTCACTTCCGCATTGAGTTTTTTTTCACTTCTGTGTTTACTGTTCCAAATCATGCTTTCTGATGAAAATACAGGCTTTTATAGAGATTTAAGTGCCGACAATTACCAAAAATAACCACAAAAGTTTTATTCCCAAAATTTGGATAAACATACAGATGGATAATAAAAATGTCACTATACAATGTTGTGTACAGTATGAGTTTTTCTTGTACTCGTCCAGGTTGTGGTGTAAAGTCACATTGGACTCGACTCTGCGTGTCTCGTCCAATATTACTTTTCAACACAACCTGGACTAGTACAAGAAAAACACATACTGTACACAACATTGTATAATAACTGTATAATACAAGCACAAAAGATTCTTATTCATTGGTGCCAAATGTTCAATAACAAATTCAACAAATGACCTTATCTGCACATTTCCTACGGGAAATTGATCTGCCCCCCCCCATGTGGGGTAATTTTGGGTGGTAAGTTTTTACCCAACAGTGATGGGTACATTTCACCACATATTGGGGGTATAATTAACCCATTGAAGGGTAGATTTGAACCTTCTTGCATGGTTATTTTGCCACCCATAGTGGGTATGATTAAGCCCTTTGAGAGGTCGATTTGAACCTTCATGCAGGGTTATTTCACCACCATAGAGGGGTAGATTTGAACCTTCTTGCAGGGTTCTTGCAGCAATTTTCTCACTTAAAAGTATACACAAGTTGTTTTTGGACATTCCACTGCATTTGACAGTGCAAGGAGGTTTTCTTTCACTTTTGGAAGAACAAAAACAATCGGCAATGCCGTTTAAGCGGCCATAATAGTAATCGGTTCAGTGTCAGTGAGTCAGAAATGCAACGAATTTAGGGAATCGGAAACCGAAAGTTGTCTATATAGCCTTGTCTTATATATATATATATATTATGTAAGCATTGTTTTCTAAAAAGTGGTATCGGAAGCTATATAATCAATAACACTTAGCATCGAAGTGTTCCACGAGATGTCCAAATTCCCACTCTTTCAGAACGGACTGGACAAATTGGTCCGCCATTATCTTGCCAAAATGCGTCACTTGTATATCACTTTTTGATTGGTTAATATATAATTGCCCTCTTCTGGTGAGGCGAAAATTCGCCCAACATTGAGAGTGTACTTGTTAGTCAAAAAACACAAGGATATTGCCTAACTAGAGGGGTGATTAGGTATATTCGGCCCCCGCAAAAGTTGGCCCTACAAAATCTACCCCCTCACAAATAAGAGTGCAGAATCAGTGTTATTGACTCAATAAATTGATGACATGAAATAAGACCAAATTGATATCCAACATGATACAGACCAGATGTGGCCTATATATAGGAGTGTCCGCCAGGTGACAGAGATTTTCAGATTAACTCACAAGATTTCCCCCTTATTTACCCATAATGCATCACATTCAAAAAAAAATAAATATAGTTATTATCCAGCATTGACAATAATAGAGTGGCAGTACAGGCCAGATACAAAAATAACCACTCCGATCACACGTCGGTACACCGACAAGAACAACGTGTTTACAGTTTATTTTGATCGGGTAAGTTGGTAAAACAATGCGTTTGAGCTTCCTCTTTAAAATGACATATACATATACTATAAACTATGTTGTATATAATGTGATCTGGGGATTCCAGCATTAACAATGCCCTGTTCGATTTTACACCTTAAAACTACAATATACCAGAAAATAATTAGATCGGCCCCGTGAGCCCATTATAATAGGCGATTTTGGTGACCAAATACCGAGTTCCGAAAGAGGAAGTTTTAACATGTTTTGAATTTTTGTCAGCCTTATATCAAAAATATACAACGACCGTCTCTTACAAAGAGCGTCCATGCTGCCGTCGCCACCGCAAAAAATCGGAATCTTTTATACTCGTTTTCAACGTTAAAGTCATGTTAAACACTCCAGTAGGGTGATCAAATAGAAATGGTGAATAATCCTCCTCAAAGTAGTTATATCTTACAAATATTATTTCCAAATTATAACAAACACCGTCATTCTTATATATTAATGATTGGGAAATCATTTTCGTAAGTTTATCGCCGATAGTTGCGTCCCGAATCTAGAATAAATATTTACATTTGAGCGTAGTTCTAACGATGTTTTCTTTGGAGTGGTACGGTCGATTTGCTTCAGTTTCTCGGCTATGATAGTAGAATGCTACATCCCCCAGTTAGCATGGTGTATGCATACTAACTTACCAGTGCCACGTACCCGAACAAATCCATAATATGTCTTTAAATGACGGATGACGGAATATATAGTGTGTATTTTCGCGATGTTTGTGACTGACCGTGATTGGAAATAATTTTCGTTTTTTGCTTTTTCCAATTATGTAGGGTAAAATCGGACATGGCACTTTAAGTGAGCCTTTAAATGGAGATCGTACTGAGATGTTGATATTGGTTTCTATATTCTCTGCTTCGTTAACCCTTTACCCAACAGAACGGCCCTGTACCATAGGTCGCCTCGCATATATAAGAGAATGCATTGGCTTAACACATATTAAAAATGATAAAATTGTCAAAGAATGTAGAAAAATATTATAAAAATTGTTAAAAAATGTAAGAAAAAATTATAAAATTGTTAAAGAATGTAAGAAAAAATGGTAAAAAAGTGTTAAAAAAAGAATTATTTTAGGCCAATGCATTCTCTTATATATGCGAGGCGACCTATGGTCGACTCGCATATATAAGAGAATGCATTGGCACCGGGCATAACTGTAACCATCACAATGTGGTCAATGAACCGGTTCCAATGATATCCATATTTGTATGGTGTTATTGAGACAGACCGAAGATATTTTAGGCCGTTGAAGCTTTATTTGGACGTTTTTGGCCGGTTTGTTGGGTAAAGGGTTAAATCAGGTATCCATATTTCCATTATTTGACTGTCGGCTGAGTTTAGTTTTCAGGCAAATGCATCAAATAAATGTTCTATTATATGTACACTTGTCGTATATACTCATCAATTTTATTGTATTGTCCGTGAGTTGCTTCAGTTCACGCCCGCATTAACGTTTTAGACGATGTGTGTTGCTCGTTATTCATTCCACTATCCGTCAATTAACTTGATTACGTCTTGTACATGGAAATTGGTAACTAAGTTTATAGCTGTAAAGTAATTTATTTTAAATTATTAAATTTGATAACCTGAATGTTTACAGAAGACATCTTCGACTCCAATTAAAGGTACTCAATCCCCTGGCTTCGGGGGTAAACAATATTTGATTCGAGTCGAGGAACCCACCCATCAAAGCTCGAGGAACCCACCCATCAAAGCTCAGAGTGATCAGATATCGATTTTTGAAGTTTGTTATCTCTCGAGATGTGTAATAATATGTGGCCCAGTAACACGTGGTCAAACGGGGGGTCTCGGATAAGAAATGTTGTTTTTGTTGTATCTTGATGGTATGGGGACCGTCTGATCGGATTGAGTACCTTTAATTATTGTTCTATATATATTATTGATATTAGATGTTTGTTATTATCGGGAATTTATTGAAATTTGCCTACAGTCTCCCTTTAATAAGGATTTCGATATTTCAACCTGTCGATACATAAAACCCGAGTGTTTGTTCGGAAACACGAACTTTCTGCTCTCGTTATTTACCTTGTCATTTTGCGGGACACCGTGAACCGAGACGGACCACCACTGTTATGACGAGGGTTGGTGTTTAATGAAATGGGATTGGATCAGATCGATTGTCCATAATCACTGAGCGTTCATTCTAATCTTTTAATCTCAGCCACCTCTAAGTTAGCAATTACTTGATTATTAACTGGTTTACTAAAAATTGTTTCCGGGACTGGATTACTACGCCGTGTGTAGTTTTCTAGTGTTTATCGTAAACGCCGCGGTGGTCGCAATTCCAGGATAACTACCATTAACCATAGCCACCCATGGTATCTTCTAATAATTACCATTAACCACAGCCACCCATGGTATCTTATAATAATTACCATTAACCATAGCCACCCATGATATCTTATAATAATTACCATTAACCATAGCCACCCATGGTATCTTATAATAATTACCATTAACCACAGCCACTCATGGTATCTTATAATAATTACCATTAACCATAGCCACCCATGGTATCTTCTAATAATTACCATTAACCACAGCCACCCATGATATCTTCTATTTTTCGCGGATTTCAGTCATTATACGGACGAAGCCGGAATCGAGTAGCTCCAACATATTTCAGAATTTGTCCCGGATTATCGCCGAATCCTGATGTTTGCGAAACCATTATTGGCAAGAAAATGAGAAAAAAAAATGAACGGATTTTACTTATTGTCATTATCAACAATCCTCCAGTGTCGAGATTATGCATGTTGAAAGCATTTTACTGTAATAGCAACCAATGTTGTGTTTTATGCAACGAACAACGACTCACACAACGTTGTTTATAAACAGATATATACGGGGCGCATGCGCATTTCACCATTAACTTATTTTCAGCTGTAGTGGCTACACTCAAGTCACTCTACATTATTATTTTCTTGTCGTTTCATCAACGAAAACATTTCTGGAAAATGCCGCAGTGAGTAAATTTGACACCTTTAGACGCAAATGTGTTTTTAGTTGATGTGAGGCACTCAGACAAAATTGTATATAATAATAACAGGGCTGTCAAAATATTCGTGTACATATGTAACATGTTGATATTTCATCATTTTATCAATTATAATTACAAATAAACAAAAATTTCAATATTAAAGATACGGGCGGACTTCGCGTGGTTACAGTTGTTAAAATAGTCACATCCGCTATAACCGCCATAAACAGAAAGATTATTATATAATATACATATATTGTTCTTATACCAATCATATATATCGCGTACATTGTATGTTATTGTCACGTTTGTACGCTTTGTTATGTAAACAAACATCAAACACGGTACAGAACCATTTGTGTATAGACAAACACTTGGAACTACCGGATCGTCCAATGAAAATGTTCTGTTGCGCTGTAGTAATTTCTCTTAACCTATACATGTATATGGTAATATATACAAAATAAGGAATTTATAAGTTGTTGTAAGGAAGTTGTAAGTTGTAGACGCACAAAATTAGGGGTTTTACAACCGACGTATAATGCGCGTGAATCTAAATAAGGAAATGACGCAATATGGTGATGCTGCTTACAAACAATCCACTGCGCTGTTTGCCAGAAACACTCGACCTGTATTTTCTCGGACACAAAGCGTGTTTTGTGAATGATATCACATTTATATCATCATTATGCTATATTATTCTTGATGAAATTATCATAATTTGATAAATGTTATTTATAAATTATAACCTACAACGAAGGCCGCCTGTCCCTTTAAACAGCTTTGTGCCCCCACACATATTTTACGGCACCCCTCTGCACTCCTGCTTCTGGTCGCATCTAGCTATTCGATTATCATGGGGACCATCCATACCCCACATTAAAGCCCGTGGGCTCCGCCCTCTTTACCGTCCCATCAGGCAAGTTATGGTAAATCAACAAATCCTGGGATGAAGGAGAAAATCACTGGATCTTTTCGACCACCCCGGGCGTTTTGCGACCAACTACTCGCTCTCTCTCAGATAAGATAGATTATTGAAATACACAAATGGAGGCAGTTACAAATAACACTTACATAAGTATACAGGATGGGTTAAAAAGTTAATTAAACATTTATTATAACATTCAAAAAGCGCATATAACTACCCTATATGTGAGAAATTTTCCACCAATTTCATTTCAATAAATTGCCATTTGTTCTCCTTTGATAGAACAATCGGATCGTATTGCATACTGAATTGATAATCATTTTGCCTTCGTTCTTAATTATGGGAATGGATTTATCATAATTTTTTTTGTAAATTTTGAGCAACATAAAATAATTCTTTCCTCAATCACCCGATTGACTTCATCATAGACGTTTTCGTGTACGATTAAATATGATCTATCTTCATCGATATTAGATAACTTCTGGTGATCACAAGACTCGACTGGAGGGTCTCCATTTGAGGTGTGTCCACTTTGAAATTTCTAACTACATCTTCTTGAACCAGATCTAGACCCATGCAGTTCTGGTTAAAACACAAATCCCACAGCTATGCAGTAGTGAGTCTGGAGTATTTGGGGGGATATCTATTACCACCAGCAAGAGTTAGCTCTGTGTGCCTAAAAATAATTTCTGCATTGAATGCATGCAGTGTGACAGTATGACAGTATTATTTTGTTTAGCAATGTGACGATTCTACCGCTGTAAAGACATTCCAACACTCGCCTGATAGGATACATCGCTTTCCTGATGGTGTTGTGATTGGGCGAGACTGACGTAATTACGCTGGTGGTAATATATATCCCCCAATACGCCAGACTCACTACTGCATAGCTGTGGAGTCTGTGTTTTAACCAGAACTAATCTAGACCCAAGGTTCGCGAAAATCCATTGGGTTGAAACGTTTCCAACCTGACACACCAGAAGGTTGGCAAATTTCCAACCAATAGCAATTTCATACAATAATTTGTATACAGAAACATTTTCTACTGTTGGTCTAAACACAATATGTTCCCTACTTCCCCACTAATTATTGATTGAACAATCAAACAATGAGAACAATTTGAACCTTTGTGTGCTGTAAAATTTCGAACAAATGGTGTCTGACGCATTATATTTCCAACTGTTGAGTATTTTGACCAGTTTTGTGAGGGGGTAGGCACGACAACCCCCATAATGTCACGTCCCTGATAAAATACACGAGGGTGGTTCACTGTGGTAAGTTGGCGAAGCGGGCAACTTTAGTAAAATTGATATAACAACTGGCAATAAGTGGTTAATTTGCATTTTTTGGGGGTCAACAATCACTTATTTTCGTTCTGGTTACAATATTGGACTGGTATGGTCATCAGCTGGAAAATTGTCATCCTTTGGGGGATGTGCAGTTAGAAAATATCAAGGGGGACACCTCAACGATGACCCTATGGCCACGTCCCTGCTGGCGACACACAAAAACGCGACAAACTCCATTTGAAAATTGCAATTGTGTAGCGGTTGTTTTAATACTATACTAAATACTCATCGACGAGTAGATCCCTTAGGAAATACTCAGATAATAAGTTCAACAAATGACCATGACATCCCACATATGAAGCTGAAACATTATGCTCTTGTATTATCTGTTTTTCTGTCTGTCATCTGCTTTCATTTCCTGGACACCCCACCAATGCATAATAGACCATTCCAATGCATAGTTTTATAATTGAGAGGGAGAATCAATTAGACTAGAAAGTTTTATTCGGGTCTGTCGTTTAAGCAGGGACGTGGCTAGAGGGTACCCGTTGGGGAGTGTCCACCATTGGAAATTCCAACTCCACCCTCCCCTTAAATCAGAATCAGACCAAACACAAGTTTTGCATAATTCCATTTGCACCCCCCTTGCACCTCAGTGCTCAGGTTTAATATCCTATATATTCATAAACCATGGTTCTATTCCCGGTATGAACATTAAGATATTTTAACCTGAAAATTGCATAAATCCTAACATCTAGTGATCTAACTCCAGACAAATGCACACGGCTACGGGCAATAGACCAGGACACACCGGGCCGACCATGGTTGTTCGGCCAGGTGTGAGAAAATTTTGAAAACTATACAAGAAAATCGCAAATCCTAGCATCTAGACTGGCCTCAACTGAAGCTTTCCTAGTATTGGAAATTTCAAACCTCATACTGCCCCTCAGGTTGGAAAATTCTCCAACTGATGACCATTTCAGTCCACAAGTTTGACCAAATGTAATAAAATATTGTTTTGTTAAACTAATTAGCAGTTTTGTATTGGCCATGGGGGAGGGACAATGTCACACCGGGCCGACCATGGTTCGGCCCGGTGTGCGAATTTTGTTTTAATCTGAACAAGAAAATGGCAAAATCCAACATCTATACTAGCCTCAAGTATGACAATATTGTTTTCTTAAATTAAGTAGCATTTTTTGACTAGCCACGGGGGAGGGACCAGGACACAAGCGTTCCAAGTGTTGGAAATTTCCAACCTGTCACCCCCCCCTAAGGTTGGAAAATTTCCAACTGATGACCATATCAGTTTAAAATTTTGACAAAAAATAGGAAAATATGCAAATATTGGTCCAAAAACAATTAATTCCCCCCCCCCCCCCAATAAATTGTTTGAAAATAAAAACTATGAGAACATTTTCAACCTATTGTTGGTGTGAAATTTCCAACTAATGTTTTGGCAGGTATGATATTTCCAACTTTTGAAAATTTTGACCAAAGTTGGGGGTGGGGTGGGACACCCCCCAAACCCCCTGTCGCCACGTCTCTGTTTTTAAGTAGACGCCAGTCGCATGCAACACACGCGACCCAATATTTGTTTGAATATATCACATAGCTATAGGATCATATAGGTCCAAACTGGTTTTGGGATTGGTCGACAATGGTTTTTCGTCAAAGGGTCTAGAGTATTTTGAGTTGTGCTTTCATTGGAAATACTATCCTAGGTATTCATACGTTCAGGAAAGCACTCAACAAAAAGTACCTATCCCAAACAGGTCTACAAATATGTCCTTTATGCAGACATGTCCCGCAGGGCCGCACGTGTCTAAACTCAACAACAAAGGGTCTTATTAATGGAGCAACTCCACTGGTTGTCTTCTGACAAATGACCCCCTACTATTTCGAGTATTTTTGTACACATCCCGAGCATGGTATTATCTCTACCGATTGTCTGTGATACAATTGACCCCCGCTATTTCGAGTATTTTGGTACACAACCCGAGTATGATATTGGTCGTATGTTTATCATTGTGTCTTTGTGGTTGACCACGGGATATAATTAACTGGGCATAATTAGTACGAACCAAGTGGTTTACAGCACGTGGCCGACATTTCTTATCAGGGCTCAAACTATGGTGCTGGATATTTGCAGAATGAGGTCCCCAGAGGATAAATTTTTGGCAACGATATCCCACACATCGGGTTAGCATCACAAAATTCATCCTCTGGGGACCTCATTCTGCATGACCTCTGCTATGGGGGACCTAGACTCAGAGTTACGTTCGCAGCCGGTGAAGATGGTGATGTGCCCCCATTTGGCACCTCGATTATGCAGTGTGTCAGCTGCCAATTTGGGGATATAGAGAATCTAAACTAAATTTTCCAAAGAAGTGTAATGCTAGCCCACTGTGCAGGATAGCGTAACTAAATTCACGGGTGAGGCCGACCTTTATAGGTAATACACATCGGTGAATTCCACCGATTGTGGTGTCTTGCGCCCCCTGTCACCATGCGCGTCCCTGTATATCGGGCCGGTCGATTTTTATAGGTGATACACATCGGTGAATTCCACCGATTGTGGTGTCATGTACCCCCTGTTACCATGTACCCCCTGTTACCATGTACGTCCCTGCATATCGTCCCGGCTGACCGACTTGGGTGGTGTCATGTACCCCATGTTATCATGCACGACCATGCCTATCAGACCGGCCGACCGAATTGAGTGGTGTCATGCACCCATGTTACCACGCACGCCCCTGCATATCGGACCGGCCGACCGAATTGTGAGGTGGCATGTGCTCTGGAGTTCGTGGTTGATGTCTATATGTTACACTGGTGTAAATATGTTTCGAAGTGACATCTAGCGGATGCGGGAGAGATATATAGGAGATAATAAAATAGACACTGGGCCCTGATTGGTAAATAGCCTTGTGTTTTTTTTTTGCATACAAAAATCATCACACCTCTTCCCTATGATTTCCCATAGGTAAAATAACCAATGGCACACGAATTAACCCAAAACACAAGATTTAATGGCGAATTCCCTGCTAGACCGACATGATTTTTTGGTATAGAAAGTTTAGGATTTATATTGTAAACAGTTTTCGCTAAAACATTTGCACTGAGGCCTATAGGTTACACTGGTGTAAATGTTTTCCATAGGCCTCAGTGCTAACGTTTTAGCGAATACTGTTGGCAATATAAACTTTGGGTCCAAAATTTTCTTTAAATTTGAAAAGTTGACATTTGGGGAAACTTTTTGCGCAAAATAATCATGTCTGTCTAGCAGGGAATTCTCCTTTAAATCTTGTGTTTTCGTAACTAGTGTCAGAACCGCTTAAAAAAATACTGTCATATTTTAGACCACACCAAAAAATTCAAACTTCACTACAGAGGGTTAATTCCTGTGCCAATGGCTATTTTACCTTTGGGAAATCATAGGGAAGAGGTGTGATGATTTTTTTATGCAAAAAGCACACAAGGCTATTGACCAATCAGGGCCCAGTGTCTATTTTATTCTCTCCTATATATTTACACCAGTGTAACCTATATGAAAAACACCAATGGAGCCTATGCCACATTCCAAACATCACGCGAACAAACAACAAGAGTTCGTTGACTCGGAATCACAAACCAAAACATGGTCGGCTTCAGTGTGCGAAGTTGCGAACGCATCGTGTTTGTTATTCGTATATCAGTCATATTATTGTGATCTTCGAGATAATTGTATTACTGTTATGGTTCACTGTATAAACAATTTCCCTGTATATAGTGCTAAATTTATTTCAGAAGCTTATGACATAAGACAATCAAAACTTCAAAATCCACACATGTGCACAAATAATTTATTGTTTATCGTATTCAAAGTGACTTATAGGCCCTATAGGCCGGATGTTATATTTATATACATAATGTCACTATAATAAATAAATTCATTCATTTATTCATACTCATAAAAGCGCACAGGTGGGGTGGTGGTGTATCACCAGAACTTGGGCAACATTTTCAACAGTTGCAAATGTCATGCCTGCCACATTAGTTGGGACTTTCATACAGAAATATGTTGGAATAGTTATGATAGTTATGTGGTGATAGATAGGTAATGTGAAATGTGTTGTTTTGATACCAATCGTGGAATATTTCCAAATACTCTAGGCCAAAGGTTTTTCATTAATTAGAAAATGTCTAACTCTATAGGGTGGTGTTCGGTTGAAAATGGGAGGAATTGGAAAGCCTACCAGTTGTAAAATGCCAACATAAGGGGTGTACATATAATTTCGAACTTGAAGATTTGAGTCGGTGGGGAGGCTGGGTGGATGTAGTATAGGAAATTAGGACGTGGCTAGAGGGTCTCCGTTGGGGGGGGGGGGTGTCCACCTTGGGAAATCCAACTGCACCCCCCCCCCTTGAATCAGATTCGGACCAAACACAAGTTTTGCATAATTCCATTTGCACCCCCCCCACTTGCACCTCAGTGCTCTCAGGCCTAATATCCTATATATTCATAAACCATGTTCTAAATTCCTGGTATGAGAACATTAAGATATTTTAACCTGAAAAATTGCATACATGCTAACATCTAGTGGTCTAACTCCAGACAAATGCACACGGCTACGGGTAAGAGACCAGGACACACCGGGCTGACCATGGTTGTTCCGCCCGGTGTGAGAAAATGTTGAAAACTATACAAGAAAATCTCAAATCCTATAGCATCTAGACTGACCTCAACTGAACTAATTAGCAGTTTTTATTGGCCACGGGGACAATGACACACCGGGCCGACAATGGTTCGGCCCGGTGTGCGAAAAATTTGAAATCTGAACAAGAAAATCGCAAAATCCTACCATCTAGACTAGCATCAAGCCTTCCTAGAGTTGGAAATTTCAAACCTGACATCCCCACTTAGGTTGGAAAATTTCCAACTGATGACAATTCCAATGACAATGCTGAACAAATGTATGACAATATTGTTTTCTTAAATTAACTAGCAGTTTTTGACTGGCCACAGGGGGAGGGACCAGGACACAAGCTTTCCAAGTGTTGGAAATTTCCAACCTGTCACCCCCCCTAAGGTTGGAAAATTTCCAACTGATGACAATTTCATTCCAAACTTTTGACCAAAAATAGGAAAATATGCAAATATTGGTCCAAAAACAATTAATTCCCCCCAATGAATTGTTTGAAAATCAAACAACAAGAACATTTTCAACCTATTGTTGGTGTGAAATTTCCAACTAATGTTTTGGCAGGTATGAAATTTCCAACTGTTGACCAAATTTGGGGGGGGGGTGTCTCTGTCGCCACGTCTCTGATAGGAATTCCAAATTGGACATCCCGGTGGATCCCATATAGCCCCGTCCCTGTCAGTCAGCTCCGTGCAACACTCCGTGTTTTTAATTCGTACCTGTGAATCAGTCATATTATTGTTCTCTTTGACAAAATTATATTAATCATATCACTATTCTTTATGCATGACATAATTCGGTTGATATAAGATAAAATAAAACGTGAGAAATATGTACCGAATTAGGTGGTGAGAGCGGATTATTAATGTCCCCGCGGTTGACATTATATTAATTATATTAATCATATCACTATTCTTTATGCATGACATAATTCGGTTGATATAAGATAAAATAAAACGTGAGAAATATGTACAGAATTAGGTGGTGAGAGCGGATTATTTATGTCCCCCATTGTCATATCAATGCGCACCCTCTTGTCATATCAATGAGCACTCTGACAGAAATAGGTTGAAATCGGAAACGAGGAAACATGGAACAATGTGTTTCTATATATGGTCGCATCACGATGGCGGATAAGTCATTAATCACGCCACTATTTTTGTTATTGTGAATTTCACAGAGTCCATCCTGTATGCCTATATATACACACACCCAGTTCAGCTCATACACGATGATACTGTAAATTCACAGCGAGAAACTTATTAGTTCTCACGCTCGATTTTCCAATTAAGGGTCAGGAGACCTTAACTGGAAATCGTTCTGTACATCAAAAATTTACAGTTAACAGCACAAAAGTTGGTCAAACTGTACAACATGCGGAAATGTGTATCTATGTTCACACCATTTGAATTAATTGATTAAAGCATTCTTCAAAGAAAAACAAATATTGTAGGCGGTTAATCGATAACGAAAAAGAAGACATTTTACTTTGGAAATGAGAATATAAAATATATAATGTCCTTATTCACTGTAAACATGTGTTCGGATTAAATTTTCAAATAATTATCAAATTTGTTATTATTACCCGTTCAGCAAATAAAATTTGTGACATTGGTAAGTGAATCCTAAAGAAATATTAAAAAAAATAATACATATTTTGCAGCAAATAGTTTGAAGTTATTCTATTCTCATGGTGAACGGGTGAGTTCCAGTGAGGCTCCTCGATACTTAATGGTGACAATATCCAATCTTTAATTCAGCAGCAGCAGACACACATGTCTATGGAAGCGAATTAGTGCCACCTAACAAAAAATACTATCTCCTAATTAGGAGATATTATCTCCTAATTAGGACTTAGTATCTCCTATTTAGGAGATATTATCTTCTAATTAGGACTTAGTATCTATCTCCTAATTAGGACTTAGTATCTCCTAATTAGGAGATATGATCTCATAATTAGGTCTTAGTATCTCCTAATTAGGTCTTAGTACCTCCTAATTAGGATATATTATCTCCTAATAAGGACTTAGTATATCCTAATTAGGAGATAGTATCTCATAATTAGGACTTAGTATCTCCTAATTAGGAGATATTATCTCCTAATTAGGTCTTAGTATCTCCTAATTAGGAGATGGTATCTCCTAATTAGGACTTAGTATCTCCTAATTAGGACTTCGTATCTCCTAATTAGGAGATAGTATCTCATAATTAGGACTTAGTATCTCTTAATTAGGAGATATTATCTCCTAATTAGGTCTTAGTATCTACTAATTAGGAAATATTATCTCCTAATTAGGACTTAGTATCTCCTAATTAGGAGATAGTATCTCCTAATTAGGAGATATTATCTCCTAATTAGGACTTAGTATCTCCTAATTAGGTATCTGCTAATTAGGAGATAATATAGATATAAAGAACTCAACACCAGTTAGCGGTCATTTTCATTCCCATTCATCGCTCAGAGTCGCCGCTCAGAGAAAGGACGTGCCACCTTTGAGTGGCGGTTGATTTTTCTGTCGGGCTTGGCTGGACATGGATAGCTTAAAGGGGGACTGTACACTAAATCCGACCATTTGTGTGACCATCTCCTTTTATACTCAACAGAGTTTATGCAACAAATGAATGAATTTGAGACATGTATTAGTGCAAAATACACTCGTGTGCTCTATGAACGAATAAAACAACATGGTAATTCTAATAAAAAATTATTTATGCCGTTTATTAATTTTCATTATAATTACCATGTTGCTTGCAACATTCGTAGATCACACGAGTGTATTTTGCACTAATCCATGGCTCAAATTCATTCATATATATTCATATATTCTGTTGAGTATAAAAGGAGATGGTCCCATAAATAGCCGCGGATTTAGTGTACAGTATCCCTTTAATCCCCAGCCAAGTCTCGCACGAGGTGAACTCTTTCCAGTCGGTACATTGTGTTCATAGACCAACCAGGACCATGCGTACAAATGCAGGCTGGCTTGATGTGGCTTTGCAGTAACAGGTCGCACCAGTAGCAACAGTTACTGGAAGTGGTCTGATAGGGTATGATATACCCCTGGTGTGGTAGGACCGACGGGAAACCACCGTCAGGGGCCATCAAGACCACTCGATGGAAGAAGAAAAAGAACAAGTGACCTTCAAGTCACCACATGGACGCCGACAGGAGGTCCAAGATGAGACAGGGGAGAACTGAGAGTCCTTGTCATCGACTTCATGGTGGAGATGAACACCTTACCATCTCGGGCACCGGAATATCATCAAGATCCGGAGTCCCCCCATCTCCACCAGTAGCAGCAACAACAATAACAACACCACCAGCAGATCCGCCGTCTCGGACGAGCAGTTATGGGAGGCAGTAATATCTGCTCAGAGGACAATGGCGGAAGCAAAGGAACTCTCCAATGACATCACCGAAGAAACAGAAAGAAATTAAAAAGAAACATAAAAAAATAAAGAAAGATTAGCGGTCATGGTTCTCCAGAAAGGAGGCACATCAAACACAGAAACAGTATACATAATTAGGGAAACAATTTAGAGAAAACAATTTAGAGAAAAGAAGATGTTAAAAAGAAAGTTTAGATAATTTTCCCATCATTTTCATTGTTATATCACCATTTATAACACACAACATCATTCCTAAGTGGGTCGTGGGGGAGGACATACTGCCCTTCCAAATCCTCCCGGGCCCCCATCCCAAATTCCCAATACACGGTTCGCGGTCATTTAGACCGACTCACATACTTATTGTATTCATTCGTTTGCTATGGATGAAGCAGGAATAATGTTGTGTATAATGTGATGTGTGGATTCGAAATCCCAGAGCATGAAATAGCCTTGAATACACTCGACATCCGTCTGTACCAGAACAAACACAAACGCTCCTAAATTTGACTTCGGGGGTAAAAACATATTTGATTCGAGTCGAGGAACCCACCATCAAAGCTCAGAATGATCAGATATCGATTATTGAAGTTTGTTCTTTTTCAAGATGTGTAATAATATGTGGCACAGAAACACGTGGTCAAACGGAGGGTCTCGGACAAAATTGCGGATGAAGATGGATAACTCTAAAATCAAGTGGTAATACGGTCAAATTTCGTGATACTTTAGCGATAATACGGCCATATTTTGTTCAACAATATGTTGATAAATAACAAGTTTTGGGAAATTTGATACCACAGTGACAGTGGTTAACATTATTTTGTTGCAATAAATGGATTCTGATAACTAAAGCGTATTTTGAAGAAATGTTGTTGTTGTATCTTGATGGTATGGCGACCGTCTGATCGGATGGAGTACCTTTAACAAGCCAATTAGATGGAAATTAAAACAACCAGGAAGTTGTGCTGACATCGTCTGGAATATCCGGTCATCAGGGTTGGCACGCATGCGTAATAACTTATCACGTCGCGTAATATCTACGAACATGTATAAGCCGTAGCATCGCACCAAGCTCAACGCAGAATTCAGTCCCCTACACAGCAGGACTTACCGCTGCCCGCACCTACACGTAATTTGAAGATATGTCGCATTTATTTATTTGAGACTTTTGTAGGTTACAATTCATTCTGCATTATTCTGAGAAACTGAACTGTCCATATTCATTTCAAAATGGTTTAGATCAAGCCAGAATGAATTGTAACTGGCAAAACACTTCAATACAAAATGTTAGATTTAATTAAGAAAATACACGTGCCGGCAGCGTTCAGACATCGCGCAGAGAGGGGACTGAACTCTGGTTTGCAGCTTGGTATCGCACTGGCTGAAAGCACAAGAAAATCCTAATCAGTAACGCCCTCAAGATCATATTAGTAGGCATATATAAAACATATTGCAGTAGTGATTGTGACAAATCTGTATATAGGTAACGGCTATGTAGTTGCTTATATGTTATATTGGTTTGTATGTGTGTATAATGTGTACTTGGTGAGAAAGGATGTGAGAACATTTTAAAAATCGAACATGCCAAACTAAAGTTTAATTTCAAATATTTAAACACCACACGTCACGTATGATATGTGTTCACAAAAGGCGTATACGTTCCAATTGGTTGAAACGTTCACGCCAAACATACAACGGCCAATGCATCGATACACCAATAACCACACACCCATTGCCAAAAAAAGTGACGAACGCCTTGACGATTGACACGTTATTATGTTGACGCGCTGTCAGCTTGCGAAAATACACTAAACTATCGGTTTCTCTGTTCTCTTATACGACATTGGAATGTTTTCGGATGGCATGTATCTTTTCTATGTTAGTTCTAATTTCTATTGAAAAATAGAGGTATTATTAAATAATGTAGTGTTGATTAAACTACGGTTCCATGGGGGTTAAATATAATATATTCCCATGAGGGTCAATTAAAATGTGGTCCAATGAGGACTAATTAAAGTATACCCAACTCCTCAGGAAGGGGCGGGGGGGGGGGGGGGTAATTTCTTAACATTCTTCAATTCATATAGCATTCTGATATGCTCCGTACACAGGAATAAAAATGATGTCTAGAATAAGGCAACGTTGTATGAAAAACAACCAATGTTAAGGGTTAGTGCTCTTAACTTTTCTTAATAACATCTCTATTCACAGTTAAGATATATTCCGTATACAAATAAATGAAAAACAAAATTTAGAAACCAAGACTAACGTTCACTAAACGTCAATATTTACAAACAGCACGAAGGAGTAACATGGGAATTGGTTAATAATTACCATCCCAATTCATTTAGAATATAAAATGCCGATATTTGTCGCATATAATTAAACGAAAATATTCACTAAACGATGTTAAATATCATGTTAAACACCGATATAGACAAACAGCTGCGAATTAATTTCATATACCAATCTCAATTCCCCATGCAATATAATAGAGGATAGCATTCCGATTTATGTAACGTGGAAATTTGAAAGATGTTCATATAACAATGCAACAAAGAAGGTTAAAGAACAATGGAAACACACAACACGTAGTGCGCCAAGGGTTAACGCGCGAATTCCCGTTCCAATTACTTTTTTTTAGCATTCGGCTAACAAGCCATAGTTCAATAAAGCATGTCGATACGCCCGCCGAAATAACCGCAAAGCGATACGTGAATATACATCCCTGCAGAATCGCTGATGATCCCTCTGAAACAGAAACGAGTACGAAGTACGAATTTACCCAAGTACCTTTCTAATCACATGGTTCGAGTTCGAAAATATCCAAGGACCTTTTTAGTCATATTTCGCCCATTGGCCCATAGCTCCATTGACATTAAAACACCGTCACAGCAAACACCATATAGGGCGTAATAAGCGAAACGCATCACAAAATGATAAATTTCATATGATTCATGGCTAGGTTACAGGCAGATCATACCATACATACCATACATATGATTCATGGCTAGGTTACAGGCAGATCATACCATACATTCTACTCTAGCTACGCCCGTAGAGATCATATTCCACCAGTACATAACCTGGGAACTTTTTGATGTTCTGACGGGGAACATTATAACATTGAACAAACAACACAGGGGCCATACTTTGTTAAATCTTATTCCTCAATACTTCACACTGGGGGGGGGGGGGGGGTCCACAGGTCGCGATTGCATAATTTTTTGTGTATTGATGAGCCGATATCGTTGAATTAATTACCCTTGAAAAAAGTCTACGACTGTAAGTGACGCAAAGCAAATGCCAAAATCGCACACAAAGTCACTTAAGATGGAGATGCACGCTTTGCATAAATACAGCCAAATATGGCAAGGGATTTTCAACAAAGAATTACTCTGGATCTATCTGGTGAAAAATCTTTAATTTCACATATCATCATCTTCATTGTTTGCAGAAGCTGAGCAATTATTAAGATGTGACAAAACAGCTTATTGTCTTGGCTCCACGAGAGGAGGCTTCATTTGCATCATTATGTGGAGTTAGATTTTTAATTGCATAATATAGTGTCATACCCCCACATATTATAATGAAGAATAAAGCAGTCACAAATATTCCAGCCCAATGAAAACAAATGTTGATATGCTGTGTGGTCCACTTAAGCAGTGCACAATCAACTGGAAATTAGGCGACAGTGTTAAGAGATATGGTGGTCAGCTTTAATTTGGTTATGAAGCCATGACCCAG
This sequence comes from Siphonodentalium dalli, assembly GCA_032622095.1. Taxonomy (NCBI): domain Eukaryota; kingdom Metazoa; phylum Mollusca; class Scaphopoda; order Gadilida; family Siphonodentaliidae; genus Siphonodentalium; species Siphonodentalium dalli. The sequence continues at coordinate 96,890,742 of CP136067.1, forward strand.
AACTCATCTGAGCCCAATTTTTCATTGAACAACATGAATGACATGAAAATTCTCAAATATTGAAAATTATTTGTGAGTAGTTGTTTTTCTACGTGAAAATAATCATAAAATTTCATGAATCAAGAAAAATGAAGTCTCCTCTCGTTGTCTTCAAATATGATATCATGGATATATGGACACCATAGAGGTGAAACAAATCTAATTTACAGAAGTTGTTGGTACCTGAAAACAGTGAAATTAAAAAAAAAATCCATGCCACAAAAGTGAAGTAAATGACTTTATAATAACCAATTGTTCGATGGTTCTTAAATATTGTATCAAAATAATCGCTTGTACCAAATAAATTCCTGATAGATTTTGAGAAAATCCATTTAGAAATACCAGGAAATTTTGGCCAAACGTGCATCTGACCCTTAAATCATGCAATTTCGAGTTGGAACATTCACCTACAGTGAAATGCATTATTACGGAACATGTATTAACTAAGAAATATATTACCTGCTCTATTTGTTCAGTGTTGTAAATTTCCCTGTCACTACAGCAAACAGTTCCCAGGTTCTGAACTGGTTGAGTATAATGTCTACGGGCTGTAGCCATGTAGTAGAGATTCGTGGCATGATCCAGGTTACGGGAAGAAGGGCGATCTCTTCATATAACTTCAAATTTAATATTATTCCTTAGAGCTTAACCGTTTCATGACGGGAGCTGCGCTGGTGCAACGTTAAAGACCATGTGCCAGTGCATTCTCTTGCATATATCAAAGTCTCCCATAATAGGGGACTCGCATATATAAGAGAATGTACTGGCTACAAGATCAGGGTAAATGTTGTTAGGCCAATGCATTCTCTTATTATATGCGATGCACCCCATGAGAGACTCCATATATAAGAGAATGCATTGGCACAGGCTTTTCGCAAAAAATCAGGAATCTCCAGTCACCAAAGGGTTATATTAATGAGTGTTATACCGCGTATTCCGATTGTACCAAAACGAACAGAATTAAGGTACTGGGTGACCTTAGCATTGACCGGCCAATCAGATGGAAAACTATACAAACAGGAAGTGGTCATCGTCTGGAATACCCGGTCATCAGGTGTGGCACGCATGCGTAATAATTTATCGCATCGTAGTATCTGTGGACAGGTATCACCAATTACATCGCACTGCTTTACACCAGGCGCACGCGGAAAATGGTGACATAAATATATCGATCCTATATTGGTTTTTTTTTTTTTTCTCAGATTTGGTTTTGTTCAGATATAATAGGTGGTTAAATGTACTCAACCCGATTCGGTGATTTCCATGTCATCAGATTCCAACAACAACAGCAGCAACAACAAAATGTTTTGAAATGCGGCTTCAGTTATCAGAATCGATTAATTGCCCAAAAATAATGATAACCAGTCAACTATAGTATGAAATTGGCCAAATCCTGTTATTTATCAACATTTTGTTCAACGAAATTTTGCCGGTTTGTCAAAAATCTGACACAAAAAACCACTTGATTTTAGAGTTACCCATCTTCATCCGCAATTTGGTCCGAGACCGTCTTCTCGTCGACTTTTACTTGGCAACTATATATTATTGGTGGTGAAAAATAATAGACTTCAAAAATCGATATCTGACCACTCTGAGCTTTGACTCGAATAAAATATTTTTTACCCCTGAAGCCAAGGAAATAGTAATTTGCGAGCGTTAATTTGGATTATGCATCTTTAATTAGAGGGCCATTATTGGAGATGCCGAGATTTCAATTTCCAACAGCACTCTCGTTGATTTCAAACCCATGGGAAACTCCATTGGCATTAGACCCCGATATAACACATCAACAGCTACACAAATCTAACACTTTATTATATGGTTGGAATGTTTTAAATTTTATACACAATCTAACACTCAATATGGTTGGAAATTTTTCCAACTTATACCATAATTTAACACCTCATTATGGTTGGAAACACAAATCTGTGTTAGAACCATAAGTATATCATGTTAACAAAAATTCGGGCAAAAAGTTTCAGTCCCACCCCCTAAAAGTTGGGCGCCTGTACGGCTATGGTAGAAGTGACACCCTAATTTTCAGGCGACTGTTCATATCGAACTAATAAACTGAACCAGATGACTCGCCTGATAAATCAGACGGGAGGGAATCTATCTAAGCAGGAAGTGGTCATCGTCTGGAACACGCCGTCATTGGGTGTGGCACGCATTCGTAGTATCATATCGCCTGGTAGTATCTAGAACCAGATATCGCCCGTAGCATAGCACTGGTTGACATCAGGTTTAATCGACCAACGGTGAAATAAAAACATCGATTCCACGAGGATTGGTGCGGTTCAGGACAAGCCTTGAAATAGCGTGTCTGTGATTTGCAGAATGAGGTCCCCAGAGGGTGAATTTAGTTATGCTATGCTACCCCGCATAGCGGGCTAGCATCACAAAATTCACCCTCTGGGGACCTCATTCTGCTTACAACTCAGCAGAATGAGGTTCACAGAGGGTGAATTTGGTGATGCTAGCCCGCTATCATCACTAAATTCACCCTCTGGGGATCTCATTCTGCAAATGACAGGCACACTATTTCAAGGCTTGGTTCAGGGACGTGGCTATAGGGTATTGGGGATGTAAACTCTTATTACAGACTGCACCCTCCTATTTATAAATTCCAAACTCTATGAGAAATGTAATTGGCACCACATTGAGTTGGCAAGATGATCTTTTGTGAGGGATGTTGCTTAGCTGTTACACTTGCTCTGTATCCATTTACAACTGAATTTGATATCAGAATTTGAAATTCCAACCACATCCTCCTTAATTCCTAATTATATTGGAAGTTTCCAATTGCTACCCCAATATGATATATTATACGGTACAGAATTATTCCAGTTGATGGACAGTTCAATCTAAAAGGTTTACTGGAAGTAGGGCAATATTCGACTGAAACCGACACATTTTACACTAAATATTGGTATGAAAACGACACATTTACACTAAATATTGGTATGAAACAGACACATTTTACACAAAATATTGGTATGAAACCGACACATTTTACACTAAATATTGGAAACATAACATGACATGTGTGCAACAAAACATGACATTGGTGGAAACAGAAATGTGACATGGGTGGAAACAGAAACATGACATGATTGGAACAAAAACATGACATGCGTGGAAACAGAAACATGACATGGGTGGAACAGAAATATGACATGAGTGGACACAGCAACATGACATGAGTGGAAAAGGGATTTCCGACTTTGGACTCTCATTACCAAGGAGGTGAAATAAGGTGGAATTTAATATCATAATTTGAAATTCCAACCACACCCTCCTTAATTCCCAATTCCATGACATGAGTGAAAACAGAAACATCACATGAGTGGAAACAGAAATATAAACAGAACCATGACATTAGTGGAAACAGAAACATGACATCAATGGAAATATAAACATAACATGAGTGGAAACAGAAACATGATATGAGTGGAGACAGAAACATGACATGAGTGGAATCAGAAACATGACGTAAGTAGAAACAGAAAGATGGCATGAGTGGAAATAGAACCACGACATGCGAGGAAACAGAAATATGACACGATTGGAGACGGAAACATGACATTAGTGGAAACAGAAACGTGACATGAGTGGAAACAGAAACATGACATGCGTGGAAACAGACACATCACACGAGTGGACACAACAACATGATATGAGTGGAAACAGAAACATGACATGAGTGGAAACAAAAACGTGACATGCGTGGACACAGCAACGTGGCATAAGTGCACACAGAAACATGACATGGGTGGAAACAGAACCATGAAATGAGTGGAAACATAAACATGACATGAGTGGACACAGAAACATGACATGAGTGGAAACAGAAACATATGAGTGGAAACAGAACCATGAAATGAGTGGAAACAGAACAATGAAATGAGTGGAAACAGAACCATGAAATGAGTGGAAACATAAACATGACATGAGTGGACACAGAAACGTGACATGAATGGAAACAGAAACATGACATGAGTGGAAACAGAAACATGACATGAGTGGAAACAGAAACATGACATGAGTGGAAACAGAAACATGACATGAGTGGACACAGAAACATGACATGAGTGGAAAGGGATTTCAGACTTTTGGAATTTTGAACTCTCATTACCGAGGAGGTGAAATAAGGTGGAATTTGATACACCTTTGTTTGTACGTTTCTGTGTATCAAATTGACGAGTGAACATTTCAGCTTGTTTGCACGTTGTTGTGCCAATAGTTTCTATTTTACCCGGGGCTATATTGAACCAGGAAGAAACAGAGATTGTGTGCGACCGAATGTGAAAGAACTCGCCATAATTCCGGGTATGATGTGGAGAAGGCCGCGACTTATGACCAATCATTCGATGCACCCTGCCCCACCGGAAACGGGATCCCGGTCAGCACATCCGATAAACACGCTCGATTCTTATCTCCGTGTAACAGACCTCGCACGTAATATAGCACTCTGTCACACCAATGTAATATGTTCCACTACGGGGAGTGCGCAATACCTCGGGGACTGGGGACACCATAACAATGGAAGGAGGGTAGGGAAGGTGTGGATGGGAATGAGGGAGGGTAGGGAGGGTGTGGTTGTTGTCTCGTCCCCATTTTTTGTCAACAAACTTTTAAAATGCCAGAAATAACAGTTGAACAGTTGAACATATGTTGAGATTGTTCTGACACTTTATTTCGATTGGTCGTCAATATTTAATATTGGAAAAGGAAACACCCAAACCATGTGGAAGGTGTTTCTTTTATATACTCCAACGTTAGAAAACTTAAATATGATGTATTGTGTGGCCTACTGATATGTAGATATGTTGAGGCGAACATTAATTAATATGTGCGTTTCCCATATGCCGCCCGCATCTACCATAACCCCCATAACGATTATATTGTATTGGTTTTGAGAAACAAAAATGAAATAATAAATCGAATAAATCTCAAAAAAATGTCCGGTTTTAAATTTTTGTTCCCATTTATTTTTCGCTGAATCAACGATGCACTCGTAATAAAACATGACGTAATGACATCATGTCGTTTTGTCTACGCGAGATATCTGCACATTCTGATTAGGCTAGTGGTTGTCGTTATTGGTCAACATGACAATTGTAATTTTAATATGATGATTAAAATCATGCATACCTACCGTAGGAATGTTGGTAGACTATACAATAAAGGAATGTTATTTTGACTATATTACGCGACATTTTATTTACCGGTATAACGGGTTCAGATATTAATTGCTTGTTAATGCATGATAAAATAAAAAAAAGAAGAATAAAATGAGAAAATAAAATAAAATGAAAAAGCATAATTTATTTGGGTCCGTTAAGGGAAACGCACATGTTATTCATTTTGGCCTAATAATGTTGAGTCAGAGAGACTGAAAACTTCAACCTTCATTTTTTTCGGAAAGTTGAAAATGGAGTTACGACCTTATAGCACTGATGCGACGTTTTGTCTACTTATACGGTAGTATTATATCTCCTATTGCATTGTCATGTAAATGACACGTTCCACGGAGACAACTAATGCACTGCATTGTTTTTCGATACAAGTTTTATGTTTCACACAGTAACTCGGTGATGTTATTATATTAATTTAATAGATAGATATGTTTAATCTTCCAACAAAGATATATGGTACGAAGAACAAAACCAGAAAACGGAATGACAATAAACAATACCTATCCATAGCCATGCGCAGAGAAGTGGAGTCTCGATTCTTATTGCTGCGTTGTGCTTCATTTTTTTGGGTAGTGGAGTAGCCCAAATTATTGGCCCTGGCTAAATTTGACAATTTGATTAGTCGTTTTCTGTACCCACTTGTTGACGCATGGATTTAACAAACTACTATATTGAAATGTATGATATGGCAGAATGCAGATTGACAGGTTGCCAGCCTGTCCTTCCGTTGGCTAACCTGTAGAGGCTCCAACGGTCTGTTGAATGTATTTCAGGAAACGACAAGTTCTTTTCATGACCGATGGTCGAGAATTTTGTAAAATTGTTCTCAATTTCAATAACGAATATCGTGATTTATTAAAAATAGGAAATAGAGCCTCGCGTACTGCATGTGTTAAAGGTATTACATTATATGATGTAATGCAGTTAATCGCCCACATTTCCTTCATTACAAAGGGTGCAAAATCTTTGTTCTTTTGGTACATTTAGCCAAGTTCCGCTCTGAATGTGAAGGGTGTGATTTTGGGTTCTGAATCGAGCGAATATGAAGACAAACGTTTGATTTTTAGACGATAAGTACTGTTCAAATTCAAAATTAGTCTTGATTATGGAATAAAATAAAATAGCAGACGAAAAATAAATTGGTATCTTGACAGAGGTGTTATCCGTAGGGGACACCGATGGGAAAGATTGCTACAATATGGGGGCTATGCGATACCTCGGACACGATAACAATGAAATCATCATCATCATTACGGCCGCGGCAGTGGTTGTGATTGGGAGGGTTAATATGTATACACCATGCAGGCACCTAACGCAGTACCGCACTCGAGGGTGGGGACAAACCAGGAGGTGGCGTTAGCCCCACACATTATCCTAATATGATTATCGGACTTAGCATTTGTCTGAGATCCGTTCTGTGTCAATATTCGAACCCATCATCAGACTGATACGCTTCCCAACTCTCGATGAAATAACCTTCTTTTAGAATGTCTCCGTAGCCGAGGTGGTTGGGACGTGGATAAGATAATCGCAGTCTGGGCTAGACAAGGTTGACGCGGGTTCGAACCCCGACATGGACGATAATCGGGATCGATATGCAAGCTTGATCTGATTTGAGGGGAATCTCAATATGCCATTCCGATCGATACAAGGCCATTTCGATCAAAATAAGCATTTGTTCACGCCCACAGACGCCAGGAATTTGAAGCAATGTACGCTCATGCTGAGTCCGTTTAAAACGAATATGAAGAATGCATGCGTCACTTAGACCAACAATATCGGATTTGAATCACGCATTTAGAAAGCTATCAAACGACGGTTTAAACCTAGAGGTTTGCGTAAACCAGGTTTAAACTGCAGAATAAAAATCCGGCATGCAATATATACCAGGTCAAGGTAAATAACGTTAGGCGAATGTATTCTCTTATATGCGAGGCTCCCTATATATGGGGGACTCGCATATATAAGAGAATGCATTGTCACTTTGTTTTCGCAAATTTTCAGGAAGCTCCAGTTATGGAAGGGTTAAACAGGGGGTGATAGACATTCAGCCCCATATAATAACAGAATTCCAAGGCACATTTGTTGATACAATCGTGTATTTGGTCGCACTCGCGGCATCATTTTTGTTTCTATTAAAATCGCAGAATCGAACAGGTATAGTTTTAGACGGTATGCACAGTCGTGTCACCATATATAGGGCTTCAACATGGGAACACAACATGGGAACTTGGAATGCGTGAGTTAATATTTGTGCGCCTCATTAGATTTAAATTCCGTCAGGTATAACTAACATTTACCCACCAGCGGTAAATATCACAATGATATGTGAAGTTATACAAGAATAATATTGATTTTAGTCTAGCCCAAATCGATCACAATTTGTGCAAGTTAGAAAATTGACCCAATTCTGTGAAAAGGAATGTAGAATAATGCCACCCGTATAGGACACGTGCGAATATGAGGGAATTTATCTGCCCCATAAACAGAGGTCTTCAAAATATATATGAGATATATGTGTGTATGTGTGTGTGGGTACTTCATTGAATTGAAAACGGCTGCGCGGATCGGGCTCAAATTTCGTATATAGGGGTAAAAACCAACGGGGATCGTCTACGTCGCATTTGGGACAAGCTCTGAGCACTCATTCTCCACTCCCAATCATCATAATCACCGCAAACGGCACTGCGGGGGTTAAGGCATCAACGATCTTTATATTGACCATATTTGGAGTCGTTAACCGACTTACGCTCTTTATTGCCATCGACGTTGCTAAACGGTTAACCATGCGTACGAAACTACGGACGCAAAACGCGAAATGCATTTATCTCGATTAAAAAGGCAGAATTAACGTGTTGTGTGATTCTTATGTCTGTCGTTCCTAGGAACGGTGGAATTTTTCAATCATACCTCTTTTAGGGACGGGTACTGCGTGTTGTGTGAAAACAAAAATTGCGTGTTGTGTGATTCTTATGTCTGTCGTTCCAAGGAACAGGGGAAATTTTCATCGGGGTCAGTTTTTCCGCCCGATGTACCTTAAATCATACCTCTTTTAGGGACGCATGTTGTGTGATTCTTATGTCTTCTTCACCTTAATCGGGTAAAATAAGGTCTAATCGGGTAAAATATTGAAAAACCAAAAATTTAATTAAAAAATTAATAAAAAAAATTAATTAAAAAATCCAGTAAATTAAAAATGCACATTTAACTCATGTTATAAAAAAAAAATTAATATTAACTCATTGAAAAAAAAATTAAATTAAAAAATTAAAACTTGTCATGTTTCTGACGAATGCCGCCAGTTGTGGGCTAACCTGCTAGTCTACTATATATTTTGAGAACTACGTATATGTATATATATATATGTGTGTGTGTGGGTACTTCATAGAACCGAAAACGGCTGGTCGGATCGAGCTCAAATTTCGTATGTAAGTGTAAAAACACACGGGGATCATCGACGTCGCTCGCGACCCAAGAGGCGTAACTCTACATTTTTTATATCTGTATATGTCATCGGCGTTGCTAAACGCTCGCATGTGCCTACGAAACTACGGACGCAAAACGCAAAATGCATTTATCTTGATTAAAAAGGCAGAATTAACTCATCGGAAAACAAAACATGCGTGTTGTGTCATTCTTACGTCTGTCGTTCCTAGGAACGGGTGAAATTTTCATCGGGTCAGTTTTTCCGCCCGATGTACCTTAAATCATACCTCTTTTAGGGACGGGTACTGCGTGTTGTGTGAAAACAAAAAATGCGTGTTGTGTGATTCTTATGTCTGTCGTTCCTAGGAACGGGGGAATTTTTCATCGGGTCAGTCTTAACCTTCAAACGGGTACCCACAAATTATATATTGTGACCCCGACCTGACCTTGAAAATGATCAATTCAAGGTCAAATCGGGTAAAATATTGAAAAACCCAAAATTAAATTAACAAATTTATATTAATTCATTGAAAAACAAAACAAAAACATAAAAAAATGTCATGTTTCTGACGAACGCAGCCAGTGGCGGGCTAACCTGCTAGTATATATATAAAAGAGTAGGATCAATCTGTCTGTCCATCTGTCTGTCTATTCAGGGGGGTGGAAAAAAGTTTTTTCCGGGCACGTACGTATGCCGGGGTGGGTGGGTGGTCGATAGGACTAACAAACAATTTTTTCCGCAACTCAAATTGTTTTTTCCTGCAAGTCTTTTTGACTGTTTTTACAATGAGTTTGGCTTAAAACACATCTATATGTCAATATTAACATAAATGACAAATTCCATGATGATCAGACAAACAGTATAGCCTGTAACCCATGCTAATGGATTGAATTTTGAAATCTCAAGATGGCTGCTGGCAGCCATGCTTTTTTTGACCGAATGACTCCAAAATGACTTGTTCCTATTTACATGTCAATGTTAACATCCATGACAAATAGTATGCACAGAAATTCATATACAGCTGTTTACAGTGAATTTCCCCCGCAAATCTCTGTTTTAGTGTTAAAAGGGGGGGGTGGGTGTCCAAAAATGGTCGGAAAAAACTGCCGAAAACGGAAAACAATTTGGATGCAGGGGTGGGTGGGTCCCAACAAGGGTCGAAAGTAAAAAATCAGCATATGTGCCTGCAAATGTTTTCCGACCCCCCCCCTGGTCTATTCGGATTTTTCTCCAAGACCCCTTGACTGATTTCAACCAAATTTATTGTGGTGACTCGGGGTACCCTGGTGGAGATCATAACGGCAAAATTTTTGTCTAAAAATTTAATTATTTAAAAAATAAGTAAATATAAAAAACAGATATTTGTTAATTTGAACAAGGAGCTAAATATAAAAAAAAATCGAACTGTTCAAATGATCAAAATGTGCGCGAAGTGCTCAAAGGGGCGGCCTCTATCTAAGATCAAAATGGGCGCGAAGCACACAAAGGTCCCATGCCCCTAAAAGGCAACATACCCCTCCGACGCTGAACAAAAGCTCCCGAATAGAGCCTGTTTCAGCTTACCAGGGGAGGGAAAAGGAACACAGACAACGCGAAAATACACAAAACCACATATCTGGTCACTTTTACTCTGAACCCTTCGTATACTAAATGGACTCTCCAATTCAGTTATAAAAGTATACATTGGGTACGGTGTATTGTCATCTGGTGGGGGCAGGGCGGTCAGGTAAAAATAAGCAGAAATAAAGATAATAAAAGGCAGACGGAATCAGATTTATATTAAGGAAAATGTACAGGTAATTAGTTCTATAAACGGCTTCCTGAACTTATTATCCGAACATTTCCTTAGGAACTATGATCATCAATGAGTAATTAGTACAGAAAGGGTTAAAACATGTTCAAAATCATTATATTTTGATAACGCTCTTTATGACCTATCGCTTTTTGTGGGACGGAATCATGGACACTCTTTATGAGAGGCGATTATTGATAAACGTTAAACAACTTTTATCTTGAACGTACGAATTCTGCATGAAAACCTCATATTAATTGGTTCATGGTCCCATCTAAATATGTTCTGGCACAGAAGATTGGGGTTGTATGGTGTCAATCGCACTGGGAATCTTTGATCTTAAAGGTACACAATCAAACAACAACAACAACAGCAACAACAACAAGAACAGATTTCAAAAATTGATATCTGACAACTCTGATCGTTGATGGGTGGGTTCCTCGACACTAATCAAATATTTGTTTTTCCCCCGAAGCAAAAGAAATAGTAATTTATGAGCGTTAATTCGGATCATGTTTCATTTCTAACACGTAGCATCGTACCAACAAAATGTTTTCTTTTATACACCACCTTCATTATATGTGTGAAATTTTATATCAGGGATATTTTACTAAACGTTAGTCGATTATATCAAGCTACCAGCCAGGGCCCCTCTCTGATTAAAAGTAGCAGGTCAAACCGCAAGGCAGAGCTCTCTCCGCTCGCTATGCTGGTCTGGCCACTACCACCACGTACGCAATTAAGCTTTCTTTACATATTTTATTGAAGACCTATGTCGGTTACATTCTGCCTTATTCCGAGCAGCTAAACTGTCCATATTCAAATCGGAAATTGGTCCATGTGTATGGGATCAGCCCTCTCGGGTGAAACCTTGGCTGGCTTTGTAAAATTGTTCCACAATCCCCCCAGATGTGTCTCTTTGTTGTGTTAATCTTTAGATATATTCGTTACTTCATAAATGTGATATCTATCGAAATAACGGATATCTTAATTAGAGTTATCTCTCATTTTGAAAACATTTACATTAGGCTACGAGAAGGCTAATGTCATATACTTTCCGGAAATTGACCGTTTCTATTCAAATTACTCGGAAATTGTCCGATTTGGGAGCGCACAAAATAGTCCGTCCGAAACTCCTATACGCCGATTATCCAGATTCCAGAGGTAAATAAAACATGTTTCTGAATCGAGTTTTGTATGCCTTCCGTCCGCCTAACATCTCCAACTTGTAGGAATTGTTCATTTCGTTTGCTTATGTTGAGTAAGCATGAATAAACCAGATTTGAAAGAAGTTAGACAAGAAAACGTGATTGGTGGCGACATAATTATGTGGCACATGGTGACAGCCATTTTGTGGTGTTTCCAGAACTTTTCTTTTCCAAAAATAGACACTAGGACGTGGTGGCAGTGATATGACTCGAGTTCAGTGTAAACATATATTTATTGCCAATTCTAAACAAATAATATAATTTACAAATGACATTTCGTGTAACTGCATGTCAAGCTATCTAATATATACTTCCAAATGACGTAAGTATAATTTGGATGTTCAAATAAGCTATGATCGTTGCAAACTGCAAGACAGAGTTATGCCCCTCCCTCGCTGCGCTGGTCTGACTGACCACTGTAATCACACGCCCATTAAAGTGAAGTGAAACACTCCGGTAGGGTGATCACATATAAATTGAGAATAATCTTGTTCAAAGTAGTAATTATTAGAAATATTATATCCAGATTGACAACACACACCGTGATTCTTATATATTACTTAAATGCAGTGACTGTCGGTGGCGAAATCGTTTTCGTTAGTTTATCGCCGATAGATGCGTCCCGAATCGAGTAGTAACTATTTACAATTGAGCGTAGTTCAGACTATGTTTTCTATGGAGTGGTACGGTCGATTTGCTTAAGCTTTTCGGCATTGTTAGTAGAATGCTATATGCCTCCGGCTGGCATAGCGCCTAGATACCAACATATCAGATTCACGCATCACAACAAGTACATAATATGTCTTTAAGCTTTACCGATAACGGAAACCTGTGCATTTTAGATTATGAAGCAATTTTGGAGTTTCCAAGGTACCCCATTTCTGTGTTACTTAAAACACATTGCAATATAGACAAGTTTATCATGGTATTGTTTCAATTCATTCATTCCTTCATTAACTGTTATGCAACTTAAAACAGAAATTTACCATATCGAAGTCGGAATCATTTGAACATATCTGTATCTTTATAATTCAAATATGTAGATTATATGGTGTCCTGTTTCCGCCAAATACGTTTTTCGCTTCCTTCGTTTGGGGTTTTCGCTTGCTTTCGGATCCTTCGCAATGAAGTAAGCGAAATAATCTCAATTATTTCGGTTCCTTCGCCACGAAAGAACCGAAACAATCAAACGAAGCAATCGAAAAATCAAACGGCGAAATACCATCATTGTTATTTCGCTTGCTTCGTTTGATTTTTTCGCTTTCGGTGGTTCCTTCGCATGCTTCGCGAAGTGTCCGAAGCAAGCGAATGAACCGCCGAAACCCAACAACAACAACAACAACAACAACAACCAATAACCTTTTGTCTTAGTTGTTGGATTTCGAATGTTCCTTTGCTTGCTTCGGATACTTCGCGAAGGAACCGCTAAAAGCGAAAAAGTAACAAAATGTCGCACGAAGGAACCGAAGGAATCGAAAAAACCAAACGAAGCAAGCGAAATAACAATGATGTTTATTTGCTTTCGTCGTTCGATTATGTCGCTTCCTCAAGAGATGAGATTATTGCGCTTGCTTCGCCGCGAAGAAACCAAAGCAAGAAGCAAAAACAAAAAAACAAAACAAACAAAAACGAAGGAAGCGAAAAAATGATGTAGCGGAAACAGGACACCATATGATTAATATAAAATATGGCCACCCTTAACGTAGCCCCATTGAATTGCGGGGGTATCATTAGTCCCACCTCTAGTTTTCTGAGTGTGATCAATACACGGATTGAGTGCGAACGAGTGCCTCCATGGGTCCATGGGTGCACTAATAATTATTTTTGAGATATATTAGCTGGTTACTACCCAATCGACGTAACCATGCGACTCGACCAATTGCGCGACTCTAATGCGTTTTGTGTCAAATGTCATCACAAAGGGAAACGAAAGATTAAACACCAATAATACTGAATTAACTTCGATGCACTTTTATAAATGAAAGGGGAAAAGGTTAGGTATTTTAACGAGTATCAACATCGAAGCTAACAAAGGTTGTAGGTCTCGAGATTAAAATCGAGGACCCCACTCAGTGCTACATTTCGCTGTTTATAGGTCCATCAAATCTAAAGGCTGGTCTGGCATTAAACAAATTCGAGGAGGGGGTGTGATACACATCATTAATTATCGGTTTAATTACACTTTTATTGATGATAAACTTCGATTGGGTGAAAAGAGGGATTTATCGGTTGAATTAAAGTAGGACCAATTGCCACACGGTGTTCATAGATAGATGCGTCACTTGTTTAATCTTTGAACATATTTGTTCGTGTGTGATTATCCGGTCTGGAATACCAATAGATCGTGTGGATTTGAACAACCAGGAAGAAATGTCCCGGACGTAAGGTCTGTGACAGATAAAAAGATAACAGGTCTTTTTTTCGCTGAAAAACCGCACACTTTAACCGCACACTTTCTGGCAAACACATTTTACCGGATTATAAAGACACACTTTGAAACAGAGAACTGTCTAACCCGAGATGATAACAGAGCAGTTAACTATATTATGGCCTTCCGGACAAGAAATTTCAAACTCCTATAGAACATGGTAATTGGACAAATAGGGATTACTCAGACCGAATTTGCACACTATGCAATCTTGAAATCGGCGACGAATATCACATGGTACTGAAATGTAGGGAACTTAATGAACTTAGAATAAAATACCTGAAACCCTACTACTACTGCTACCACCAAAGACCTAACACTTACAAACTAGCCGCTCTGTTCAACTCCCGAAATCAAAAGACAGTTAAAAATATGTCAGTGTTTATTAAGAAGGTCCTAGAAATATTCAGGTCCGCCTGAGGCTTATTACCACCCCGCCAATTTGAATCCAAGTCTCCTATATTTCAAATTATTTTTGCGTTGACAATGATCTCAATGACCTGCTTGGCAACCACACACTGAGTATTCTGATCGTTGATTGGTTAAATCGGCATCACGCGTAATTGGTCTACTACGAAATCGCTTCGCAATTGTCTTTAAATACAGAAAACGAGTGGAGACTTGGATTCAAATATGAATATTGACTTCATTAGCAGAGAATAACGGCTTCCATATGTAATTTTTGTAACCCTAATTTTGGAGATTTGTGGATATATTTCCATGTATCTGGTGTGAGCAAATGTAACTTTGTGACAAAAACCATGACGATATTTAAAAGGACTTCCATATGTAATTTTGTAACCCTTATTTACAAGCATAGGTGAAATATTTTAAATGTTATAGTCTGATTTATTCTCTGGTAAGCAAATTAACATTGTGACAAAAAACAAAACACGCAGCTGAAACACGTCGGATTTTTAAAACGATTTCCAAATGTAACTTTGTAACCCTAATTAAAAAAAACTAGAATATATTTAGAAATCGAGGGTCACATACAATGCCTTAACCCGTCCATAACTGGAGCTTCCTGAATGTTTGCGAAAAACTGTTCCAATGCATTCTCCAACTGCACCCTCTGAAATTACCGAAATTACTAAGTCCGAGAATTCCCCCAACCCCTTGGTTTAGAATTTTCTAACTGATACCTCAAACTTACTAACTGTTGAAATTCGAACCTAACATGCACCCACCCACATATCTGAACACGAGATGCGATGATGGGCACCATCAATTCTTCTGCGTGGTTGTGGTTTGATATCAATTTCACACACTAAATTTACCATCTTGACGTCATTGTCGATTGTTAATATGACTGGTTACTGGTCTGGTGTGCTCGGTTAGACGTCGCTCCTCCTCGGAATGTATGGGACCAGTATACCCTCATGCTGCTTACTGGTCTCATGGGAAATCTAATCTAGTTTTCGCATTCAGAAATCCCTGTCGAACCAGAAAGTAAAATGTAAATTAATTTCTCTATCACGATAGCACGATGGCAGATTTAAAAAAATATGATCGTGAATTAAAACAGAAAAGTGTCAAAACATTCCCCATGTTTGCCCATATATGAATATATGTTTTGGTTGTTAGATGTTCGAGTAGATAGTTGTTTCTGCTGATCCAACAAAAACGTGCTTTTTGGCAGATATTCTTCAAAACATACCAAAAATCGTTATATTGCAGCTGATACGAATTCCCACAGAAACGTGCAGTGAACGCTTGTCCTCCTACGCACATAGAAACATATAGAGTGAACGTGTGTCGTTTCGCGACACCATTTCTCACATGATACGACGATGCACATCGCACATTCTTCTTCCGATGGTGTGGTATGATGTTAGCCCATTGACAAATGATCACACTGACGTCCAAATCGGTTGTCAACTGGCAGCATTACTTTTCACAAGACACAACAATCACCAAATACGGAGGAGCGTTAGGGCCACCCGAAACACCACCGCACCCCAAGTATACAGTTATATATAGAGGATCTCCAACGTAGACGAGTTGTGAATCAAATTTATGAAACGAGTTTGATAAAATCTTATATCACAACATAACAAGTTGAAGATCTTGTATATCACATGAAAAACGTAGACGAGTTGTGAATCAAATTTATGAAACGAGTTTGATAAAATCTTATATCACAACATAACAAGTTGAAGATCTTGTATATCACATGAAAAAAAAAACTAAAGCTTTATGCCCTTTTAACAACATCAGCTCTGTGGAGAACACGCAAACTGTATAGAATTATTGTGTTGGCTCAGACGCTTCACCACTTCAGTACTGTGCTACGCGCGCAACGAAATATAGTCCCTTTTAGTTTCGACTTTATTTGACGTCTATTGGGTTATTTGTTTGTAACATTTGTCAATACTATAATTTTAATCAAAACAAATAATCAGTTTTCTATAGTAATTCACAGAATGGTACGGAATCAAAATTACGTCACGCGCGCATGTACACAATGAAAGTGATTACCGCTTGGAATATTTGCTATTAGCCACTAGTGACAGATAAGAAAATATGTAAAGGATTTTCCAATGATATTAGGTTTCATGTGATATATATATATACGATATAATGACTTCTAAATATTTTTACAAGTCGTTATAACGACTTTTTTTATTGCAACAAGCACGACTTGTAAATTGTTCTATATCGAATAACAACTCGTTATATAACGACTAAAAACTCGTTATAACGACTTGCAAGTCGTTATAACGAGTTGTTAGAAGTCGTTATAACGACCTGCAAGTAGTTATAACGAGTTGTTAGAAGACGTTATATATAACGACTTGCAAGTTGTTATAAAGAGTTGTCGGAAGCCGTTGTAACGACTTTCATGTCGTTATAAGGAGTTGTGTAATTGTATATTAGGGGTCCGGTGGTTTTCGGATGGCCCTAATGCGCCTGCGTTGGGGTTGGTGGGTAACACACCCGGTTACTGGTGATTCTTCAGATGATAGGTAATTCTTCGTGCATCATGTTCCTTGATTCTTAGCTGAAAAGACTGACATTTACGTTGAAAAGTGCAACACAACATTGGCTTTTCAGTATATTTGTGGAGATCCAGTGGTTAGCGTGTCCGAATTGTATTCGCTGTAAACACACGATATGAGTTCGCATCGCGTCGTTGGTCTATTGTGAGTTTTCACACAGCAGTGGCTTTGCCGCTTTGAGCGACGTGGAATTTTCAAATTGTTTGCTGTTTCAAATCCCGCGCCATGCAAGTTGTGACCCGTGAGCAGGGTTGCTCGTACTGTTGTGTATGCTTCGCACCACTCATGCATTAAACGAGTACCAGTCAGCGTGTCATACTGTTGAGTATCAGAGCATGTTCTGATCAAACCAGATCAGCGCCTGTAATGGCTGCATGCAGTCTGGGATAATATTGTAATGTTTAAAAGCGTGTTATAGATGAAGCAATTGGTTAATCGCTATATAAAACTATTATAGTATATCTCATTAAAAAGTGTGAAATTTAATAATTTGTGCTTCCCTGGGCATATTCTACTTGACAACCTATATTGTTCATGTGATGTCAATACATATATAAACTTGTATAGCTTCCAATTAATGCTAAATAAAACTTAAAACCAATGGTTTTGGGGGAGCAGAAAGCGGTAGATTATCTGAGAAAATAGTTAAAAATATATTTTATTCAGCATTATTGCATTTCGGACCTTTTGCAAGTTACAGCTGATGGTCGAACATACCCATTTTGTCATTACGTCAAGCATAAATTCATTGAGCTCTGAGACCCAAAAGGGGTAATATCACGGGGTTGCATGTAAAAAACCCCACACAATCTTGCTGCTTGTGATTAGAATAATGCATGGAGTGTCATATATAATTTTAAGTGGTATAATGCATAGAATATGAAGGAGTTGCCCCATCAAAGATCAACGAAAATACACACTCTTTAAGGTATCACTCCACAGTTTCGAATTATCAGTATGGGTACATTTCCTAGAATAGAGTACAAGTGTTTTCTGACACTATGTGTGCGGAGAAGGTTGGTTATGAATTCGTGGATTTTTAGAGGATTCTTTGAGATTTGAAAAATGTTGTTCCAGGTGACCTTGATCCCATAAGTATCAAGTAGCAGCAATTTCTACGAAATAGTGGCCCCAGACGACGGTGTCACTTATTAGCTCCTAAAATTTGTCATCTAACTTAAAAAAAATAATTTGGAAATCCTAGTAGTGAGAATTTTGAACGTTTATTAGTGTGAGGAAACAGTGTTTTTTTTCTCCAGACAACAAAGGTTGTTATGCTCGGAACGATCTTGTTTTTGTATCCAACAGGTCGGATGATCACTTATTTTTGGCCGTTTTTGCATCACAATTTCATATTTCTGGCACAAAATCAAGGGGCTATCCCCATTAAAATGATAATTCTGCATAACAATCTTAAAGCATACTATGTACTCAACCCAGACATTTATACATTGTGTATGTGTTGTGGGTTGACATTTTAATTATTTTCAATGAATTGATGCCCCCCTCTTATTTCTGCATCCACCACTGCAGAAATTGTGCATGGATGTCACTAATAGGATATTTTAACATTTCGTGCTGACCATTCTTCCGAATAATTGTCAAATTGCTATGAATGACAAAGACTGGGCAGTAAACATAAGTTATTGTGGTTTATTGACGGTAACATGGACGTTGATTTAATTCCCAACCTGTTGGCGTGGTTATTATATATTTACATACTGAGTGTGATTATCACTAAATCCAGCATTCCGATTGGTCGGCGCCCACGTGGCTAGTTGCAATTATTTCTCGGTGAACGCGCAACAGGTCATAACTGCAGTTTCATAATTACATCGACGCGTCATTGGTTTTGGAAAGACGAACGCGTAATGTTTTGGGCGCATTTGGACTCGCGCAGGATTGACTTAATAAATCATCGGGTTTCAATTCAAAGAGAAATTGTTCCTGTTAACTTTTGCCAAGGGTGCTATGGGATATTTTGGGCTGGTTTTGTCACGATACACTTTTCGATTTAAATACATTTACAAAAGTGGCTTTTTCGCTAAATGTATATAAATATAAGGATTAACTGTCATGTGGACTGTTTTTATGGAGATGTAACCGCGAGGTGAGTGGTCATAACTTGTATGTAAAACCTCGCGGTTACATCTCCATAAAAACAGTCCACATGACAGTTAATCCTTATATAATTTTCCATGAACAACTGGCAACAGATTCCCAAACTAATAACCACTTATTTCATAAGGCCGGATTATCATTCACATGGCCGGATAAACAACCGTCTCTGATCTCGCTGCTCTCATTGGGATAGGGGACCCTTGTGGCGTATAATGGACGGATTATCAAAATAAGGCCGAATTATACGAATTAGAGTTTCTTGGTATAAACTACCTGGACTATATATAAACCCAGTTGGTGAATACTAGAACTGGGATAATACGGTGCTGGATACCGAAAGTTATTCTAGCGATTTTGTGGCTTGATGTAAGCTCATTTCCGCGCCCTAAAAATATCCACTTTGACGTCATATACGGCGATGTATAATGCGCTTTCTTCTTGCGATATTGTGGTTTGAACTCAGGTCATTGCCATGCACTCGCTAAATTTACGATCGTAACGTCATTGTTGACTACTTGTTGATTATAAATAGCACTGCTTATCAGCGTTCACGCTGACCGGGAAATTCTGTTGGCAAATGTTTTGGTAATTTCTGATTTTTTTGGGCCATTTTTCACAAACTTTGGCCAAATTGAAAAAACAAAACAAATGATGGGATCACAGAGAAAACAGAATCTGAAAGAAAAATATAAATAAATACGCACTAACATAACTGAAAAATTACGAGTTGGAAAATGGAATTACGCGTGGATGGAAACCGCAAAATCAGAAAACGGTCTGGTCGGCAACGTAAATCAAATCAGTTTAAAATGTTGTCACTTGATTGTGTTAAATGAATGGTGGTGGTGGTGGTGGCTACGATGAGGATGTTGTCGTTAAATAGTGATGATGATGATGATGATGATGATGGTGATGAAATGATTATTATAACAGTGATGATGGTGGTGGTAGTGATGCTTTTGAGTAAATATGGTCACTGATGACGTTGACGATGATGTTGACGATGATGATGATGATGATGATGGTAATGGTGATGATGATGATGATGCTGATGATTAAGATGATGATGGTGGCGGCGGCGTTATGGTGATGGTGAGAACATATGATGATGGTGTTCATGATGATGATTATGTCGATGACGATGGTGATTGAGATGATGAGAGTGGTAGTAGTGGTTGTGGTGATCGACTAGAATAGTGGAGGTAAACAATGATAATGCTGCTGAACATGAACACGATTTCATTTTTTTGCACAAGTCACTATAAGTATTTGTACCGAGTCGGATTAGTCTAACAGGCTGCATGTCAACCGGAGAGTCGATGTATGTCATGTATATTATGTACATACATGCATATTCCACTCTATTTATCTCTATTTATATTTCTTAATATCCATTTGTGAACATTGGATCAGAGAATAAAGCATATATAATAAAGTATACCGTTCTAGCAATTAATCATCATTGTTTTGACAAGTAAGCATGCTCGACTTTATATAACGGATTAAAGGTTTCATGGAGATCTGATTATAATTTGAGAGGCGATATTTGAATATAGCTTTTTGGTAAAAAAGGAAGACCATTGGCCACCAACAGCGAATAATGCCCCGTATCAAGTCACTCCCCAAAAGAACAAAAACTACCAGTATATAATGTCTTGGGGAAACATACGTGTAATCTGTGTTTCAAATTAAGAAAGTACCGAGCCGAAGCAAGTAACATCATATATTAACAGGGTCCGCGCTGGGCCGTAATTTGCTTTTGCCAAATATTTGGCCAAATGAACATATTTTTTGCCAAATTCATTTAGAAATTGTCAAATGCTATCACTGTTGGTATTAATTTATGCAACAATTAAAGAGTCTTATATTTAGATAATCGCAATTTGAACTACTTTTGATATCAATAGGAAAGCAGTTAATTAATAATTATTCTCGCCTCTGTACTGAGTGTATTGAGTAAACCAATATCTGAACAATACAATTGCAGAAGGTTTCCTTCCTCAGAAGGGCTCGTCAAAAGAGGATAGGCTAAGTAAACACCACTGCAATAAATACTAGTAATCCCTCCACCCAAATGCTATATCAGATTAACAGCATGTTAATAGGTGTTAACTTTTTCAAAACACCAAATATTAATTCTATTTAAGGAGTTTCCTGAAATGATTGGATAATTTATTTACCAATTATTTTCAGCTATCTTGAGGGAATAATAAGCCACTTGCCAAACTTTTTTGCCAAATAAAAATATTTTTTGCCAAATGTGAATTATTTTTTCCATTGGCAAATTTGGCAAGTGGCAGCTCCAACCATGTATATTAAGTTATCTACGGTGACACCACGACAGCAGAATTTAACAAAACATAATTGTAAGGTGAATCAGACGGGACTTAGTCAACATTTCCGCCCATGAGTGCCCATATACATGTATGGGCATCTCTAATAGAAAGTAAGGTGTAACTTTAGAGAAGCTGCTATATCATGCCATGAATCCTGTAGCGAGCCTCACGCAGATAGATGTAAATATTCTGAGTGACGACTGCTCGTGTATGTGAGGGGCACCATATGGGTGATATCAATAGAGCATGCCATGAATCACTACTCTAGCTTCGCCCGTAGAGATCTTATTGACCCGTTCAAAACCTGGGAACATTTTGATGTCCTGACTCGTACTGGCAGGGAAAATATAACATTGAACAAACAAGGCAGGGAATATATTTCTTGTTGGTATTTGCTCCTCAATAATCTAATACACATTAGCGGGTGATTGCAGGTCGAGATTGCATGTTTTGTGTGACTTTTGTGAGCCAATATCGCATTAAACATTGAATTAATTACCCATAATTGTAAGCGACACAAAGCAAAATTGCTCTCAAAGTCACTCAAATCGTGCAATTTCGAGTTGGGATCTAGAGCTTCACCAACAGAGAATTACATTATTAACCCTTTCGCTGCTATGACGTGCACGTCGTGTGCTATATGGTCCGTAGGTATTACGGACCTACTTCAGCACATTAGCAGTAGGCCATTATTCATAAATGGAACTCAACAGCCCAGCACACGACGTCATAACGTCATTTAGCAGCGAAGAGGTTAAAGAACAGGTAATAACCAAGGAATATATTACATGCACTGTTTTTCTCTCAATGTTATACACTTCCCTGTTACAACAGCAACAAGTTCCCATGATCTCTACGAGCGTCACTGGAGTATAGAGATTCATTACATGATCTACTGAATATCACCCGTATGGTGCCCCTTACAGACACGATCAGACAACACTCAGAATATTTACATCTATATGCGTGAGGGTCGCTACAGGATTTATGACATGATCTAAATAAACGTTCAGACGACCACGATTCAATAGTAAGTGGAAAGATTTCCGCCGAAGGTACTAACTGATAGTAGGATTGCGCATGCTCACGATAAGATCGTGAGTTAAGAACTAATATCAAGCACTGTTTGATTTTAGATGCGATGTCGTGGGGTATCCTCCTCTTGCAACGGAATCGCAGTCGTGTGTACGTAAAATCAGAGATGGAAAGATCGTAGGATAGTCATTACGTGGTTAATCATGGCTTACGAACAACCCTGTGCGATATCCTCATCTGCGACGACATCGCAATCGTTTGAACAAACTATTCACGATTTTGTCGGGCCAGATACCTCCACTTACGATTGAATCGTGGTCGTCTGAACGTTCACTATAAAAAGCTGCATGTGCCGATAAATAACTAAAAATGTGTTCATTTTCTGACTGGTATATACACTTCAGATCTCATCGAAAATAGTTTTGTGGAAGCAAGTTTTGTCACGGCGACCTCTGAATCAAAAATAGAATAAGTGTTCTATAAAAACATAATGCTTGTCGCATCAATTGCCCCCTACACACCCAGAGTAATACGGTGATGAATACCTCGAATTCTTCTGGCAATGTTGTGGTTTAATCCCAGGTCATTGCCACGTGCCAACTATCCACCAGGAGGTTACCTCCTTATTGATCGTCTGGCCCACTGCACTGGTGACGTCACGTATAATCAAGTACAATGCAATATATCATAGTTTGACATTCCAAGTCACATTGGTTAACAATGGACAAGATAGCATACCAGTAATTAGACGTTTGGACATCATATCAATACGATTTCACCCATGGGGTAACTGCTCTTCAGATTGGACGGTGAACTATAACAGATCCAGTGACCACTAAACCTTAACGATGTTTTATTGGCCTAATAATAGATATATAGTTATTACGTACTAGAGCTGAAGGGGTCACTCTCACCAAAAAAAGTGCTGAAGGGTACACAGGATTTTCAAAATGTGCTGAAGGGTACACAGGGTTTGAAATGTCGTTCTAAAGGACATTCAGTTTTTGTATATGTCATGATTTCTGCTAGAGAATAATTTTTTACGTTCCAATGAATATTAAAATGTTCTGAAAACAAACTTCTAATGGGCGCCAGACTTTCATGAACACAATTTAAGTAATGGTGTTCGTGCCGATCTCAAACCCTGTGTACCCTTCAGCACATTTTCAAACCCTGTGTACCCTTCAGCACTTTTTTGGTGAGAGTGACCCCTTCAGCCGTACTAGATCATGCCGTGAATCTCTATACTCTGACTATCGCCCGTAGAGATCGTATTCCACCAGTGCAAATTGGACGGTGAACTCTAAAAGATACATTGACCACTAAACCAGCTTGGAAATAGTGTGACTGTCATTTGCAGAATGATATCCCCAGAGGTTGAATTTAGTGACGCTATCCCGCTCGGCGGGCTAGCGTCACCAAATTACCATCTGGGGATATCATTCTGCTTAGGCCTCATCTTCGCGGAAGTATCTATATATAGTATCAAATTAACGTTGTTTTTGTAACCTTTTCCGTTCTCTTCAGTTTCCTTTTCCCCTAATTTTTAGAAGATAAAATCGATAACCAAGGTGACTAATAGGTGAACATCAACAACTTCAACGGGAACTTCGATTTGATCCTAAGTCTCCCAAAGAAGTTGAGGCCTAAGCAGATGAGGTCCCCGGAGGGTGAATTTCGTGATGCTAGTCCACCGTGTGGGATAGCCTCACTACTAGATTCTCCCTCTGGGGACCTCATTCTGCAAATGACAGACACACTATGTGCAGCCTTGTCACTAAACCGTAAAGATGTAGTTATTGGACTAATAATAGATGGGAGAAATCATTTAGTATATAAATGGGCTAATCCAGTACCCAAGCTCTTATGTTTAATAATTCAACTAAATACGTTTCTGTTACGAAATGTGTCTTTTCGTGAAAATCGGTAACAGTCGTATTATGTCCTTCATAAAAGACGAGTTCACTCACGGATAACACCGGAAAACCTCTCTCCGGAATGGAATCTGAACTATAAAAGGCAGACCCGGAGACCAGTGAAAACTTGAAAATGAGGACTAATTATATCTGAAAATTCCTGTATAATTTTGCGAACTGGTCGTCCAGAGCTGAAAGGGTGGGCTCGGTATATATGAAACTCTCAGATCCGTGAGAAGAGTTTTGTGCCGGCCCGAAAGACGATCGACTGTTGGGTCCAGAATAGCCCACCCTTTGCTTAATGTCTTGTTAGAGTTGCGAAAAGACAAGTTTTTTTTCATTTATTCAGAACATTCCTTTTTAATATAATAAGCAACATGCTGAATTTCTTTATATGAACGATGGTTTTTATCCCTTGTGGATATCCGATGGGTTTCTGTGTCATTTATGTTGTTGCACGACATCGTAAAACCACAACATCGACGAAAGATGCAGAATCACCAACCTGGGGCCAATCAACCATTAAATTAATCAAAGAATCTTCCGTTAAATCAATCGATTAAAACAAACAACCAGTGGACCAAACAATCACAGATAGATTAGCAATCGATCAAAAAATCAATGCGCCAAGCACGGGTTGAAATCGCCAATAAAAAGCAATAGATCGATAATAGTTTATTGATCGGTCGGGGTTGTCCGAAAGCAGGAACAGTTATTCTGTTCAGCGATTGGTCACAATCATACAATCGGTGCATTATTCGTGCAAGAAGAGCCACAGGTAACGGGTAGGTAATAAGTATAACGGGGTACAACTAAACTGAACGGAACAAACATGCTTAATGGGAATGGTGCTTTTCCGTGACCCATATATATATACGACATTCATGCATACGTATATCAATGTCAAATCAAAGCCCCCTTTCCACAACAGGCATGATGTTAGATCATGCTATGACTCTCTGCTCTAGCTACGTCCGTAGCAAGCGTAGAAATTCAGGACATGATCTAGCAGGTTGTATCCATGGGCTTGGCGATACGGAGTGCTATTTCTCATGCAAAATGAGCCCTATATATAAAGGGAATTGTTTGTTTAACTTATTATCTGAACATTTCATATGGGATAATTACTTATCAATGATGCTTTAGTACAGAAACTGTTAAATAGAAGAATGAAATTTCAGAGCATCTCAACCATCAACCATGTCTTAACCCTTTCTATACTAAATACTTATTAATCCTTTACCCAACAAAACGGCCAAAACCGGCCAAATAAAGCTTCAACAGCCTAAAATATCTTCGGTCTGTCTCAATAACACCATACAAATATGGATATCATTGGAACCGGTTCATTGACCACATTGTGATGGTTACAGTTATGCCCTGTGCCAATGCATTCTGTTATATATGCGAGTCGACCATAGGTCGCCTCGCATATATAAGAGAATGCATTGGCCTAAATTTTTTAAATAATTTTTAATGTGTTAAGCCAATGCATTCTCTTATATATGCGAGGCGACCTATGGTCGACTCGCATATATAAGAGAATGCATTGGCACAGGGCCGTTCTGTTGGGTAAAGGGTTAAACATCTTGTCTTGCAGTATATTATTCCCAAAATTTATTTATAGTGCTTCATGGACCATTCTTCGGTTTTCGGTATGGTGACTGGAAAGTCATCAGTTCTCCCGTTATTTTGATTATCACTTAAATAATTAGATCGATCTTTCCGCACTTTGGTGGACGAGCTTATCTAAGTTAATAAACAACTACCTTCAAATACTTTTTGAAGCTTTGACTGGGAACCTTATAAAGTCGAAAAAATAACTCGGAGAATATATATCTTAGTTATTATATCTGTTCCTTAATAATATACTTCAGTCCCAACTCGAAATTGAATTTTTTCTGTGACTTCTGTGAGCCGATATCGCAATAAACATTGAATAAATTACTCAGGAGAAATTCCATAATTGTAAGCGACGCGATGGAATATCGCCCACAAAGTCACTTAAATCGTAAAATTTCGAGTTGGGACCTTCACCTACAGTGAATTACAATATTAAGGAACAGATAATAACTAAGAAATATATTCTCCTCTTTATTTTTTCGACTTTATAAGGTTCCCTGTCAAAACTTCAAAACGTTCCCAGGTTTTGTACTGGTGGAATATGAGTTCGACGTGCGTTAGTCAGAGTAGAGATTCACGACATGATCTAAATGGCGAGGATGACATGGACATTGGCGAGGTGCGCGTTGTATACATTTATATATCAGATTTATGGAGACACGGACCCAATACGAGCTTGCTTCAGTGAGCGTGAGAATATTCTCATTTCTTATCGAAATTACCATGCATGTATTGATCGGAATGGCATATTGGAATGTCCTCAACTCAGGCCAAACTTGAAAATCTCTCTGCGTAAATATTATTATGCAGCTGTCGGTATTTGGTATAGTGCCCCCCAATCACCCTCGCTACGGCCCTGCTGACAGGGGCATTGACCTCAACGTAGTAAGCAAGTCCTTATAAGAGGAGTACAATTCCTATGTTGCCCCGAACGCTCGAGTCCAGGGTCAAGTTCAAGGACGACGGCTTTGGTAAATATTTGCCCATATACCCCCAATTCATCTGACGAGCGATCACTTACCATATATTGACTTAGATTACAGCCTGAGTTCTGTCACGTTTATCGAACAGTTCTTGATTCTGTTATATATGACCATCGCACTCGTATTTTTTCACTTTTCACTGCGGTACACTGAACGTTTATCTCGTCATGCGACAAACATGGCCAGTTCGTCATGCGACAAACATGCCCAGTTCGAAATCAAAATCAGCTGCACTTAGATTTTATGTGAGTGTTGTAAAATCAGGCATTGTAATTTATTGCTCATTCCGATTATCAAAATAAGTCGATAAATACGCATACTAATTAAATACACAGACTAATTAAATACACAGACTAATTAATATATCCATCGCAAAAAAACTTATTGAAATATTTGATCGCCCCATGACAAATTTAGGAAACCTATTTTCTTCTGCGCAAACAAAAATATGTATACAATTCCATATAAAACACACAAACAAACAAGCCCAGTTCCTACTAATATACGCTGTACTTTCTGGCATCCAAAATTTTGGTCCAGTTGTGAAAAAACAATAAATAAATACAATTACACAGAAACATGATAATTCATATGTATAACATCGTTTCACTTATAACGAGATATGATATAATCTTGAGTGTGACCATAACGGTGGATATTTCACTTTATGGGGGGGGGGGGGGGTGGTTCGTCTCGTGGGTTGGTTGTTCAGGTGAATTTTCGCGTTCTATGTAGCGATAATACAACATGTAGTTACTTTCGCTTTGCGGCAGAGGTTTGCACATTAAGGTGTTTAATTACAGTTTAAACCGCGATGTCGAGGTTATGTATATTTGAACAGCCCTAAATATGTTCCGGTTTTGTATACTATTCAGAGTAGTATCTACAAGAAGGAGTTTCTCGAGGTTAATATTTTGTACACCCAGGGCAGCAAGTTAGTGAAACAACAAACATCGTTGACCTGTATAAAATGGACAAACAAACAAATAATGATTTGCTTCTTCTGCAAATTGTATTCTCCTATGTTTTGTTTTTACTGAAAATTTAACAAAATAACATTTAGTGTCCCTTCAAAACATCAAAACGATATTATATAATATTCTAAAATTCAATATGACGTAATATAGCGTCGTTCATACAGCACTGCTCGTTGCAAATATGATATTTTATTCACTAGAATCTAAATAACATGTAAAAATGTTTCGTCAAATTTAGCCTGGCTACCTGAATTGGGCCTACATCGTTAAAGACATACTATGGACTTGTGTTGTTCGGGTGGGTGAAATTGATAAGTTAGTATGCAGGCGGTATGCCAACGATACAACTCCATAGAAAGCATCGTCTAAACTATCCTCAATTGTAAGTATTTACATCTCGATTCGGAACCAAACTGTCGGCGATAAACTAATACAAATGATTTCGCCATCGAGCCACTGCATTTAATTAAATATTAAGATTGACGGTGTGTATTGTCAATTTGGATTAATATTCGTATAAAACAACTACTTTGAGCAAGATTATTCTCAAGTTCTATTTGGTCACCCTATCGGAGTGTTTCACTTCACTTTAAAGTCGTTCCGAGGCATATGAACTTAAAGATGTATGAGTAATTCATGAAACTATAGACATGTGTGTTGTAATTAAAGGGGAACTGTACTCAAATGTTGATATTGGTTTCTATATTCTCTGCTTCGTAGAATAAGGTATCCAGATTTCCATTATTTAACCGTCTGCTGAGCACGAAGCAATGTTACAGATTACAGATAAGCCGGAATGCAAACAAATAGAACGCTGGTCATCGAGATATTTTTGTACAGTTTTCAGGCAAATTTATCAAATAAATGTTATATTATATGCATAATAGTCAAAGATACTCATTAATTGTATTGCATAGTCAGTGAGTGGCTTCAGTTCACGCCCGTATCAAAAATAATTGTTTAAATGATGTGTGCCACGCGTTGTCCAATCCACTATCCGTCAATTAATTTGATTATGTCTTGTACATGGAAATTCGTAAATTAGTTTATAGAGCCATAAAGTAAATTTATACTCAGTAAATTACTAAATTTGAATTTAATATAGCATGTCAACCAGTATGTTTACAGACGACATCTTCGACTCAACTCAATTATTTTTCTATATATTATCGATATTAGATGGTCGTTATTATAGAGAATTTATTGAAATTGGCATACAATCATTACAATGAGAGAAAGGAAAACTGATCATGTACGTTTAATATGAGCCATCAAAACTATATGCGTTTTTTCCATCACAAAAATTTGATATTTAGCAATTCGCCACAGGTTCGACAAATATTTAATTCTGTAATGAATCTACGGTGTTGGAATTTCATTGAAACTCCGTAAAATGCCCCTTTAATAAATGTCGCGGCGGCTTGTAACAGTGACCCGGCGCGACCCTCTTTACTTGTCTCAATGAAGTCGCACCGTTCATTCAAACCAACGTACATAAGAGGCGTGAGGTCACATTTTTGAAGCGAACTTATGAATGAATATTGGACAGTTTGTTTTAGGGATAATTTGTGTGCTATACACCGTCAGGGGTGCCCGGCATGTAATTAGTCAAGTGTTCGAGTCGGGACCATTCAATGTGCGTCAAACGGCTCATTAAAGCAATGGCCGGGTTCGAAAGTGACTTGTTGATTTTAGCGTGTTGGATGAATGAAGGAGTGTATAGCCAGTAGAATTGTATCGACATCGGAATGCGCGAACTGTTTTATTATTACAATGCATTGAATTGTGGGAAACCAAACATATTGTTTTTGGCGACCGTGTGTGGTTACCCTGATTCAGCCAATGGAATGTGACACCTTTAACTCTGTCGAAGCTACATATATTTTGCATACATTACACTTTAGAACATTTTTCCGGAAATTCATTGAATTGCGGTATACCAAACATACTATTTTTGGGGACCGTGTGTGGTTACCATGATTCAGCCAATGGAATTTGACACATTTAACTTTCCCAGAGCTGCATGTATTCGGTATATAACATGGTACTTAGGTACCCGTTTTTCCGGAAATTCATTGACCTGTGGGAAATAAAATATGTCGTTTTGGATCGTATGTGGTTACTGTGATTCATGTAATGGAATGTGGCAAGTCGCAAACTCAGACCAACTGATATCTGATTTCCGGAAATTCCTTTAAAGACACGGGGTGGCTTCGCGGTCTATATTAATGCTAAAATAGTCACATCCGTTAAAGGCACGTGAGGCCTTAGTTGTCGAAAATATTCATATTTGTTCTAATCACCGTAAACAGAAAAACATTAAAACGCATACAGTTTCGTTCATATATACCATGACAATCACGTAAACAGCATGTTATAATAAAGACCTACTATATTTTACCTAAGCAAGAGCCTGATTGTGTTACAGAAGACAACACAATGCTACTGGCCAATCACACACAAATGACATAAACGGTCTTTATTAGTTCCATATCAGGAATTCACCAACAAAGAACGCTCTTTATGTTTACCATCATAATATAAACAAACACCAGAAAAGTAACTTTTTATTCTTTTGTTTACATAACAGTGGTCAAACATTTGACAATAACATACTGTTTATGCGATATTTCTTATTTGTATACGGACAAAGTCTGTCTACATTTTGATGTTCTTTCTGTTTGTGGCGGTTTTTGACGGGTGGAAATATTTTCACAGGATACCCACCGCCAAGGCCAACCGTACCTTTAAAACGGCGATAAACATAAAATAATATTAAAATATACACATACCTTGTTATTATGCCAATCATAACTATCGCGTAAATAGTATGTTATTGTCACGTTCGTACCCTTTGTTATGTAATCAAAAGCCAAAATGTTTACAGAACCTGGCTTTTGTTTACATAACACACGGTACGAATTTGACAACAACAAACTATTTACGCGATATTTATGATTGGTATAAGAACAACATATGGTTATATTTTAATATTATGTTAAGTTTATCGCTGTTTTAACGGATGTGACTAATGAAGTCGCAAATATTACAACAGGAATTATAAGACTACAAACATGAATTGTAATGAAACCAATGAAACGAACAGCATGAATTCGGTGGAATCTAGCTAGATGGCTTCTCAACGGACCTGTCACATATTAGAGTTCGTGTTCTCTACGCCCCCATCTACCCGCCTCCCGACAATAACATTGTGACCATCAACTCTTAAAATAAATAAACAAATCGAGGGGTGAATCAGAAGAACCTTCGATCTTTTCGAACATTTCGGGCCATTGATATTCAGAGGGTTAATATTTCGCTGCGTTACCGGATTCATAGCTATACTCCCCTTAAACATTTCTATGACATTCCCTAAAGCTTCCTGAAATGTTGCGAACACCGTGTGCCAATACATTCTCTTATATATTCGAGTCTCCCATTGGGAGCTTCACTTATATAAGAGAATACACCGGCCTAACAATATTAACATTAAACCAGTGTATTATGTTATATATATGCGAGGCTCCTTTCATGGGAGGCTCGTATACATATGAGAATGCACTGATACATGATTTTTAACCCTTTCAATGCCAGGGCCGATCTCATCGGCCTTAATTTACGGTCTGTAAAATCGGCCCTAAAAAATTATATTTTTTATAGATTTTTTGGGGTTGAATTTATTTTTGGGTATGCTTAAAGGGGTACTGTACACTAAGATAGGCGATTTTTTTATTTACTCCCATTGAAATAACTTTCAAGTTAGATTGTGTTCGTCTTATATGAGTTTCGTATAAACCTAATTTAGCGAAGAAAATATTGATCTTGGAAACAAAAATATTACGATTTCAAACTACGCGCCATGTTTTTGACCTTCACCGGAGAAGACGCAGGTCGCAGGAAGAACCGGAAGTTCATTGCTCACAGCTTCGATTGATGCATTCAATCTCTTCCATCGAACAATCTCACTCCCTATAAAATACTTGACGCTTTATGACTCTTGTTTCTTTCTCCTTTTTCCCCGAATCGGTTATAACGGGCCTTCTTTTGCAGGTAACATGTTTTGTTTGCAACTCAATAATGTTCGCGAATGGCCGTCGATAAAAGACACGCAACATATGCGATTTCAAGAACGGTAACTCGTAATGGCATAATTCTCCATTTTATGACTCCAGCCATAAATGAATTTATATTAAATAATTCAATTTTACTTTTACGATAGCCTGTTAACCGGAACGTTTTCAGTAGACATCGTCGACTCAAATTAGTTATTTTATAATATAATATTCATATTAGATCGCTATTGTCACTGGGAATTTATTGAAATTGGTGTACAGTACCCCTTTAAGCACACTATAGCGAATTTAAAAACAAACTGGATTAAACCTTAGGGGATGTTATAACTCAAAACTATCTCCAAGTATTCATAGTAATAATTTTGATGCCAATGAAAAACGTAAGATACCCTGGCACTAAACCTACAAAATATGTCTGCTAAAGAATATAAGACAAAATTATTAAAATTGTAAAAAATAACAAATGATGAAAAATTGTTAGGCCAATGCATTCTCTTATATATGCGAGGCGACCTATGGTCGACTCGCATATGTAATAGAATGCATTGGCACAGGGTATGTGGGTTGATACAAAAATCGGACCTGGCACTGAAAGGGTTAATGCTGCAGCTCCCATCACGAAAGGGTCAAGCTAACTGTAACAGCATATAGTAAGCGATCCAATGAACAAGTCTTCGGTAAACAATTGTCCTTTTGATATCTAGGATTGATTAATGGCGAATGTCGCAACACTTTCGTGATTATAAGTTTATAACTTGACTTATTTGGAAACAAGATCCCGTATTTCCTCACGAGAACAATTCAGCTCGAAACACACCGGATGCGACGCCACGAAACAGTGAATAACCTCACCGAGACAAATGTTTTTCCACGTTAAAAGAGGAGTATATATGATTTATTTTGTATATGATGTTACAAAAGGGTAGAGGAGTATATACGAACTATTTTGTATATGGTGTTACAAATGGGTTTTGTTGTAGATGATGCCCGATCTAATTTAAAGCAAAAATAGTCTGGTATTTCCTATAAGCCTATTTTCCGCTTAGTAGGCAATAGTAAATGAAAAACACTTTCCGTCACCAGCATTCGTATCACACAGGCTCATAATTCCACGAAACTCCACAAAATCGTCCACAAGTAAAACATTGAAAAGGATCACAAATGCTCATAACTCAGAATGCTCTTTACAATAAGCGATTGTCATAATTGAAATTTGTGTTTGGCAGAAAATAAATTTCAAAACGTGTTATTAGTCGGAAATATGGCTTGTTGCCATTCATCGGAAATATCTCAGTGAGAGCTTTCCGATGAATGGCAACAAACCATATTTCCGAATAAATCCTGAAAAATTACCCATAATTCTGCTGTGGTTAAGGAGTCGATTATTTAGGGCAATACTGTACATTATGGCTCATGGGTACGATCTAATTATTTTCTAGTATTAAGAAATACACAGTGGTATGTTTATGGTGTCAAACAAGAGCGGACATCTGTAGCCGTTTGGAGGAAAATACTCATTATACATGAATGTTGTGAATTTATCGACCCATTTGACTGTTAACCATTTCCAGGATAAATATTTACTATATATCTATGTCGTTAATTGATCTACCTATTTTGATCACTGGGCGTGAACAAAAATTACGTTGAGGTCTGCGCATTTCGAACCACGTTTTGAACATCGCTCAGATGTAAGATGCCCAATTCTATTTGACACCATAAATCACCACACGTATACGTCTTCTGTACGAGTTTTGTTTGTAAAGTCCATATATTTCTATTGACAAGGATTCACAGGATCTTCATCGTCGAGTCGGGTATCCAGGATCTCATAAAACGTTGACATGGATACCCATGATCTCCAAAATAATACATTTGTGTACACATGATCTAAAACAGAGTACACAGGATCTAAACAATGATTGATTTGTGTACACATGATCTCACACAACATTGATTTGTGTACACATGATCTAAAAACATTGATTTGTGTATACGTGATCTAAAACATTGATTTGTGTACACATGATCTAAAAACATTGATTTGTGTACACATGATCTAAACAATCATTGGTTTGAGTACACATGATCTAAAAAAAACATTGATTTGTGTACACATGATCTAGTCAATCATTGATTTGTGTATATATGATCTAAAAACATTGATTTGTGTACACATGATCTAGTCAATCATTGATTTGTGTATATAGGATATAAAAACATTGATTTGTGTACTCATGATCTAAAAACATTGAGTTGAGTACACAGGATCCAAAAAACATTGATCTGAGTACCCGGGATTAAACAAACTTTGACTTGGATGTGCAGGATCAACAAACATTGATTTGAGTATATATAATCTAAACAATCATTGATTTGGGTACCAGGGATCTCACAAAACTTTGACTTGGATACCCAGGATCTCCAACAACATTCATTTGAGTACTCAAGATCTAAATAATCATTGATTTGAGTACACATGATCTAAACAATCATTAATTTGGTACCCAGGATCTCCAACAACATTGATTTGAGTACCCAAGATCTAAATAATCATTGATTTGAGTACCATGATCTAAACAATCATTAATTTGAGTACCCAGGATCTCCAACAACATTGATTTGAGTACTCAAGATCTAAATAATCATTGATTTGAGTACACATGATCTAAACAATCATTAATTTGAGTACCCACGATCTCCAACAACATTGATTTGAGTACCCAAGATCTAAATAATCATTGATTTGAGTACACATGATCTAAACAATCATTAATTTGGTACCCAGGATCTCCAACAACATTGATTTGAGTACTCAAGATCTAAATAATCACTGATTTGAGTACACATGATCTAAACAATCATTAATTTGAGTACCCAGGATTTCCGAACAACATTGATTTGAGTACCCATGTTTTAAACAATCGTTGATTTGAGTACCCAGGATATAAACAATCATTGATTTGAGTACCCAGGATTTTAAAATAATTGATTTGAGCACCCATGATCTCACAAAACATTGACTTGGACACCCAGGATCTCCCAAAAAACATTGATGTGAGTAATCAGGATATGAAAAACATAAATTTGGATACCCATGATCTCGATACCCTAATAATCGTTGTGGAGAACCTGGGTACCATAATCAACGTTTCAGATATCCTCGGTCCCTAATCAACATTCCTGAGCTTCTGGGTACTCAATGTTTAGAGGTTTAGATATCCTGGGTACCACAGTCAACTGAAACTTGACGAATTCATCGTACCGGAAATGATTAGACCGTACCTCCATTAATATGGAATTTTGATGGCCAGATATGGACTTTCAAAAAAGAAATTGTAACACGTTTTGAATTATTACCAGACCACTAATTATTAAACTGATCGTCTCTGACAAAGAGTGCCCATGATTTTCTTTCTTTCTCAGTTTTGAGCTTATGTACGTTTTTCCATCGGGAAACTAATGGGTGCTTTTGTGTATGTCTGTGCCATACAAATGATGCTGGCGGCGGCAAGCATTTTTAAATTTTCTGTTGGCTGGTAAGCTGAAATTTGGCTTTGGAATTTTTTGACAAATTTGGTGTCAAATCGGTCCATACATGTTAGATCGTCAACCTATAGGGTTTAGTCGATACCTTTTATGCTCGTTTGTAATTCATATTTGCATTCAATTACGCAAATTTGACATCTTCCATTTGAAACAAAAATAATACTCAATTGTTCTCAAATCTATAAGAAAAATGGTTTTATGTAAAACAATAGTATAAATATGACACTCTGCCACAAATTGGTTATGATAAACTTTCAACAATTTCTAAACAGTTCAAACTGAATATGGGTACCATAGTCAACGTTTCTGATATCATAGGTACCCTAATCAACATATCTGACATCCTGGGTACCATAATCAACATATCTGACATCCTGGGTACCATAATCAACATATCTGACATCCTGGGTATCCCAATCAATATTTATGACATTCTGAGTACTCCAATCAACATTTCTGACATCATGGGTACCCCAGTTAACATTTTTGACATCCTGGGTACCCCAATCAACATTTATGCATAATATATAATTTTAATGACCAGATATCGACTTTCATAAAATTTGAAATTTTAGCGCGATTTGAATGATTGTCAGCCTAGATAAAATTCAATTGATCATCTCTGATAACGAGTGCCCAGACTTTTCTTTCTTTTTCTTTCAAAAGTCGTAGGTAATAAAGAATGTTCTCAGTTATGAGTTTGTGTACTACTTTCCACCGTGAAACTAATGGGTGCTCTTGTGGATATCTATGCCATACAAATGATGCTGGCGGCAAGTAGTTTTCAATTTTCTGTTGGCTGGTAGGGTGAAATTTGGTTAAGGATTCTTTGACTAATTTGGTGTAAAGTCGGACAATATATCTTTGACCGTCAACCTATACCGTTTACTCGATAGCTTGTATAATATATGCTCGTTTGTAATTCATATTTGAAATGAATTGCGCAAATTTGACATCTTCCATTTGAAGCAGAAATAATACTCAAAGATGGTGATATATGTATATATTTAATGACATTATTCCGCATTTACTGATGCGTTGAATGCTTATAGACAGTGCTTTGATGGAAGCAGAGCATCATGTCGATAAGGTCCTTTCTGAATTTCTGCCTGTTACACAATACAAGTAAAAGTTAAAAGCATTGTTACAAATCGTCAATATTCCGGATATATGTGTTTCTTACTCAAGGCTCGAATTGCTGTCAATCTTGAACTAGCCAAACTCGATGGCTTTCTCGGTGAAGCTTTTTGTCGACTTCTGATTTGTATAACTATTCAAGTTCTTCCCGACATACTCTCTCTGAGTTTCCAGAATAATAAAGGAATGTCCAGCCACCATGAATGTGAATGAGCGGACAGAAGAAAAAAACTCCAACGACGGCGATCCAAATCCAGAAATTATGGCTTAATGTTTAACGATCGTATATATAAATAAACAATCCGCCACACACCTTCAACAGTTGCTAAACAGTTTAATCTAAATATAATTGACTTATGTGTAACACAGGCAATTAATATGTTTTATTATTAATAGGTATGCATGCACTAGCGTTTATGCGTTGGTTTGCAGTTGCGCGCGATCATCTAGCATTACACTTTCACTATGATATCTTGTTTTAGTCCAAACTATCATTTCATTTTCACAACCATAGCCCAATATTTTATCATGTGCAGTCAACCCTAAATTTTACACCTGACTAATCACATCTAAAGCCCCTTCTGAAAATTATACCTGCTATGTAATTCCGTCATATTTATTGCAGCAGTGATTGTATATATGTCTGAATGCTTCCAGAAAGTGTTTCGAGGAAAGCACGCCATTGTTTTAACGAGTTCATCCCTGAATTTTCTGCCTGTGAGACAGTAGAGATAAAAGTTACAAGCGTTGTTACAGCTCGTCAATATTCCAGATACTCGTGTCGCTAAAGCAAGGCTCGAATTGCCGTCAAACTTGTACCATCCAAACTCGATGGCATTGCATATAGTCACAGGCAAGGTCCAGACAAGGTAGGCAACGCTTAAAGCCAGCAAAAACTTAGCGAGCTCACGTGATCCGTGATGGCTTTCTCGGGTGAAGCATGTTGTTGACTCGTGATTCGTAAAACTGTTCAAGTTTTTCCCGATGCTTCGTGTTTCCAGAATTATAACGGAGTTTCCTGCCAGCATGAATGTGAATGGGAGGACAGAAAACACAGCCATGTCGATCCAAATCCAGAAATAATCATGGAAATATCTGTATTCTTCAGAGTGGCCTGGTCTACATTCTCCTGTCTCCGATAACCGGTATCCATATAAAAGATGCGAATTCAGGGCGACGAGACATATCCCGAGCATGGCAAGAGTTATCGAGGCGCTCTGCTTCGTGCCATTCCATGAATGGGGGTATCGTATAGATATAGCTCTTTCGATTGTGACGGAAACGAGTATCCACCCTGAATAATCAGTGAGAAAAAATAACGCGAACTTGTCTATTTTACAGACGAGGTCTGACGTCACACGCCAATCAAGGTCGCAGACGGCGATAATAAAAAATCGTGAGAGTTTAATTACGAGCGTTACGGAATCCACGGTTGCTAAGGTGATCAAATAAACGGACATTGTTCCCTTCGACATCCTTTTACGACTGAACACGACAATCGAGAGAATGTTTCCTGTAAGGCCAAATAGTAACATCATAGGAGGAAAAATAATCCATAACCATTTTGTGACTGCGTTCACAGCCGAACTATTGGAACCGTCCGTTTGTTCCGTATAGTTGCCATGGAAATTAATTCCAGTAGTATATAACATGGTGGTTGTATTGCCGGCAAGCGTAGAATGTTCCACCATGATATTCATTTTAATTGTATCAATCTGATAATGCGTTATTCTGTGGAGTAACACGGTGGTTGACAACCTTACAGTCTTCTCTTAATTAAACATTTAAAGCCATTATTATGAAAATGATAAAATTAAGTAAAGAATTATATTGTGGCGCACGTTCCTTGTGCCATCCTTTTTCGACTGAACACAACAATAGGGAGGATGTTTTCGATAAGACGTAATATTATGATAAACGGAGAAGAAACAATCCATGTCCATTTTATGACTGCGTTCACATCCGAACTATTGGAACTGTCCATTGGTTCAGTACTGTTGCCAAGAAAAGTCAGTACATATTATAACATGATGGTTGTATTGCCGTAGGATGTTCCACTATGTTATTCCTCGTGAGTGTCAATATGACAATGTGCTGTTCTCACAATACATGGAACCGACTTGGTTCTTCTGTGAAACAGGTAATGCAGCAATCTACATAAAGAATACATTCATTAATTTTATAATGAACATTGTGAAAATAATATTATTGAGTCTTTTCCTGCTGAACACACTAGTCGCGGGGATGTTTCCAATTAGACCGAGTATTAATTACAAGAGGGAAGACGATCCATAACCATTGTTTGATTGAATAACAGCTGAACTATCCAATCTATCATAGACAAAGACATAGTGCCAGTTTATTGCAGACTCGCTATACATATGTATAGTTATGATAAGGCAACCAGAGAACAAAAAGAACTAAATAAAAACAAACGGCAATAAAATATAAGAATCTGACAATGTGCTGTTCTACGGAACAACACGATGTTCTACGGAACAACACGATGCATGGTTTGACAGACAACCATATTGTCTTGTCATGCTAGGCAAGTTTTAAATCTTAATTAAAACATTATAACCATCATTTTGAATATATAAGCCACATGGCGGTTTGCGCTCCAAAATACACCTAATAATATTCCCTTTTGAGGTTATCCCCGATATCGAAATAGGTAGACAACTACTAAAGCGGCTATACACATATGTTGTACATAGCTCTGTATATACGTATTCACTCTGTATAGCATATAAATTAGGATTGAGTGAAATATAGCAATTCAATTAATGAAAAATGTAACAATGCGTGATGAGTAGAGAAGCGACACGTAACGGATTGATGGGTCCCGGTATAGACTAATTGGGTGAGTGGAGAGGCGACACGTAACGGATTGATGGGTCCCGGTATAGACTAATTGGGTGAGTGGAGAGGCGACACGTAACGGATTGATCGGTCCCGGTATAGACTAATTGGGTGAGTGGAGAGGCGAATCGTATCGGATTGATGGGTCCCGGTATAGACTAATTGGGTGAGTGGAGAGGCGACACGTAACGGATTGATGGGTCCCGGTATAGACTAATTGGGTGAGTGGAGAGGCGACACGTAACGGATTGATGGGTCCCGGTATAGACTAATTGGGTGAGTGGAGAGGCGAATCGTAACGGATTGATGGGTCCCGGTATAGACTAATTGGGTGAGTGGAGAGGCGACACGTAACGGATTGATGGGTCCCGGTATAGACTAATTGGGTGAGTGGAGAGGCGACACGTAACGGATTGATGGGTCCCGGTATAGACTAATTGGGTGAGTGGAGAGGCGACACGTAACGGATTGATGGGTCCCGGTATAGACTAATTGGGTGAGTGGAGAGGCGACACGTAACGGATTGATCGGTTCCGGTATAGGCTAATTTGGTGAGTGGAGAGGCGAATCGTAACGGATTGATGGGTCCCGGTATAGACTAATTGGGTGAGTGGAGAGGCGACACGTAACGGATTGATGGGTCCCGGTATAGACTAATTGGGTGAGTGGAGAGGCGACACGTAACGGATTGATCGGTTCCGGTATAGGCTAATTTGGTGAGTGGAGAGGCGAATCGTAACGGATTGATGGGTCCCGGTATAGACTAATTGGGTGAGTGGAGAGGCGACACGTAACGGATTGATGGGTCCCGGTATAGACTAATTGGGTGAGTGGAGAGGCGACACGTAACGGATTGATAGGTCCCGGTATAGACTAATTGGGTGAGTGGAGAGGCGATACGTAACGGATTGATCGGTTCCGGTATAGGCTAATTTGGTGAGTGGAGAGGCGAATCGTAACGGATTGATGGGTCCCGGTATAGACTAATTGGGCGAGTGGAGAGGCGAGCGACATACTTAACTATACCACATTAACTATACGGCGTATAGTTGTCACCAAACAGCACCACAGTAAGGCAGCACACCTACTGCGAACTCGCTATACTGTGGATGGAGGGGTTTTGGAATGTGCCGAATGGTACACATGGTTTGTGATCGGGACTAATGCAATTATTTAAACATTGTTCCTGAAAGTGTGGCGCCATCAGCAGTTTGTTTTCAATTCATTTTAATTTCCATTGGTACTTAAAAAAAAATTCTCTTACAGAAATCAGGGCAGACATGAAAACTAAACGTCATTTAGAACGGGATTTCAAAACATGTGTACCCTACAGTACTGTTTTGTGAGAGCGACCCCTTCAGGTATACTCTGGTATCAGTGAAACAAGCCATCCTAATGAACCTGATATATTTGCGGGATCCACTTAACGTTTCAAGGAAAAATTCAGACTGCAAAACAGAGTACTCCACCTCGCGCAGCTTATTGGACCACTGATATCACGTGATAGTGTATTTTTTGGAATAAGACCATACAAAGAAAGGGATGGCACCACGAGTCACATGTGTCGTTTTTAATACTTTGTTATTGTCTAAAATTCTGCTGAGAAATCTAGTTTGATTCAAGCGTACTAGTAAGGACACCAGAGAGAATAGTTCATACAAGTTGACGTTGTCGGGGGGGGGGAGTTATTGGGGTGGGATAGCGGAAGGTATACCAATCTCGTTTCAGGAACGTGTTTTTGTTTACTTCTAGCGAATCGGCGTAGGAGTTGTCGGGCGGACTATTTTGCGCAAAAATATCGGACAAATTTCTAACTATCTTGCTCTTGATCAGGCTAATTTATAATTGAATATGGACAGTTCAGTTTTTTTCTTCAGAATAATGCAAAATGAATGGTAACCGACTACACTCGTTAACCCTTTCAGTGCCAAGTCCGATTTTTGTATCAACCCATATTTCCTTGATCATTTTTCAAATTTATTGTTTATAATTATGTGATACATTGATGGAAAGAGCTTAGGCACTGAAAGGGTTAATAAATGTAAGCAAACCCTACATTATTACGTGATGGCATTGGTCTGACCAGCATAGTGATGGGACCAGAACTCTGCTTTGCAGTTTGGGTAAATCATACCGCCCCTCCTCATTTCGTTGCACATTAGGCGTTAGCTAATTTATTGTTTATTAGCAAAGCAAACAGTTATGTTGGATCATGCAATAACTTAAATACATTATATATACAAGACACCCATCACATATAAGTCATATCAATAACAATACACATTAAGATTTACTGATCATACGCATGTTGGTGTCTATACATGTATATAGTATTTTTATGTGACATATAGCGCGGTGTCCTTTCTATAATTTTATAAATATGCTAACTGTTTTTTAGAAGGCTCAATTTTTCAATTGACAATAAACAAGGAAATTTGTTTCGATTAGGTTTCTGCCAGTAATATTAAAGGAATTTGAATTTTGCATAATTATGTTGGAATATGATATAAAGTGGTATTTGTCGGACTGTTTTCACACTAAACACATCTTAAACTGATTGCGGAATTAATGGTGTATGTGTCCTTCTATTTGTTTCTAATGGTAATTTATGATTGGATGTTCTGATTTTCGGTATGTAGTTAGACAAATGATATGGCAAATAAACTAAATAGCAACTAATTTTCATTGACTGCCGATGATGATTCTTCGATATATGATATGTAGTAGGATACTTTTATTTACACTATACATACGGACAGTACAAATACAATATAATAAATAGCTGACTGTCTTAATTGCTCTCACAGCGTATTTTATTGCCGTGTTCAACGTATCCTACATGAGTGGTAAGATTGTTTTTATTATTTTACATCTGGTAGTACAAGTGACATTGCCCCAAATGGCCAATGTTATGAGTAAGAAATATCTTCAGTTAATGTCTTTATTTGTGGATTGTGATTCTCGGTGGCACGTACGTGCTTTCATACCAATGTGGATATGCAGTTGGCAACCTTAAGTATTTCTAAGATGGCGTCCAACATGATCAAGTCAATTCAATGATTGGAGCCCAGTGTTAATGCGTTCTGTTATTTATGCGAGTCTCCCATAGGCAGCTAGCCTTGCTCATGTCATGAAAGGATTACATGTATACAAACGTATATATCATTGAGAATCTATGGCATACTAATATGTATAGGAAAAAGTGGCATTCCACCAGAACGGTGGCCTCCAAAAGTGCGACCGGATGTGCAAAACTAGAAGCATTACCAACATTTCATTTTACATCTTATCAGATAATGTTTATTCAAGAGAGTTGTGAAGTCATAGCTTTGTTTCAACCTACTTGAGAAATAAAATATTGTTTACACTAAATACTTGGATCTCAAGATGCTATTTAAGCAATAGAA
This sequence comes from Siphonodentalium dalli, assembly GCA_032622095.1. Lineage (NCBI taxonomy): Eukaryota > Metazoa > Mollusca > Scaphopoda > Gadilida > Siphonodentaliidae > Siphonodentalium > Siphonodentalium dalli. The sequence continues at coordinate 96,933,855 of CP136067.1, forward strand.
AGTTTCTGGTCCAAGTGTATGTTTTATTAGACAACATCATGGCAATCGAATACCGTTTAAGTACATAATCATCGTACATGTATAAAGGTCTATCATATATCACTGATATATCAACTTAAATAAGTCAGATTTACCCGGTCAAGTACGTGCGGTCTAGACTTGCAATACACCCCGAATCTCGTCATGGAGAGAAGTGTTTCCAGGCAAGTGTTAATTGATTATGGAACAGTCTCCCCATTTAGATTCAGATAACTCAACACAGTTTGTCATTTAAAACGTTCGTTTACTTGTTCGGGATAGTGTTCACCGAATACGATAAGGGAATGCGTCATACTTTTTTACCACTATAAAACGTAGCTGTGCTACATTTGATTAGATCACAGTGGCGGTACCATAGCCAATGAGGTTTATCCGAGGCGTGGTTATTGCTAGTTGAAAACTATTCCCAATACCCCGCGATGCGCCTTAACCGGCGCAATCGCAATTTTTGAGCGCTCCCACGGGAGCTATAAAAAAAAAGAAAAAAAAAAAAAAAAGATCTGAAATTGTTATTCAATTGTAAATTATGGCTAGCTTTTCAACATTGAACCTAAATATTCTGATAGGTTTATATTGGACTTATTTAGTTCTTAAATGAACTGACAGTGAACTTGAATGGCGCGGGCCACAGTAAAAACACCTTTCCACTATAAATAGGCTCGAAAAGAACATATTGCTCAAATAGTGCCATACTGGACTTATTTGCCCGATTCGTCATCTCCGGTTTAAACCTCCGAGTTTAAACCTGGTTTAAACCCACATTGGCGGTCCAGCCAACCCGGGTCTAAGTAGGCGTTTTTGTCGTTTAGTGGCCAGCTGATTGACAACTCCAGTCGGTGATATGAGCACGCAGTCAAACTACCCTGTTAGCAAGCGGAACAAAAGGCAGGCTGATGTAATGCTTACTGACACGTCCTCAATTATCGCGTGCGAATGAATCAACTGTGACATAATAACACCAGTCTGCAGTCGCCACTTAGATACGCCCTCACTCCAGATTATTTACAGCTCCATCCTTTGACTGATTGTTTGACAATTCTAAACCGCGATGAAGAAAAGACGGATTCGTCATCTCAGGTTTAGCCTCGGTAAAGATGGTTTAGCTGGACCGCCGAATTAGATGGTTTAGTTGCCGGTTTAAGCTTATAGAACACAAAAACAATATCGAAATTGACAAAAACTTATCACCACACACTTTATAGCTGTGAGTGCCTCTCGTATATAAATTTCCAATCAAGATATATTCGCTGTCGTTATTATTGATTTTCGCAATCAATAAAACGAAGCGGTCCGCATTAGGAAAGTACGATTAATTATCTCGACGATACAGAGACACTACTACTAAACCGTTGGTCTAGCTGGACCAGGTTTAAACCAGAGATGACGAATGCGTCACTTAGACCTGCGGTCTCGGGTTTAACCCACGGATTTAGCTGACTCACGGCGGTTTAAACCTAGAGGTTTACGTAGACCAGGTTTAAACCTGAGATGACGAATCCGGCCATTTAGTTATGAAATTTCGACACCCAGATATGTTCGTTGTGAGCTTATGATGCATGATAATAGGCTGAATTTGTATATATTTGATGCAATCACTTCATGTTTCAACCCCATTATTTTTCCGGAATTCACATTTGATAGAGGCGGTAATTTCGAAAAGTTCTTTCCTGAATTTCGAACCTGCTAGGCAGTAGAGATAGAAGTTATAAGCATTGTTACAGCTCATTATAACTCCACATATTGTTTCCGCCAATATATAGCTGTCGAATTACTACACCAACCAAATTTGATAGCCATCACTATGGTAATAGGGAGTGTAAACACAAGATACGCGATACTGAGTGACAACAGCGTTTTTGTGAGGTCATGCGGTTCATGGTGAGCTCGGGAGACTCTGGGCGTTCTTAAATCGTTGTTGATGAAGTCGATCGAGTCCTTTCTGATGCGCCGAGCTTCCTGAATAATAATGGAATTTCCTGCCACAATGAATACAAATGGGAGTATAGAAAATACAGCCATGTCGATCCAAATCCAGATGTAATCTTGAAAATATTTATAGTCTTCCAAGTGGAATGGTTTGCACTCTCCTCTTTATGAAACAAAGCCATACATTAGGTGATAACTCAGTGCAAGGAGGCACATTCCGAGCGTGGTGAGTGTTATCACGGCCTTGTTCTTCGTACAATTCCACGAATGAGGGTATCGAATCTGTGGTGATTGAGACGAATATCCACCCTGAGTAATCTGTAAGAATTTTATTTTGAAGTCTTCCTCATATCCATCTTCCTCATATCAAAGTCCGAGACGGCGTATAACCAATAATTTATGAGCATAAGAATGAGCGGTAGGGAATCAGAGACTGCTAGAGTGGTCAAATATACCGACATTGTTCCTTTTGTCACAAGTTATATTATAAGCAGACAATGTGCGGATTTTCAGGAGAACAGGCTGTTTTTCCTCAGTACTTGGCTTCAAGCTACAATCACAGTGTCAAAACACATGTTTGTGTGGACAAAAGCTTTCGCAAAGTATAGCTGGACAATTGAAATTTAATTGTTAATGGTTATCTCCATGCAGCGTCCTCTCTGTTATATCTGCGATAGCTCACTGCCGGAATGATGGTACTTTGCGGACCGATACATCTATTTTTACGTATAGTCTGAACTATATTTAGTCACCTATTATCTTATTTTGACCACCACAAGTTTGCAATAATGGGAATTATTTCGGTATTGGTAATAATTTGAACTGAGCCAGACACAGACCCTTCAATTCTAAAACATAAGAACTACATGTCATAAATCCTTACCAAATGTCCCCGTGGCAGTGGTATCTCAGCGGGGCGATGGGAGATAACTCTGTCCGGAGTTTTGATCTTCTTCATTTAACAACTGTGCTGGTTGTTCGTCAGGACACTCGATGGCATCAGAGTTGTGTTGAGAACCCGCGCTATAGCTGATTCTCTGAGACAGGGATATATGGAGCGCTGGCTTAGCAGGGAGTCACACATATGCGTACCATATCAAAATAGACTGATTGTGAATCAATTAAAATTATAATCAACAGTGTGCTTTTCTGATTAAAAGAGTACTCGACATAGATTGGCATAGGCTACTTGAAATATTGAGGTAACAAACTGCATATATGGTTGCTAAGTCCATTCATACCAATGGATAAATTTATTGAGAGTGTCTCAACTTGTGCGCATGTAGATTGCATTTATTTATCTTATACTGGTTTCAGTTTTTTGTATGTATTACAGTAGCCCTTAGTTTGCAAAAGAGCATGCTATTTTTCCACATTTAACTTCTGAGATATTATGTTATTATAATATACTAGATTTAAGAATATGTAAGGCTGAATGAGTCAAGTAGCTCTATCGCAACTGATTCATTCATGAGAGTAGCTCACATTGTATGCATGCAGATTGCATCTCTTTTTAAAATATACATCACACTCCTGCACGTTCTCGTGAAAATAGGTTCATATTGAACGTATTTTAAGAACCCAAAGTAAGCCCATATCGGCGTTATTTGAATTTAAATTACGCTCTGTATGAACGTAAATGGGGGGGGGGGGGGGCACGAAAATAGTCGTATATGAGCGTATTCATATTATTAATACGTCCGCATGGGGCGTATTTGGTGCACCTTATACGAAACACGCCAATATTGGCATTAATTAATCTAACCTTTGCCATCGACATGACTTACCAGATTTACGCTCTTTATAATGTGGCTTCACTGCGGTCCGTGCCATTCAACGGAATAACGGATAAACGCTCATTATGTAATTATTTCAGGATCGACTATTTTCGTGTCCCATTTACGTTAATACAGAGCGTAATTTAGATTCAAATAACGCCGATATGGGCGTATATGGGTTTTTAAAATACGTTCAATGTGAACCTATTTGAATGATATGTTGCACACACTCGGGTATGGAGGTCAGCATTCCATTAAACCCTTTCATGACAGGAGCTTCCTGAATATTTGCAAAAACCCTGTGCCAATGCTTTTTCTGATATATTTGAGTCGCCCATAGGTCGCCTCGCATATATAAGAGAATGCATTGGCCCAACAATATTTACCTTGATCGTGTAAGCTAGTGCATTCTCTTATATATGCGCGGCTCCCTCCACCATATGGGAGACTCGCATATATACGAGAATGCAATGGCACAAGGTATTTAATGCTGCAACAGCGCAGCTGCAATCATGAAAGGGTTATGAAATAGGTGTTCGATTGACTTTCGTTGCACGGAGTTAGCTTCTGACCGTGTGAAACGCGAAACGCACCATCCAAGGAGTTGGCTGCTGAGAGTATGGAACGCGAAACGCACACAATTAATATCAGACCAACTTGCTTCCAGACTTCATGAATGCAACAAAATAAAACCGACATACCTTACATTTACACTCAACTAACAGATTAAATGAAAAATTAGCGCCTTTTTCGGCGATATTCTGGTAGTATTGGAAATAAGTTGAGAGCAACCTCACATGACGTGATTTCAACCAACCGACGTCCTGCACCCAAAAGCTACAGCACGAATGCATGTGTGAATGCAAATATATACAATATGATGGCAACGAATATGGTGTCCATGCAACCCATTGTCGAAAATATATCCCAACTGTTCCCAATATCCCCCTAACTCAAACGTCGGCCATTGGTCGCAAACTTTATAGGGTTTTCCTTAGATTTAAAAGTAGGTTTGTGCATGGTGCAGGTTGAAATGATCGGCAAACCTTTTAGCCGATAATCGTTACTGTCGCCAAGAGTTGTTCATCGCGTGTTTACCGACATTAGGAATTCAATTATCCGTCTTTTGGTAAAAAAACAAGTTGAAAAATTAAACTAAGAGAACAATTTCAGTCTGTTGTTTGTCTGAAATTTCCAACTGCGATTGTATTGTGCTGGTATTACGTCCCTGATTCTAGAGCCACTTTGTTTTTGTTGGCACCCGATATATCAATGAGCAATCAATGATGAGAAAGAAAACATTGGCGGAGGAAAAAACCTGTGAAGGGAAGGAATGTAACCGAATACACAACTTTGAATACCAGAGCCGCACGACCTTAAAAACGTGGCGATAAAATCGCCAGCGCGTGTGCAATATGAATTGACCATAAACGTGGGCAATCACAAACTCGAGCTAGACAAAGGAACAACAAGCAGCCCCCATTACCAGTCCACAGTAGAATGTGACTAACGAAGCAAGTTGTGAGTGAATATCATTTTGTGATGAAATGTGCTGCTTACCAAGACTTATGCGGAGATTATTGTACTCTATTGATCGATTCCTTTCCTAAGATTTTATCGGATTTTGAGAAATTCTGCGATAAATAAATATACAACATGTTCTGAGCTTTCTTTGACAAAAGAGAAACAGCTAAACGTAGAATCGACAGTAGATCGTGACAATACTGCAGATCTACCGATAATATATTATGTATATAATAATTATATATTCATGTAATGTATGTTCACATCAAATGTAATGTTCATGTAATTTATTTAATCATCAGCTTCATTGTGCCCATTGAGGTTTATTGACAAACATCTTGTGTCTTATATGGCTTTTAAGTCATTAAATCTCAATGGATTCATTTATTGAGAGTATCACATCTTTTGCATATATTGCATTTGTTTTATCTAATACCGGTTTGAGTTTTTTCTGTGTATTAAATTATCCCACATGTGTGTATTGTATTTTAAGAAACGGACAATACACAGGGTGACATTCACATCGTGGCGTTGTAGTATTAGCAATGTATCAAAAGAAACCGTTCATCGCCGCAATATTTACGTTACCGTTTTATGGATTAAACGAATAAATTAATAATTAAAAGTGAAATATGTTAATATAGCTACATCTTATCAAATATGTTTAAATTTTCCTAATAAGAATAATGTTAGCTTCAATTATTAGTGCTTGACACATTCACCACAGATAATGATCAGAATGTGCTGTTGTTGTTTTTCCCCCAGTAAATTCAGAACTATAATTAGGTTTAGAACTTTGGCATTTGAATCAGAAGAATTCGGATTTATTAGTACGACTGACTATTAAATAAGGACCTATATTTTGTTTACTGCTGACTACTCATCCTTAGTTTTTCATAAATCTGCGACCTCATGTACTGTTACTTCGTATTCACAAACAGCGGGAATTATTTTCAAAATGACGAAAATTGTATGTGATTTTCTTTTCAAAACTGACATAGATTTGCCGGGATATAAAATCAAATTGTGGAAAGGATTCAATAATCTGATCCCGGACGTAATTACAAAGGTTTTCCTGTCGTCCCGGTGTTAACTTGCAAACTTGGTGCTATTGAATGTAGTGATTATATTGGTATAATTACAACTACTTTCGCTTTCACTTAAATGCATTCATTTGATTGGTCAAGGCCCCTAGATACAATAAACGGCAATCTCTATCAGCCGAGGGAAGTATCGTTTCCCGCATCATTGGGCGTAGTGATACTTTAAAAAGTTTGCAAACAAAGTCGAATATCCATGGGTCAAATTACCCGAAATAAATCATTATTTAGTCTACCAATCAAATCGCAAGAAATAACTTCCTTTTCTAGTGGTAATCCAAGACGCCAACTCTCATAAAAAGATAATCGCCGATTAAACAGAAAAATAGTATGTTAATTAAACAAAAACAAACTAAAATAGACCATGAATCCCCACTTTCTAATACAGAAACACATTTTCTGTTATCATTAAACATCAGAGCTGAATTTAGATATGGGTTTCCTCGTCAATTAGTGCGGCAAATTTGAAAATAACGTGCTTGCATGGCAATGTAGCAACGTTTGACGGTAACCTGTACAGGCGAATCTAAGATATTGTGGATTATCAAATTAATGTAAGTCAGGAAGAAGACTATTTTTTATAAATAATTCTGATGATAATGAACTCTACAATGCTGCTTCTCCAATTGAAGTAGAAGAAATGGAACTTGATGTTAAGTCATAGACTGAACTGCCAGAAGAAATACTAGTAAATTATGGTCTAATTGGCCTAGACAAACTGGTGGAAAATGTTGCTATCATGGTGGCATCATTGAAATAACACCAATGGAAATATCACCGCTGTAGTTAACAATTGAGCTCTTGAAAAATAAGTTATATAACATTTTGTTGCGCTACTAAATTTATTAGTAATAATACTAAATAACTAATACTAATAGCACGAGTACTGAGTAGTATAGTAGTAATATCTGACGTGATGTAGCTGGTTATTTATTTTTTAATCGGTCATTTCAATGGCTGTTGCCTGTATTATTGGAATAGTTGAAGTGTGATGTTGTAAACGTAACTGTAAACTAGCCAACATTCTATAGTACGTATAGATATATCCTATAAATCGGTATAATTTTCTGAAATACAGTTTGAAATATTAAACTACTTTGTATTTACCAAGTGATAACTGTTTTGTTTCAGAATGGTGTAATGAGCGATTTGGGCAGAAATGTGATTTGTATGAAATGGCGAAAGAATATTTTAATGAGAAGCTGAGACAATTCTATGCCGAAGCCCACCCAATGAATGAGGAACAATACCACAGCACACCGAAGTCAATACAATCAGCTGTAAATCGGCATATGTCCGAAAGCAAGAATAAAATTGTTATCGTCAAGTATTGTGAATTTCGTAGCGCGAATAGAGTTGTGGATTCCAAGCAGCTGAAAAAACTGTTAGCTGATGGCAAATCAAAGCTGACGAAACAAGAGAGAATCAAACAAAATCTACTGCTGATCAATTCATATCTTGCCCAAGACACCCCAATAACATTAAAACTGAGAGTGTGGTACTTAATTACCTTTCATTTTGTAAGTCGGGGATTGAAATTCCATCACCAGTTATCACTGAATTCATTTGATTTTTTGATTGATGAAAATGGCAGAGAGTATGCAACACTGAACCATGAAACAAAGCAAAAAAAATGGCAAGGTGGTTTAAAGCACTGAAAATGTTCATCGAAGGTACAGATGCGACATCAAATGCTTTGTTTAACTGTTGCAAAAAAAAAAGTAAGTGCTCCACTTAATCCAAAGGAGTTCCAGATTTGGTACACCGCCAAACATCAAGGGAAGCCAAGTTTCGTCAACCATATGAGGGATATCTGTAAATCTGCTGGTACGGATAAAGTGTATAAAGAACATTTTCTGAGAGCAACCCCTTGTCAGGCCCTGAATGATGCAGGCTTCGAACTGAGATAAATAATGTTTATGTCCGGCCATAAAAGTGAATCTGCTGTAAGATATATAATATAGATTTTTTACGACAGCAGACGGAAAACATCAGTGTGCCTTTTTAGAACTGCAACAGCTGTTGGTGTGCAAGCTCAGGATGATAACAATTCAACATATGTTAAATCTGACAGCATTACCACTACTAATTCTGATCCACATCAACCAGAGGAACATCCAATGTCGCTATCGATCGCCAATGAAATTTCCACATCAAATTAAAAATGTCCAATTTACAGTGTCAGCGACAGTTCACAATATTGAGAACCTTATGCATTCTTCCAGCTTCAAGTCCGCCTTTTTAACAAATGCAACAATTGACACATGTAATTTCCACTTACACAAGTGAATTGAAACGATGCAGATTCCACGATTTCGTTGTTTATCCTTGACTTTGGTCATTTATTAATAAAATTGCTAAATTATAAAGTCGCCCAATTTATTTTCGACCCAATGTCCCAATTTCCGTTATGAAGTCCAGACACAAGTATCACTTTGGTAGTTTTACGATTCGTTGTTTTTAGTATATTTTCTTTAAAAAACAAAGTCATAATCAGCAGCTAATTTATGCGCATTGTCGTAATTATAAGCAATCAACGTCGTTTTCGATGCATCTGTCGGAGTATAGAAGTGTCTGATGCCGAACTACATACTTAGTATGATTTTGCTTCGCATATGTATACAGTATGTAGTTCGGCATCAGACACTTCTATACGCCGACAGATGCATAGAACACGACGTTGATTGGATATAGAAATGTGAGATTTTCATCGAACCAAGTGTAGCATGCATGCCATTTATACAACATGAAACATATAAAGGTATCACGACTCACAGTAAAACTGCTAACAGCAGAGACACAATATAACACCATAATACTGTAATTTGAAGGGGCGGAACTTGCTGCTCGAGAAAGGCCAACTCAAACGCTCGTGTTCAAATGACATTGTTCCAGTTATGAAGGGTCTAAGCAATTTCATTTCTTCCATGGAACACACGATATCATATTTGGTATATAGTTCTTAAGATAAAATAGTGTTTGTAGTTCGAGAAACAGCTCGTTTTCCGGGATATCATATGACTAGCATGATAGCATATAATTATTTGAGTATCACCAATATTGGAGAAAGTATGTACACGTTATCACACTGGGGCAAGGAGATAACAGATACAATAATGCATATGATGCTTTGATGGAATATATATATTTATGTAAACCATATCCTTGTTTAACAATAATGTATTTACAGATATATATTTAAAAAAAAAATTCTAGTGGCGATATTCTGATAAGTTTTACATTACTTATAATACATTTGTCACATACAACGAGATTACAATTTCAATTGTTCTTCAATTGAAGTACATCTTACATACATATGCATATTGTCTCAAATACATTGATATTACAATGAAACTCATTAAACTTATGTGGGTTGTTACAGCTGAACATCATACCCGTTTACTGCCAATATTTGTATGTTTAAAAAAAATAATTTTGATGTACTCAATTCGCCCCTGAAGAGTTGAAAGATCCTTGTTTTTCTAGAGTAGATGTACTTGTTTTTATTAAAGACCGCATGCATCATACACATTTTGAATTGTATTCGCTGAGTGTAACCCAAATAGTATATAATGTGGAGTACTCGCTGGTATTAAATCACGTTGTATTTTCAAATATCTATCATAAAATTCAGCTCTGTGTGTCACTAACCGTCCCACTGCACGTGCGTTTGTTCAGCTGTTCATGGATGGCACTTCGTCGAACACATGACATCATGTCGATGAGCTCCTTCCTGAATTTCGTGCCAGTCAGACAATACATATAGAAATTAGAAGCATTGTTGCAAAACACCAACACCATGGATATCTCAAAAGCTAAAGTCATGCTTGAATAGCTAAACTGTGGCCAAACACGATCAATAGCTTCGATTATTGTCACTGGTAAAGTGAAAACGACATATGCAATACTGAGCGCCATCAGAAACTTTGTTAGTTCTGGTGATCTCTGATTTACTCGGGTGTCCCTTGTTACATCATCACTGGTATAGATATTCATGTCTTTTCTATTGCGCCTTGTTTCCATAATGATAACCAAATTTCCTATCACAATGAACGCGAAGGGGAGAACTGAAAAAACAGCCATATCAATCCAAATCCAATAGTTGTCATAAAAGTACTCATAATCAGTAGAATATTCTGGCTTGCAATTTCCTGTATCTGATAACCGATATCCATATAGTACGTTGGAATTAAGCATGGCGAGGCATATCCCGACCACAACCAATGTCGTCACTGCCTTCTTCTTCGTGCCATTCCACGCACGTGGGAATCGAATGGATATGGCTCTTTCAATAGTGATGGAAACGAGAATCCACGCTGAATAACCAGTGAATAACATCATCATGAACTCAATAGTTTTACAATGGACATTTGAAGCCGTCCTTATATCAAAGCCCGTTACGGCGATAAACCAATAAGTAGAGTATATTAATACGAGTGATAATGAATCAACTACCGCTAGAGTAATCATATATACAGACATCGTTCCCTTTGTCATCCTTTTCCGACTAAACACAATAATCGAGAGAATGTTTCCCGTAAGACCTAATATTAAGATTATCGGACAAAAAATTATCAATGTCCATTTTCCAATTGCGATTTCAACGGAACTATCTGTTTGGTGAGTACCTTCACCTAGAAACGCGATGTCTGTGGTTGAAATCATATCCGTTGCGTTTGTAATAAACGTAGAATTGTTCGCCATAGTCCTTGTCCCTGATGCTTCTGTATCACATAACAGGTTATTCGTTTCCGCTCAATATAGTAGGAACCAAAACACGCATGGACAGCGTGTGTTCGCGGCAATGGTGGGATATACTAACCTATACTATATACATCTTTTAAATTTCAATTTGTACATAATAGTTATTTGGTAATGAGATGCGAATATGCTTATCAATTCTGAGAGTGGTTTGGTTCAATTATGACATAGTCTTTGAATCCTGTTGCTGTTCTTCTATGATATTAGTATATGGTTCCATTTGCCATCCTTTGCCGACAGAACATAAGAACTGAGAGTATATTTCCGTAAGATCGAACAGTAGGATTACAGGGGCCAATAATCCACACCCATCGTCTAACTGTTCACAACCGAACTATCCCGAGCTTCAGTAAATCATGTAACTAATATATACCCGCTATGAGGGCAATTGGCGTTAACACTTTCTAAACTAAAGCGTCATTGGTGAGTTATCATCCCATAGGAAATGTTCAGATAATAAGTTCAACAAACGACCTATAACTATTATCTGAACATTACCCACCAACTAATCTGAATCGTTCTGCTCGTGTGTTATTTTTGTTTCTTTCTGTCGTCAGCTTTTATTATCTGAACATCCATCCGAATGAATAATAGACCATTCCGATGTACACTTTTAACTGATTTGAAGAATCCATTTAGTATAGAATGGGCTAATGTTTCCGACATTTCTTTCATTTATCAATGCATCATTCTGTCACGCGTTATTCACGGAGAACGACCCAAAACATTGGTCCGAATGTCATGTAATGATCATACCATACCACGCTCGCGTATTCCCGACCATCTGTTGCTAATTAAACTGATAATCAATGTGTTGTTCTGATTAAAAGAATACGCAACGTAGATTAGTATTGGACACTTGACATGTTGAGATAATACAAGCTGTATTTTGAATATTAGCCGCTTTGGGGATGCTATCTTCGTGGACCATAAATTGTCAGGCAGTAACGCACATATACAGCCTTCTCAATATTGGGTATACATGCCAAATAGAGCCATATATGTGGGAGTGTAATTCGGCTTAAGTAACTTTGAGTTTCACCGGACTAAGCGTGGTCATTAACAAACTCACGATAGAGAAATGAAGAACAGAGATACGGCCTCCATTACCAGTCCATACTAGAATGTGTGACAAACGAAGCAAGTTGTGAGTGAATATCATTTTGTGATGAAATATTCTGCTTACCAAGATTTACGCGGAAATTATTTTGCTCAATTAGTCGATTCCTTTTCTAAGTTTTTAGATCTTTCGGATTTTAAGAAATTCTGCGATATATAAATATACGACATGTTCCGAGCCTTCTTTGCCAAAAGAGAAACAGCTAAACGTTGAAGCGACAGTAGATAGTGACAATACTGCCGATAAAACCGATATCTTATGTATATAATAATTTTATAAATATGTAATGTATGTTCACATTAAATATAATGTTCATATAATTTATTTAATCATCAACGTCAGTGTGCAGCTGCCCATTGAGGTGTATTGAAACAAACATATTGTGTCTTATATGTTTTTTTAAGTCATTTCATCTGAATGGATTCATTTATTGAGAGCATCACATCTTGTGCGCACATAGATTGCATCTGATTCCGGTTTTTTTTTTATCTGTGTATTAAGTTATCCCACATGTGTGTATTGCATTTCAAGAAACGGAGAATACACAGGGTGACTTTCACCTCGTGACCCAGTCTGAGTAAACTCATACCTAAATATTCATTACAACATTGAATATTAGGTCTGACGGATAACATCGCTATCTCATTTCCAAGTCCTCGGGATTCCGTAATCTGATTGATTGCGTAAATTATTTTCCGTCCAATGAAACCGCATGGGTTAATAAACAAGTGTTAGTGGGCGGAGACTCCCATAATGTCACCTCTAAATATAGTAACAGAGCGGAATTTCGATGCTTGCAAATACAACAGACAGAAAAAATGGCTTCGTAATTATATATTCGGTACGATTCCGATTAATTTGAAGGATGTGCTGGACCTGATAGATAGGCCTGCGTATGGTACCAACTTGGCCTCCCATAAATATGAATAGAACTTTACTCATGTCCGTGTATTTGATTTACTTTATTGTAACATGGTTTGCAAATCAAGTTATTTGCCGTAAAAAAGTCAACAGTCAAACACCGTGGAAATGACTTAATTTTATGCTTATAAATAGTTCTAAAGCATCATTTTTGATGACGACCTTATTTTTTGCTCTCGGATGCAGTTTTCCCGTTGATGCAGCGAGTTCATCTCCAGAAAAAGAATAGTCGCACACACGACAAATATTATCTTCTGTAAGTTTATGTCGCGACACAGGCCTTCTGTGGGTTGATGAGTCGGCGAAGCACAACAAATAACACGTGGGGACACCTGTCAATCATCGATGTATTTTAAAAAATCCGTGACGTCATTTTGGGGAAGCTCTTCGCTGAATAGAAATGGTTCTGGCGACATTAGCTCCAGACTCTATATTTCAAATATAGAGTCGACGTTCACCCAGACTGCTCGTGACCTTGCTATGTTAGCGATGTATCAAAAGAAACCGTTTATCGCACCATTATTTACGTTACCGTTTTATGGATTAAACGAATAAATTAATAACTAAAAGTGAAATATAGCAATATAGCTACATCCCATCAAAGATGTGTAAAAATTCCTAATATCAATAAATATTAGCTTCAATTATTGTTTGCTGTAGTGTTTGACATATTCACCACAGAAAATTTTCAGAATGTGTTAATATTTTCGATGCACACGATGTGTTGTGATCACAGTAATCTGCGACACGTGACTTCACACAGATCTGTACACAGATCTACAGCAATGTAAACACACCCTTAAGAAGGATCTAAACGATATCATTTCGTCCATGGCTCACACAGTATCATATTTGGTATATAGTTCTGAAGATAAAATATTGCTCGTAGTACGAGAAACAGCTCGTTTTCCGGGATATTATATGACGCTCATTTTGGTACAACATATATTTATTTGAGAATCACAAATGTTGCAGAAAGTATTTACACGTTATTCACAATGGAACAAGGCGATTACAGGTGCAATAAAACATGATGCAAAATACTTTTAAGGGAATATATATGTAAACCATATCATTGTTTAATAATAATGTATTTACGGATATATATTTAAAAACAAATATTGGCGATATTCTGATGTTTTCATTAGTCATAATACATTTGTCACATAACACGAGATTACCATTTCAATTGTTCTTCGATTGAAGTTCATTGTACAGAGACAAATCAAATCATTGATATTACATTGAAATTGAAAATCATTAAACTTATGCGGGTTGATACAGCTGATCACCTTACCCTTGAAGATTGTGTGGGGGATGATAATAGTCATATGTTAACAGTTTTTCTGCCACTATTTCTATGTTTTTGTTTTAATTTTGATGTACTCAATTAGCTCTGGAAAAGTAGATATATTATTCCCTGTTTTTCTAGAGTGGATATACGTTTTTGTTTATAAAAGACCACATGCGTCATACACATTTTGTATTGTATTCGCTGAGTGTAACCCTAATAGTATATAAATGTAGAGTATTATCTGGTATTAAATGCACATTGTTTGATAATGATTTTGTTAGTCTGTATCACAAACTGAAATGCCGATGCGTTGTAGACATTTTAGTATGATTGATTTGGAGTTTCAATTTAATCAATATAAGATTTGATACATGACAGTTTTCTATCTGCCATCATACATTCTTTCCACTGTGGTGGCAATTAATTTATATATCCATGGTAGGTGGTGAAAGTGATATTTAATTCAAAACTTCTGCAACAGTGTTCAAGTCCAGAAAGCCGGAGTGAATTTGCTTCAAACAATTGGCAGTGGTTTAGCTATTATTTCTCCATAAATAGTCTGCAAACAACGAGAATGCCGTTTACTTTTGTATTATCAAAACACCGTTTCCCATGCATATAGAACTCTTTGGATAACACCACATCACATATTATCAAATTTCGAAATCGATTCAAGAAGGAATTTACAAATAAATATTCACCGCAATAAGCAAGATTAATGCACTAGCTCCGTTTGTCAGTTCTGTGTGGTGACATGTAGCAAATGGCAGGGAACACAAACATGCCCGATCACTGGTGCACATTCTGAAAGTGTACTTTGTCGGCACGAATTGAAAAGGCTGGTTCCATAATGACGGTAATATGATCGACTCCATATTCTTTCAAATAACATGCAACACAACATCAGCTTTTGAGATAACCGTCTTTGGGTGTTATACTAGTAAGCCACGAACGTTTTACACTGTAATATGTCGAAATAGTTTGGCCATACAACCAACATGTGTAGTAGATATATGAGCTACATAATGCACAATTCACCATTTCATTTTGTACATGTATGGGCGACAGGCAGATGACCCATTTCGTCATGCCGTATACTCCAGTATAATATCATCATGGCTTTTTGTTATACTCAATCATTGCTATACGCTTGTAAATAATGTACACAGTACAAAATCAAACGATTGAGTATAAAGAATAATATTGTGACTGGTTAACGATGACACATCTGATTTGACATAACAGACACCTTTCGCATAATGAACGACGACAGATAATTATTACGAATAGCTGTTTGTAGTCGTAATATTTTCGGACGGTCCAAAACCATTTTCGCAAAAATGACGACCGAGTCCGTTTGTGAGACAATCGTGCTTGCCGCTTGCATTAATTATTATGTTGTTATCAAGTAATAGTTTTAGCGCTTTGTGTTTGGAAAGATTCTCGCGTTTCACGAATTATTTGATGGCTATAAATCGATAAAAATTAAGGCCAAATGGCGATCATAATTTAAGGAAATCATCGCAGAATCATCTCCCGCATTGAGGAGCTGGGAAACGACTGTGAATTTTGTTGAAAATCCGAAAACGTAATCGTAACATCGGATAAAGAGGCTACGATTACAACAGCCTGTTTTCCCAAAAATCCGCACATTATCTGCCTATAATAGAACATATTTTAGGTAGATAATCTGCTTAGATACGCCTCATTTTGAGTCGATAGGCTACTGAACATGAGAGCATTTTATTCACATTATCCATGGGGGGGGGGGCAGATTCCCCCCCCGAGACGTATCCTAGGGGTGATGGGTGTCAAAATAAGCCCAAAGCAATTTTTTTCGTGACAAAATATTTTTTTTCCTTCATACCTTTTATCGGATTTTTACTAGTTTGTACAGGGGGGGGGGGGGGGGGGGTGAAAACAAAAAAATCCGGCACGTATGCCGGGGTGGGTGGGTGGTCAAAGCAAGCAATTTTTTCCGCAACTAAAAAATCAGTTTCCTGCTTGTTTTTTTAGTGTTTTGGCAATGAGTTGGGCTTCAAAACCACTTTGAATGAGAGAAATAATGTGATTCTAACTGGTAAACTGACTGCAGGCAGTTATCGTGTTGTATTTTGTTGCAAATTTTGAAATCCAAGATGGCCGCTGGCAGCCATGATTTTTTGGCCGAATGACCTCAAAATGACTCATTCCTATTTACATGTCCATGTTAACATCCATGATAAATAGTATGCACAGAAATTCATACACAGCTGTTTACAGTGAATTTCCCCCCGCAAATCTCTGTTTTAGTGTTAAAAGGGGGGTGGGTGTCAAAAAATGGTCGGAAAAAACTGCCGAAAACGGAAAAAAAAATTGGCGGTGGGGGTGGGTGGGTAACAAAAAATGATCGAAAGGGAAAAAATGCCATACGTGCCTGAATTTTTTTTCCGAACCCCCCCCTGGTTTGTACTGGTTTGTAACACTAAGAAATCAATAATAAGGAACTGCAGCAACACTAAACACGCTAGGGCCATTGTATGTTGGTTTGTGCCTCTTTAGGACAAGGGAAAGTATTCATAATGCGGCTGAATCGCCCATGCAGTATTCTATGTAATTAACATAAAATAAGGATAACTTTAAAGAAATAAATTTAATGCCAAATCTGGTCAAACATGAAGACTTATGTATACACTGATGTATAAAGAAAAAACCATGTAACATACCTAGACTTGTGAGTGGAAAACACAATTATCTCATATGTGACAAAAGAGATAGAAAATGGTAATAATTCACAATCTCATGTAGTCATGAGAATGAGTTAATACAGGTTTCTACTAAAAGTGTAGGTTTGTTTTTTATTATATGCTTTACTCTCACATGCTACACTTTAGCAGTCCAATATTAATAATGCCTTTTCTGAACTCATACAAGATTCCTGAATTCACACAAGATAAACTGTGAACGTTATAAAATTCCTAACCAATCCTGACCAATCTGAATCAATTGGAATCAATCGTAACATTAACTTTCTTCGATTTCCCATTGGTGCCCCTGTGTGCTCTAGTGTATTGCTATATGTGCGATAAACATGTTTTAGTAATGTCTATTGAGTCTGGGTGGCACGCAGCATATAATAATTTAACCTATCTGATATAATACAATCACCTATCTGGTGTAAAACAATATCACCTATCTGGTGTAAAACAAAATCACCTATCTGGTGTAGAGCAATATCACCTACCTGGTGTATAGACATAATATCTTTATAAATTTCAATAACAAAGTAACAAAAACTAAAAAAGTCTCTAAAAGGGACTACCACACACATTTTGGCACTAAAACAGTGACTATTAATTATGATTAACTGTGCACGCTGTGTCAGTGACCGGTTACCCACTCAGGCATAGCTGCTATTCACAATAGCAATAAAGCTGCTTAATAGGTTTTGTGACGAAGGGGAAATTGAATGCAACCTGGACACAATACAATGACTTCAGTTTCGCAATAAAATGTTCGATGGTATATAAATATTAGAACGTATATACTGCTAGAGACCAGTTCCGCTGTTCATTACTAGATTCACTGAATCTCAATGTAGGAGGTTTGGTCCTGGTTTTCTATGTATGTTTGTGTTTTGCGTTCCACAAGGGGGTGGGTGTCAAAACATGGCTGGAAAAAACTCTATGAAATGGAAAAAATAATTTGGGGTCGGGGGTGGGTGATTCCAAAAAGTGGTCATCGTCAAAAAACTAGCATACGTTTCTGGACATTTTTGAGGCGATTCTAAACAGATTATGCGCGGACAATGATACAAATAAGCCAACAAACGACTTTGCAGCTGTACGCTCTTTAACATGTGTTTTCACTGTGGTCCGCGCCATAAATCGAAATAACGGACATGACATTATAGGTCGATTATGTGCGTATTTGCGCGAGAACATGTTAAATACAAAGAACACAAATTCTAGTGAAGTAGTACCCTATTCATAATAATGATATGCCGTCGTTCATTATGGGAAAGGTGTCTAATAAACCGCCATTGTATGATACGTTTTTATACACAGAAATTAAAGCGAAACAAATATGAGTTTGTGATGATCAGACATATGCCTTCAAACGAGCATCCATACTTTCGTTATCCAAACGCGGTAGATAGTAAAGAGTATTCTCAATTATGAGCTGCTGTACTTATGTTTGACTTATTATGGATAACTTTCTGAAGTTTCGCTATGAAGTTGGCTGCAAAGATTATAATCTTTCACACGGTAAGTATTATCGACCTATAATGTTCAAATAGGTTCATAACGTGATTATTTGATTCTGAATTAAGCCTGAACTCATATCCGTTATTATGTTTTATTGCCCCGACCACTGTGAAACACATTTTGAAGAGTGAACACCTGATAAGTCGTGAGCTGGCTTATTTGTGTCATTGTCCGCACATAATAAACTTATAATGAAGTCACTATGAGTCGATAATGATGTGACTAAAATGCTCTCATTTTCAGTTCGTTTTTTCAACTCAAAATGAGGAGATTTTGAGCAGAGTATCGACCTAAAACAAATTAAATTATGAGCAGATAATGTGCGATTTTTCGGGAGAACAGACTGGATGATCAGACATCGGCATTCAAAAGAGCATTCATGCTTTCGTTTTCCAAACAAGGTAGTTAATAAACAGCGTAATCAATTATGAGCTATTGTACTCATTTTAGACTTATTATGTATTTCTGGAGTTTCGCCGTGAAGTTAGCTGCGAATTTTATAATCTTTCACCTGGTAAGCAATAAATTGACAAGAATTTCGGTATAAAATCGAGCGGCACATCTTTGGTGATGAATTCACGAGGGAGGTAAAGTGGTAAAATTTGGATGGGGGGGGATTCAGTGATAATTTTTGGGGAAAATGTAATAAAACGTTACCATATCCTTTATTATTGGAAAGGTTGAATTCTTATTTAGAGACTGCGCAGAGCAGATTTTTGATTTTCGACTCAGTTTGGATATTATTAGGAAGTAGGTCAACAGTACATGATTGTTTACAAATATTCCATCAACATTCAAATGTCACAAAATAAAATAAAAAATCCACTTTGCCTTGTCACTAAACATGTTCACACTGTCTAACAAGAAACGAAGCGGCCTTCTGCGCTTTGTAAGTATTGAGTAATTTTTCCCCCAGAAAATTAACACTGAATTCTCCATTCAAATGTTACCAATTTACCTCCCTCTTAACTAACTCGTACAGGTGGTATGGAATCTGGTGGCGTTCATTGTTGTCCTGGTCATTACAACATTTAAGTTGGAGATGAAGATTCTGACACGGACATCCTTGCCGTATTCATGCTACAATGGTGTCTTACACTAACCACCCCACTGCACGTGTGCATGTTTTAATGTTCAAGAATTGTACGCCGTCGAACGCACGGAACCATCTCGATAAGTTCCTTCCTGAATTTCGTGCCCGTGAGACAGTACAGATAAAAATTAGAAGCATTATTGCAATACATCAATATCATGGGTATATCATAAGCAAACATCAGACTTGAATTGCGAAATTGTGGCCAAACAATGTTAATAGCTGCGATTACTGTCGCTGGTAAAGTGTAAACGGCATATGCAATGGTAAGAGCCAACAGTAACTCTGTAAGTTCTGGTGATTTCCGATTTACTCGGGTGTTTTTTGTGACCTCGTCTTTGTTATAGATATTCATGGTTTTAATATTGCATCTTGTTTCCAAAATTATAACCAAATTTCCGGTCATAATAAACGAGAAGGGAATAATTGAAAAAACAGCCACATCAATCCAAATCCAGATGTTCTTGTAGAAGTATTCATAATCCACTGAATTCATTGGCTCGCAACCTCCTGTATCCGACAACTGAAATCCATATAGTATGTTAGAATCCAGCGCGATGAGACATATCCCGATCACAACCAATGTTGCCGCAGCCTTCTTCTTCGTTCCATTCCATGAGTGTGGGAATCGAATGCAAAGAGCTCTTTCAATCGTGATTGAAACAAGTATCCACCCTGAATAATGTGTAAAGAAATATACCAAGAATTGAATAGTTTTACACACATAGCTTGAAGTCTTCCTGATATCAATATCCCTTACAGAAATACACCAAATAGGGATTACCAGTTAAAGCGACAAGGAATCAACAACGGCCAGAGTAATTAAATATACAGATATTGTTCCATTTGCCATCTTTTTCCGAATGAAAACAAGAATTGACAGAATGTTTCCTGTAAGACCGAGTGCTATGATTATAGGAGGGATAATAATCCCAACCCAATTTCCAATTGCGATTTCAACTGAATTAACTATTGGATCAGTACTGTTACCAAACATTGTGATTTCAGTAGTTAGTATCCTATTCGATCCATATGTAATATACGTATAATTGTTCGCCATTTTCTGCATCCTGTGCGTATGAATATCACAACGTATACCGTTATTCAGCAAAAAACGACAGAGGGCTCCGGCTGGGCAATGTCCAATTAATTGTTGAACTCAATATACTAGAAACTCAAATTCGCATGTACCACCGCGATTAACAACGTTAGTTTGGGAAAAGAATGTGGTCTGACTGCCACGTAATGATCACACAATACCACGCTAGCAAAATCCCGATCCACTGAGCACCAGCGGTGGTTGATTAGAATTATAATCAAGAATGTGCTTTTCTGATTAAAAGAACACTCAACGTAGATTAGTATTGGACACTTGAAATGTTGAGATAATACGAGCTGCATTATGGATATTGGTCGCTTTGGGGATGCTATGTTCGTTGACCATAAATCGTCAGGAAGTAACAGATTACGTACATATACAGCCTTCTCAATATTAGGTATACATGTCAATTATAGCCATATATGTTGGAGTGTAAGTCGGCTGAGGCATGTTTGAGTTTCACCAGACTGAGCGTGGGCAATAACAAACTCATGATAGAGAAAGGAAGAACAGACAGTCACCCCCATTACCAGTCCACACTAGAATGTGACTAACGAAGCAAGCTGAGAGTGAATATATTATTTTGTGATACGTGCTACTTATTTTGCTCAATTAGTCGATTCCTTTTCTAAGTTTTTAGATCTTTCGGATTCTGCGATAAATAAATATACGACATATTCCGGGTCTTTGCCAAAAGAGAAACAGCTAAACGTTGAAGCGACAGCAGATTGTGAGAACACTGCAGATAAACCGATAATATCGTATGCATATAATAATTATATAAATATGTAATGTATGTTCACATTATATATAATGTTCATATAATTTATTTAATCATCAACGTCATTGTGCAGCTGCCCATTGACGTGTATTGAAACAAACATATTGTGTCTTGATTGGTTTTTAAGTCATTCCATCTCAATGGATTTATCTATTGAGAGCATCATCACATCTTGTGCGCACATAGATTGCATCTGATACCAGTTTGAGTTTTTATCTGTGTTTTAAATTATCCTATAAGTGTATTGCATTTCAAGAAACGGACAATACACGAGTGACTTTCACCTCGTGATTAGCGATGTATCAAAAGAAACCGTTCATCGCCCCATTATTCACGTTACCGTTTTATGGATTAAACGAATAAATTAATACCTAAAAGTGAAATATAGTAATATAGCCACATCCCACCAAAGATGTGTAAAAACTCCTGATAAGAATAATGTTAGCTTCAATTATTGTTTGCTGTAGTGTTTGACACATTCACCACAGAAAAGTATCAGAATGTGTTGTTGTTATTTTCAATGCAGTGGATTCAGAACTATAACTAGTTTGAGAACATTGGCATTTGGTTAAGAAAGCAGTTCTGATTTATTAGTATATATGGATGACTATTAAATATGGACTTATATTTTGTTTACTGCTGACCAATCATCCGTAGTGTTCCATAAATTCTCGACCCCATCACATGTAGTGTAACTTCGTATTCACACAGTGGGAAGGAATTACTGTTCAAAATGACGAAACTTGTACGTGATATTTCAAAACTGACATAGATTTGCCGGGATATGAAACCAAATTCTGGAGTCTATTCAATAATGGGATCCCCGACGTAATTCCAGAGGTTTTCCTGACTTGCTGCTGGAGATTTGGTCAACTCAAACGCTCGTCTTCACGATGTGCCAGTTAAGAAGGATCTAAACGATATCATTTCTTCCATGGAACACACGATATCATATTTGTTATATAAAATAGTGCACACAGAACGAGAAACAGCTCGTTTTCCTGGATATTATATAACACTCAGTTTGGTACAACATATATTTATTTGAGTATCACAAATGTTGGAGAAAGTATTTACACGTTATTAGCAATGGGATAAGGAGATAACAGCTACAATAAAACATAATATATATATATATATATATACTTTTACGAGAATATTTAAAGTAAACCATATCGTTGTTTAATAATAATGTGTTTACAAATCTATATTTAAAACAAATTAGTGGCGATATTCTGATGTTTTACATTACTTACAATACTACGTTTCTCACATAAAACGAGATTACAATTTCAATTGAATGTTATTGTACACAGACATATACATATTGTCTCAAATACATTGATATTACATTGAAACTCATTAAACTTATGTGGGTTGTTGCAGCTGAGCACAATACCCTTGAAGAATGTGTGGGGATTCATTAATAGTCCTATGTTAAAGTTTTACTGCCACTATCTTTGTTTTTTTTTATTTTGATGTAATCGATTAGCTCCTGAAGAGTTGAAATATTACTCCTTGTTTATATAGAGTAGGCGTACTGTTTAAAAAAAAAGACCACATGCGTCATAGACATTTTGAATTGTATTCGCTGAGTGTAACCCTAATAGTATATAATGTAGAGTACTCTCTGGTATTAGATACACATGTTATCTTAAAATATCTATCATAAGTTTCAGGAGAATTTATGTTGATATGGAACATTAAAAAAAATAAATGATGTGCACTATCCTTTGAGTGTTTCTTAGAATATTTTATACTCAAAGGTTTGAAGCCCGGTATCATAAGTTATTTTGGTATATTCTTTGGTAAACTTTATGCCAGTCTATATCACTAACTGACTTGCCAATGCGTTGTAGACGTTTAATTTATTTATGCTTGATTTGGAGTTTTTGTTAACTTTTCTGCAAAAAGAGGATAGAATACCTTACATGTCTTGTCAATTTCAACAATATCAGATTCGATACACGATAGTTTTCTACCTGCCCTCATACATTATTTCCATTCTGATGGAAATTAATTTACAAAGCCATGGTAGATGGTGTAAGGGATATTTAATTCAAAATTTCTACAACACTCTTCAAGTCCAGAATGCCTGAATGAATGTGCATAAAACAATTGACAAAGGTTAGTTTTAGCCATTATTTCTCCAAAAATAGTCTGCAAATTCCGAGAAGGCCGTTTACTTTTGTGTTATTCGAACACCTTTTGTCATGGATATGTAACTCTTTGGATTACACAACATAAAATAAGATCAAATTTCGAAATCGATTCAAGAAGGAATTGACAAATAAATATTCATCGGAATACCCAACAACATTTTAATGCACTAGGCCCATTAGTCAGTTCTGTTGGGTGACATGTAGCAATTGGCAGGACACCCGGACGGCCGATCACTGGTGCATAGTCTGGTAAGTGTACTTCGTCGGCACGAATAGAGAAGATTGCTTCCAGAAAGACGGTAACATAAATAACATGCAACACAATATATACCAACTTTTGCGATAACGGTCTTCGGGTATTCTACTAGTAAGCCACGAACGTTTTACCCTGTAATCAATCGAAAATGTTATACAACCATACAACCAGCGTGTTTACCACGGATGTAAGCTCAGTATTTACTTCAATAAGCCATAATATACAGCTCAGCACATCCCATTTCAGAATTTCATTTTGTCATTTGCGAACTTTTTTTGTTTGCACATATATGGGCGACAGAAGACGGCAAATTCGCCATGCCTCTCCTGTATACTATCATCATGTTTTTGTTTTTATCAATAATTGTTGTAGGCTTGTAGATAATGTACAGATTAAAGAATCAAACGAGAAAACATTTAGGACACCATACTGGCTAACTATGAAACATCTGATTTGACGCAATAAAACTATCATTGGTATGATGCTTATATATATATATATATAAATTAAATGGAAACGGTGAGTGCCTTCTTTCAAAAGAGAATCCATGCTGTCATTTTCCAAACACCGTAGATAACAAAGAGCGTTTTCAGTTCTGAACTGTTTTTACACATTTTCGACTTATCAGGGAATTCTTTATTTTCGCCATGAAGGTGGCTGCAGTAATTTAAATCTTTCACTCTGGTAAGCATTAAACTGGCCCAGGAAATTCGGACTTATTTTGTATAAAATCGAATGGCACACATTTAGCGATGAATTCACATTAACTATTTCGTAATGGTGGTATAGAATCTGGTGGCGTTCGTTGTTGTCCTGGTGATAACATAATTTAAATTGGAGATGCCGATTCTGACATGTATATCTTTGCCGTATTAAGGTTGCGACGTTGTGTTACAATAGCCGTTCGCATGTTCATTCACATGCACACACGTTATGGCTGAATTGGTCATTGTCGCATAGGTTCGTTCAATAAGACACGCATGATCTCATAAACGTGCACAAAGACACATGGATCTAAATGTGCTGTCACCAAGCATATCAAAGAGTAGGAACTGCAGTTTCTGTTCAATTCAAAGGGAATGCCCATTCAAATTGCGTTGAAATTCTACTCCAAACTACTTGTTCTAATAATAATTAACAGACAATTATTCTAAAATCGAGTTTTTTATGAGATTTTGAGATGCTGGGTGAATTGTTGCACATTTTGGGACATTATGGGTGTAATTTGGCACGTTTGAGACATACTGGGTGTCTTTTACACGACCCCATGCGACAATGGCCAATTTAGCCATATTATGGGTAGTTCACATGCTAACGCCAGGCTTGAATTGCGATACTGTGGCCGAACATTAGTAATAGATGCGAATATTGTCACTGGCAAAGCGGAAAACAGCACATGCAATAGTGATAACACGCCCATATGGAGCCTCACACGACAGTCATCGGTACATTTTTCTCTGTATCTGGGCTCCATAAAGGTTTGAATGTTAACTATGAATTTGTGAACATCTCTATTGTTCAAACAGGAGATGAAGATTCCGAGACGTGTATCATGGTTGTATTCAAGCTGTGACGCTGTGACTCACTAACCATCCCACTGCACGTGCGTCTGTTTAACTGTTCCTTCTTTGCACTTCGTCGAATACAGGACGACATCATTTCGATGAGTTCCTTCCTGAATTTCGTGCCCGTGAGACAGTACAAATAAAAGTTAGAAGCATTGTTGCAATTCATCAATTGTATGGATAATTCATGAGCAAACATCAGACTGGAGTTGCGAAACTGTGGCCAAACATTAATAACAGCTGCGATTATCGTCGCTGGTAAAGTGTAAACGGCATATGCAATGGTAAGAACCAACAGTAACTTTGTTAGTTCTGGTGATCTCCGATTTACTCGGGTCTTTTTTGTGACCTCGTCTTTGTTATAGATATTCATGGTTTTTATATTGCGCCTTGTTTCCAAAATTATAACTAAATTCCCGGCCATAATAAACGAGAAGGGAATAATTGAAAAAACAGCCACATCAATCCAAATCCAGATGTTCTTGTAGAAGTATTCATAATCCACAGAATTCTTTGGCTCGCAACCTCCTGTATCCGACAACTGAAATCCATATAGTATGTTATAATCCAGCGCGATGAGACATATCCCGATCACAACCAATGTTGCCACAGCCTTCTTCTTCGTTCCATTCCATGAGTGTGGGAATCGAATGGAAAGAGCTCTTTCAATAGTGATTGAAACGAGTATCCACCCTGAATAATGGGTGAAGAAAAATACAAAAAATTGAGTAGTTTTACACACATAGCTTGAAGTTTTCCTGATATCAATATCCCATTCAGCAATACACCAAAAACAGATTGCTATTACAAGCGACAAGGAATCAACTACGGCCAGAGTAATCAAATACACAGACATTGTTCCATTTGCCATCTTTTTTCGAACGAACACAAGAATTGAGAGAACGTTTCCTGTTAGACCGAGTGCTATGATTATAGGAGGGATAATAATCCATGTCCATTTTCGGATTGCCATTTCAACCGAATTATCTTGATCAGTACTGTTACCACGTATTGTGATTTCTGTAGTTAGTATCCTATCCGATCCATATGTAATATACGTTGAATTGTTCGCCATTTTCTGCGTCCTGTGCGTACGAATATCACAACGTATATATATATTCAGCAAGAAACGGAGGGATCCGGCTCGGAAATGTCCAATGAATTGTTGAAACTCAAGTTCACATTTAACACCGCGATGATCAACGTTTGTTTGGGACAATACTGTGGTACGCTGCCTTGTAATGGAAGTCTGATTTGAATACCCAGATGGATAATTCTTTGATAACAAGAGGCTAATTTGATAATCAATTCTTAGAGTAGTTTTGTTCAATTATGACATAGCAAGTGGAGCCTAATGCATAAATCATGACGGTAGGGGGTATATCAGGGCCCGTATCCTACGTCATCAATGTAATCTCTAAACCGTATGACCAACTGCTATCTGGAACCCGTGCAGTGGATGAGCTAGATACTTGTTGCAAGGGTTAATGTACTTTCACGCGAAAGGGATTATTTGTATTTTACAATTCTCTATTAACCCTTTCAGTGCCAGGGGCCGATTTCATCGACCCTAATTTACGGTCTGTAAAATCGGCCCTAAAAAATAAATTTTTGTTTTGTTTTTGGGTTGAATTTGTTTTGGGTATGCTTAAGCATGCTATAGCGAATTTTGAAACAAACTGGATAAAACCTTAGGGACATTTTATAACTCTAAACTGTCACCAAGTATTCATAGTAATAATTTTGATGCCCATGAAAAATGTAAGATTCCCTGGCACTAAACCTACAAAATAAGTCTGTTAAAGAATATAAGAAAAAATTATTAAAATTCTAAAAAATAGTAAAAAATAATAACAAATGATGAAAAATTGTTAGGCCAATGCATCTCTTATATATGCGAGGCGACCTATGGTCTACTCGCATATATAAGAAAATGCATTGGCACATGGTATATGGGTTGATACAAAAATCGGACCTGGCACTGAAAGGGTTAAATGGTTGAGGTGTGTTTGATATTGAAAATATGGGCACAATCGATACCTGTGTTTCTTGTAAGTTACAGCTATATATATATGAGTTTATAACGATTACTGATTTTTGATTGTGCATTGTGAATCTCCATGGCTCATGTACTAGTTTATATGTGTTTTAAACTTAAACAACTAAAAAAATCCAAACCGCTTTGTGTTAGAGTCTTGATTGGGTGACGTAGGTTCCTGTCCTTGTATGGTTTGTGCCTCCTTAATTGTAAATGAAAAAGATAAAATTGTGTCCTTCATTGCTATTAACAATGATATTAAGTGTGCAAAAATAGAAATCTGTAAAAATTATCACTAAGAAGAACACGGAGAAATATGTCAACATTGTTCTTATTATTCATTATTGATAGTTTTCCGATAACGACATTTCAAGTGTTGTGACCATTGTTATGTAAACAAAATTGTTACAGTGATTTGTCCATCATCATCGCTAATTGTGTAGTCAGTTCACATATTTTAGGAGTGAATATGAGTTTCAACAGTTATCAATGCGTTGGCCTTTTCCAATGTTTGCAGTCATATTTTGATTAAACTTTGGTATCTGATTTTACTAATTCCACCGCTTACATAAGTACCAGTCAGAAGAAGTGGTATATTGAGGCGCGCCTTTATTGCGACATTGAGCGCACTTAATTTCGAAAAAGGTGCGATTATAGTGCAATACCAAACATCTGTCGCGCTTATTATTGCGATATTGAGCGCTAAATATTGCGACATTAAGCGCGCTAAATTTCATTCAGACCCTATAGTGTTATATTTATATTATATAAATACTGTACATATAGTGTACATATAGCATTTACAACTATAATTATATATAAATCTAAAACGTCTCTATTTATGCAGTAACCAATATAGAAGTAACAATTTGATTTACATGTCACAATATAATGCCAAGTTTGTTCCTAAATCCCTGCCGGGATTCCAGGTTACCACCTGAAGCCCATCGAAATGATCACTTAATCCCGGTGCTATAATGGGATTATAATTTATTGTCATTATATGACATCAACGTACAGTGAGTTTTACCGAGTTAGAACCTACTCTGATAACGTAATGTATTAAGCTGCATCCCGGAATGAAACATCAATTACGTAAACCTGTTGGTCGTACCATATTTAATTATGTTCAAGTGTATTTACAATGATACTTTGACACATTGCTCAGTATTCCTCCTCTATGAACAACCAGTTCTCCTGAAAATAAGCTAATATTAAACATATTTAAAAAACACAAATAAGTCCATATCGGCATTATTTGAATCTAAATTACGCTCTGTACAAACCAAAATCGACATATCGGATATATGCTCTTTATAATGTGTTTTCACTGTGGCCCGCGCCATGACACGGAATAACGGATGTACGTCAACTACGGGTTTATATGAAAATTAAATAATTCAATACGAAACTCTTTGTGAATAATATTGATCGATTGTGAACCTATTTGCGCGAGGATAAGTTGGTTAGGAATATAGAGTTTTCTCGCGCGGAAGGATTATGTTTTCACTGAAACCAATTAAGCATTTCCGCAGTCGCACTCCCGACATGTCGCTTGTATCTCACCGGATTATTGTTTGCACAATCTACAAGTTGGCCCGAGATCTCCAAACGTGTAGCTTATGCGCCGTAGAATCACATGACTCTTCCCGCCAATTGCATATCCATAACAATACCATAGTAACACAAGGTACAAGTTAAACATACATGTGGTCCATCCTTGACGATTACACTATGAGTTTGTGAACCTCTATATTGTTCAAACGGGAGATGAAGATTCCGAGACGTCTATCATGGTATGGTTGTATTTACGGCGTGATTCTCAGCTATATTAACGGACCCACTGCATGTGCGTATCTGAATGTTCCTGGGGTGTATTCCGTCGAACACATTCCGTCATCACTTTTAATTCATTTCTGAATTTTGTGCCTCTCAGACAGTAGAGGTAAAAGTTTGACGCATTGTTGCATGTCATCAGTATTGTGGATACATTATTAGCTAACGTTAGGCTTGAACTATGCTTGATCTGTGGCCAAACATGAGCTATTGCTATGCATACTGTTATTGGTAAAGTATAAACGGCATATGCAATGCTAAGAACTAACAGCAACTTTGTTATTTCTGGTGATCTCCGATTAATTCTGGTGTCCCTTGTTACATCATCATTGGTATAGATGTTCATGGATTTTCTATTGCGCCTTGTTTCCAAAATGATAGCCACATTTCCTGATACAATGAATGTGAAAGGGACAATTGAAAAAGCACCCATATTGATCCAACTCCAATAGTTCTGACGGAAGTATCGATAGTCTGCAGAATGATGTGGATTGCAGTCTCCTTCCTCCGATAACCGAAATCCATATAGTACGTTGGCATTCAGTGCAAATAGACTTATTCCGATTACAACCAGTGTCGTCACTGCCTTCTTCTTCGTGCAATTCCATGAATGTGGAAATCGAATGGAAATGGCTCTTTCAATAGTGATGGAAACGAGTATCCACCCTGAATAGTCAGTGAGGAACAATATCATGAACGTGATGGTTTTACAAGCAATGTTTGAACTCGTCCTTATATCATAGTCAAAGACAGCGGGTAAGGAATAAGTGAGGATCACAATTACTAGTGATAGGGAATCCACTAGCGCCAGACTGATCAAGTAGACGGACATTGTTCCTTTTGTCATCGTTTTCCGACTGAACACAATAATCGAAAGAACGTTTCCCGTAAGACCAAATATTAAAACAATAGGAGGTAAAATAATCCATGCCCATTTTCCAAGTGCGATTTCAACCGAACTATCTGTTGGCTCAGTACTGTCACTAATATACGGGATAGCTGGGATGTTATCGGATTCGCTGGTAATATACGTAGAATTGGTCGCCATATTATGTGTTCTGCATGTACAAATACCACAACGGCTTGCTATTCAGGAGTTAACACAGGGCTTCGTGTGGTAAACATCCAATGAATTTTAACACTCAATATACCAGAAAATTAAATTCGCATGCACGTCCGTGACGAACAGATTTGTTTGTGACAAGGACCTGCTACGCTGACTTGTAATGGAAGTCCAACGTAAATGTGTAGATGGATACTTATTCGATAACAATAGTTTAATTTGATAATCAATTCTTTGAGTAGTTTTGTTCAATTATGACATCACGGATGGATCCTAGCGCATACATTAATATGACGGTAGGGGGTATATCAGGGCCATTAACCTACGTGACTAATGTAATCTCTTAACCATCGGTTCAGAAGTTCAGGACCAGTAACCTACGTCACTAATGTAATCTCTTAACCATCGGTTCAGAAGTTCAGGGTCAGTAACATACGTCTCTTAACCATCGCTTCAGACGTTCAGGGCTTGTAACATACGCCACTAATTAATCTCTAAACAATCGCTTCAGACGTTCAGGAACCATACATGTAGTCTCTAAACCATCGCTTCATACGTTCAGGGCCAGTAACATGTAACTAATGTCATCTCTAAGCCATCGCTTCAGACGTCCAGGAACTCTAACCATCTCTAAACCATCGCTTCGGACATCAGGAACTTACGTCATAAATGTCATCTCTAAACCATCGCTTCGACAACGTCCAGGAAGCGACGTCATTAATGTAATATCTAAACCATCGCTTCAGACGTTCAGAGACCTATGTCGTTAATATAATCTCTAAACCATCGCTTCAGACTTTCAGAAACCCATGTCCTTAATGTAATATCTAAAAAATCGCTTCAGACGTTCATGAGACTACGTCATTAATGTAATCTCTAAACCATCCCTTCAGAGACCTACGTCGTTAATGTAATATCTAAACAATCGCTTCAGACGTTCATGAGCGGATGTCATTAATGAAAACTCTAAACCAACGCTTCAGACGTTAATGGACACACATCATTAATGTAATCTCTAAATCATCGCTTCAGACATCCACGAATCTATGTCATTAATGTAATATATAAACCAAAGGCTTCAGGCGTTCAGGTACCTACATTATTAATGTAATATCTAAACCCTCGCTTCAGCAACCTACGACGTTAACATAATCTCTAAACCGTCGCTTCTGACATTCAGGAATCTACGCCATTAATGTAATCTCTAAACCATCGCTTCAGACGTTCAGGATCCAATGTCATTAATGTAATCCATAAACCGCCGCTTCAGACGTTCAGGAACCTACGCCATTAATGTAATCTCTAAACAGTCGCTTCAGAAACCTACACCGTTAACGTAATCTCAAAACCATCGCTTCTGACGTTCAGGAATCTACATCATTAATGTAATCTCTAAACTATCACTTCAGACGTTCAAGAACCTACACCATTAATGTAATCTCTAAACTGTCGCTTCACACGTTCAGGAACCTACAATATTAATGTAATCTCTAAACCATTTATGACGAATACTGACTTTAAAAATGTGACTTGTGAAGTTTCGCAGATGATGTACTGGTTTATCCCTCAAACAAACTTATATATGTTTTAATCAAATTTAAAATGCAATCCAATTTATGTTAGAGACTCGATTGGTGACGTAGTTTCCTGGTCATGTATATGAGTTGTGTCTGTTTGGAAATGAACACACTACAAGTATGCTCGTCAATGCTATTAATATTCGCTGGTTTTTATCCCCTTCTTTTACTAGATACTCGTTGGGAACATTTCAGATAAAAAGTTCAACAAACGCTTTTGGAACTTATTATCCGAACATTAACACTAATGCATAGGAATATTCATGTACTTGTATTATCTCTATTGCCTGTTGTATCATGAACACCCCCATATGAATAATAGACCATTCATTTAGTTTTAAAACTGAATGGAAAAATCCATTTAGTACAGAACATGTTAAGGTTTGTCTGCATCTATACGCCTTTCCCTGTGTAAAACTATAATTTAGTTTGAAGTAGACTACTGAGTTTGATGCATGGATAAGGTGTATTAGTTAGCAATCTAACATGCATGAGAGCTGGAATGCAATGGTGCTGATACAAAGGAGAGAATCATGTCAAATGTATAACACAGTGGTCACAGCCTGTTCATTTATATATCCGTTGCATCAGTTTCAGAGGAAATAACTGCCGAAATAATTGAGACACATTAAATTGACAAATCTTTTATAATATAGTAATATATTGGCAATTGGGAGAAAACAGAAAAATATGTTATCACTTAATCATAAGCTGTCAAACCACGGAATACTATAAAACAATTGATTGTCACACACTAGCCTTTAACGCTAGATCTCGATAACCTAAATTTCTTGATTACTTTCCACTATATACATGCAACCTAATGTGTTTAGGAGAAAAATCCAGAAATAATGTTTTGCAGGAATATGTACATAAACCTATATCAAAGAACCTAATAAATTCAGCAAGAATAAATAAAAGGGAAATTGGTGAATTTTGTGAAATAAATTTGTGTAACTTACATAATATTTGCAATTTGTGATATATCAGGTTGTTTATAACATATTTTCGAGTTATCTACCTCAAAACCTCGCAGATTATCACATTTCCGAGTCTCAATTTTTCCAAATTAATTAAAAATCCATATTTTATGGTAAAATTTTTTAATCACTAGACACAAATTCAGGACTTTTTATGTTTTATTAATTTTCTCATTATATTCTGCACAAAACTGCATTTAGGATAAAAATGACAAAACACAGAAATAATCACAACAGAATGTTTCTTTGCACAAAAAAGTACATACACCTATTAATGCTTTATTTCAGACAATTATGTCCATATTAATACACAAATACATACTACAGTTGATTACGTTAGGATTCTGTTTTTGAGAAGCCATAAATACTCTTAAATAAAATGTGTATCCGATTGTATGGACTGTGCCAAATTTGCCTTCGACACAGAACTTGCCCGATGAAATGCCATATTAAGGTCATGTAACTCGATACATTGAAATCCATATGCCATGTTCTCACAACATATTAAGAATACTAGATCAAATAAATTGTGAGGGAATTTTCAAAACAAAAATTGTGATGAAAATTTAATTATCGCACAATGGATACTTTGACATATTTGGAAGTTTTTGTCCATTATATAAGAAATGTGCAATGCCAATGATTGTCACTGGATTTCACTCATTTTAAAAGAAAGTGACTCAAAATTTGAACGTTGAACAAGTGGGCAGGGGAAAGCATAACGACAAAACCTTGAAAAAAAATTCACCGTGAGGCTTAACACTTACCTCTCAGCAGATCACACACAGTGTTCTTTGAAATGACTGCTGCCTTGTTTGATTATCGGTTTCATTGCTTAGATCTTTTTTGTTGTAACTTGGAAGCAAACTGTTAAATTGATATGTTGGGGTCGTTTTACATAAATTGGTCATAGCATTCTAAATAAACCTCCAATAAAGTACTACGCTCTTTAGTAATGCAACATTAATCTTCACTAATTGGGATAAGACAACCATTTGTCTCAAGTTACGATAATTTGGTGACACGATTTGCTTTTCTGATTTCACCTACCCAATTACCGACGAAAAATACGTTGAATCAAGTGACATTCGTTCGCATAACCAGTGTGGTGTAAGTTTTCTACACTAAAGTGTTGCAGGAGGAACGTTAAAATAAATTTACACATTAAACACCCGGTGTTGTTTCTATCTATGTCCCAAAACATTTTATAATGGGCAAAACTCCACAAAGTGGCACTTTTGGAAGAGTAAATAATAAAGAATCAAAGGGCCATAAGTTAATTCTCTTCACCAATAGTTTTGGATATTACTTCGCAACTTGTTTAGTCTAGTATACGTCAAAGTTACTAGAAAATCGGGGCATATGATATTAATTTATTGAGTTACATGACCTCAGATGTGGCATTTCGTCACGGGAGGTCTGTGTCACAGGAATATATTAGCGTAGTCAATACAACGGGATACACATATACTTTAAGAATATTTTTTTCTTCTTAATCAAAAATGCACAATGAAATCATTTTTGTACAGAAGCTGGTGTCAAAATTACTAAAACAATGAAAAAGCCCTTTATTTTTATATAGTATTAAAAATATTTGAACATCAATAATGCAATTCGACTCATTATGGGCAACATATCCTCGTGAAAATAGCTTCATATTGGACGTAAATATTCACATAGGTTCATATTTGACTGATTTGATTCTGAAGAGATAATATCCGTTATCCGTTGAATGGCGCGGCCGCAGTGAAAACACATTATAAAGAGCGTGAGTCTTGAAAGTCATGGCGATGAAAAAAGGTGGATTAAATAATGCGTATGGAAATAGTCCCATATTGGACTGTTTTAAAAAACGGGTGTTAGGTTAATATAGAGCGTAATTCAGATTCAAATAATGTCGATATGGGCTTATTTGTGTTTTGAAATAAGTTGAAATATGAGCTCATTTTCAGGAGAACAGGATGACTTAATGCATATATATTAAGAATATGTATAGGATGAATAAGTTATTATCTCACTTGAATAAGTTATGATCTTACTTGTGCCCGAGAATGTTTGGATATAGGACCTTCATTTCTGAATTACAAATCAAACATGGATATATGACCTTGATTTCAGTTTGTACGGTCTGAATGTCAGGTAAAACATTGACGTGAATATAGAGTGGATATAGGACCTTCATCTCAGTTCTCGTACGATCTGAACAAATAAAACAAGGATATAGTACCGTCATTTCAGTTTGTACGGTCTGAATAACAAATAAAAGATTGATATAGGACCTTCATATCTGTTCTGGTACGGTCAGAATGTCAAATGAAACATGGATAAAGGCGCTTCAGATCAGTTTGTATCTGAATATAAAATCAAACAAGGATGTTGAATATAAATTGTGATGCTCCGAATGTTTGGATATAGGATCTTCACATCAGTTTGCAAGGCCTATATATGTAGCCTGCCGGTTCTCCTGAAAATAAACTCATATAATTGAACACATTGCAAAATACATAAATAAGCTCATATCGGTATTATTTGAACCTAAATCGACTTACCAGATATACATATGTATGTGTTCTCATTGTGTCCCGCGCCATAAAACGGAATAACGGATATAAGTCTACTTATTTCAGAATCTAATAAGTCCAATATGAACCTATGTGAATATTCAGGTCAAATATGAACCTATGTCTATAAGGTCTGAATATCAAATCAATCATGGATGTGGAATACAGCGTGTGATCGGACAATCATTTCAGTCTGCAAGGTCTGTATATCAAATCAATCATGGATGTGGAATATATATTGTGATGTCTACGATCAATGTTGATTGCGAAAAAATCCTGTTGAGTGGATTATTATGTCGTCACTGTCACACCTACAGTGATTCCCGAGTTAAAAACAATAAAATAATCTAAAGATAATGGTTTTATTGACTCGTGTTTACAATCGTGACAATGAAAATAAAAATATATCAAATATTTTTTCTATTATTTTTTATTTTCCTTTCTCTCCCTTGCACTCATAATAGGTCTAATCAACTTATCAATACAACAATTATGACAAAACAATGTTCATAGTTCTTTGTAATGTCTGTTAATGTTACGACACTCGTGCAGTTTCAGAATCAGAGTATGTTAGTGTTACGACACCAAGTCTGTTTACTTGAGAGATACTGTCAGTTCTTAAAACATTTGGAGTATGAAAGTTCAGAAACACGACTTCTATTTCACAACTCTATAAAGTCACAACTTGGAACAAATCTTCATTTTCTCAAACTTCTAGATCGTTCTATAGCTTATGTCCCGAAATTAGGTGAACTGAATCAGTGAATGTCACGAGGTTGGTTCCTTTTCGAATTCGTTTTTGTCTCTAATCTTTATCTATTATTGTCAATTATCTCTATACAAAACACTCTCTGGAACATTAAATATAAATGGATTAGATTATATCCATCTCTTCTTATTTCTTGAGTTATTTCTTAAAAACTTGTCAAAATTCACTTCGTTTGTTTTACATTTTTATACCACTTGACAAAACTCCTTGATAATATTAATTGAATGATAATGGTTAAAACAAATTTAAAAGCTACATAACAACACATAGAATATAATTATGACATACTAAAACACCTTTATATATGTTAATTATAAAGAACAAAATTTATATTACTGTTATAATAAGACAAAAAAAAAATTATCTAGTACTTTTTACAGAAATAAAATTTATTAGTGCAAACAGAAAACTTAAAGTAACACAATGATTTTGATTAAGATCATAAGCCTCACAGTCATCACACTCAATTATATTCTGAACCTGTGGAGGTAGATATGCTTCAAACAGGAATGACTTACCTCCCAACGAGTCGTGAATGGAAAACATGTTGTGACACTATAGTGGTTAGAAACATATCCTCGCTAAAATAGACTCATAATCGACATAAAATACCCACATATGTTCATGGTGGAATAAAATACCCACATATGTTCATGGTGGAATATAATACCCACATATGTTCATGGTGGAATATAATACCCACATATGTTCATGGTGGAATATACCCACATATGTTCATGGTGGAATATAATACCCACATATGTTCATGGTGGAATATAATACCCACATATGTTCATGGTGGAATATACCCACATATGTTCATGGTGTAATATAATACCCACATATGTTCATGGTGGAATATAATACCCACATATGTTCATGGTGGAATATATCCACATATGTTCATGGTGGAATATTAAATACCCACATATGTTCATGGTGGAATATACCCACATATGTTCATGGTGGAATATACCCACATATGTTCATGGTGGAATATTTGCATGATTCTGAAATAAGCCCATATTGGACGTATATCCGTTATTCCGTTTTATGGCGTGGGCTTATACATCTGATAAGTCGTGAGTTGGTTTATTCGTGTTATTTTACGCCCAAACTGAACTTATAATAAGTCATTATGAGTCGATAATGACACTAAAACACACTCATTTTCAGTTCGTTATGGACTTAACATGAGGCGATTCTAGGCCAATTATGAACCTAAAACAAACATATCATTTCCCATAACTCATAACGTTCTGATGTTTGAATGTTCCTGGGATGCGTTCCGTCGACAACAAATCATAGTATAAATAGGTTCATATTTGACTTATTTTATTCTGAAATAACCCATATTGAACTTTTCGCTTTATTACGTGCGCTCGCGCAACAGTATGGCGATCAGTCAGATTCGTAGGTTGGTGTCACCCTACCGATTTAACTCCATGACGTCACCCTTACGCAGTACATGCCGGCGACGTTACGGAGTAGATTATAGAGTTGACGCCATTGGCACTGACTTCCGTTACTAGCTCGTTGCTATATAAACAAACCAGCGATGTGGCTTTTGTCGAAAATTGACAGTCAGTACATTCGCCCTGTATACATGTACTTTCAGAAAATACAAAACACCACAACGTTATACCCCCACCAATGTCATTGTCTCGATATCAATTTACCAAATTTCTTGACATGAAACCGCGACAGACACGGCGTGAAATACATCGCATTGAGTAAACAATTTCTCATTGTTTCAATTCAACTTCAAGATCGCGGTAAAATCAAAACCGCAATTTGTAAGTGGTAAACATCTGAAAAAGACATCAGGTACACGCATAAACTAATTGTTGTGAATATTTATTTCTATTTGAGGTGGCAATTTTTCATGTTTATCAGTATTTTTAACGATAAGAGCGATGGTAATTGGGGGACTATATTTTATCTAGCGCATTAAATTTAAAATAAAAAGTCGTGAATTGGCTGAGTGTTTTCTATGGCCGCACATTTCGTTGATAATTACGAGCCATTTGTTTGTCTAAATAACATTTTTAAGTTCGAAGAGCATTATAATAGGGATAACAGTGTGGTGTTTTGTGATTTCGGAAAGGTACATGGCGAATATACTGTGGCAAATACCCGTTAATGCGCTCGGGCTCCGCCGTCGCCCATTAACTAAATTTGCCACAGTATATTCGCCATGTACCTTTCCGAAATCACAAAACACCACACTGTTATCACCTAAATAAAATTACTGAAGATTGTAATTGTCTTTTTTTGCTAACATTAAATTAAATTAAATAAATTAAGTAAAATACAGTGAAATTATTTTTTAAATTATTTTTTATTACATTTGTGCGCCCGTTGGCATCTCTCTGAGTGCATTCTAGTTCTGTTTTATGATGCGGACCACAGTAAAAATACAGTATTGGTATGTCGTGTCGATGGAAACAGGTAGATTAATTAATGCCAATATGGGCTTATTTCGTATGAAAATAGTCCCATATTGGGGATGTTTTAGAAGCCGCGCTTTAAGTCCTTATAGAGCGTAAATTGAGGTTTAACAATGCTGATACGATCTTAATGCGCTCATTACAATAAGCCCGTTATGTGCTTAATTTCATGAGAGCAGGCTGCCGTCGAACACAAGCCGTCATTTCTACGAGTTGTTTTCTGAATTTTGTGCCAGTTAGACAGTAGAGATAAAAGTTAGAATTGCAAGTCATCATTATTCGGGATATATCATATATGACTAATATGAGACTTGAATTGCTGAGCTGTGGCCAGCCGAAAAAAATTGCTCCGCATATTGTCACTGGCAAAGTATACACGGCATATGCAATACTAAGCGCCAACAGAAACTTTGTTAGTTCTGGTGATCTCTGATTTACTCGGGTGTCCCTTGTTTCGTCATTATTGGAATAGATATTCATGTCTTTTCTATTGCGCATTGTTTCCAAAATGATAACCAGATTTCCTGCCACAATGAATGCGAAGGGGAGAACTGAAAAAACTGACATGTCGATCCAAATCCAAAAGTTGTCATGAAAGTATTCATAGTATGTAGAATCCTCTGGCTTGCAACATCCTGTATCCGATAACCGATATCCATATAGTATGTTGGAATTAAGCATGGCGAGACATATCCCGAAAACAACCAGGGTT
The DNA here is from genome assembly GCA_032622095.1 of Siphonodentalium dalli. Taxonomy (NCBI): domain Eukaryota; kingdom Metazoa; phylum Mollusca; class Scaphopoda; order Gadilida; family Siphonodentaliidae; genus Siphonodentalium; species Siphonodentalium dalli. The sequence continues at coordinate 96,973,510 of CP136067.1, forward strand.
GCCACTGCTTTCCTTTTCGTGCAATGCCACGTCTGAGGAAATCGAATTGAGATAGCTCTTTCAATGGTGTCTGAAACGAGTATCCACCCAGAATAATCAGAGAGTAAAATTCCCATGAACTGAATAGTTTTACAATGAAGGTTCGAAGTCTTCCTGACATCAAAGTCCAATACGGAGATTAACCAGTAAAGAGAGTACATTAGTACGAGTGATAATGAATCAACTACCGCTAAAGTAATTAAATATACAGACATTGTTCCTTTTTTCATCCTTTTCCGACTAAACACAAGCATCGAAATAATGTTTCCCGTAAGACCGAGTATTAAGATTATCGGAGGAAAATAATACACGTCCATTTTGAAATTGCTATTTCAACGGAGCTATAGGTTGGGTGAGTACTGCCACGAAGCAACACGATATCTGTTGTTGCGATCCTATCCGTTGCATTTTGAATATAGGTAAAATTGTTCGCCATAGTCTTTGTCCTTGATGTTTCAGTATCACAACGGCATGCTGCTTGGTTCTACTCAATATACATCTACTAGGAACCAAAATACGCACGGAACTATAAGTTGTAAAACAACGTCGGTCTGTGCCAATTATGCTGTACAATAATTTATAATGGAAGTCTTTCAGATTTAAATGTGCAAATAGATAATTATTTGACAATGGGCGATTCAGTTGTTAATCAATTTAGAGTATGTTGGTTGAATTGTGACATCGCAAATCATTCTTAATGCTTCGGTGATAGTGGTCGGGGGTATATGTATTGTATGCTATTAGTTTTCATATTAAGTATTGAAGCAACATTAAGTGCATTGACTGACCTTTCTCGTTGCTCAAATATATTGTCAGGTAAAGTATTGAGTTTTTAAATTTTGATTTACGTGCTTTAGTTAGATAAATATACATATGGACAACATAAGTAATGTGTGGTGTATAATCCCCCCTCACTCAAAACCGCCGCGATGTCGGCGATTGGCCCGAATTTAAGTGGACCGATCGCCGGGTTGAGCGAAATGAGGTTGTTTCGTTTTTGTTGTATTGTACTTTATGATATGTAATGTGCCATAACTTAGCAATGCCTTCTGTTTATCTTCAGGTCCAATATTAGTATATACTTGAATAAGTTATGATCTTACTTGTGCCCGAGAATGTTTGGATATAGGACCTTCATTTCTGAATTACAAATCAAACATGGATATATGACCTTCATTTCAGTTTGTACGGTCTGAATGTCAGGTAAAACATTGACGTGAATATAGAGTGGATATAGGACCTTCATCTCAGTTCTCGTACGATCTGAACAAATAAAACAAGGATATAGTACCTTCATTTCAGTTTGTACGGTCTGAATAACAAATAAAAGATTGATATAGGACCTTCATATCTGTTCTGGTTCGGTCTGAATGTCAAATGAAACATGGATAAAGGCGCTTCAGATCAGTTTGTATCTGAATATCAAATCAAACAAGGATGTTGAATATAAATTGTGATGCTCCGAATGTTTGGATATAGGATCTTCACATCAGTTTGCAAGGCCTATATCTGTAGCCTGCCGGTTCTCCTGAAAATAAACTCATATTGAACACATTGCAAAATACATAAATAAGCTCATATCGGTATTATTTGAACCTAAATCGACTTACCAGATATACATATTTATTATATACTTGCCCATGAATTATAAGGTTTTAGCAGTGAGATATAAGTGATATCCCACTAGTGAGATATAAGTGATATCCCACTGGTGAAATTTCTGATGTATTGACATTCATTGGGGGCCATAGGCAAGTAGTTAAAGTATATAATAAACAGAATATCCACACTTTTTCAGTAGATATGGGTTAAATCTCATTCGTGATGACAAAACATTTGAATTTCCACTCGTGGCTAAAGCCACTCGTGGAAATTCAATGTTTTGTCATCACTCATGAGATATAACCCATATCCACTGAAAAATTGTGGATATCCTCTATGTATGTGTTCTCATTGTGTCCCGCGCCATAAAACGGAATAACGGATATAAGTCTACTTATTTCAGAATCTAATAAGTCCAATATGAACCTATGTGAATATTCAGGTCAAATATGAACCTATGTCTATAAGGTCTGAATATCAAATCAATCATGGATGTGGAATACAGCGTGTGATCGGACAATCATTTCAGTCTGCAAGGTCTGTATATCAAATCAATCATGGATGTGGAATATATATTGTGATGTCTACGATCAATGTTGATTGCGAAGAAATCCTGTTAAGTGGATTATTATGTCGTCACTGTCACACCTGCAGTGATTCCCGAGTTAAATACAATAAAATAATCTAAAGATAATGGTTTTATTGACTCGTGTTTACAATCGTGACAATGAAAATAAAAATATATCAAATATATTTTCTATTATTTTTTATTTTCCTTTCTCTCCCTTGCACTCATAATAGGTCTAATCAACTTATCAATACAACACTTATGACAAAATCCAACACAACAATGTTCATAGTTCTTTGTAATGTCTGTTAATGTTACGACACTCGTGCAGTTTCAGAATCAGAGTATGTTAGTGTTACGACACCAAGTCTGTTTACTTGAGAGATACTGTCAGTTCTTAAAACATTTGGAGTATGAAAGTTCAGAAACACGACTTCTATTTCACAACTCTATAAAGTCACAACTTGGAACAAATATTCATTTTCTCAAACTTCTAGATCGTTCTATAGCTTATGTCACGAAATTAGGTGAACTGAATCAGTGAATGTCACGAGGTTGGTTCCTTTTCGAATTCGTTTTTGTCTCTAATCTTTATCTATTATTGTCAATTATCTCTATACAAAACACTCTCTGGAACATTAAATATAAATGGATTAGATTATATCCATCTCTTCTTATTTCTTGAGTTATTTCTTAAAAACTTGTCAAAATTCACTTCGTTTGTTTTACAGTTTTATACCACTTGACAAAACTCCTTGATAATATTAATTGAATGATAATGGTTAAAACAAATTTAAAAGCTACATAACAACACATAGAATATAATTATGACATACTAAAACACCTTTATATATGTTAATTATAAAGAACAAAATTTATATTACTGTTATAATAAGACAAAAACAAACTTATCTAGTACTTTTTACAGAAATAAAATTTATTAGTGCAAACAGAAAACTTAAAGTAACACAATGATTTTGATTAAGATCATAAGCCTCACAGTCATCACACTCAATTATATTCTGAACCTGTGGAGGTAGATATGCTTCAAACAGGAATGACTTACCTCCCAACGAGTCGTGAATGGAAAACATGTTGTGACACTATAGTGGTTAGAAACATATCCTCGCTAAAATAGACTCATAATCGACCTAAAATACCCACATATATGTTCATGGTGGAATATAATACCCACATATGTTCATGGTGGAATATAATACCCACATATGTTCATGGTGGAATATACCCACATATGTTCATGGTGGAATATAATACCCACATATGTTCATGGTGGAATATAATACCCACATATGTTCATGGTGGAATATAATACCCACATATGTTCATGGTGGAATATACCCACATATTTTCATGGTGGAATATAATACCCACATATGTTCATGGTGGAATATAATACCCACATATGTTCATGGTGGAATATAATACCCACATATGTTCATGGTGGAATATACCCACATATGTTCATGGTGGAATATAATACCCACATATGTTCATGGTGGAATATAATACCCACATATGTTCATGGTGGAATATAATACCCACATATGTTCATGGTGGAATATACCCACATATGTTCATGGTGGAATATAATACCCACATATGTTCATGGTGGAATATAATACCCACATATGTTCATGGTGGAATATAATACCCACATATGTTCATGGTGGAATATAATACCCACATATGTTCATGGTGGAATATAATACCCACATATGTTCATGGTGGAATATAATACCCACATATGTTCATGGTGGAATATAATACCCACATATGTTCATGGTGGAATATACCCACATATGTTCATGGTGGAATATAATACCCACATATGTTCATGGTGGAATATAATACCCACATATGTTCATGGTGGAATATACCCACATATGTTCATGGCGGAATATACCCACATATGTTCATGGTGGAATATTAAATACCCACATATGTTCATGGTGGAATATACCCACATAAGTTCATGGTGGAATATACCCACATATGTTCATGGTGGAATATTTGATTCTGAAATAAGCCCATATTGGACGTATATCCGTTATTCCGTTTTATGGCGTTGGCTTATACATCTGATAAGTCGTGAGTTGGTTTATTCGTGTTATTTTACGCCCAAACTGAACTTATAATAAGTCATTATGAGTCGATAATGACACTAAAACACACTCATTTTCAGTTCGTTATGGACTTAACATGAGGCGATTCTAGGCCAATTATGAACCTAAAACAAACATATCATTTCCCATAACTCATAACGTTCTGATTTTCTGGAGAACAAGCTGGACGATTACATAAGAAAATAGCTAACTGTAATTGTAACTGTAAGTTTGTGAAACAGCTATGTTCACACTAGAGGTGAAGAATCCCTGACGTGTATCGTGATTGTGTAGTCATGGCGTTACTCTGTGTTACATTAACCTATCCGCTGCATGTCCGTATGTTTGAATGTTCCTGGGATGCGTTCCGTCGACAACATATCATAGTATAAATAGGTTCATATTTGACTTATTTTATTCTGAAATAACCCATATTGAACTTTTCGCTTTATTACGTGCGCTTGCGCAACAGTATGGCGATCAGTCAGATTCGTAGGTTGGTGTCACCCTACCGATTTAACTCCATGACGTCACCCTTACGCAGTACATGCCGGCGACGTTACGGAGTAGATTATAGAGTTGACGCCATTGGCACTGACTTCCGTTACTAGCTCGTTGCTATATAAACAAACCAGCGATGTGGCTTTTGTCGAAAATTGACAGTCAGTACATTCGCCCTGTATACATGTACTTTCAGAAAATACAAAACACCACAACGTTATACCCCCACCAATGTCATTGTCGCGATATCAATTTACCAAACGTCTTGACATGAAACCGCGACAGACACGGCGTGAAATACATCGCATTGAGTAAACAATTTCTCATTGTTTCAATTCAACTTCAAGATCGCGGTAAAATCAAAACCGCAATTTGTAAGTGGTAAACATCTGAAAAAGACATCAGGTACACGCATAAACTAATTGTTGTGAATATTTATTTCTATTTGAGGTGGCAATTTTTCATGTTTATCAGTATTTTTAACGATAAGAGCGATGGTAATTGGGGGACTATATTTTATCTAGCGCATTAAATTTAAAATAAAAAGTCGTGAATTGGCTGAGTGTTTTCTATGGCCGCACATTTCGTTGATAATTACGAGCCATTTGTTTGTCTAAATAACATTTTTAAGTTCGAATAGCATTATAATAGGGATAACAGTGTGGTGTTTTGTGATTTCGGAAAGGTACATGGCGAATATACTGTGGCAAATACCCGTTAATGCGCTCCGGCTCCGCCGTCGCCCATTAACTAAATTTGCCACAGTATATTCGCCATGTACCTTTCCGAAATCACAAAACACCACACTGTTATCTCCTAAATAAAATTACTGAAGATTGTAATTGTCTTTTTTTGCTAACATTAAATTAAATTAAGTAAAATACAGTGAAATTATTTTTTTAATTATTTTTTATTACATTTGTGCGCCCGTTGGCATCTCTCTGAGTGCATTCTAGTTCTGTTTTATGATGCGGACCACAGTAAAAATACAGTATTGGTATGTCGTGTCGATGGAAACAGGTAGATTAATTAATGCCAATATGGGCTTATTTCGTATGAAAATAGTCCCATATTGGGGATGTTTTAGAAGCCGCGCTTTAAGTCCTTATAGAGCGTAAATTGAGGTTTAACAATGCTGATACGATCTTAATGCGCTCATTACAATAAGCCCGTTATGTGCTTATTTTCACGAGAGCAGGCTGCCGTCGAACACAAGCCGTCATTTCTACGAGTTGTTTTCTGAATTTTGTGCCAGTCAGACAGTAGAGATAAAAGTTAGAAGCCTTGTTGCAAGTCATCATTATTCGGGATATATCATATATGACTAATATGAGACTTGAATTGCTGAGCTGTGGCCAGCCGAAAAAAATTGCTCCGCATATTGTCACTGGCAAAGTATACACGGCATATGCAATACTAAGCGCCAACAGAAACTTTGTTAGTTCTGGTGATCTCTGATTTACTCGGGTGTCCCTTGTTTCGTCATTATTGGAATAGATATTCATGTCTTTTCTATTGCGCATTGTTTCAAAAATGATAACCAGATTTCCTGCCACAATGAATGCGAAGGGGAGAACTGAAAAAACTGACATGTCGATCCAAATCCAAAAGTTGTCATGAAAGTATTCATAGTATGTAGAATCCTCTGGCTTGCAACCTCCTGTATCCGATAACCGATATCCATATAGTATGTTGGAATTAAGCATGGCGAGACATATCCCGAAAACAACCAGGGTTGCCACTGCTTTCCTTTTCGTGCAATGCCACGTCTGAGGAAATCGAATTGAGATAGCTCTTTCAATGGTGACTGAAACGAGTATCCACCCAGAATAATCAGAGAGTAAAAATCCCATGAACTGAATAGTTTTACAATGAAGGTTCGAAGTCTTCCTGACATCAAAGTCCAATACGGCGATTAACCAGTAAAGAGAGTACATTAGTACGAGTGATAATGAATCAACTACCGCTAAAGTAATTAAATATACAGACATTGTTCCTTTTTTCATCCTTTTCCGACTAAACACAAGCATCGAAATAATGTTTCCCGTAAGACCGAGTATTAAGATTATCGGAAGAAAAATAATACACGTCCATTTTGAAATTGCGATTTCAACGGAGCTATAGGGTGGGTGAGTACTGCCACGAAGCAACGCGATATCTGTTGTTGCGATCCTATCCGTTGCATTTTGAATATAGGTAAAATTGTTCGCCATAGTCTTTGTCCTTGATGTTTCAGTATCACAACGGCATGCTGCTTGGTTCTACTCAATATACATCTACTAGGAACCAAAATACGCACGGAACTATAAGTTGTAAAACAACGTCGGTCTGTGCCAATTATGCTGTACAATAATTTATAATGGAAGTCTTTCAGATTTAAATGTGCAAATAGATAATTATTTGACAATGGGCGATTCAGTTGTTAATCAATTTAGAGTATGTTGGTTGAATTGTGACATCGCAAATCAATCTTAATGCTTCGGTGATAGTGGTCGGGGGTATATGTATTGTATGCTATTAGTTTTCATATTAAGTATTGAAGCAACATTAAGTGCATTGACTGACCTTTCTCGTTGCTCAAATATATTGTCAGGTAAAGTATTGAGTTTGTAAATTTTGATTTACGTGCTTTAGTTAGATAAATATACATATGAACAACATAAGTAATGTGTGGTGTATAATCCCCCCCTCACTCAAAACCGCCGCGATGTCGGCGATTGGCCCGAATTTAAGTGGACCGATCGCCGGGTTGAGCGAAATGAGGTTGTTTCGTTTTTGTTGTATTGTACTTTATGATATGTAATGTGCCATAACTTAGCAATGCCTTCTGTTTATCTTCAGGTCCAATATTAGTATATGCCATACTTCAGTTATTTTACACTTATCCGGTTGACTCCAAGAGTGCTTCTGTTCAAAGTTTTTGACACTGTAAGTGAACTGAAATTTTCCAACCTTAGTGGGGGGGGGGTGTCAGGTTAGAACTTTATAACACTTGTAAAGCTTAAGGGTTTCAAAAATATTCTCATACTGGATCTCGCCTGGACATATCCTCAGTTGTGTAGTACCACACATGTCCGTCAACTGCAGTCAAAAGTTGGGAACGAAATTCGTGTATAAATTCATTGTGCGCAGGTGAAAAAGACTAAAATCAGATGAAGGACCACACCCCATATGTGTACTCCTCTGTTTTAAATGGACACAAGATAATCGCAGTGGTTAAATGGGCGCGATATGTTGGAGATGGGTAATAATGGAGGTAAGCACTCAATTTGATAATCAATACCATGGTTGTTTTGTGGCAATTTAACGTCGCTAATGGATAATACATAAATGGTAGTGGTCGGGAGCATTTGTACTATATTTCTTGGTGAATGAAGACATTTCGACTCACTCAATTAAGTTCTCATATGTTATACTTATTGCTGAAGGGGTTTTGTCACAAATCATCGATCATTTGCTATTTCAAACCGGTTGCAATTTTGCCGCAGCTCGTCACAATATGTTAGTCTTATGTTGGTTCATATATGTCATCTTATATCACTTTCCAGGACCCTGTACTTTTCCACATCTACTTGTATAAATTCCACAGCATGATCTGTTGACAATATGCTCATATTGTAACCTGTTCTGAAACCATGCTCATATATTGTATCCTGTTCTCCTGAAATCATGATAATATTGCGGACTGTTCTCCTGAAATCATGATAATATTGCGGACTGTTCTCCTGAAATCATGATAATATTGCGGACTGTTCTCCTGAAATCATGATAATATTGCGGACTGTTCTCCTGAAATCATGATAATATTGCGGACTGTTATCCTGAAAATAAGTTCATATAGAACTTATTTAAAAACACAAATAAAGTCAATATCGCATTATATTAATCTGAATTATGCTCTATATGAATATCAATCGTCGCTTAAATAGTTTGGGGATGGACCCGGCCGGGAGGATATGAAAGGGAAGTATTCTCTCTTGTTCAACCCACGTGGGAAATTTTGAAGGATATCATGAAATGCTTTCTTTCTTTCTTTCTTCTTCTGCTGTTGTTATTGTTGCAGAGGTGGAGTAGGAGGCCATGTCGTGTTCTACGCGTTTCTGTTTTTCATTTCTTTTGATAAGTGCGTCTGTTTCGACCATCTTCTCCTGCACATGTCTGATGAATTCAGCCGTATCCGTCATCAAGTGGGTGGAGCTAGCGCCGTTGTTGTTTTGTGGTCGTGATGGCGATGGATGACTCCGGGCTTATGTATTCCGGAGTCATCGGAGTGAATGAAGTATATCTCCATCAGGCCATCAGCGGAAGCTGTCTGGGTGACATCAGTTAGCATTCCCTCTCCCGGGACACTGGCGGTAGAGGGATGGTGTTGCTCCATGACCGAAGGTGAAGGAACTGCTGGCTCTGCATAAGCTGTCTTCCTCCTGTTCCATTCGGCCATCCGCTTGGCATCCCTGCATCGGCGAGAAGGGGTCTTCTTCTTTATTCCGGACGCAGCTGTACTAGTCTTTCATGGTGTCGATCCAGCAACTCTCCACTCTACGGACAGATGCACAAAGCCTCCCTTAGTCTGGTGTAGTGTCCAGCTGAGGGTGACCACAGCAGAGGGGATTAACTCCATAATCCTCTGCCGGTCCAAAATCATCAGTCAATCCGAATCGCTCGGGCGGCAAAGTCCCGAAGGACAACACAACTCACGAGAGATCCAGAACCAGACAGCGGGAACAGCAACAAGAGAAAAGCAAGCACGATGACTTGTCCGCTCAACCGCCGGCTGACGAATGAACATAATCGTGTTCTTTTATAATTTATGTTTGATCTTTAAATAGTTTTACTTCTTTTGGTCTCAAAATTTCTAAATGTTTAACTGTACCTTTTATAATTTACATTATAACGTTATTTTATGGAATATCCTGGTTTATAAAATGGCTATGTCACAGGTGTTTCTCATAATGGCTCTCCACTAACACAACCTTGTTAAATCGCGGCGCCCCTAACCATACAACATTACATCTCCCAGCATGGCTCTCCACTAATCCAGCCCTGTTAAATCGCGGCGCCCCTAACCATGCAATATCCCGTATCCCAGCATGGCTCTCCACTAACCCAGCCATGTTAAATCGAGGCGCCTCCAACCATGCAAAATCGCGTCTGCCAGCATGACTCTCCACTAACCAAGACCTACTAAATCGCGGCATCCCTCAGTGTGCAATATCACATCTCCCAGCATGGCTCTCCACTAGCCTAGTCCTGTTAAATCGCGGCGCTCTAACCATGCAATATGCCGTGTCACAGGAAGACTCTCCACTAACACAGCCTTTTTAATCGCGGTGTCCCTAACCATACAACATTGCGTCACCCAGCATGGCTCTCCACTAACCCAGCCCTGCTAAATCGCGGCGCCACTAACCATACAACATTGCGTCTCCTAGCTTGGATCTCCACTAACCCAGGCCTGTTAATTCGCGGCGTCTCTAACCATGCAATATCGCGTCTACCAGCATGACTATCCACTAACCCAGCCCTGTTAAATCGCGGCGCCCCTAACCATGCAATATCCCGTATCCCAGGAGGACTCTTCACTAACCCAGCCATGTTAAATCGCGGTGCCTCTAACCATACAATATCGCGTCTGCCAGCATGACTCTCCACTAACCAAGACCTACTAAATCGCGGCATCCCTCAGTGTGCAATATCACATCTCCCAGCATGGCTCTCCACTAGCCTAGTCCTGTTAAATCGCGGCGCTCTAACCATGCAATATGCCGTGTCACAGGAAGACTCTCCACTAACACAGCCTTTTTAATCGCGGTGTCCCTAACCATACAACATTGCGTCACCCAGCATGGCTCTCCACTAACCCAGCCCTGCTAAATCGCGGCGCCACTAACCATACAACATTGCGTCTCCTAGCTTGGATCTCCACTAACCCAGGCCTGTTAATTCGCGGCGTCTCTAACCATGCAATATCGCGTCTACCAGCATGACTATCCACTAACCCAGCCCTGTTAAATCGCGGCGCCCCTAACCATGCAATATCCCGTATCCCAGGAGGACTCTTCACTAACCCAGCCATGTTAAATCGCGGTGCCTCTAACCATACAATATCGCGTCTGCCAGCATGACTCTCCACTAACCAAGACCTACTAAATCGCGGCATCCCTCAGTGTGCAATATCACATCTCCCAGCATGGCTCTCCACTAGCCTAGTCCTGTTAAATCGCGGCGCTCTAACCATGCAATATGCCGTGTCACAGGAAGACTCTCCACTAACACAGCCTTTTTAATCGCGGTGTCCCTAACCATACAACATTGCGTCACCCAGCATGGCTCTCCACTAACCCAGCCCTGCTAAATCGCGGCGCCACTAACCATACAACATTGCGTCTCCTAGCTTGGATCTCCACTAACCCAGGCCTGTTAATTCGCGGCGTCTCTAACCATGCAATATCGCGTCTACCAGCATGACTATCCACTAACCCAGCCCTGTTAAATCGCGGCGCCCCTAACCATGCAATATCCCGTATCCCAGGAGGACTCTTCACTAACCCAGCCATGTTAAATCGCAGTGCCTCTAACCATGCAATATCGCGTCTACCAGCAAGACTCTCCACTAACCCAGCCCTACTAAATCGCGGCGTCCCTCAATGTGCAATCTCACATCTCCCAGCATGGCTCTCCACTAGCCTAGCCCTGTTAAATCGCGGCGCTCTAACCATGCAATATGCCGTGTCACAGGAAGACTCTCCACTAACACAGCCTTTTTAATCGCGGTGTCCCTAACCATACAACATTGCGTCACCCAGCATGGCTCTCCACTAACCCAGCCCTGTTAAATCGCGGCGCCACAAACCATACAACATTGCGTCTCCTAGATTGGATCTCCACTAACCCAGGCATGTTAATTCGCGGCGTCTCAAACCATGCAATATCGCGTCTACCAACATGACTATCCACTAACCCAGTCCTGTTAAATCGCGGTGCCCCTAACCATGCAATATCCCGTATCCCAGGAGGACTCTCCACTAACCCAGCCATGTTAAATCGCGGTGCCTCTAACCATACAATATCGCGTCTGCCAGCAAGACTCTCCACTAACCCAGCCCTACTAAATCGCGGCGTCCCTCAATGTGCAATCTCACATCTCCCAGCATGGCTCTCCACTATCCTAGCCCTGTTAAATCGCGGCGTCCCTCAATGTGCAATCTCACATCTCCCAGCATGGCTCTCCACTAGCCTAGCCCTGTTAAATCGCGGCGCCCCTGTGCATGCAATATCGCGTCTCCCAGCATGGCTCTTCACAAGCGAACAGGTTGAACCGCATTTCTAAACACCGCTCTGTCCAAACAAAGGCCAGTGTAAGCATACAGTAATGCCCAAAGTAATTTACCACTTAACCACAGCATAATTATGGGTAATTGTTCAGGATATAGTCGGAAATATGGCTTGTTGCCATTCATCGGAAAGCTCTCACCGAGAGCTTTCCGATGAATGGCAACAAGCCATATTTCCGACTAAATCCTGAACAATTACCCATAATTCTGCTGTGGTTAAGTGGTCAATTACTTTGGGCATTACCGTAGACCTCCACGATTCGACGATCCATTGTTGTGGATGGTATATTTCATTTACGCGTATACCCTGACCTACATACAACGCTCCATTCAGAAATGTACCCGCTTATTACTCGGCCGTATCGGGTAGGTGATATTTCAACTTGTCAATGAAATGGTATATATGGGTGGATCTATGATACTTCCTTAAACGGACATTGCTCGTTGTCGTTGTAGCATGATACATGTATATACGTAATTTGGAGAGCGGACGACAAAACCTATTTATGTTAAATCAGTTAAAAAGTGTACAAGGTGATACAAGCAGACCACATAAATAATAGTGCAGGCAGAGCCCCAGTTATTGAGGGAAATGTTTATATAATAAGTTCAACAAACGACATATTATCTGAACATTTCCTATGGGACAACTACTCATCAATGATGCTGTAGTACAGACATGGTTATGATGTATTCAATATGTATTTAAATGGACCTGGCTCGTTTGTAATTTAGTATCATATATATGTAAACGGGAGCGACAAATTTATCAGCCAGTTCTCCCGAAAACCAGCACATTATCTGCTTATAATAGAACTCGCTTTAGGTATAATCTGCTTAGAATTGCCGATTTTGAGTCTATATGCTGAAAATGAGAACATTTTAGTCATATTATCGACTCATAATGAGGCGATTTTAAGCAGATTATGTGCGAACAAAAACGCAAATGAGCCAACTCACGACTTTGCAGGTGTACGCTGTTTAACAGTTTATTTCACTGTGGTCCGCGCCAGAAAACGAAATAACGGGTAAGAGTCCACTGCCTGCTTATTTCAGAATTATATAATCACATTATGTACCTATTTACCAATATAGGTCGATCATGTTCGTATTTCCGAGTGGATATGTTGAATTTATCTATTATTAAAGGTTTATTACTCTCTATTTGATTTTAATGTCCATATCGATGTGATTTGTTTTACCATTTTTTCATTCCTTATTTCGATCTTAATTTCCGTGCGATCTTATTTTCTCCAACGCAATATGGTCCATGTGACTGGCGATAGTAAGTTTTGCTTCTTTCTCCTATATCTTAATATCCGCTTCCATGTGATGTTCACTATTTCCGTTTCATACGGCTCAGTGTTTTAATACTGACACGCAAATTGTGTCAGACCATTTCCAACTGTTCCCCACTGATTTGTATATATTTCCTTTGCCATATATTATTAAAATTGTTAACTCTTATTTGCAGATGGTCTTACATGCTATGTATTTATTTCAGACTACTTGTATGTACATATTTTATCCCACGAGTTGTACCAGCATTAACCCTTTACCCAACAGAACGGCCCTGTGCCAATGCATTCTCTTATATATGCGAGTCGACCATAGGTCGCCTCGCATATATAAGAGAATGCATTGGCTTAACACATATTAAAAATGATAAAATTGTCAAAGAATGTAGAAATATATTATAAAAATTGTTAAAAAATGTAAGAAAAAATTATAAAATTGTTAAAGAATGTAAGAATAAATGGTAAAAAGTGTTAAATTTTTTTTTTATTTAGGCCAATGCATGCTCTTATATATGCGAGGCGACCTATGGTCGACTCGCATATATAAGAGAATGCATTGGCACAGGGCATAACTGTAACCACCACAATGTGGTCAATGAACCGGTTCCAATGATATCCATATTTGTATGGTGTTATTGAGACAGACCGAAGATATTTTAGGCTGTTGAAGCTTTATTTGGGCGTTTTTGGCCGGTTTGTTGGGTAAAGGGTTAAGTTTGTAAACCGATTTAGAGCATACATGCATGTGGCCTCACTGGTATATAATACACACATATACATATTATTATTCAGCGATCCAGACTATTTTTTTTAATGTATTATGCTATATTTGCGTATTATTCAGATATTAAGGCAAACATAACGTATTTTGAAAAAACTAGGCAACCGGAGAGACATAATCTTGTTTGGCATTGCTATTGTACCCTGATTTGTTTATTTTTTGCGAAATACTGAAGATTTCAGAACTGTTAATTAAAAATGTTTTTGTCCTTTTGGATACACACATATTACGTTCACAACGTCCTTCAGGACGTAAACTGTCAAAATTATGAGGTAAAGTCCACATAAATAACAAGTTTGTTCAATTAAATAAAACACCAATGACCTAAATTCCAGTGTATTATAAGCTACGTAAACATCTTAAGGTTTATGCACTTGTGTGTTGTGCCGCGAGATAACATTGAACCCACGGTTGTCGTTTAACAATCACGTCACACCAAATGTTAACGTTAACCAGTTCACACCCTTATTTGTTATATCTATTTATTTCATAAACATGTAGTTCGACATTTCCGAAGGGCGAAGGCAAAACTAATTAATTTCTGAAGAACGACTTTCATCAAATTCCAACAACAACAACGGTCGGCATTCGTCGAATATTGCCAGGCTGCCAAATATTCCAGGTGGTGAAAAATAAGATTTCAAAAATCGGTACCTGATAACTCTGAGCTTTGATGGGTGGGTTCTTCGACTCGAATAAAATATTTTTGTTTACCACCGAAGCCAAATAAATAGTAAATTAGGAGCGTTATTTCGGATTGTGCATCGTTAAATTATATAGTGTATGTTGTTGTGACCCGAGGTCTATAAACCCTGAATATCGAATTAAGAATCTATATATATTCTGTCGATATCTTGCTGGCAATCGTACTTTTTTATTCATATTTCCACAAAATTAGCTACGGATAACATTAGTATTTGACTGCATAACCGGTGTTGTCTAATGTATACATGAACATAGTAACCGGCGAATGCGACCTCCATTCAGAGATATGCACGTGTATTACTATACATAAGAAAGAGCGTTTCGTTTAGAGTAATCTGAATTGTTGAAATAAAGAGTGTTTATCGTTAGTGTATTCATAATATGGTAAAATAAAGAGCTGTTTTTGTTATTGTGTTCCTGATATTGTAAACAAGAGCGTTGACAGTGTTTACAATAATGACCATTTGCGCTAAATATGGAGAATTGTGTGAATATTTCATATCTTGTGCATGTGCCTTAATTCAACTAGGTTTGCCTCTACAAGATAATTTAACCCTTTACCCAACAGAACGGCCCTGTGCCAATGCATTCTCTTATATATGCGAGTCGACCATAGGTCGCCTCGCATATATAAGAGAATGCATTGGCTTAACATATTAAAAATGATAAAATTGTCAAAGAATGTAGAAAAATATTATAAAAATTGTTAAAAAATGTAAGAACAAATTATAAAATTGTTAAAGAATGTAAGAGAATGCATTGGCACAGGGCATAACTGTAATTTGTTTCTCCGAGTATTTATGTATGAGTTCAAGTCCGTCGATCGATATTTCGTGTCTGGGACAGTCCATGTTACACATGTGGCAATCAGTGCGAAGATGCCAATCATTACTTATTTATGTGTTTCTGCGTGATACCAGTCTGGATGAATGGAGATTTTTCATTCGCTAAACAGAGAAGGACTTAAACAAACACATATGAATGATTTACTATTTCGAATTTCGAACACCCCTAAAACAAAATGTGACACTTTTCAAAGTAGTCCAACACTTCAGCCTATTATACCGAAACCCGCACATGATCTGCTTATAATAGACTTGGCTAGGTAGATAAAAATCTGCTTAGAATCGAGTCGATAATGTGCTGAAAATGATAGCGTTTTAGTCAAGGCGATTCTAAACAGATTATGTGCTAACAATGAGACAAATAACCTAACATTCACAACTTTTCAGGAGTACGCTGTTTAACCAGTGTTTTCACTGTGGTCCGCGCCATAAAACGAACCAGTAATGGTTATCGACTCACGAGAAGGCGATTCTAAGAAGATTATGTGCGGACAATGAGACAAATAACCCAACTCACGACTTTCCATGTGTACGCTGTTTAACCAGTGTTTTCACTGTGGCCGGCGCCATAAAATGTAATAACGGGTATGAGTCCATTATCTGCTTATTTTAGAATCAAATAATCACAATATGAACCTATGTTACATTATAGGTCGATTATGTGCGTATTTGCGTGAGGATTTGTTGAACATTTTAATATCGGAGACTAAACGTTTTGACCACGGAAATTTACTAAATTAATAACTAATACACATATGTTTCACCTCAGTAAGCACAATCGATGTTAGCACACACACCATCTCATATCAACCTTCATTATTATTATTATTATTATTGTTATTATATATACATTTAAAACGCATTCTACAGTAAATTAGTTTCAATGCGCTTACATCAATCAATACAAATAAAAATATACAAGGTAAGAGATAAAAAGTAGTAAATGAGCATTAAAACATTCATAACGACCATCTGCATGTGACTAAGAAATTACTAAAAAACAAAAACAAAAGTAAGAAACCAACGACCATAAGCATGCGACTTATAATTTAAAAAAAACATAATTAAAAATAGTTCAAATAATGAAAAAATCTTATGGCTAAAAATTAATTAAAAAAGTAAAACAGACAACAAGGTTAACCAAAGAAATAGATAAAAAATACTATCAACAAAATTAAATGAATACAAAAAGTAACGGAAAACAGTCACAAGTAAGTGAACGATTAAAAGTCACAGTTAAAATGTCAGTTAAAATGGAGTAGTAGGTTTAACACCGAAGCAAATTATGAACAGGTGAGTCTTGAGAGCGTTCTTAAATTTTTCGAGAGTTTTCGCTTTTCTGAGAGTAAGGGGTAGTTCATTCCACACATTTACTGCTTTCTGTTGTGCACAGTTTGTCCGTACTTTCCTTCTGTCTTCCGCGTGGTGTTTTTCAGGTCAAGACCACATGTGCTTGATCTAGTGACACGCCCACCGATCTTAAGTTGGAACATGTCACAGATGTAAGATGGTAGATGTCCCTTTATGGCCTTGTAAACAGTTATTGCACACCTATATTTTACACGAAATTCGAAGGACATAATATGCAGATCAAATCTAGCTTGAGATATATGGTCATATTTGGACACGTTGGCGATAAGTCTGGTACAGTTGTTTATCAGAATGTCAATTCGTCGGATGTTATCCTTTGTGATATGTGTCAAGAGAATGTTCAAGCTGTCCACACGCGATAGAATCAAGGACACAACGGCACGTTTGATAGCTTCCTTGCTAAGATGATATCGAACCCTGCGTAGTACTCTGAGTTGGAAGTAGCAGGTCCGTAGCATATTGGACACTATAACGTTCATATTCATGTTCGAATCAAAATATGCACCAAGATTCCTCAGGTTGTTACAACATTTAATTTCTGAACCTGCCAAATGGACAGAAAACTGTTCACTGTCGTTGCCGTTGATTTGATGTGATAGTAGATTTAAAAAATGTTTTGTGCCTATTACAATAAACTCGGATTTATCATCATTCAATTTTAATTTGTTCATCTGCATCCAGTGTTTCACGTCCAGAAAACAACTCTCTAGCCGACTTATCGCCTGACGGTATGCATCCACGCTCTTCCTAGGGAATTCTACATAAATCTGAGTGTCATCGGCGTAGATATGGTACTGGACCGAGTGACTCTGAACAATTCGTCCAAGCGGAAGAGCAGAGGTCCCAGGATAGACCCATGAGGAACACCAACATCAAGATTCACACTCTCCGAATATGCCTGGCCAACCACAACGCGCTGTTTTCTGTTTGACAAATAAGAGGAGAACCACTTTAATGCAAGTCCATCGATTCCTGTGATGTCACGAAGCCTATCAAGTAGCACGCGATGGTCACATGTATCAAATGCAGCACTTAAGTCTAACATTAAAAGTAAAACACAGTTCCCGCGGTCTATATCGTTTTTCACTTTCAGAAGTGCTGTCTCACGCGAATGGTCTTTTCTGTATGCCGACTGATACACATCAAGCTGGTTGTAGGTGTTAACGTGGTCTAACAATTTAGCACTGACAATCTTCTCCAAAACTTTTGATATGAACGAAAGGTTCGAAACTGGTCGATAATTCTTAAGAATTTCTGAGTCGAGCGAGGATTTCTTAAGAATAGGAATAACGTTAGCAAGTTTCATCACATCTGGAACATCTCCGCTAGATAACGATATATTTATGATTTTGGTGAAGGCAGCCACAACATGTTGAACTGGCGGTTCCGATTTTATGAATTTTGTAGGAATTGGATCGAGTGCACACGATTTGCTCGTCATTGCTCCAATACATTTATGCACCTCTGCATGTGATACTTCAGGAAATTCACATAACGTGACACTGACATTGGAAATATGTAATGAATTTGAACAGGCAGTGTCAGTTGGAAATTGATTTCGAATTGTTTCCACTTTATTGTGAAAAAACCTTACGAATGCGTCCGCCAAATCTTTTTTAGATTGGTGACTAGGAAGTTGGACACACTCTTTCTTAGTAAGAAGATTAACGACATCAAAGATCTCTTTTTGATTTGCACCCATTAAATAATTTTCGAAATATTCCTTTTTGGCTTGATGGACCATCTTTACAACCTGTTTTGAGTGATCAACAAGTTCACGTTTGTTTTCGTCCAAACGAAATTAGTGGTCTGTTAAACGCTTTCGCCAGTCATTATTCTTTCGCGCTCTTCACAACTGTAAAGAAGATACTCTATTGTGTCACGTTGTTAATTGTGTAATAATTGTAGCAATGTAAAAATGAAATGAAAATGCCATGTCCTATAAACTGGTAAAAAAATTAGCGTACGGGGAAGGTAGTTGTGGGTGATTTACACGTCGATGGAGAGGTGTTTTCTAATCAGAGACATTATAACACAATTAACCAGCCTGTTCTCCCGAAAAATCGCACATTATCTGCTTATAAAGAACTTATTTAGGTAGATAATCTGCTTAGAATTGTATAATTTTGAGTCGATAATGTGCTGAAAATGTGAGCATTTTAGTCACATTATCGATTCATAATGTGGCGTTTCTAGGCAGATTATGTGCGGACAATTACAAAAATATGCCAACCTTCGACTTTTCAGGTGTACGCTCTTTGACATGTGTTTTCACTGTGGCTCGCGGTATAAAACGAAATAACGGCCATGACTTAATTATCTGCTTATATCAGAATCAAATAATCACAATATGTACCTATTTCACATTATAGGTCGATTATGTGCGTATTACCGCGAGGATATGTTGTTTTCTAATGAGAGACGAAGGGTGGAAAAAACACTTTCATCAACTGGCCGATCCAAAAGAAAATGAGACGTTCAACAACGAATTTCACAACTTTCTCGATGACCATAACGTTATTAAACAGACCAAGACTAAGTAGTGCGGATGCTTCAGGCAACTATAGAGGTATTACAGTTATTCCAATAAAGTTGCTCCAGATTATTGTAAGAGAGCAGATAGAGAGAAACAGCTCTGCCTAAGCAATTACCTATTCAGAGGGGATTTACTGCTGAATCATCAACAATCATCAACACTCAACAGCGCTCTTATTCTAGTAGAAGTGACCAGAGAAAACAAAGATAATAAATCTACCGCCTATGCATTATTTTTATATGCTAAACCAGCATTTGATTTTGTCATAAAGACATGCTGTTAAGGAAATTATACCACATCCAGATAGATCAGCCAACTTGGAGGATTGTAGACCAAATACCAGTCTGGGTGAACGTCGACTCTATATTTGAAATCTAGAGTCTGGAGCTAATGTCGCCAAAACCATTTCTATTCAGCGAAGAGCTTCCCCAAAATGACGTCACGGGTTTTAAAAAATACATCGATGATTGACAGGTGTCCCCACGTGTTATTTGTTGTGCTTCGCAAACAATGGCCTGTGTCGCGACATAAACTTGCAGAAGATAATATTTGTCGTATGTGCGACTATTCTTTTTCGGGAGATGAACTCGCTGCATCAACCGGAAAGCTGCATCCGAGAGCAAAAAATAAGGTCGTCATCAAAAATGATGCTTTAGAACTATTTAAAAGCATAAAATTAAGTCATTTCCTCGGTGTTTAACTTTCAGATGACTTTTTTACGACAAATAATTTGATTTGCAAAACATGTTACAATAAAGTAAATCAAATACACGGACATGAGTGAGTTCTATTTATATTTATGGGAGGCCAAGTTGGTACCATGCGCTGGCCTATCTATCAGTAGCACATCCTTCAAATTAATCCGAATCGTACCGAATATATAATTTCGAAGTCATTTTTTCTGTCTGTGTTGTATTTGCAAGCATCGCTTTCGATCGGAGAAATACCGACCAAATTCCGCTCTGTTACTATATTTAGAGGTGACATTATGGGAGTCTCCGCCCACTAACACTTGTTTATTAACCCACACGGTATCATTGGACGGAAAATAATTTACGCAATCAATCAGATTACGGAATCCCGAGGACTTGTAAATGAGATAGCGATGTTATCCGTCAGACCTAATATTCAATGTTGTAATGAATATTTAGGTATGAGTTTACTCAGACTGACCAAATACCTGCTGAATGTTTCTCAGTTGTGAAGTGGAATGGTCAAAGTTCACAGCATTTTCCTATACTACAGGGCGTACGTCAAGGAGTTTGTGGTAGTAAGATGAATTTTAGGGAAGTATGATTTACCACCACCGAGAGACTTATTCAATCAGCCACCTGATATACTGTCAAGAGTGCTGCAAATGCCTACTGGAAGAACAGAACCACAAGTCTATCTGACAGATATCGATCATCGAATGTTTTGAATTGCAAGAGCTACACTCCAGAAAACGTCCACGCCATTATGAAGACTGGCGGTAAACCTAGTAGAGCTGCACGTCGACATGCTGTGAAGCTTAAACTACCCATAAATACTGACAACCTTGCCGACAATAGTGCTAAATACAAAAAGAGTGATGGCCAATGTATATTATGTGAACACGAAGACAGACTGCACTTTCTGATAATTTTGCTATTTATATGTAGAGATATGATTGCCATTTGGTATTCCATACTAATAACTCAAAATTGCCTAAAACTTAAACCTCCCCCTATCGGGCGGAATAAAAAACGTCATCGCAGAGCGACACTGTTATCGGATGCGTTCTGCCACGCATATACATGTACACCCTAAGAACACTTAGTACATGTAATCAAACTTGATGTTCTAATCAAGTTTGAATATTCAAAAATGCTAATTGTCGAAATTTAAATTGTGTTCCAAATACCTCGTTTAATACGATGAAATTACACTAGTGAGTGTGTCTAATTTTGAAATATTCTTCTGATTATGTCCCGTCAGCACCTTAAGAATGTTAGAATGAAAAATGTGTGGCCGTGCAGGCATCACAGGCAAGATGGTCTCCAAAATTGGCGCCGTTGTACAATTTTATCTGCATTTTATAGAGAATATATTTAATAATGCATGTACAACTGTATACATATTTATGATACACGTTGGCGATCCGTACCAAAGATGGCCACCAAAATGGCTACTGGATATTGAATAATGGAATATTTCTTCTCAGTCAGGTTGTGTATCACTCCTGGGATAACGTTTCACTTAAAAATTTTCTTGTTAGCCGATGAATCAAATATCTGAGACATTTTGCTATCACCAGTACGATGCAATCTTACACACATTGATTTTGAATGTTTTATATGAATCTTTACCGCGAACTTATTCTGGTATTCTAACCATGACACGAGCAGAAATGTGCGAATGAAGTCAATATTACATATTGCTATTTCGACCCTCTCTCACCAAGTTTAATAAAATCTATACCGGCGCAGTATAATATAGACTTTAATTTGCTCTATTCACTTTCATTGTGGGTGAATGAGACCAATCTGCCCTTGTGACATGTATTCCTATATAGAGTTGATGCACTGACTATTTGAATGGGCATATATTTTGTTTCCCATACATGCAATCTTTGAAAAATAATAAAACAACGTTCATAAGCTATGGTCAGTCTTGACCGATTTGAACGTAATAGAGATAACACATGGGGTCAATTACACACTAGCGTATGTTACAGTAATATAGGAACAAACCGATGCACAATGTATAAACCACATACACATATGTGTTGGTGCATCTTCATCTGGGATTCTAATTCTAGCCTTACTTATTGCGGATAAAACCAATGCAATATAGACACTTTCTTGTATATAATTATTCATTGCATCGGGGATTTCGTGGAATAAGATATTCAAAAGTGACACGAAATCAACCAAACTATCATCACAGTTTTAGAACATTTAGTTGGGTATGAATAGTAGGTTTGGACTATCGTTTACTCAAAAGCCGACAACTGTATACACATTGAGTTAGAAGTGTACAGGTGTTTGGTGTGTCAGTGTATATGATGATTCGCTTACCAAATTTCCTTATCTATCTTATAATCAATCCTTAGGCGATGACCGTGACCGTTTTCGTATCTTGACGTTTACTGTGACATGGGTGAATGCAGAATTCAAACTTAACTCCATTTCCTGCACATTTGGTATACACTGATATGAATGACAATTAACACGCACCACCATTACACCCTGGACTATACTCTTATGGAATGTTCTATTCGGTGACCAATATGTATATGTTGTAGACATAATTAAAATGCAACACAGATGCTCGGGCTAGTTGCGCAATAACATGTAATTGAGGGTACTGTAAATTGATTGCACCGCGCACCGACCGATTGACAATTTCCATTGCTAAAACGTCAATCCCATAAGTAGATCGTGTTCCTGATGGAGAAAAGAACACTCTAAATAACATGCTATAGCGAGACATATTTCTATCGGCCTCGTCGATGTCAATGCCAACAGTATATACGATTGAATGTTTGATTGGGGTTTAATGTCGCTTTCGTCATCAAAGGCCATATCAGGACATTGTCAGCTTTAGTGGTGTCGGAAATCCGCACACTTATGGCTTATCTAACAGTGATTTCAATGGCTGAAAAACTTGTCGACCATTTGCGGCAAACCACCGTTCATCGGCCAGTAACTGGCAACTCCACCAAATAACGATTTCGTGTTACAGAGTCCACGATGGAAAGTTGTACCCCTAACCGTTGGAGCCACCGAGGCCCTCAATCGTATATAAAAATGAACAGGGGATAGAGGAGTGGGAGACTACTGCCTTGCCTATATATGTCGACTTGAGCTAGTGATGTCTATTATACACCGAATAACACCGGCCACGATGGACGCCATCGTTCTGGTGTCCACAAGGCCACCGTTTCGCCACGATAATATTTCTCAAAGGTATCTGTATGTCACAATGAACAACTGAGTGGGGGGGGGGGGGTAAATTATGGCGTGGTACTCAGTTTATTAAACCGGCTTCGGCACTAAATGTACGATCGAACAAAAAACGACGAAAATTAAGTTTCTGTTTGATTTTTGGTCATATTCAGTGGGAAAGCAGACCTTAATCGTGTTTGCTGTGACTGTTAGTCATATATAACAACATAATCACTTGTCAGCTGATGACAAAGTGAAACGACTGATTATGTGACTCGATTCGACTGTTTCACTGGTCTGCGAGCGTTTAGGGAGAGGGTTAAGTTTCAGATTAGTAAGTAATTATGTATGTGATAAGCATGCCAATGTCATATATTGTCCGGAACACAGATAACTCAGGCAGATTACAGTTTTGTGGATATTTTAATATATATTAAATATTGGCGTTTGTTGGTCCGAAAAATAATGAAAAGTTTGTCGTTTTTCGACGTTTTCTCCAAGTTCAGCTGAATAAATCGGCTGTTCAGCAGGCAGAATGGGGGCACTTTCTGCCCCATCTGTCACTATACAGATAATCCCCTTCAGAAAATATGACTTTTATAGATCGTGGGTGAATTTTAGTTTTTCGATTTTGTGCAATTTGTGGGTCAATACTCCGCAGATGTCCATTGTGTGTCAAGTGTTGAATTGTAATATAGGATATGATTTTCTCGAGGGCTCGAAAGTGCAGGGTATCTAAAAAACTAGAGGCTTTCTGAGAATCTCGTACTGGCCTATATAGAATGAATTGAACACAAATTTATGATGGTTTTTAGTTAACACGGTTGATATAACTGCGTACCTCTCAGCACATTTTAGCAATGCCTAGCTGTGTACCCTTCAGCACATTTTAGCAAACCACGGTTACCCTTCAGCACATACGACATCGATGTCAACGCCGGACATCTATTATTATGTTAACTAGAATATAAGTATGATATTCAATTTGTGTTGGGTTATTTAGTGTTGACTGCGAGATAAACATGTGTGATAAGGGTGGTTAAATAATTTTGTCAACACGAAAAGACACATTTAAAATGGAACTATATTTGTTCTTGAATGTGTTTTACTTCCTCTTTGGTTGTGACAAGGAAATAGATACTAATTTGTTTTAAACCCAGCCGTTTTGAGATCGTTTTTCCTTGCTAAAATCTGATTATGTGATAAAATGGATTTCAAATTCGTTGCAATTCTATACGAAAGTTTATTAACCTCGTCCGCAAAATTAGATTCGAGCCTCGCTAAAGCTCGGCTCGAGTCGAATTTAGTGCACTCCGTTAATAAATTTCGTATAGAATTGCGACTCATTAGAGAATATAATGTATACTAAAATCACAACTGGAGATTTTCCAATCAGATAGAAAAGTAATAGAAAGTCCTTTCCCGTAGAACGGACGTCGTGTTGTCTCCAAATTTATTTGTTCAGTGTTTTATTGTTTTGTGCTGTCAATGCAATCTGTTGTAGTGTTATCATTTTATATTGTTATGTTGAGAGAGGAGCAACTGTAAGTTTTGTAACATGTGCATCGACCCCTTAGTTGAGTCGAGCTTAATAAATATGCTTAAACTAAACTATAAATGTGTTGGTCGAAGCCCCATGGCGATTTGAAGCGTAAAATTAAGCCCGCCTTCTTACATCACTGTCCCGCTCCGGACATCAAACTACGTCGAAAAATTGGTGAAATACTCTTCAATGAGCCGCAGAAAGACTCATTCATGTCACAAAATTTTGAAAATCGTTATTTCGTTCAGCAATATAGTTTTCTTCAATAATCAATATACGTAATAATAAAGAACATTCCTTGTTAGTCAATTACTCAAATAAAATGTGTCGGTCTCAGATCTCTGCGAAAAACAAAAACCAAATTAATGATGCTCTGTCCGAATTAGTTGAGATTTTCTATGTTAATTTTCCAACACATCCTCCTCCAAATAGGTTCATATTGGATGTACATATTCAGACATGTTCATATTGGACGGATCTGATTTTGATATAAACCCATAGTGACCCGTTATTCCGTTGAATGGTGCGAGCCGCAGTGAAAATTCATTAATAAGAGCGTGAATCTGGTAAGTCATGTCGATGAACAAGGGTAGAATAAATAGTGACAATAGGGGCATATTTCGTATGGAAATATTCCCATATCAGAGTGTTTTAAAAAACGTGTTTTACGTCCATATAGATTGCATATTGAATTTTACTAATGCAAAATATGAGCATATTTCGCTAATTAAAATACGTCCGTTGTGTGCTTATTTTCACCAGAAGAGGCTGTAATTTTCAGCTATCTAGTTAATAGATAAACAGAACATATTTGCAATTGCCATCATTCGTATGACACAAATATCGCGAAAACACACACTATATACTATATGCTATAATCCATCATTTAACACGGGAAACGAGTACAAAATATCATAACTCATGACGCTCATTGTTATCTTCTGTATTTGGGCGACGGGAGCATGGGCCTCTTTTTAACCATTTACCCAACAGAACGGCCCTGTGCCAATGCATTCTCTTATATATGCGAGTCGACCATAGGTCGCCTCGCATATATAAGAGAATGCATTGGCTTAACACATTAAAAATTATAAAATTGTTAAAGAATGTAAGAAAAAATGTTTTAAAAAGATTTTTTTTAGGCCAATGCATTCTCTTATATATGCGAGGCGACCTATGGTCGACTCGCATATAGAAGAGAATGCATTGGCACAGGGCATAACTGTAACTATCACAATGTGCTCAATGATATCCATATTTGTATGGTTCTATTGAGACAGACCGAAGATAATTTAGGCTGTTGCAGCTTTATTTGGCCGTTTGTGGCCGGTTTGTTGGGTAAAAGGTTAAGAGACGGTCATTGTATTTTTGACTGGCTGACAAAATATGTTAAAAATTCCTCTTTGTAAAGTCAAAATTTGGTTACTAAAATATAATATCAATGACTGATCTAATTATTTTCTGGTTTTGTAGACGTACATATGTTGTTTTTTATGGTGTCAAATCTAACAGGACATCTGTATTATTACTATCACTTTGACACGTTTTTTTAAGAGTATATATATATATATATATATTTGTAGAACGACAGTTCGTTTATTCATGAACAGATCTTAAGACTTAACCCTCATTTTAAATTACGCAGAACATATTGTGTAGTATATTCAAGTGAGTCATGGCCTGTTTAAATGGAATATAAAAAAAACATTCCAGGAAAATCAGTCTATAACATTCTATTCACACAGAAAATTTAGTTTAGGTGACCCCGATCGATCAATGATGAAATATAGATACCAGTGTTGGTTGAATCAATGTGAAGGCCATAGAAATTATACCTGACGGTGTACGCCTCATCGAACGGCAAACGATTGCTTCGAAAACGATTATGTGCAGTTATCGTCGGCGTAAACAGTACAGGACAATCATTTGTTCTCTATAGGGTAGAAATTATGAATGAATATGGAGCAGACGACATTATTAAAAAATACCCACACGGAGCCTCAGAAAACGTCGCCACTGACAGATGTCATTCGTTAGCTCCGCCTTAACGCGCCCGAGTAAGTTACAACAGTCGCACCGCTTATTTCGAGTTTCTAAACGCGACAGCACGCATTGGAGTTTACCACGGATTAACACTCGCCTATGTACCTGTTTATAAAGTTCCGAGTTTTATTCCTTGAGATATGTTCGAAAGTTGATGACTTATGTTATTAAGGAGGAGTGCTGTGGATTGTCCGCCGTGGTCCTTTTGGATATTATATTCCTATGTATCTGGAAGTAAATTCTCAGACCGTTTTGATGTAGTCGATCATGAACCTTAATGGCTTATTAACTCTAACTGCTGCAGTTACTCTGTATATAGTGCGATCTCGATGTGAAAAGCTTGGGACTTCCCAAGGGAGTGATAAGGAATTCAGGGATATTGCTAAACCCAATATCACTGTTCCTTTATTCTCGAAAATCCGGCATCCGCGACCAGGTAAGCATGCGCAAGGGTGCGTTCATACACTGGCAAGTTTGCACGGTATTTTTTGGAGGCAATTTATCATAGAAAACCCTATGGTACCATAATATGATTTATAGGAACGGCAACATCCATATAAAATGCATATTTACCAAAGCTATCGACAAGAGAAATAAAATTTCGGTACTTCCACATGGAACGGTGCTACTAACACATTGCCTTAAAATACCTGTATGATTGATTAGTGCTAGATGTATAAGTGCATGATATTTACAGGCAAATGTCGATAGCTTCCCTATATACCAGTGAACTACAAAACTTGTATTTTTCATGTAGTTGGTTGTGATACAGATGCAATTTACGATCATTTCTGCATTTTGTTTCTGTGACATTGTAGCTTTCTGCACCGCAATTCCTGCAAAAGTATGCCTGGGAAATTTGCGAGTGTATGCGTACCCTAAGGGTGCGTTCACACGCTGTCAAATTTCCCTAGCAATTGTTTAGGCAATTCGTAGCAGAGGGTAAACGTGTGCACAGATATGAACGACAACATCGATATGCATCAACGTGAGTGTTGATATCTATGTAATTCATTATGGTAATCTGCAACTAAACCTAGCATGCAAATAACCGACCGGAAACAACCGTTCAACCACTCATGACACTCATGGCTCTAAGACGATATAAGACAATCGGAGAGATGTAATATGTAGTTCCGACATTTATCACTCACACGGTTGTAATAGACCGTCGTCTGAAGAATTGCCTGCTCATTTGCCAGGCTATGTTGCCAGCAGTGTGAACGTGACCTGAATATCAAAAGAGCCCACATGGGTAATGCATTTTATAAAGAGCCCACATGGGTAATGCATTTTATAAAGAGCCCACATGGGTAATGAAGTTTATAAGGAGACCATGCGGGTAATGCATTTTATAAAGAGCCCACATGGGTAACGCAATTTACATTGAGCCCCCCCCCACGGGAAATGCATTTTATATAGAGGTTTAGAGCCCACGTGGATAACGCAAATTCATTTTCTCGCAGATATAATGCATATCTTACTATTGGAGTTTATAAAATGCAATGTAGCGATTTCATAATCATGAAGTGAAGATTCTAGAGATTTCATGGATACTTGGACGTGAAAAAGGCTCAAAATGTCAAAAGAAGATTGAAGATTGAAGATTTACCAATTTATTTATTTGGGGGAATTCGATTAGGTAGTACATTTATGTTGACTAGATTTCGGGCACAACGATCTCGGCCTCCAGATTTGCACGCCAATTTCTGTAACAAATATACAATACAGCCCTTGAGTCTTCCATGTATAAGGATCGAGATAGTCTCTTCCCGCTTCTTCTGGTTAAAGGTGCCTTGTCTGATTTGGCATAACATTAGTCAAACTTATGTAAGTTAATTATCAGCTTCCTTGGCAAATGAAAAATGCTTGCAATCATCATCGCAAAAATAGACAATACAAAATACAATCCATCATTTTTTTCTACATTGACCAGGAGTACACAAGATAATAATCAAGAACGCGCTTTGTTATTGGTCACTATTGGGAAGCATGTATTACGCTCGTTATAAGAGACCGTCATTGTAATTTTTGCTAGGCTGACAAAATTTCATAACAGGTTATATAAGTCTCACTCTTTGTATATGAAGTCGATATTCGACACCAAAACTTCATATTAATGGGCTCATGGGACCGATCGGATTATGTTCTGGTGTTGAAGATGTACACATGGTGTGGTTGTATGATTTCAAATAGGTCAGGGCATGCACTTTAAACTAAATTTCGGTGAATAGAATCTTTCAACGCTTTGTTTATGCATTTAAAAATATGTGCAACAACACGCAGTTGATAATGCTACACAAATGTTTCTGCACACGACATCCTCTCTGAAACCTTATTTCAGTGGACACGCGTCGTATACGATGTCACGTGGGATGCTAGAACTTGACTCAACAAATGTCGCGTTCTGTGGCGGAGAGCTGGTTGAGTTGTCGTTAAAACTTATAACGCATAAAATGCGACCGATAATTAAAGAGTGTCTAATGTATGCAGGTATGCAAGCTTACTCCACTGTCAAAGCACAACTAACCGAGATGCGGACGGCATGGGGCCAAATATACACGTGGTGTTATCATTGAGCAGGGACGTCGCTAGAGGGGGGATCTGCATGGGGTCGAACTTTAATTTGTAGTAGAGAGTTCAATTGTAGCTATAATAAATTCCGTTTGTCAGAATTTTCAACAGATCCATACAATGTCAGGCGTTATGGGGGCTTGCATGCACCAATCTGCATGATCAAACAGCTAGATGGACGATCATATTTCATGATTTTGCATTCATATTCATTTAGCCTGGAAGACAATTATGTCATATTTTTTCATAACTGCCTTCACGTTCGTATTAGTATATCATTTAATAATGATAAATATTTCTGGTGAAGCCATCCAAACTATTTTCCAATTTGCATCGATGAATCTTAACCCATTCAGTGCCAAGTCCGATTTTTGTATCAACCCATATTTCCTTGATCATTTTTCAAATTTATTGATGATAATAATGTGATACATTGATTATATTTATTTCAATTTCAATACCCCCATTGCTGGAGAAGAGTATTTACAACAAGAGAGCTTTCCGATGAATGGCAACAAGCCATATTTCCGACTAAATCTTGAAAAGTTACCCATAATTCTGCTGTGGTTAAGAAGTCGATTACTTAGAGCATTACTGTATGTGTCACGATTGACTTTCATTTTTAAACGCCAATAAGCAGCAAATTTACTGAGGAAATTTTAAGTAAGTTGGTGTCAAATCAGATTGACCATCTTTAAACATAAGCTGGATAGTTCCATGAGTGCTGGTTAATAGGATTTTATATATAGATGTTTATAGGGCCAACATGCGGACTTTATATATCGATGTTTATAGGGCCAACATGCGGACTTTATATATGGATGTTTATAGGGCCAACATGCGGACTTTATATATGGATGTTTATAGGGCCAACATGCGGACTTTATATATGGATGTTTATGTTTACAAAGTCAACATGCTGACTTTATACACGGATGTTTATAAGGCCAACGAGCGGACATTTTATATATATGTTTATAAGGCCAACGCGCGGCATCCGAACTCCTAAATCTGTAATCTATTATCTGAGGATCCCTTGAAATGAATGTGAATGCATAAGGGTTTTCTCATCCTGTCGTCTGCTTATACTATCAGACCATCCCTACATATTACGAATAGACCATTCCAATACACACTTTTGCAACTGAATGGGATAGTCCATTCAGGAATATAGGGGTTAAGACCATCGAAAAGTGGTTTCGCTGGGCCTGTTGACTCTATACTTACTGTAAATAAGACACAGAAAATTAGCGCTGTTAGGCTGGTGAACATATACTGTGCCGCTGTTAGGCTGGTGAACATATACTGTCATTGACATGCGTATGACATTTTGCTATCCTGTCGATTGTGACTGCACGTAAATATCTAAATAGTATATCTTAACCAACAGAGAGTCGAGTGTTCTGGCGCCGACGTAAATCTACTCGTACAAGTGGTACAACTGTTCATTTCCATGCATCAAATTAGAAAGAGTAATGTCTCACTTTTACCACACCGATATATAAAATAAAGTTGAAAAACTACTAACATACACATTTTATATCGAAATATATCAGCTGTTTTAAACTCAATCATAGAATTACGGATGACACGCTCGCATCAAGGGGGGGGGGGCGGCAATGTCTCGATCGTTATATATGACAATATTATGTTATACAAACGCACAATAAGCAGGACACATTCGGGTATGGCAGGGTATATGCATTGCGGTACAACACATAACCGATCCGAATATAAGGGGTAGTAGGTCCTATTCGGGTATGGCAGGGTGCATGCTTTGTCCTATCACAATTAAAAATTAGAATGGGAAAGTATAGAGAATATTCGTGTATAATCGGTTATATGCTATGCCAGATAACATCTGAATGCCCAAATTAAGGGTAGTAGGACCTATAGGACCTATAGGACCTATATGCTTTCGGGTGTGACAGGTGGTATGCATTGTGGTAGAACATCTAACCGCTCCGTATCGGGTAGTACATGACATATTCGGGTATGGCGCGGTGTATGCTTTGCCCTATCACATCTAAACACTCAGAAAATGAGATTAGAGCCTATTCGGGAATAGTGTTTTGTATGCTTTGCCCTCTCACATCTGAATACTCAATTGGGTACAGTATAGGGCCTATTCTGGTATATCGGTATATATGCTTTGCCATATCACATCTAAACACTCAGTAATTGGAGTAGAGCCTATTCTGGAATAGTCGGTTGTATGTTTGCCCCATCACACATACAATATCCAGTAAGGTACAGTAGGGCCTATTCGGTTAGTGTGAAGTGTGATCTTTGCCCTATTACATCTAAATCCCCAGTAAGGGAGAATATGGCCTATTCGGGTATAGCGCGTTATATGTTTTTCCCGGTCACATCTGAATGCTCAATCAAGGGGAGCAGAGCCTATTCGGGAATAGTCGGTTGTATGCTTTGCCCTATCACATATAAATACTCAGTTAGATACAGTAGGGCCTATCCGGGTATAGCAGTATGTATGCTTTGCCATGCATGTGTGCGCTCTATAATAATGGTACCCTCGATAAGATTTCTCTTGCGCAGAATTTTATATGAACGTCCAATTATTCTCATATACTTCATTGATAGTATAATGACTCGATTGGTTATAAAATTTGCTACTCGAACATATCGTTACAAAGAGCTAGTATTGTTATTCGGTTCATGGTTCATTCCGCGTATGTGTCCAACAAACTGACGCGTAGGGTGAGGCGGGACGTAGCGACAGGGGGATTCCGATGATAGCCGTCACACACATGTTTTACAGTTTGTAATTTAATGCCTGGCACAACATCAGTTAAAAAGATCAGTTAAAGATTTCAGACCAAAAATAGGTTGATATTATTCTGTTATTTTGATGTATTAACCATTTCATGACGGGAGCAGCGCCGGCGTAGCATTAAAGATCCTATTCAAGTGTATTCCCTTATATATGCGAGTCTCACATGGAGAGCCTTGCATATATAAGAGAATGCACTGGCTTACAAGGTCAATGTAAATATGGTTAGGCCAATGTATTCTCTTATACAAGCCAGCACCTATATAGGAGACTCGTATATATACGAGAATGCATTGACACAGGTTTTTCGCCAAATTTCAGGTAGCTCCTGTCATGGATGGGTTAGCCATAATTTAGTGTGAAATTCGTCGTTTTCACCCCTGTCAAGTGGTCCTGCTAATGTGCTATGATACTGGTCGTCCTGCTGAATTGCTATGATGCGGGTAGGGCAAAATGATTCCGTTACGAAAGAGTACCGTTATTTTTTCTAAAGTTGTCATATTCGCGATGTTTGGCTAATCTGAGCGATTGGAGAAAACCAGTGTGTATATGAAGCATTCAGGGACATATATATACATATATAAATATAATAATGCCGGCGCTGGTTTTTCGAAAACGACGTGAATAACCATCTTAATTATAGTCGATTTTCAATAAATAATACGACCAGTATTAAAACTATTTCACAATAAATATGTTTTTGAATGTTTGGTACGCATAATGGCTTTTCCTGCATATGTTCACCGCTAAAGAGACAATAAATATAACGGTACTTTTTTGTTAACATCGTCAGTTTGGCCTACCAGCATCATAGCCATTCAGCAGGACCCAACCGCATCATAGCACATTAGCAGGACCACTTGACCAGGGGTGATTTTAGAAAAAAAGTCTAATATTTACCTACGATCCATCAACTGTTTAGACTGAATGCCACGGGGAATATATTGTTTAGTTATAATCTGTTCCTTAATAATATACTTCACTGTAGGTGAAGGTCCCAACTGGAATTTTCACAATTTAAGCACATGACATTGTGATCGATTTTGCTTTGCGTCGCTTACAATTATGGTATTTCTTCTGAGTAATTAATTGAATGTCTGAATTCCAACCCAGGAGGGGAGTTGAAATGGACATTATCGAACTTGAGAATATTGTCTTTCAAGGGAAGCAGTTGGATGTTGGACAGCCCCACCTCAAAGCGGAGACCGTCTAGGCTCCAGAACCTCATTCAATAATGTTGATGACTCTCTTTGCTATTGTTTACTCAGTTGAACTATGTGGAAAGATTAAGTTCTGTATGAGCTAAATTGAAATGTATAGCACGATTGAGACATCACTTAATTAACTAAACTGTTAAGTAAGACTTGGGCCTCTCGTAAGTCATCTCAACCGTGAGTAAGTTCGAACCTCTCTTAGCTCATCTGAATGATGAATTAACATTAAGGCCTCTCTTATGTAAGTTTAACTGTCATCAAGTGATCCCTTCGTGTCGAGAGCTGCGCTGTTGCATCATTAAAGATTCCATGTCAGCAGGGGGGTGGACAATATTTTTTTTCCGGGCACGTATGCCGGGGTGGGTGGGTGGTCGATAGGACCAACAAACAATTTTTTCCGCAACTCAAAAATATTTTTCCTGCAAGTCTTTTTGACTGTTTTTGCAATGAGTTTGGCTTAAAACACATCTATATGTCAATATTAACATAACTGACAAATTTCATGATGATCAGACAAACAGTATAGCCTGTAGCCCATGCTAATGGATTGAATTTTGAAATCCAAGATGGCTGCTGGTAGCCATGTTTTTTTTTAACGAATAACCCCAAAATGACTTGTTCCTATTTACATGTCAATGTTCACATCCATGACTAATAGTATGCACAGAAATTCATATACAACTATT
The DNA here is from genome assembly GCA_032622095.1 of Siphonodentalium dalli. Lineage (NCBI taxonomy): Eukaryota > Metazoa > Mollusca > Scaphopoda > Gadilida > Siphonodentaliidae > Siphonodentalium > Siphonodentalium dalli. Next base: position 97,007,972 of record CP136067.1, read on the forward strand.
TACAGTGAAATTCCCCCCGCAAATCTCTGTTTTAGGGGGGTGGGTGTCAAAAAATGGTCGGAAAAAACTGCCGAAAACGGAAAAAAATTTGGACGCGGGGGTGGGTGGGTCCCAACAAGGGTCGAAAGTCAAAAATCAGCATAGTGCCTGCAATTTTTTTCCGACCCCCCCCTGATGTCAGCGCATTTTCTTATATATGCGAGTCTCCCACATAAAGTGAGCATCGCATATATAAATAAATGCACTGGCTTACAAGGTCAAGGTAAATATTGTTAAGCCAATGTATTATCTTTTATATGTTAGGGAGACTCGCATTTATAAGATAATTCATTTGGCACAGTGTTATCTTTAGTAAATACTCATTGACGAGTAGTTCATTTAGAAAATTACCACAATTCCTACTTTGGAACAGCTGTCGTCGTGCAATTCTTGATTCTTCATCCCTGGTAATTCTTGATTCTTCATCCCTGGTGATTGACCCTTAAATCCGCATTATGTATGCTCTGCCTTTATTCACACGAGGATCCGGAAGACGGAACTAGACGTCAAAGTCTTCAGTGAATAGCCTCCTACATGGCTCACTCGTCTGCTTTATCAGTCGTCATTTTACGTCCTGCCACGAATCAGTCGTTTCAGTCCTTCAAATACACTTCCTGATGAGACGCACATATTCAAGTTTTTTGTTCAATGCAATTTCTAATAATGCTCACATTTTCTGGTCTTTCCTATGCACAATCATATATAGAGAGGGGCATGCTGGTTTCTAGGAGAAATTCGTCTGTTTAAATGATTGAATTGCTTTTCTAGTCAGTGCTTATGTTGGTTTGCACACACAATAACATAAACTTCTTTCGTCTTTAAATATCAAAGTTCTAATTAGTGTCATGCCAAATGAAACAATTGTTATAGTCATGGATTCATTTCCGATGTCACTGCATAAATCCCAAGTTCAGTACATTATGATTTGACTACAAAAACATGTAGGGAAACAGGCAAGTCTCAGTCATTGATTGGTAGAAATAATTACTAATAATGATTTGATTTGCAGCTGTGGAAAGTTCCATTAGGTCCGTCATATTTGAGCTTTTCGGATGCACTTTCTAATGAACACCCACAATATTTCCAGCAGACTGAGAATTGTCCAAATGGAAGCATAATAAGTACCGCAACAACAACAACAACAACAATAACAACAACAACAACAACAATACAAACGACATATTTTAATGTATCGTATTTTGCACTGTTACTGCTGTTACTTAGCAACATGTTAGTAACCACATGTGTAATAAATATAACTTATCTCATATATATTTTGAAGACCTCTGTTTGTTTGTCTGTCTGTCTGTATGTTTGTCTGTCATTTATACAAATCTACGATTCTCGACCGATCGGGACGAAACTTGGTACGTGTGTGTATTTTGACCAGGCGGTGGACGTTGTCGTATTGGCGAGCCCGTGTGGCGCTCGCTTCGCGCATGCGCAGACGAGATCTCGGAAACGGGTGGAGCTATCGACTTGAAATTTGCTATGTGAATGTATCTTGCCCCGGATACGAATTTTATCGGGTCGCCGAGCCCGGGCGACGCCAGCTTCGCGCATGCGCAGACGAGATCTCGGAAACGGGTGGAGCTATCGACTTGAAATTTGGTATGTGAATGTATCTTGCCCCGGATACGAATTTTATCGGGTCGCCGAGCCCGTGCGACGCCAGCTTCGCGCATGCGCAGACCAGATCTAGGAAACGGGTACAGCTATCGACTTGAAATTTGGTTTTTGAATAGCCCGGACAACGTCGGGCTGGGTAGAGCTATCGACTTGAAAATTGGTTTTTGAATAGCCCGGACAACGTCGGGCTCATCGGCTAGTCTATTATATATTTTGGAAGATCTGTGTGTGTGTGTGTGTGTGATCGCGATGAACTCGAACACGGCCGACCCGATTTCGATGAAACTTGGTATGTGGGGGTACTTTCGGCCGGGAACTGGCATAGGCATATTAATTTACCCGTGCGACGCGACCTTGACCTTCAAAACTCATATATCCGGATCCGGCGTGATTGTTACCCGATGTAGGGAGGATAACTCTATATTCATACGTCGTCGAACGTAAGCAATTTGCAGGCAATTACGCATCGTATAATTATCCCAAAATTATAACATTTACAATATATATTGTCAATTTGCAGGCTATTAAGAATCGTGTATCTATCGCAAAATATATCATTTACAATTTCTGATATATTTCGACGGGTACATTTCTCGGGCACTTTTGTCCGGGCAGTGTTTTGGACGGGTCAAATCATGACCGTCAAAATGGACAATTCAAGGTCAAATCGCGCAATTCGCCGAAAAGCTGATGAATACAACGTTAGCAGTAGCACGAAGGATACATTGTTTCTTAAAATATAATCTAAAGCCATGAATGCAGTTTTAGCAGTATGCTTGTCGTTTAAATTGAGTTAGCATAATTATGGGTGACTTTTCAGGATTTAGTCGGAAATATGGCTTGTTGCCATTCATCGGAAAGCTCTCGGGGAGAGCTTTCCGATGAATGGCAGTAAGCCATATTTCCGACTGAATCCTGAAAAAATTATGGGTAACTTTTCAGGATTTAGTCTGAAATATGGCTTGTTGAGCTTTCCGATGAATGGCAACAAGCCATATTTCCGAATAAATCCTGAAAAGTTACCCATAATTATGCTGTGGTTAAGGAGTAGACTACTTAGAGCATTACTGCAGTTCGTATCTGTCGACGTTTGGCCTCGTCACGCCGTGTTTACCTGACGCCCCGATAATGTCAGATTTCTGATCGCATTAGACGGTGGTTCGTGTGATCGCGGCGATTGTCATCTTGACGGGAGCGTGATGCATTCATTCATTGCAAAACGAAACATAGATATGCATGCTAAACGTTGTCACCCCAAAACCTATCTGTATACCTCGTATACAGTTAATAGGACCTGTTAACCGGCTTCTCTCTATACGATATACATCACTGTGAGTTTTACATAAGAAGCCCATGGTCGTGTTTTTGTCTTGTCACAAAATTAGTACGCCGACGTTTATTGGGTTCATCTTACAATTTTATGTGCATATTCTATGTCGCTTTTTCGTACTCGCGTGAAGTGACGTCTCTGCTTTTCGGCCTAGACATTTTAAAGATTCCACATATTGTGTGTATCTTTTCTTGTACCCGCAAATAATATCGAACCTCGGAAGATATCCGTGTGATGTTTTTTATGATGGTAATATATCGATTTTCATAAGAGATGCTTTTATAGGAGATTTGACGTTTTGTTTGGCGTCTCAAAAGACACATATTATAAAGAGCGTTTGGCCTATAGGTGACGCTGATATCAAGTAATGTATTTGTCTGTTTGTGTCATGTTTACGACTAGGATTGAGCATCGTTAACCCCTCCTAAACTAATATGTACTCTTCCATAAGTTATAATCAATATACATTGGAATGGTTTATTATTCATTTGGAGAAGTGTTCAGTGACATTTTGGTTCTATTACCACCAGCATAATTACGCCAGTCTCACACAATCACAACATCATCAGGAAAGCGATGTATCCTATCAGGCGATTGTTGGAATCCATTACTGTGGTAGATTCGTCACATTGTTAAGACAGCGCTTACATATTGTCTGCCATGCATATACTGTCAAACTGCATGATTTCAATGCAGAAATTATTGTTAGCCACACAGAGCTAACTCTTGCTGGTGGTAATAGACCCCCCCCCCAATTACCCCAGACTCACTCTGCATAACTGTGGAGTCTGCGTTTTAACCAGAACTGGGGTGGACCAAGTCTTCTCGGTTCACAAGAGCTGGGATATCGGTTGGGTTGAGTATAATCCCAACCGATATCCCAAGCTGTTGTGGACCGAGAAGAGTTGGTCTACGCATTGGTGTGGATCCCTTATATCTTGGTGCACCAGAATGCTCTCCATAATGGCGGACGTCCATGACTCTGCACTACCTTTGCGGTTTCTGGCATTGATCTGTCGTGCACGTGATCTCCATGCCAATGGCCTCGCTTGGACGTTGTCCATGTAACACGTGTGGCAGAAGTATTTAACTAAGTGACACCAAACACTCGAACACCGATCGAATATCAGAGATTCTTTTGATGAACTGCTGCCACGTAAGATCATATAGTTCACTTCTTTGTCGCACTGAAAAGCCCAAAGTGCAGTATAGAAAACGTGACGATTATCTATGAAATGCCATCTGAGCGGTGTCAACATAGCCGAAATATGTCCTGTGTGTAAACAAATTAACACTTCCTATACTAAATGAATCCTTCCATTCAGTTATAATATTATACATTGGAATGGTCTAATATTAATCAGGAGGGATGTTTAGGATCAACATATCCTCGCACAAAATACGCACACAATCGACCTATAGTGTGATATAGGTACATAATGTGATTATTTGATTCTGAAATAAGCAGAAAGTGGAGTCATAGCCGTTTTTTTAGTTTATGGCGCGGGCCACAGTGAAAGCCCACGCTAAAGAGCGTACACGTGAAAAGTCGTGGGTTGGCCTATTTGTGTCATTGTCCGTACATAATCTGCTTAGAATCACCTTATTATGAGTCGATAATGTTACTAAAATGCTCTCATCTTCAGCACAGTATTGACTAAAACTGAGGCGATTCTAAGCAGATTATCTACCTAAAACAAGTTCTTTATAAGATAAGATAGTGTGCGATTTTTCGGGAGAACAGGCTGTTAGTACATATCAGTAGACGACACATGCTATAAGTGCAGAAGGATTCATATATGGGAAATGTTCAGATATTGAACTTATTATCTGAACATTTCCTAAGGGCCCTACTCGTCAATGAGTATTTAGTAAGAATGGGTTACGGGATGCAACGACACACGGTAGCCACGACTTTATACCATATACTATATGTATCTATTGTATTAACCCTTTCGTGACGGGAGTTGTGCTGGTGCAGCATTGGATATCCCGTGCCAGTGTATTTTCTTATATACGCATGCTCCCTATGGGAGACTCACATGCATAAGAGAATGCTCTGACTTACGCGGTCAATGGAAATATTGTTAGGCCAATGTATTCTATGTGAGGTTCCCTATGGGAGACTCGCATATGTAAGAAAATGCGTTGCACGGGGTTTTCGGAAAATTCCAGGAAGTTCCAGTCATGAATGGGTTAAAGCTAATATAAACTTAACCTTTCCATGACTGGAAATTTTGCGCAAAACTTGCGCCAATGCATTTTCTTCCAAATGTCGCTAAGTTTCTCATTCTAATAAACTCACAGAAAACCCCCATCTTAAAACAAACTTAGCAACTTTATAAGATGCATCAATATAAGGACCAGTAGTTCCTCCGCTTAAAGTGGTGTGAAACACTGCGGTATAGTGTGATCAAATAGAATAATCTTAGTCAAACTAGTTATTTTACAAATATTATATCCAAATTGGCAACACACATCGTCATTCTTATATATTAATTAATTGCAGTGATTATCGAAGGTGAAATCGTTTCGTTAGTTTCTCGCAGATAGTTTCGTCCCGAATCGAGAAGTAAATATTTACAATTGAGGGTAGTTCGGACGATGATTTCTATGGAGAGGTACGGTCCATTTGCTTGAAATTTTCGGCCATGTTACTAAAGGCTACATTTCTCCAGTTAACCCTTTGCCCAACAGAAGGGCCCTGTGCCAATGCATTCTCTTATATATGCGAGTCGACCATAGGTCGCCTCGCATATATAAGAGAATGCATTGGCTTAACACATTAAAAAATATAAAATTGTTAAAGAATGTAAGAAAAAATGGTAAAAAGTGTTAAAAAAAGATATTTTTTAGGCCAATGCATTCTCTTATATATGCGAGGCGACCTATGGTCGACTCGCATATATAAGAGAATGCATTGGCACAGGGCATAACTGTAACTATCACAATGTGGTCAAGGAGCCGGTTCCAATGATATCCATATTTGTATGGTTTTATTGAGACAGACCCAAGATAATTTAGGCTGTTGAAGCTTTATTTGGCCGGTTTTGGCCGGTTTGTTGGGTAAAGGGTTAACATAGCGCCTGAATGCTAACTTATCAGTTTCACATAACCGAGCAAGTGCATAATATGTCTTTAACAGGCGAGTCGATGTAACTTATGTTTGGTATATAGTCCTGCATCTGAATATAGGAAGATAAATGTAATTCCCCATGGTCTGAACATTGCCCATTCTCACCGGACTGCCTGTACTAGCTCGTTGATTTTGAACTGTTCCAGCACGTCCGGGTGGGTGTAGACCGATATGGGTGATCTCTATTTGTATACACTGTTGTTTATTGTGTATTCCTATGTGATTTGTTATCATGCGACTTTCATTCTTTCTTAGCACCATTATCAACTGGTGTAAGAATGCACTATACTATACTTTATATATGCGAATCTCCCACAGGAAGCCTCACATGTATAAGAGAATACATTGGCCAAAGAGTATTTGCGTTGACATTGTAAGCCAGTGCATTCTGTTATATATGGGAGGATCCATATGGAAGACTCGCATATATAAGAGAAGGCAATGGTACATGATCGTTAATGATGCACCAACGCAGCTCCCGCCATGAAGGGGTTAAAGATTCATTATCCGATTTAACATCCAAGTTATTCTGATTTTTGTAATCAAGTTTTCCGCTTACCAGGGAAAATGATATGAAAATTACTTGCAATAAGTGATATCACTTACTCGCGGTGAATCCGCCATTTGGTCTCCGGAGGTCAAAGTTAACAAGTAGCATCTATTTTTAGCATATGACTCCAGTCTGGGAATTCCCAAAATAAAATGGCAACAGGTCGTTACCGAATCGCAGGTGCGAGAACTTCATAAAACTAATTAAACACTCACCCTGGATACATACAATACGTAGGTTTCGCACACTAGTAGATGGATTGGATGTATCACGTAAGTTTTTGAGTTATTTTTATAACGCAAGAACTCGCTATTTATCAGTAACTTATGGGAAGTTCGTTGACAAAAAAGGGGGTCTGAATGTCTGAATCGTCACCAGATCCTAACTCTATAGATGACATGGCCACAAAACAATTCTTAAACACGTAGTTGCACTCAGAATAAATGAAATTAAGCCATAAAATGTTGATAAAAAATTATCGCACTCAGCTGTCGAATGTTTACAAATGGATGCTACTTCTCAACTTTGACCTTTTACCGGCTTTTACCGGTGGGTTGGATAACAAGCTAGGAATCGGACCATATGGAACCATCGGCCATCTTGAAAATCGCGAACCAGTAATAAGGCTTATAACCACCATTCGTATCACACAATCATCACGAAAATCCATTTACATGTACGAATTTGTAAGAAACATGTCCAAAACGATCACAAAGGGTCATAATTGGGAACGCTCTTTGTTATTTTCTGCTTTGTGTGAAGGAAGCATGAACGCTCTTTATGATAGACGGTCATTGGTATTTTTGCTGGACTGATAAAAGTTCAAAACGCACGCATGTTAAAACTTCCTCTTTTGTAATTCGATATATGGCCATAAAAATTGTTTCCCTGTAGAATTTCAAAACTTATTCTGCTGAGGGCAATGGTATCTTCTATTGCACACGTATTTGCAGAACTTACATTTGCCAGACCTAATCCACCAAACATCTGGAAAGATATTTGTTTTCATTTCATAGCTCAAATCACATATAGCATCAACGAAGGGAAATACTCATTAAAGTGATATGAAACGAGAGGAAAAAACCCCACACGATTTTCTTCCGATTACGATTGTTTGCATGTATTTTCTGTCGTTTCTGCATCGTAGGGTTGCATGCAACCTTTCCAGGAAACTTTCATAGTGTGTGACTGGACCCCTGGAGTTAAAACCAAACACAGATTCGCCCAGAGGTTTATTTCTTTTACATTTTATGCATGTATGTAATTTTCATTGGTTTCGTACCCTCGTCGTTTCTGCATCGTGCCAAGCACTTTTGGCAGAGTGTAGATGAGAAATAAAAAAAAAGTTATGCGCATTAGTTTCTTGCTTTTACGCTTTATGCATGTATTTTTGGTCGTTACAATTTCCTCGCCGTTTCTGCAACGTGCCACGCAACTTTGGTAGTGTGTGAACTGAGCCTTATAGAGCAAAACACAAAGTTGCACACATACATTTCTTCAAGTTGCTTTGAAGCTTCTATGCATGTGTAGGTATGATTGTTTCTAGATCCTCATTGTTTCTGCACAGGATTGCATGGAACCTTTCCAGGTAAAGTTGCCTTGGTGCGAACAGTGGTGCGAACACAGCATATTTTTCCTTTTACGCTTATATGCAGGGAGTTTTTGTCGTTCCTGTTTCCTCGTAGTTTCTGCAACGTGCCACGCTCATTTGCATGGCAGCGTGTGATCAGACCACTTTAGAGGAAAACACGAAGTTGCGCGTTGGTTGTTCTTCGTTTACTTTTTATGCATGTAGTTTATTTTTATAGTTTCTTTATACAAATGATCGTCGTTTATGTGTCGTTCTAAGGCAATTTGTCGTGTGTTAACGTGACTTATATGGGAAAGTAGAGATAACTGAGCATTGGATGAAAAACATAGTTGCACGTGGAAGATTTTTCCTTATTACGATGTTATACATGTATTTTTGGTCGTTTCTGTATTCTCGTCGTTTCTGCATCGTAGGATTGCCTAACTTTTCATCGAGAGAGTTTATATGGATCATGTAAAAATTAGTTGCACCACTGGCTACGTATAAAGGATGGCTGTGAAAACGACGTATTGTACCACGGCCGCCTAACAATGCGCCACCACTCCTCAGAATTGTACGACGCCAGTGTATACGAAATTGGTTTATATTATCGGTGAGTTTAACGCGTTAAGTACTCATCCCGTATGGTTTATGTATTACACGGTTCAATGGTGTCTGTATGGCCCAAAGAGAGAGAGAGAGAGAGAGAGAGAGAGAGAGAGAGAGAGAGAGAGAGAGAGAGAGAGAGAGAGAGAGATAGATACTCGAATCCACCGGTTCAATGGTGTCTGTATGACCCAAGAAGAGATACTCGAATACACAGGTTCAATACTGAAGTACTTGTATATGATTGGAGACGATCGTTGTTGAGGTATAAACTATTGCTAACCGGACATGTCTCATTTGAACCACCAAATTTTGTCCACGCAATTTTGCAAAGAGGGCCTACTATATATATCAGCATGGCACCGTATGACTCAGTATGGTGTGTTCATCTCTTTATAATGTACAGTAATGCCCTAAATAATCGACTCCTTAACAACAGCAGAATTAAGGGTAAGTTTTCACGATTTAGTGCACTGAGAGCTTTCCGATGAATGGCAACAAGCCATATTTCCGACTAAATCCTGAAAAATTACCCATAAATCTGCTGCGGTTAGGGAGTCGATTACTTAGGGCATTACTGTATATGATTGGAGACGATCGTTGTTGAGATATAAACTATGGCAAACCGGACATGGCTCGCTTGAACCTCCACATTATTTTATGTCCACGTAATTTTGCAAAGAGGGCCTAATATATATTAGCATGGGTGCATGCACCGTATGACACATAATGGTGTGCTCATTTCTATATAATGTATACGCGAACATATTACCATTTATTAGGATAGTATAGGATATGGTAATTTTTATTTACAATATACACACATTGAAAGTGCAAATAATTATAATATAATACACATGTATGTTGTTAGGGGTGATATAGTCATCACTCAGTATGACTGAATGGGTCACTATCACCAAACAAAGTGCTGAAGTGTACAGGGGTTTTGAAAATGTGCTGAAGGGTACACAGTGTTTGTGATCGGCACTAATGCAGTTACTTTTTCCTGAAAGTCTGGCGTCCATCTGGAGTTCGTTTTCAGTTCATTTTGAATTTCCTTGGAACCTATACAATTATTCTCTAACAGAAATCATGCAGACATGAAATCTAAAAGTCATTTATAACGAGATTTCAAAACCTGTGTACCCATCAGTACATTTTCAAAACATATGTACGCTTCAGCACATTTTCAAAACCTTCAGCACTTTTTGGTGAGAGTGACCCCTTCAGCCTCAATATGATGTGTCCATTTCTTTATTATGTACACGCGAACATATTACCATTTATTAGGATAGGATAGGATAGGATATGATAATTGTTATTTACAATATACACACATGGAAAGTACAAATGCAAATAAATATAATATAATACACATGTATGTTGTTAGTGGTGATATAGTCATGACTAACTATCTTCCTATCACCCCTTTTGATCGATATAGTCATGCTACGATTCGATTGGCACGTTGAGGTATCCTCCAACAGATATCAAAGTGGATACATGTACACAAGAAATGTCGATCCACTCATTACACTGGCTTATCTTCTTTTTAATGAACCAAAATTGAAAGCTGTGCAGTGTGCAATGTATGTGTGGTCTCATATGTGGGATAGTTTGTCAGTTGCTTACCGGGAGTCGCTGGTTATAAGTGAGATCAGTAACTCGCGGTGAATCCGCCATTTGGTCTTCGGAGGTCAACGTTAAGAAGTAGCATCTATTTTTAGCATATGGCTCCAGTCTGGGAATTCCCAAAATAAAATGGCAACAGTTCGTTACCGAATCGCAGGTGCGACAACTTCATAAAACCAATTAAACGATCACCATGGATACATACAATACGTAGGTTTCACGCAGTAGATGGGTTGAGTGTAACACGTATATGTTTTTGCGTTATTTTTTTTTATCGCAAATACTCGCTATTTATCAGTAAATTATGGGAAGTTCGTTGACAAAAGCGGGCGTCCATCGCTTAAACGTCTGAATGTCCGCATCGTCACCAGATCCCAACTCTGTAGATGACATGGCCACAAAACAATTCTTAAACCCGTAGTTGCACTCAGAATAACTGGCATTAAGCCATAAAATGCTGATAAAAAAAATGCTCGCACTCAGCTGTCGAATGTTTACAAATGGAAATTTAACTTTGACCTTTTACCGGTGGGTTGGGTAAAATGTTAGGAATCGGACCATATGGAACCATCGGCCATCTTGAAAATCGCAAACCAGTGACAAGGCTTATTATATACAGTGCATGGAGTAAACTCCTAGAGAAATTAAAGACGTCCTGTCCGATTAGACACAACTAGAATCACTTTGCACCTGTTCGTCTTTACTACCAGAAAATAATACGATCGGTCCCATTCGCCCATTAATATATTTGGTCACTGAAGATCAACGTTACAAAGAGGAAGTTTTGACACGTTTTAAGTTATTGTCAGCCAATCAAAAAAGATACAATGTCCGTCTCTTATAAAGAGCGTTCATGCTCCAATCGCCCCCCCCCCCCAAAAGCGGAAGATAAAAAAAGACGTTATGAATTGTGATCTTTTGTAATCGTTTGCAAAGTTAAATTATTGATTCTATTCTGTAATTCCGCGATTAAATTATTGATTTTATTCTGTAATTCCGCGATTTCTGGGCCATTCGAATGATGGTGATTGCAAGAATTTTTCATTTTTCTTTGGCTTATTTAGCTGAAGAGTAACATAAAACGGTTTGACTGATTTACGGTCCAATAGCAAGGGACTTCTTTAACCGTCTCTGTGACAGTATGATCAAACTATGAGCTTGGTAAGATGACATATATAGCGACAGCGTGGCCCGAACCAACCACTTTTATTGTGCAAACTAATCCAAAACTGTTATATGTTTGTCCAACAAGATTTATGATATTGACAATGACAAAAATGTTTCAATGTTAACGGAATAGCAGACTTTTGCTTATTATTAACGACCAATCTACACGAATTATTATGACAATTATTAATGCAAATGTTTGATATGAATCGGCTCATTGACCACATTGTGATAGTTACAGTTATGCCCTGTGCCAATGCATTCTCTTATATATGTGAGTCGACCATAGGTCGCCTCGCATATATAAGAGAATGCATTGGCCTAAATTTTTTTTATTTTTTAAAAACTTTTTACCATTTTTTCTTACATTCTTTAACAATTTTATAATTTATAATGTGTTAAGCCAATGCATTCTCTTATATATGCGAGGCGACCTATGGTCGACTCGCATATATACGAGAATGCATTGACACGGGTGCGTTCTGTTGGGTAAAGGGTTAAGTACCTTCTTGAATATCGAAATTCCAGTCTTACGGGGACTACAAGAGTCAAGAGTGACTCGATCTGTCAATAAATGAATACAGATATATAAGTCTTTGGTGGAAGTAGTTGCAGTACAAAGAAAAGCGAAACTCGTTAGACATATAAACTATAGCAGAGGAATACATATCTCTGGTAGTATGATTCACTTTGGAATGGGGATCGATTTTTGTGCAGGTACAGCACTCCTTGGTGTGACACATAACGCACCGAGAGGCTGACTGCACTGGACTATGACATACCTGTATGACTCAATATGATTCACAGATCACCCGATGCAGGTGTCTGAGAATGCTGGTGCCAAGCACAGTCGTACTATCAGCATGCAATGGCCTTGGGGTCTGAATAAATACCAACATTCCAATCAAAGATCCAATCGTAAATTCACGCGGACAGGTCTGTCTGTCTGTCTAACCACATTGATAGATTGTTTATTTGTATAATATTTACGAGATAATGGTGATAATAACACAAATAAATTATATTATACAGGAGCGGCATGGCCCTGACGGGCCGTCTTCCCGCCCCTACGCATACAAACACGAAGTGACAACTAATAAAGTGAAATGATAAATATATAAAGGATGGAATGTAATTCACAGCAGACAAATGATTTATCCAAACCACTTTTGGTATTCACAGTCCTATCTGTGTTGAGATAAATATGTAATGGCTGTGTTTATGGGCTTATTACGCCCTATATTATGGGTGTTTACTGCTACGATGAACTGGTCGTGCCAATATATGGGGATATCTTTCAGGACAACACATTTGGGGTATTCGCGGATTCATCTTTGCGGATATCTTATTGTCGCAGTACATTTTTCATGGATGTAACTTTTATGACCGCGTTAATTGCTTTCGATGTTTAGGTATGAACAATAGCTGGGCCACACTTGAAGGTTTTATTACGGGAACAGAATGCATATTATAATAGCTAACTTTTCTAATGACGTATGTCTCAGTTGGAATGTAGAATAATGGTCGTATTGCGATGTATCGGGCGTGTATTTAATCCGTTTAGTAGATTTTTGGTCCGCATTTAGAGGCTTTCTGGTGTGGTGAATGAGAAACCTGCAATTATAGGCCGTAGTTTTTGTAATAATTTGATGGATTAGTTGTTTTAACGTAAGTAATTCTGAGGTGGTGCATTCGTGAAACAAGTATATATTATATTATAATTTACACATATGCCTGATATTATTATCTTGAGGGCGTTACCATTTGACTGTGGTTTTCTTGTTATAACTGCGTCACAAATGATGGGGGTATTGTCGGGCTCTTTCGAGTGTTTACTGGCTAAGAAAATAATGGCTTCCAATTATTAATTTTTTTCAAGGCTGACAAAAATTAAAAAATATCCTGTTAATGGGCTCAGGTGTCCGACCTAATTAGTTTCTGGGGTAGAACACGTACATACATGTATTGTTGTTGTGTGGTGTCAAATCGGACAGTACATCTTTAATGGATAGTTTAGCTATATGCTAGGGTCTCAGCTTAGATTATTATATCCTTATTAGTGCACACAACGCTCTGTACTATTGAGAGCCACACATTAATGGAAGGTCGCAATACAACTCGAAATGTTTATGAAGTTATGAGCAGTGGACAATTTAGTATTATTTACCGGGTATACCATCAAATGGATACAGCAATTTGTATAAATTGGACAATTTAGTATTACTTGTATCAATTAAACTTGTCAGCACGTACCTATACCCATTCTTGTACATCTCCACTCTATAGTTGGTCTGCAATGGACACTTTAGTATATTATTTGAAACATATTAGTATAATTGTGTAAACGTATACATGCACAACATCTCTATGCAATAAATACTGTTGTCAATGTAGAGTTATACCCGAAACACGTGTACACGTACATGTACATACTCAAACCCGTATCCGCGCATTCACTATATATGAAGTGGTCACTTTAGTACTATACACAGGACACGCCAGCACATGTAACCGTACATATACACATCTCTCCATAGTCACTATAAATAATTTGAACACTTAAGTATGATATATGAAACATGTCACCCCGTCGTATCGCTGATTGTGCATTTCTTTTGACAAGCAGACGACAAATAACGCCCAGTAACGACAACCGTGTAGGAGGATATAGTTTTCGTACCATCATTACCTCGTACCTTTTGTTGTGCTGTTTGTTATTTCATTATAAAGAGTCATCAAACGCACATGCGCTCCAGTTAGGGGTTGGTTTCTCATTGACATTCCGGTGGTATTCAATACCCGTTATTAACAACGCTAAACATCCAGAAACATCTTAATACGACGACAATGTACACATGTATACAGACATGTTTCCGCCACGATGGGTATCCGCTCAGTCGCAAAGAACTTCCGGACCACTGGCCATTGATCTTCCTGTTTGATGAGTAAAATAACGGTTACAGCATATCAGTTTGCAACTCAGCTATTGGTAAAACGCTTTAGAATATGTTACAGTATATAATTCCCTAAATAATCGACTCCTTAACCGCAGCAGAATTATGGGTAACTTTTCAGGATTTAGTCGGAAATATGGCTTGTTGGCATTCATCGGAAAGCTCTCAGTGTGAGAGCTTTCCGATGAATGGCAACAAGCCATATTTCCGACTAGATCCTGAAAAGTTACCCATAATTCTGCTGTGGTTAAGGAGCGATTATTTAGGGCATTACTGTATTTTATACTGTATAATGCTGCTGACGTAAATGAATGTTATTTCAGTTGCGAATTCAGGTAATAGGTCCCCCGGTTGCATTTCGAAATTGGGCTTGGATGTGGACACGATACCATTCAAGACTTTCAAACTGAAACTTGCGTGTGATTTTTAATACGAACTATATATACCATTCATATATGCGTGCGTATATGCTATATGGCCATCGCTTGTAGCAAGGTAACAGTAAAGGTTTAGATTAAATATAATGCAAATCATGATGATGGAAAATATTTTCAGTTGGGAATTCTGCTGATGCATGCCACTAGTTCAGTTCGAATTTGTATTGGGATGTGGACACCTTCCCATTCAAGATTTCCAAAACCGAAACATGTCTGCATGCTTCTTTTTAACACGAGCAACCAATCCTCAGGCCGTATATCTCATATGACCATCGCTTGTAGCCAAGTAGCAGTAAAGCGGTCCTCCTGAATAAATGATAGGGGAACAATGGGGCATATATATCACGCACAATGAAATCTTGGTGTGGGTACGAATTTGGCACACTTTCTATGAACACTCCGCATACATTATTATACATGTCATACGTTTACGCACTCCGTACCCAGTGGACCACGGCCATTACTGTTTTTGTTCAATTGAGATTTGAAATGTTGCGGTTGGGTTGGGGAAGGGATATTATAATGGCGATGTTTTGTGGGGCATTGCTTCACCGGGTTACCTGTATTTTCAATATAGGGTCTGGTAATATATATAACTCACATAAAGCTGCTTTCACAGATCTGTAGCTGGCGCATGCAGCCAATGCATTGGGCTATCGGGTTAGGTGAACAAGTTTTAAAATCGGTTGCGGTTAACTGCGTCAGCCGCAGCCCCAGTGATATATGTATGGTTGGAACTGTTATGGCTATAACCAGATAGCATGCGTCAGCCGCAGGTCTGTGAAAGCAACTGTATACGTTCACGATTAGATATAAGCTCTTCAAATAGAAAGACTTTCGCTCCGTACACGTGTTACTGCGATTGAATATTAATCGCTATGTAATCGTGAACACCGATTAAGTACTTTTCTCTATCTAATCGTGAACGTGCATGTATATTCGTGAACGTCTATATTGGGTGCGTATAGGCTCGCCTATTTTGTTTATTTTCCTTTTGAAATATGCCGACTTGTGGTGTATTACTTCAAGGTCAAACCTGTTTTCAATGTGAACATCAGCTATGCATGTAACCATACAATCTACTAGAAATGACCCCGACCGGCTCGCCTGATTTGGCAGAACACACCAAAAGAACCATTATAGTGTGTATGTAAAACACACATACAGCTGGATTACCCTAGAACGTATTATTTGAGCATCCATGCCGGGCGCGTAGTATAACGAGAACATGTGCATGGTAGTATTTTAATATTCTATGAACTCCCCACTGCATACCACGTGAGTTGTGACGTAACGTATGTAAGGTAGACGCGTGATGTAAAGGACACGTGACATTCTTTTAATGTTTTAGATTGGTCTGAACTTGGCATTTCATACCGTGTGCGTAGCATGTGACGTGGCGTAACGTATACGTACGGTAGACGAGCGACGTATAGTACACGTGGAAATGTTTTATATTGCGTCATATAGTTTACGGGTAATTTTCGTTGGAAGTATCTCGATCAAGCCATTCATGTTAAACAAATCCATAGGAATGTACTCTGTAAACACGAGTGGAAATCATGCTCCAATTGCCGCGTATAGCAACGGGTCATGAATATTCATGAAGTAGACTGTACTCGACCGCTAAACCACAAACAATACCCACTTTCTCGATGACGTATCGCCTGAGCGATCACTTTCTAATTGTCAATGGTTTTAATGGGATTTTCCGTACAGTTATGCCACGAAGCACACCAGGTTCGTTTGTGTAGGGATGTATACTTCTTCGTAAGATACAGAATCTGGTCTACTTCAAAATACGAATTCAATTCCCCGAACCACACACCTGCTATCGTGGTCGTTACTATCTGAGAGGTTCAACCCAGGCCTTGTGATCGGAGGGGGTATACATGCGTAACTTAGTTCTGTAACTTCTGTCTGGAAACTTGAATCTACATCTTTAAAATACACTGCCTGTAATTTCACGATTTTCAGCCGTCATTTTTGGCTGGCATTTAATACATTCCAAACACATGGGAAAATACTGTTGAGCGTACACAGTCAGCATATAAGTATGTAACTATGTATTGATACATGTATATATATTAACCCTTCTATGGCTGGAGCTTCCTGACATTTTGCGAAGATGCCAGTGCATTCTCTAACATATGCATAAATAAGATAATGAAATGGCCTATAAATATTTACCTTGATCTTGTAAAGCAGTGTATTATCTTATACAGTAATGCTCTAAGTAATCCGAGAGCTTTCCGATGAATGGCAACAAGCCATATTTCCGACTAAATCCTGAAAGTTACCAATAATTCTGCTGTGGTTAAGAAGTCGATTACTTAGAGCATTACTGTATGTGCGAGGCTCCCTTATAAGATAATACACTTGCACATGATCTGTAATGCTGTGCAAGCCCCGTCACGAAAGGGTTAATCTGCTGTACGCAATTTCAACGGATCTATTACTTACAGCTTAACCCTTTATATACTAAGGCATCATTGGTGAGTATAGTTATCCCATAGGGGATGTTCAGATAAAAGTTAAATAAACGACTTGTTTGTTGAACTTATTATTTAAATATTTCCCTCAATAAATATGGCTCCATCTGCACTTTTATTTATCTATCGTCTGCTTTTAACACCTGAACATCGCTCCAAATGATTAATAGACCATTCCGGTGTACGCTTTGATAACTGAATGGGATAATCCATTTAGTATTGAAAGGGTTAATTTGATACTTGAAGGTTACAATTGGCTTTAAACAGAACAGAGGTACAATTTAAACAGAACAGGGGTACAATTTAAACAGGTGTCGTAGTGTTCGTGACAGCAATGATGACAAACTTCTCAGTGTGGTGTGATATGATCCTATGACTCGTTAGGATCTGTCTAACTGTCTATTTACCTCGGTGTCAATGCCGCTCGTTCATCGAGTCGCATTCGTCACGTGACTTATGTGGATTTTCTTCACCTGTGTCCACAGTCCTCATATAGAGAGAATACACTTTCCGCAAATAAGGCCATTCTGTGTTTACAACATCCGTATACCACAATCGAGCAGATAAGGGTTTTTTATGTGCTGTAGAAAACACGCTCTCGCAAATAAGTTAATCCTGCGTTTTACGACATTCATTTATACCATGCGCAGGGACTGTATCTGATTGAACCAGTGTTAGATCGGAGTTCGTCCCTCAGAACTTCTGCTTACGGTCACACAAAATGAACTAAATGTGTCCATATTCGGGCTCCAGGCTCCATTCTACCCACAAATAAATGGTCAATTAAGACCAATTTTCATATATACCCAACTAAGTGTAAGTAAATTCGAGATGTTACTACACATCGAATTTGACATTATACAGTTTTAAAAAGTTAAGCCCCCTTCCTGTTGTATACGAAGTATGTAAATGTTGCGGTGAAAATCACCAAAGCTTCGGAATACAGATATCTTTATTTAAACCATTTAGTGTTGAATTCTTGTCCTTAAAAGGGCCCGTTTGTGTGCTTGAAAGGATCATAACATACAATGACCATCTGTGGTGGGACCACCTCGTGTACCTGTAACGCCTCTGATGCAGTGTGGCACAGATACGGTTAACCCTTTACTCAACAAACCGGCCAAATCCGGCCAAATAAAGCTTCAACAGCCTAAAATATCTTCGGTCTGTCTCAATAGAACCATACAAATATGGATATCATTGGAACCGGCTCCTTGACCACATTGTGATAGTTACAGTTATGCCCTGTGCCAATGCATTCTCTTATATATGCGAGTCGACCATAGGTCGCCTCGCATATATAAGAGAATGCATTGGCCTAAAAAAAATCTTTTTTAAACACTTTTTACCATTTTTTCTTACATTCTTTAACAATTTTATAATTTTTAATGTGTTAAGCCAATGCATTCTCTTATATATGCGAGGCGACCTATGGTCGACTCGCATATATAAGAGAATGCATTGGCACAGGGCCGTTCTGTTGGGTAAAGGGTTAATAACCATTCGAATTGCTGAAATGTCGAAATTGTCCAATTTATTTATTAAAGGCCCATTTAATTTTCGAGTCACCAATTTTTTTTTTAGTGCCTTGATATACGGTTTTAATAACAATCTATAGAAAGCGCATATAATAGTAGAAAATATCTGAAATTCTAGAAACATTTCCCCCGTTTCGCTCCCAGAATGAAATATAATTCAAAATAAGATGTAGAGTTATTCCCCTTCAATTGAAAATAATATTCTTTGCAGTACAGTCCAGATGAAACTTAAACAGACATCACATCGATAATTCAACAAAAACAACATGTTCACAGTTTATTACACCGGATAAGTTGATAATACAATGTTTTGGAGCTTCCTCTTTCAAATGGTATATGATATGGCATATATTTTATATAATGTAATCTGGGGGTTCGAACATTAAGTAGGCCTTTAATTCCTGCATCAGAGCATGTTGAGTTCATAACTGTTGCCTGTTGATGGCTGTCTGCTGACTACTCTCCTGCCACCCATGTCCTACAAATGCTCAGTGGGGGTTGCTGTCATGGCTCTTTACCTTTGAGCCAAACATTTTCGGATTATCCTTGCTCTGTGCATTGTGTTGCTGGTAATGTCGTCTAGTTATTGGAAGTCGTCTCTCAGATATATACCCAGAGGCGAACATACTATATAGCGAATGGGTGCATATTGTCACCACCATAAATAGTGGCACTAAAATCGCCATTGATGATGTGTAGTGTAATCTTGCCTCAGTAACAATATCAATCGCAAGTAACGGTGGCTTAGTTACCCTGAGGGGTGGCGATCCAAGCTCTTTGGTGGTCCGACCGTGTGTCCGTTGACCGTTGTCATTGTGAAATATGTTGTTGAGTTGTTTCCGGCCGAAGGCCGGGTAGGATGTTCGGACTGCAGTTTGCACGTCCCTTCACCCTTTCTTGGCTTTTCGATGGAAATCGATCTTATGTGAAATATGTGAATTCAAATGAGCTTTGTAATCGTCTGAGGCTCATACATAACGGCTACTATGTACTTTATTGGCTGAGCAACCAGAGAACAACGAAGCCATGTCTCTTTACACGTACATCCCTGCTAATTGTCCAATTATTATGGGAAGGGCTGTAAACATCGAGCGCACAAAGTCAGCGGTGTTATGCAACATTTCAATATGTTGTATGAATAGTAATATGTTTGGCTGTTGTTAAAGTGAAGCGATGATCCCTGGTATCGGATGTTGATGGAGTATCACCTTCCCTTTGTATTGCCGCATACGGTAATTTGTAACACTACACAGTATACACGAGTTAGAATAGGATATCTTATACCCAGAACGTGGAACGGTAGATGTAACTGATATACGACGGAAATCAGCGCCGATAAAGGCTTACACCCGTATCACCGACAAATAACTACTCAAATGTCGGGTGGCCACCACGGGTGGGCTCATCGGTTATGACTGTCACGGTCTTTGCCACTCAGCGAGGCGCAGTGTGTCAGAACAGGGATAAGGAGGCCACACCATCCCTCCATGTGGTGTTGGGTGAAATTCTCACCTTTTGTGGGTATATATCGGCGTCAGAACATTATTAATGGGCTCCCGATGTGATATCGGGTGAAATTCTCACCCTTTTCTGGTATATTTCGGCGTCAGAACATTGTTAAGGAGCCCCCATCTCCCGATGTGGTTCCGGGTGTAATTCTAACGTGTTGCCGGTAAATTTTGCCATCAGAACATGGTTGATGAGCCTCCTGCAACCTTTTGCCGGTATATATCAGCGTCAGAACATGGTTGAAGAGCCCCCACCCCCCCCCCGATGTGGTGTCGGGTGAAATTCCCACGTTTTGCCGGCATAAATCGGCACTCAGTTGTCAAGCCTCAAATAAAAGACGTAGACCGCCATAGCTTGCCAAATGTTATAGAGTATCTTTCACTTTTTTCACAGCGAATTCATCTTTGTTGACTTCGACTTCCAGGAATAGAGCCAAGCACGTTCTAAATATAGCGACGATGGCCTAGTTGTAACAATACAAAAGGCTCCGCTCAGTTGAGTCGCAGAGAAGGCATAGATTGTTGGACATTTTATTCTGCATCGGTGGAGTTTTACTCAATCAATTTAATATTGGCGGTGGTTTACAGTAGTTAATCATTTCGTGACGGGAGCTGCGCTGGTGCAGCAGTGAAGATACTGTGTCAGTGCATTGTCTTATATATATATATGCGATTCTACCATTGGGAGCCTCACATATATAAAACAATGCACTGGCTTGCAAGGTCAATATAAATATTGTTAGGCCATCTCTTATCATCAACTTATTATAGGTGTTTTACTTTTTGTTTTCTCACTTAATTTTCTGTGATGATGGTTTTTGTGTTCAATGCATTCGTACACAATTATATGGTTAACTTTTCAATAATGGAGGAAATAAAGATATATATATATATATGCGATTCTACCATAACGAGCTTCCCGTATATAAAAGAATGCACTGGCTTGCAAGATCAATATAAATATTGTTAGGCCAATGTATTCTCTTATATATGCTATGATCCATATGGAGACTCGCATATATAAGAGAATGCATTGGAACAGGGTTTTCGCAAGCTCCAGTCATGGAAGGGTTAAATAAATTATTTTCTTACTTTTTCATATTCCTGGTAGCAATAGGTTGGCAAATGCACGAAATACTCATATATTACCTCCATGTTACCAACAAACATAACATAAACAAGGGTTACATTCAGGACTGCACAACAGTATATCCCAACCAAAATTTAAACATTCATGGTCAGGGGCGGACTGGTAACAGAAGGGGGAGGGTGGATGTGGGGTCAACTTTGGTAAATGTTTAAATAGTTGGAAATATTTTTCCTGACACAACATTAGTTGGAAATTTCACACCAACAATAGCTTGAAACTATACGAATGAATGGTTATGATTGTTTGACAATTTACATATTAATTGTGATGATTGTTTGATTTTACAAGGAATAATTTGACATTTTTTAACCGAAATGGACATGTTGAAAATGTTCTAACCTTAGGGGGCTGCTAGTTGGACGTTTCCAACAGTTGTAAAAATTCAGGTGTCAGTTGGGCAATTCCAAACAAGGGAGTGCCAATAGAATGTTGCGAACTGGGAATTTTGACTGGTTCAAAGGGTGCAGTTGGAGATTCAAGGTGGACATCCCCCAAACGGAGACCATCTAGCCATATCCCCATCTGCGGGAATAAGATATAATTTAAAGTGATGTGAAACACTCCGATATGGTGATCAAATAGAAATGGAGAATAATCTTGTTAAAAGTAGTGATTTTTTTACAAATATTATATCCAAATTGACAACAAACACCGTCATTCTTATATGTTAATTAAATGCAGTGACTCTCGATGGCGAAATCGTTTTCGTTAGTTTATCGCTGATAGATGCGTCCCGACTCGAGTAGTAAATATTTACAATTGAGCGTAGTTCAGGCGATGTTTTCTATGGAGTGGTACGGTCGATTTGCTTCAAATTTTCGGCGATGTTAGTAGAATGTTACAATCCTCCAGTGTCATAGCGCATGAGTACTAACTTATCAGTTTCACGCACCCGAAAAAGTACATAATAATTATGTCTTTAAGATAAATTTAATTTTGTTAAAAGTCGGAGATAAAAACATTATACAAACATAAGCTCTGATGAGGTTTTGACCTAATAAACGAGGACACCGACATGTGTGTTCCTGTCGCGAGTAAAATCACTGTAACATTAATGCACATTAAGGGTATATGCACTGAGTACCCGCTATACACACCAGCACAATGAAGCCACCGTCCCGGCAGTATCATCCACGAACAACGAACCATCGTCCCGATAGTATCATTTACCAACAGTTGCAATGATGCAAGCACAGTCTCCCTAAAGGCATCATTGCACAACCCTTTGATGACGGGAGCTTCCTGAATTGTTGCGAAAACCCTGTGCCAATGCATCCTCTTTTATATGTGAGTCGACCATAGGCCACCTCGCATATATAAGAATACATTGGCCTAACAATTTAAAACCAATTTTTTTTATAATTGCTAAAGAATGTAAGAACAAAAAAATTATGACAAATTGTTAAAGAATGTAAGAACAAATGATAAAAAATGATAAAATTATTAAAGAATGTGAGAAAAATAATAAAAATGAATTTTTTTTTTAAGGAAATTATAAAAATAGTTATAAAATGTAAGAACAAAATTAAATGATCGAAATTGTTAAAGAATGTAAGAACAAATTATAAAAAATGATAAAAATTGTTAAAGAATGTAAGAAAAATTGATAAATAATGAATACAAATTGTTTAGCCAATGCATTCTCTTATATATGCTACGCGACCTATGACCGACTCGTTTATACAAGAGAATGCATTGGAACAGGGTCTTTAATGTTGCTCCAGCGCAGCTACCGTCATGAAAGGGTTATACATAAGCATTTGGCCTTGAGACTAACAAGCTGATTTCATTCATTAGTCTAAAAGATAACGGGTACGAACTATCATAGTACGTCTTGTTACGAATCCTCCGTTGCCGGAAGCGGATTTTCTATTTGTTGAACGTGCCCTTTGCCCTTTGCCACGCCTACCCAATTTGTTTCGCCTTGTTGAGTTGTTATGCATTCTTAGCTGATTATGTCTCGTTCCGATACAACTTGTTACTTTGATCCTCGAGGGTAAACGTTTCAGAACGTAAGAAAAGTTACACCTTTTGTTAAATGAGTCGGCAAATTCCCACGATGGAAAGTGATCAGGGACGTATGAGTGTGTCTTTGAGGTGCGTGGGGGCGGTGACATTAGGGAGAGCGAGTCGTAGGGGAGAGTGTGTGTTGGGGAGGGTGGAATCTATATTCTATAGTCAGGCATGCTGTTCTAGCTCCTATACTTATGCCATATCCATGTATACTTATATCTAAAATATGTAATTCTTCACAATAGCTTTCACGTACCACTTCAATCTCTTTTTTAAACACATATATACGGGTTATTGCATATTGTGATTGGTTCGCGCCGGATTAACGCATATTGGGCTTGATGTTCGCGCCGGATTAACGCATATTGTGCTTGTATGCTGTTCGCACCGGATTAACGCACATTGTGCTTGGTGTTCGCTCCGGATTAACGCATATATATTGTGATTGGTGTTCTCGCCGGGTTAACGCATATTGTGAGTGGTTCGCGTCGGGTTAATGTACATTATTGTGTGTGGTGTTTGCTCTGGATAGTAGCATATTGTGCGTGCTTTTCGCGATGGATTAACCTATATTGCGATTGGTGTTCGCGCCGTGTTAACGAATATTGTGCTTGACTATCGCGATGGTTAGCACATATTGTGCTTGGTGTTCGCACCGGTTTAAAGCATATTGTGCTTGATGTTAGCACCGGTTTAAAGCATATTGTGCTTGACTATCGCGATGGGTTAACACATATTGTGCTTGGTGTTCGCGCCGGTTTAATGCATATTGTGCTTGGTGTTCGCGCCGGATTAACGCATATTGTGCGTGGTGTTCGCGATAGGTTCATGCGTATATTGTGCGTGATATTCGCGCCGGGTTAATGCATATTACGACTAATCTATTTCACTAACAACGGATAGACAAAATCCTTCTGAATGAAATCTACACATTAAGATTGTTGTCGAGCTATCGTGTCGCCAAGGCACTTTCTCGGGACTTTAGGCTGTCTCAGGCTGTTTGGTCTGCGGTATTCGTACTGCCTTCCCTGCTGTAATAATCACATCCTATTCACCCGAATCATAAGTGGATGCATTGCTGCGCATATCGTTTGTGGTGTATACAGCTGAAGCTTGAAGTTCACGTAGACTTTATCAGTGTGAATATCGTGGACGAAATACATTGCTAGACGTGTAAAACCACAATTGTTTCGGAAAGTACGCTCTAGTTTGTTTCACAAATTTAACCCCGAGCATTTATGACGCAGGTTGAAGTTCACTTTATCAGTAACATTGAACTGTGTAAATGACAAAGAATGTGTCTTTCGTTATTGGGAAACAAAACAGTTGTAGGCACGGAGATTTGTCATCCACTCCCAATCATAATGTCATACAGGGTTCACGATGTCATAGGCCAAATTGACAATGGGCATTTTCCCCCCGAAAACCCTGTGCCAATGCATTCTCTTATATATGCGAGTCGACCATAGGTCGCCTCGCATATATATAAGAGAAGGAATCGGACTAACACATATTATATTATATTATATTATTAATTGTTTAAAAATGTAAAATAAAAATGAAAACAATTGTTAAAGAATGTAGGAAATAATGATAAAAAATGATAAAAATTGTTTAAAAATGTACGAACAAATTATAAAAAGGATAAAATTGTTAAAGAATATAAGAAAAAATTATAAAAATTGTTATAGAATGTAAGACAAAATATATAAAAAATGAGAATTTGTTTTAAAGAATGTAAAAAATTTTTATGATAAATGATATAATTGTTAAAAAATGTAACATAAAATGATAAAAAATTGTTAGGCCAATGAATTTTTTTTAACCCAAAATCGGAAATCTAATAAAAAAAACAAATTTAATTTCGTAACGGAAGCGACATGAGAATCAAATTTATAGTATGGTCATCATCTGCTAACATGTACTGTTTATGTGATACAGCTTAATGGGTAATAAACGGAAATCATGGCAGTGTACTATCAAACAATGTAATAAAACAGTAATGAGGATTAAGGTGAATGGAAAACATTCAAAGATGCCTGGTCAGATTGAAAACCAAATTAGTCAAGACTTCCTCAGCAAAAGTTTAGCTTACCTGTCAAAATAAAATTGATAAATATCAGCATCGTTTCTGTGGCAATGCAGCATCATTTCTATGGCAATCGGCGTCGATTCTATGGCAATCAGCATCGTTTATATGGCGATTAACATAGTTTCTATGGAAACCAGCATCGTTGCTATGTTAATCGGTACCGTTCCTATATACGGCAATCAGCATCGTTTATATGGCGATCAGCATAGTTTATATGGCAACCGGCATCGTTGCTATGGCAATCGGCATAGTTTATAAGGCAACCAGCATCGTTTACATGGCGATTATCATAGTTTATATGGCAACCAGCAGCATCGTTGCTATGACAATCAGCATCGTTTCTATAGCAAACTAATATCCACATAAGCGCACAACGGTAACAGTTACAAGTATAGAATATCAATACTGAGAATGATCTTTATTATCTACCACTTTTATAAAAGAAACGGTGACGTGTGGTATTGACGTCTGACTTTGAATCGCAAGGAGCGCTTACCGTCACGGGCCGGGGTTCGAATCACGCCCAATCCAAAACGTGTACATTGGAAAATTGTCTCAAAAGCACAAAACATCGTGTATCACGTTATGCTTTAAAACAAGTTGTTCAAAAGCTGAAAAAGCAGTGCTGGTAATATATTTTTCATTTAATACCTGTGCCTTAATATATTTAATACCTGTGCCTCAATATATTTAATACCTGTGCCTTAATATATTTAATACCTGTGCCTTAACCTTTTACCCAACAAAACGGCCAAAAACGCCCAAATAAAGCTTCAACAGCCTAAAATATCTTCCGTCTGTCTCAATAACACCATACAAATATGGATATCATTGTAACCGGTTCATTGACCACATTGTGACGGTTACAGTTATGCCCTGTGCCAATGCATTCTCTTATATATGCGAGTCGACCATAGGTCGCCTCGCATATATAAGAGAATGCATTGGCCTAAAAAAAGTATTTTTTAAACACTTTTTACCATTTTTTCTTACATTCTTTAACAATTTTATAATTGTTTCTTACATATTTTAATAATTTTTATAATATTTTTCTACATTCTTTGACAATTTTATCATTTTTAATATGTGTTAAGCCAATGCATTCTCTTATATATGCGAGGCGATCTATGGTCGACTCGCATATATAAGAGAATGCATTGGCACAGGGCCGTTCTTTTGGGTAACGGGTTAATATATTTCACAGTATAATTGTGAAGGACCCAGCTCAAGGCTGCAACCTGATTCTTCACTGGAAAACGACATATGCATCAATGAAATTGATGTATACACAGTACACTTTACATCTTCGCTTCGTAACATCGCTTCGTAACACATTGGACATGTATATATGGGGAATGCGAGCGTGGATTAACATATTTATATCGCGATTTGAGTTAATTATCTCGCGCATGAATGCTTTAAAAAGATGAATGAACTTACTGCCATCTTCTCCCGAAATATACCGTCATTATCTACGCCTGACAAACTCTTCAATGAAATCTCGAACAGCGCGGACGTGACCCGCTAATCGCAAGTAGCCACGCCCCCGTGGGGCACATATACGGGGGACTATTATGATTTACGACCTATTTAATTCACTCGCAGTCCAACGCTGTCGCAGTTCAAAATTGTAAATATTGCCAAGGGTTAACACTTTTTTATACTAAATATTCACCGACGAGTAGTTCCATATATATAAGATAATGCATGTCCTAACAATATTTACATTGACCTTGTATGCCAGTGCATTCTCTTGTATATGTGATGCTCCCTATGGGATACTCGCATTTATAAGATAATGCACTGGTATATAATGCTGCACCGGCGCAGCCCCGCCATGAAAGGGTTAAGTGTACTATATGGAACAACAACACTGCACATAGAAAACATACACCCGGGCAAGCAACTGACAAAATCGCCAAAGATTAGAGGTTGAATTTAGTAGTTTGAGTTAGACGTTGTGCATGAGATCATTAGGTTGTCCACATGTTCTCACTGGGGCAGGGGGTCGGAGTCGCCGTATTTATGCAGCTACATTTGGAATGTTATCACAATGTATGGGGGATACATCTTTTCAACGTGCATAAACATATATGGTTGTTATTAATTATATATTGCGACATGCTTCTTGGCGTACTCCTGTTCCAGAGCACCATACTGCTTCGCGGCGTACTGATCCAGAGCACCATACTGCTTCGCGACGTACTGTTCCAGAGCACCATACTGCTTCGCGACGTTCTCATGTTCTAGAGCATCATACTGTTTCGCGCCGTACTGATCCAGAGCACCATACTTCTTCTCGACGTACTCATGTTCCAGAGCACCATACTGCTTCGCGGCGTACTGCCCCAGAGCACCATACTGCATCTCGACGTACTCCTGTTTCAGAGCACCACACTGCTTCGCGACGTACTTAATGAAAAAGAAAATTCCAGGAACATTTGCTGGTGTGAGAAAGTTCAACAATTGTGCACTGGATCCATAATTAACTATATATAACTACTAGATCCGTTCAAGGATTTCTGCAGAAAGTCGTCTGGTCCGACCAAAGTTTGCATATATTTATTTCAACAATATTTTGTTGTTTATTAACGTGGTTGTATATCCCAAAGTGTAACGTCATATAGTGATGTTATGACCATATACATTGTCAGTGTGTAACGTAATGTACTAATGTTGTGATGTTATGACCATAGACATTGGCAACGTATACTGACATGTAGTTATGTTATGACCATATACATTGGCAATGTATAACGCCATGTAGTGATGTTATTACCATACGCATTGTCAGTGTGCAGCGCCATGTAGTAATGTTATGACCATAGACATAGGCTATGTATAACTCCGTGTAGTGATGTTATGACCATACACATTATCAGTGTGTAACGCCATGTAGTGATGTTATGACCATACACCTTGTCAGTGTGACACGTCATGTAGCGATGTTGTGGCCGTTGATCTTGTCAGTGAGAAACATTATGTAGTGTTGTGACCATATACATTGCCAGTGTGAAACGCCATTTAGCGATGTTATGACCATACGCCTTGCCAGTGTGTAACCCTATACAGTGGTTTGACATTTCATGTGTAACCTTTTATAGTGGTTTGACCTTTCACGGTGGTGAGTTTTGTCTAGATCACCAATCGGGTGGCATTGTTGTAAAAATAAGCCCGGGTATACCTACCCGTATAACTACCCGGCACGCGACGATTGTAAATGATTGCTGGATTTAATGAGCGATGAAGCACATGTCTCTGATATGATGGAAGCCATTGTTGGAATACATTGGAGCATTGTCATTAAACACACGAAGCATAGCTTCCTTCAAATACAGACCTGGACGAATGCACCGCGATATACACATATGTATTCATACGCGCTGTGGGATATCCAACGCTTTATAGATGACATTGAGGCTTTCATTTGAAAGTGAGAGCTGAATTGAATTGTGTCGATCCTACAACACGTGTATGTATGTTATGTGTGCTCGATTGTAAAATGGGTCTGCTCATTTCACAAGACAAGGCTGTTACGTTGACATGTATTATGAAGAGTATTCCATGTCTTATTCCAACAATGATAATCATAGAATAATGGTCGATAGCTAAATTTTCCAGACATAAAACAACATATTCAAACGAGATTAATTTAGTGACCTTCTGAATGACACTAATGAGCATACAATGAAGAAACTGTCAATTTACATCACGAATGGGCTTAAGATCAATGAAATTAAATAACACCGTTTTATTACTACTTATACTTGTTGGTTGACATTTCCTTGCAGGTTTACACTGGCATTTATGTACTTGCTTTCAGGTAGTGACTTCGGTAAAATTAAATTGATTTGTATTACTGTGTAATTATGTGCACACAGCCTTGTATATATGTTATATATTTCATGTTACACATGTATTTGTCTGAGAATAAACCATTACAACTAAAAAAATTACAAAGGGGGAGTAGCCAACATTTTAAATAATGAGCTTGCGTTTTGGAAAAGATACCGTTAGAAAATTTGTAGCTCTCCCAAAGCTAAAACTTCTTCTGAAATAATAACGCGTGTATGTATGTTATGTGTGCTCGATTGTAAAATGGGTCTGCTCATCTCAAAAGGCAAAGCTGTTACGATCTCATGTAGTATGACCAGGATGTTATGTATTATCCCAACATTGATAGTCCTGACATAATTGTCGATAGCTAAATTTTCAAGATATATACAAGTCTGATTATAGTGTGTCTGTCATTTACAGAATGATGTCCCCAAAAGGTGAATTTAGTGACGCTATCTCACCCATCGGGCTAGCATCACCAAAGTCACACTATGTGAACATAGGATCAGATTTAAGTTCCCCAGTTTGAGTTGGTGATGTTCACCCATTAGTCGCCATGATTATACAATTTATCTTCCGCAAATGATGGGATATAGAAACTCAACAGGATGGAAAATAACTAAAAGCAGTGTTAATTTGAGTATAGCTACTTCCCAGATGACGCCTAAGCAGAATGAGAGTGAATATGTTGATGCTAGCCCGCTGTGCGGGATGCGTCACTAAATTTACCCTCTGGTGACCCCATTCTGCAACTTGGTCAAGCATTGGCTTACTGTTTTGAAAAAGAAAATATGAGAACATCACACCGAACAAACTGTCCAGTCCCGAATTCACACAAGTGCATTCTCACTAAAAATTACGTCAGTAAACCGGAAGATCTCTATTCCGAATATCGGACAGAGTTGTTAGACCAAGCATTATTGAGCGACCACGTCTATTTTAATTCTCAAACCGGACCCAGCGTTCATGCAGGAAAAGTAGTTCCGTACTAGTGTATAAGCGTACCGATTTAATTGGCGGTTTTTTGTTCGGTGAACACTTTGAACCTGTGTCTGATTAGAAATATAGAGCGAACGGAAGGGTAAATATATAGTTAGGTGGTGATAGTATGTCTGGACTACCTTCAATAGATATATATTTAGGACGTGGATATGTATGCATAGACTATCTTCAAACTTCACGTATAGAAGCATCTTATTTGATTGGCAAAAAGAAAAAGCCAGGCTCTGTAACATTTTTGGCTATTGTTTACATAACAAAGCGTACGAACTTGAAAATAACATACTATTCACACCATATTTATGATTAGCATAAGAACAACGTATTTTATAGTCTTTATGTTTATGGCGGTTTTAACGGATCTGACTATTTTAACAGAAATGCCCACCGTGAAGTTCATTCGTGCCTTTAAATATGTGAGTTTTTAATGGTGTCTTGGAAATTTGGCAATAATCTAAAGTCCCGAATAGCCTTTGGCAGTGAATTCCACGTGTTAGGACACGCAACTTTAAACGCCAGGTCACCGACAGTAATAAGGATAGCACATTCATGTGTAAGAAGCAGATGATAATGAATCGATAAGTAAAGCACAAATGGGATTCCGGAAGGGTCATTCCATTGTAGATAATATATTCATATTACATGCCTTAATAAATATATACCTCAAGAGCGGTCGAAAACTATATTGCACATTCATTGACTTCCGCAAAGCATTCGATACGGTGTGGAGAGACGCACTGTGGCTCAAGCTTATACAATCAGATATAAATGGTAAAATACTACGAGTTATACGGAGCTTGTACACGAATATTAAGCTATGTGTGCAAAATAATAATGGTCAGTCAGGTTTCTTCATAAGCCAGGTAGGTTTATTTCAAGGAGAGACAATGCCACCCCTTTTATTCTCTTTTTTCGTAAATGATTTACAATGTTTTTTGAACGATTGTGCTATTTTAAACCTGAATGTTTTAGATGAGAAATATTGTGAACATATTGGATGTTTTATTAGCATATTATGTTTGTTATATACCGACGATACGGTTATCTTGTTAGATTCTGAGGAAAATATGCACCGTGCACTTTTAGCCTTTGCTGACTACGCCGAGGCAAGGAAACTTGAAGTGAATACTCTCAAGACCAAACTCATTATATTTACGAACAAATTACCAAGAAATATTCCCATATTTATATACAGAGGGCAAGAAATAAAATTTGTAGAGGAATTTAAATACCTTGGTATCAAGTTCTTCTACAATAGGAGATTTTGCCAATCTCTTAAAGATACCACAATTACCGCAACGAAAGCAATGTACGGTCTACTGAATCGAACTCGAAAACTGAGGTTACCATTAGATATCTTATTCAAGTTATTCGATGCTACGGTTATGCCTATTATGTTATATGGAAGTGAAGTTTGGTGCTTTGAAAAAGTTCAAATCCTCGAGACGCTCCATTTGAAATTTTGTAAAATAGTTACCTCAATGAAATAAAGTACGCCTAACTACAAGGTTTATGCCGAACTTGGTAGATATCCTATATTGATTGAAATAAAATACAGGACACTAGCATACTGGCCCAAGCTAGTTTCACACGAAGGATCGGAGCTAGTCAAGAATATATTTCTTTTATTTAGATATATAAATGAGAGGGATACAAACATGCAAAATAAGATGAATTGGGTATGTTTTGTAGAAGGGATTCTACATGACCTACATATGGAACATGTGTGGACAAACCAATCAGCGCTGAGCAAAGCAGAGTTGAGAAACATAAAATCGCTACTGATTAAGCAGTATGAGCGCAACCTCTTTGACAACCTGAACGCTTCTACTTCATCGCGTGCCATATTTTACAGAGCCATAACGCAGTCCATGAAAATGAGTAGCTACTTAGTTTATTTGCCATCTCATTTGTCTAATTACCTATTGAAAATCAGAACATCTAATAATAAATTACCAGTAGAAAAAAATAGATGGACAAAAGAAACCACAAATTCCGCAGACAATTTAATGTGTGTTTTATGTGAAAACAGCCCTTGTGACGAATATCACTTTATGATCCTATGTCAAAAGTTACAAGATTTACGCGAAATCCACATTCCCAAATATTACTGGGAGAACCCTAACAGAAATAAATTTCATCGTTTGCTCTCAATTGCATATTTGAGCCTTCTTAAAAAAGTTTGCATATTTATAAAACTATCTTTAAAAAGGATACCACGTTAATGTAAATTGCATCATGGATTACAATATAATTTTTTGTGTATGTATGTGTATTGTTATGACTTATATGTTATGGGTGCCTTGTGTATAGTATGTATATATGTTATTGCATGTTCCAACTTAACTGTTGGCTTTGCTAATAAACAATCAACAATCGACAAGAGTCCGCGCTGGACCGAAATATTCTTTTGCCAAATAATTTGTCAAATGAAAATATTTTTTGCCAAATTATTTTAGCATTTGCCAAATGCTATCCCTGATAGTATCATTTACTGCAACTTTAAGTATTTTGTTTAAACACTCGCGGTTTCAACGACTTTTGATATCGATAGAAAAGCAGTTAGTTAATAATTAATCATACTCGCATCCCCATTGTGGTTGATCATACAACAGTAAGCCAATCACCGAACAGTACAATGGTATAAGGGTTGCTTCATCAGAAGGGCACATCACAGGAGTATTAACTATGTAAACAACACCACATTAAATGCTGGTAATCACTTCAACCCAACCATCTACTAATGCTATGAGGTTAACTGCATCTTAATAGAGGTGTTAACTTTTCCTAAACTTGTAAAACACCACTAATATAATTATGTTGTAATAGTTTCATGAAACGAATGGTATTGATTGACCAATATTGTTCAATTTTCTTGAGGAATTAAAAAGTGATTTGCCAAAACGTTTGCCAAATGAAAATATGTTTTGCCAAATGTGAATTATTTTTGCCATTGGCAAATTTGGCAAGTGGCAGCTCGAACCCTGGTAAGAATGCATCTTCATTAGAACGCACATTACGACCAGGAACGTGTGTATGGGCAAATCAGCTCGGTCATGTATGGTAGATACATGATTTAAATCTATGTGTATGTATAAGTCTCGTCAAACCTACAATTATATTTCGAATCGACGACATGAATGAATTTATAGGGCCCGTCATATGTATGTATACCAACTACCGACGAAACCTGCAATTATCTATCGTATCGCCGACATTTGTTTATAGAGTACACACTGCTTCTGTGACGTGCCAGAGGCACATTCTATCTATACGAAAAGAAGGCATGCCTATCCTACATGCCATATTTATTCAGACCACAGAGATATGCATGTGTTAAAATACACCGCTTCAATCGGAATTTACTTACTATTACGTATGTGGTTTTAGAAGGCTTTCTGATTTATCTGAACTGCCGTGAAAATGTAGGTCGGCGTTGTGGATAGATATATAGCAAGGATAAGATATTGTGAAAGAACAAACCCCTACATGTTATATTTAGTCAGACCTTTCTTACAGTAATGTCCTAAATAATGGACTCCTTAACCACAGCAGAATTATGGGTAACTTTTGACTGAGAGCTTTCCGATGAATGGCAACAAGCATATTTCCGACTAAATCCTGAAAAGTTACCCATAATTATGCTGTGGTTAAAGAGTTGAGTATTTAGGGCATTACTGTATACATTACGTGTTAAAATACACCGCTTCAATCGGAATTTACACACTAGTATTTATGTGGTTTAGAAGGCTTTCTGACGCTATATCTGAACTGTGTCAGGCATGTCATTTCCAACTATTTTACATATAGACAAAAGTTGGGGGGTTAGACCCCCCAAACCATCTATCGCCACGTACGTGGTTGCAACGAATCTGGTGCATGGATAAGAAAATAAAAAACAATAGCTTTTATACTCAAATAAGAATTATATCAATTGGGGTGAACGACTTTCATTTTTCGTTTGGCACTTTAATTGTCGAGGTGATATGCTCCTACACACCACGCACTACACAAAACTGTTTGCTTGAATATTTAATTACATGGATCGAGGAATCATTGTTTGGTATACAGACCACGATTCACTTAGTATTTTTCATCTCACACCGAGATGGTATTTATATATCTTGCCCATTGCCTCCGCATATCAATCAGCGCTCTTCAACCTAAAATATTCGGGGTTAAATTGTTTTGTACAATGCATATAATATATCACGCTCAATATAGTGATGGGTTTATAAAAGCCTCATTACATGAAGGTGAATAACTCTGTTTTGAACTATCTAACAACGGGACAAGTAGTTAATTTAAATTCTGCCTTAAAGGGATACTGTACACTAAATCCGGCCATTTATAGGACCATCTCCTTTTATACTCAACAGAATATATGCAACAAATGAATGAATTCGAGCCATGTATTAGTGCAAAATACACCAATGTTCTCAATGGACGAGGCAAAAAAAATAGTAATTATAATGAAAGGAATATAAGGAATTTATGACTCAAGTTATTAATCATTTTCATTATGATTACCATTATGTTTGCATCATTCACAGAGCACATGAGTATATTTTGCAATAATTCATTGCTCAAATTCATTCATTTGTTGCATATATTCTGTTGAGTATAAAATGGGATGGTCTCACAACTGGCCGGATTTAGTGTACAGTATCACTTTAAGTGATTTCAATGTATCGGCACAATTGCCTCAAACAGTACCTACTGTCAAATCAAATCACCGACGAATTTTCTTTTCTGTGTGTCCATTGCCCACATGAAGATTGAATCGTGGCTAAGGGTCTCCATCGGGGTGGGGTGTCCATCTTGAAATTTCCAACTTCAGCTCCCACTGAACCAGACCAAACTCCCATCTTCGCGAAATATCATCTGCACTGGGTTAGAATTTTCCAACTGGTAATACTTAATCTTATGTTATGGGGACCAGCCATGATTAAAATATACATGTTTTGAATGCTTCCTCGATTTGCTCAGATAATCAGATCACCACAAAATGACAACATTAAAAAATAAGAGCATCACAGCAATTCAGATGGCCAACCAGCATCATAGCTAATTAGCAGGACCACATAACCTGAAATGGACAAGGAAGTACTACCAACTAATCAAGCTTAGAATATTAAGACCCTAATGCAGGTAGCATGCCGTTATCAGTCACATAAGTATTACGGACTACATCTATTGCCGACGCGTTGGCACGCGAACCGTTACACTTGACCGAAACAATCTATCTTCCGCTAACATTCTTAATTCGGATGTGTTACTTTATGAGGCGTTTGACAGTTACGAGACAGGCGGTTTGTACATGCCTTACCATCAAAGTCTTTGTTT
This sequence comes from Siphonodentalium dalli, assembly GCA_032622095.1. Taxonomy (NCBI): domain Eukaryota; kingdom Metazoa; phylum Mollusca; class Scaphopoda; order Gadilida; family Siphonodentaliidae; genus Siphonodentalium; species Siphonodentalium dalli. The sequence continues at coordinate 97,043,997 of CP136067.1, forward strand.
TTGTCGGTGTGAAATTCCCCAAGGTACGATTATTATAATCATGCTCTGACAAGAGATAGCCTGTTCGAGTCGTGCGAGGCCATAATGGAAAATGCACTTCGTTTTCCCTCACCCTACCTACCCTGATTAATTGATTGATTGCTTGATAGCCTGTTCGAGTCATGCGAAGCCATAATTCAAAATACACTTCGTTTTTCCTGACCCTACGTACCCTGATCTATTGATTGGTTGATAGCCTGTTTCCAATCATGCGAAGCCATAATACAAACATCCCTATTATATATGTTATTGAACTCTCGTAGAAATATGTTTAAAGGCACGTGCGGCCTTGGCGGTGGTTATCCTGTGAAAATATATCCACCCGTCAAAAACCGCCACAAACAGAAAGAACATCAAAATGTAGATAGACTTTGTCCGTATACAAATAAGAAATATCGCATAAACAGTATGTTGTGGTCATATGTTTGACCATTGTTATGTAAACAACAGCATAAAAAGTAACTTTTCTGGTGTTTGTTTATATTATGATGGTAAACAAAAAGAGCGTTCTTTGTTGGTGAATACCTGATATGGAACTAATAAAGAGCGTTTATGCCATTTGTGTCTGATTAGCCAGTAGCATTGTGCTGTCTTCTGTAACACAATCAGGCTCTTGCTTAGGTAAAATATAGTAGGTCTTTGTGATAACATGCTGTTTACGCGATGGTCATGGTATATATGAACGGAACTGTATGCGTTTTAATGTTTTTCTGTTTACGGTGTTTTGAACAAATATGAATATTTTCGACAATTAAGGCCGCACGTGCCTTTAAGTATTTCCAATCAGGATGATGATCATGTGAAACAATGCTCAAATTGTATGAATGACCCATTTTGTCCCGTTGTCCAGTGGTAAGTGTGAAGTTGGCCGTGTACGAGAACAACGAATAGTCCAGAGGTTTTATACTACTATATTTCAATAAGTTGTACTGCCGGTAAGCACAATATGTAGATGAACAGAGGTATTGGTGGTTCAATGGTTTAAGCGGGAGTGACTCTGTATCTCTTAGACACTGGTATATATGCCAAGAGTTGATGTACCATGTGTCCAAATAAGGTCTGATATATCATGATACCCTTGTCTATGACGTGTATCATGCTATTGTTTACTATAGGATGGCTCTGATTTGACCACCCCTCGACTATACAATGTTTACTACCAGTCGTAACCAATTAAGAATAAGTATTGTGCTTACTTATATTCATTTAACCTTAGCAGTTACAATCACTTGGGAAAGGAAGTTTATCCTAGATCCGGGAACATATCAAACTATAACTATACATGTACTATCTTATGTACTATCGGACAAGTTATGTTACATAGGACGACAGATATACACCGTTTTATGTTACCTAGAATGACAGATATACTCCATTTTATGACAACGAGGTGAATAGCTCAAATATTGAAAAGTGAGAATAAAATTGGGGACATGGCTTTATGTAGGCTCTCTGAGAAAATAACTATCCATACATATATAGATGTGAATTTATATTTATTGATTGATTTGGGTTTAATGGCGCTTTCAGCAACATGCCAGTTTTAGTGGTCGATGAAATCATCACACGTACGGCTGATCTAACAGTGATTTCAATGGCGGATAAACTCGTTGACCATGTGCGGGAAATCGCCATCGGCGAGTAACTGGCAACTCCACCAAATAACTATTTCGAGTTACAAAGTCCACGATGGAAACATGTGGATTTGAACCCACATCGCCAGTGCTGGAGGCCGAAACCGCTTGGAGTTGTACTCCTAACAGAATGACCCACCGAGCCCCCCCTACATACCCTGAAAACATCCATACTATGTTATTGACCTCGCGTAGAAATATATTTAAGGGGGAGGTCAAGTGACCAATTTTGAATGGGGATTTCCATGCAAATCTGCGGAGCAAACGTTACAGAGTTACACATACTTCTGAGTGACTTGATGCGGTATTGGAAACAACAGGTATTTATCTGGTGGGTCCGCTTGGAACTTGTTCCATTATAATGTTCGTGTATTTATTTTTGAATTTTATATTGATTTTTCAAATGTAGGTCAAGTTATGTAATTCCAGAAAAAAATGCTCAAAAATATATTTATTGCAAACTTTTATAATTTATCAAGCGGACCCGCCAGATAAATACATGTTGTTTCCAATACAACAATAAAGTCACACTCCGAAGTATGTGCAAGGGCAGGTAATAACCCGTACTATGTGAACAGACACGGGGTGACGATTTTATTTATTGACCGTAACATTAGATTCAAATCAACATATCCCTTCTCCCCAATAGAAATGAATACGGTCATTTGAGCCTAATATTTCAGTATTTGTTTATTTTGAACTACTTGAAGAATAAACTCAAATTCATGCAATGTTTGATATTTTACCTTATCAACAGATTTCACCATAAGTAACTGAACACAAATTGAAATGTCACAAGTATTTACTGATATCACACTCTTGACTCAGATTGAAACTGAAATCTTTACTATCCTTTTGTTTGACAAATGCACAACACAGAACAATTTCTGTGTGATTCCCAGAAATATCATGGGGTTTATTTCCGCGTTGCGACGTAAGCGACAAAATGATATTCCGGAATCGATTAAGCGCACGATACATAACAAATTTCTGTGTAGTTCCCAGAAATATCATGGGGTTCGATGTTGAAAACACAATACGGATTTATCTTGTGTAGCTGTCGACCAATCAAATTGAAGATAGCGCACTAGCCAATATACAGTAATTCCCTAAATAATCGACTCCTTAACAATAGTAGAATTATGGGTAACTTTTCAGGATTTAGTCGGAAATATGGCTTGTTGCCATTCATCGGAAAGCTCTCAGTGAGAGCTTTCCGATGAATGACAAGAAGCCATATTTCCTACTAAATCCTGAAAAGTTACCTATAATTTTGCTATGGTTAAGGAGTCGATTATTTAGGGCATTACTGTATGAATATTTATATACATTTGTATAGAAAACCAACGATAATTTTATGAAATTTACGTCTGTTAAACTATTATTGTGATTTTATTTATGTATTGATGGAGTACCCTTCATTCCTTTGGTTATGTCTCAGATTGGGCGCTAATTCATTGGTTGTTCACGCAACAGTTCTTTGCGGGTCGGAATCCAGTTTTCTTAAACGGCGACAACTATACAAACACAGCTTAACGAGTAGTTATATTTTAACTGCAAAATCGGAGCTAAATGACGTGTTGACAATTTTCCCACGCACTACAAAATAAAACAAATTTTGTAATATAGAATACAGGCGACATTTTTCATAATTCATTATTTTCATCGCAATCTGGGAGACATATCTGCGAGTTTTTATATTTATCACTGATTATTCACTTGCACCATGTTAGTTTGATATATGCTACTAAACACTCCGATTCACACACACATCTACTACACCAGATATACGTTACGTGTTTGGAAACAATTTATAACGTGAACTTACGTCATCTTGAAATAGTCCCGTCATCCTAGAAGTCAAGCCGTTATCACAATTCGACAGACGTAAATCTGATTTCCATCGGGTGTTAAAGGAGTACTGTATAATTACCACGTTGTTTGCCTCATTCATAGAGAACACGAGTGTATTTTGCACTAATCCATGGCTCATATTCATTCATTTGTTGCATGTATCTGTTGAGTATAAAAGGAGATGCAATTCATGGTCCCATAACTGACCGGAGTTGGTGTACAGTACCCCTTTAAGTAGACTGGCCAACACAAGTTTGCCAGGGTTCTGAATGTCTCGCCTAACAACACGTTTGGAACTTGCTTTATCGATTATCGAAATACTCCCCCTACAATTGAATGAGTAAACCATTCGAATGTTTATATTTTTTATATATCTGAGTGGGAGAATCCATTTCAGACATTCATGCTTTTGGATTTTTCAAACTTACAATTGCGATGGCGTTATGAAGACTTGGACGACCCAATATGTGTGCTCTGTCAATCAAATATGTGAAGAACTAACTCCATCTTTTACTTCAGTGCAGCGCATATGATAATTTCCGGACGGACTTTTTTCGTAGTGCCAATTTCCATAGCAACGGTGTTAACTCTCTTACTTATATAGCCAAACATATATTTGATAACTTTCCACGACAAACTGCCAAATTCCTTTTCCGTGCATTTAAAGAAAGACAGACATTAATAACGACGCCGCGCAATTAATTAATAATTTTATTTATTTGCAAATATAGTGGCTTATATGCCATATGGCCGGCTGTTGTTGCCGATTAGTGTTGCGTGTATACGGATTTATATATAATCCAGTGTCACTACAATAAACAAATATTCAATTCAATTCAATACAATGGATTTTCACTCAATTGTTAAAATTTGGTCGAAGATCACCAGCAATAATTGCCTCACCATTACTAAATCAGGACCCAAAATTACGTCCCATATTCAAAAACATTGAGGTGTTCGCCTATCATTAAAAAATATATAGAACTAACTGGCAGATTCAAGCCATACGATGAACAGACCTGACGTATACGAACAAAATTAAAAACACATTAAAATAAAAATATCGATCCCAAAGTACGCTGCCAAAACCTGCTTCGATTGGAAGGGGGTGGGCTGTCAGACACAATATAATTAACAATAGTAATTTTATTGAGCTACATATTCGTGTACATCGAATTGTACATTCTAGTTTTGTCTGTATGGACGGTTATCATTCAATATTTTATATGTTTAGGAGATGGATTAAGATAATCACTATGCTTACTACCAAATCCCATTATAACCATCAATTATTTTGGTTAAAATAAAATATGTTTAACTAAATCAGGACCCCCAAAATTATACCAGGGTCATATTATCAAGCTTCAACAATGATAGCTCTCTCTTGGATATAATATGAACCTTTCCTCTCTTCTAGTCTATACGTTTCAACAATAATACAAACCTTACTGACATACTGACAAGGTACTCATTGTTCCCGATCTACGTATGAACTTCAGGCACATAAAATAGTTCCGCCTGTGTCGTAAATCGCCACACTGTACCATGTTAGTCAGTTCAACATGGCCGCAATATGTTGTCCTGAAACAAGCTTAAATGTTTTTTGTTCAGCATGACACTTAAACATGCAACTTGACAAATCACATGCATCAATTTTGCACCACTTGCACTCTTACTGGTAGGAATATAGTTCAAACGAGAATTCACTGATGTCCTTGTAGATCATCCCATGAATCTATATTCTGTATGGCTCAGCCCATGGCATGGCTAGAGTAGAGATTCATGACATGATCTGATGTCCTTGGATATTCATTTAATATTATATAAAGCATCGAGATATCTGGTAGAACTATACGTAAAGTATCATTTACACTCTTACAATATTATTGGGTATACTGTATTTTAATGTGAAATAAAGTACCGATATTTCTGGTAGGAATATAGGTCAAACGTGATTCGCACTCTTACGAGAAAACAGTCATTTGCGAAAAGGATATCACTTCATGTCTGACAAGTAAAGCCGATAAAAAGTGCACATTGTATAGTTTCTGTCATTGCTTTTTGATGGATTGATTACAAATTAGGATACCTGTACCCTGTGTTGTTGGCCTGTTCTCTCGAAAATCTGAACAATATCTGCTTAGAATAGAACTTGTTTTGGATAGATACTCTGCTTAGAATCGCCTCATTTTGAGTAGATAATATGCTGAAAATGTGAGAATTTTAGTCACATTATCGACGCATTATGAGGCGATTGTAAACAGATTATGTGCGGACAATGAAACAAGTTAGCCAACTCACGACTGTTCAGGTCTACGCTCTTTAACAAGTTTTTTCACTTTGGCCCACGCCATAAAACGAAACAACGGATGTGAGTCTTACATGCTTATTTCAGAATCAAATAATCACATTATGTATCTATTTCATATTATAGGTCGATTATGTGCGTATTTGCTTGAGAATATGTTGGTTGTTGGATATTCGTATATGTAACAGTACTATTATCTGCTGAGTTGGATATTCGGTTAATTGAACGTACTCGACTCATTTGCAAACTGTTTTCATCCCAGACTCCCTGACTAGCCAACTGAGTATACGTTTATCTCCCCTAATATCAAACTATGAGTACGTTTATCTCCCATAATATCAAACTATGAGTACGTTTATCTCCCTAATATCCAACTATGAGTACGTTTATCTCCCTAATATCAAACTATGAGTACGTTTATCTCCGCTAATATCAAACTATGAGTACGTTTATCTCCCTAATATCAAACTATTTGTACGTTTATCTCCCTAATATCAAACTATGAGTACGTTTATCTCCCCTAATATCAAACTATGAGTACGTTTATGTCCCTAATATCAAACATAATACGTTTATCTCCAAAATGTTTAATAAAGAACCAAAATATCTGGTAGGAATATACCTCAAACGTCGAATTTGTGAGCTCATTTTATTTTTCAAGAGGTTATTTACGTGTGTTGGACACTTGGCGAAAATTATTCTAAGATACAACCAAAGATAAATCCATATTTTCGATCGATAAAGCTGTGTCATCCGATATGACACCATAACGCTTCTTTCTGATGTGCGTTCTATTTGATGTCTCATCTCATCAATATGACACAATAACACTACTTTATGATATGCGTCCTTTATGATGTCCGATATGACACATAGCACGGCTTTATAATGTGCGTTCTATAATATGTCTCATCCGATATGACACCAGAACACTACTTTCTAATGTGCGTTCTATATGATATCCGATTTGAATCACAGCACTAGTTTCTGATGTGCGTTCTATATGATATCATATCCGATAAGAAATCATGACACTCCCCGTGATGGCTCGGGGTAGAATAGGCATACCGCCCCACTGCGAGGGGTGCGAATACCCTAATATGGCACCCTATTTGCCGTGGGGTGCATCATGTGAGGTGTGGTGTATGAGTCATGGAGGTACTAGGGCGGCCGTATCACGCGAGGCAGCGACCTGTGGATACGGCTTAGATTATTGTCCTCTTTGGTCCTACATCTTTCAAGAGGGTGGTTGAGTTGACCCGGCTCAGTCGATCGGCTGGTCACGCAGCTCCACAGTGTTTCAGATTAAATTTGTGTTATCTGTTGTATTGTTCGTCTGATGTTTGCAGAACTGTGTTTCTGTTTTTCACGTATGTTTCTGTTCTCTCCTGTCTCTTTCGGGGTCCGTCCTGCTGATTGTTGAATCCTGTATTGGTCATGCCTGTCTCACTGTGGGGAGGTACCGGGGGCTGATATATGCAGTGGCTAAACAGGTCACCGCTTCAGCTAATTACCAGGTTTTGGCGCGATCAGAATTCGAAGGGCAGGCGACTGCTTGGCTAGTTGTCGAGTTTTTGCTTTTTATATAGCAACTCACAACAAATAATCACAACATGATCGTAAGAATGATGACTCACTTAGTGCCAATGATGCTGGGATATTCCCTCAGTACTGGAGTCTTGCCTTCGTCTCGACTTTGAAAAGACCCTTTGTATTTGTCATTGATAAGACACTTCAAAGTATTGCCGGACAAATGAAATCTATCCAACGGATCAGAAACGGACCAGTGACTGGCTCTCTCCTGATTGAAAGTTCGAAGAACGTTCAATTTGATGCTTTGTTGCAGTTAACAGCTATTGCACAAACACCAGTTTCAAGTTTTCTTTACGTTGACGTTTTTCCAGTATTCCAAAAAAATGAGTATCTATAGTCCTTAACCGTGTAATTTTCTCATGTTTCAACATATAACTCATGTTCGCTTTAGATAACTCTTTGAATTTTCTTTGCAGATGATGTACAATTTGGTTGCATGGAGGTAAGGGTGAAAAGGTACATTTCTGATGGATTCTGCACATCAACAAAGCCCATCAAAGAGGTGGCATGCACAGGACATTGTCTTCCGGCGAGGAAGTTACCGTGGTTCGCGGAGTGGTACAAAGTTTGGGGAAACAAAAAGATACTGGAGTATAGGTGTGTTGACGATAGAGTGCGAAAGAAAAAAGTGCGGCTATTGTGTCGAGATGGAACTTACAGTACTCATAGGATCAGAGTTGTGAAAAGTTGTAAATGTAAAAAATATAACAATGTTCATAATGAAACACACATCCGAACACAAAACAAAAAGACTGGGCGGAAAAGGAGGCGGAATCGTGGGAGGCGGAGACGGAAGCATAAGAAACACGGACGCGGACGAAGGAAGAGTGCGCATAAAAAGTTATTAAATGTTCCGACCCCAGTACCGTGATCTGAAACATTGTGAACATTTCCGGTTAATTCGATGTTTCGACTCTGTTCGATGCAGTAGACAATGGCTTTCAGTTGCAAGGATTATTATATGGCCAGTCAACGTCCGATTGCGCAGTCGCGGCGATTCTTAGTGTGGCGTCATTCCAATGACGCGAGCGCCGCCTAGGCGTTGGTGCTGTATTGCGTTTGAATGTTTCGGAGGGTGTTTGATGAAGTGGTGGTTGAATTAAAATTCAGGAATCCCCGTTGGATGTGGAAACAATTCCGTTCCGATTATAACTGTTTATTTATTCGTTGTTCACCTTGCTGTTCATTTCATTCACGACATTCTGCTTACATTCCCGGATTCACGACATTCATTGGATTCACGACATTCCTTGGATTCACGACATTCTTCGGATTTACCTATATTGGAAAACAATCGCTCTTTCACCAACAGTTACAATTTTCAATGCATCGGATGTTACACTTTGTGCATTCCCACATTATCACATTCTTACATTTTCAGTTTGATTAATCGGCGTGTTGAGGAAATCGTTCACACAGTTGGCAAAATTGTCTTGACAATTTTCATGAAATTCTTCATAGCTGGTTATCTACTGCACACACGTTTGTATGATAAATTTCGGATTTACAAAATATTTCTCTTTGATTGTGTTATCGCTTATGAGCGCGATGAAATGCCACGAGTGGGTGCATGATTCATTCTTGGCAGATATTTGAAGGTTAATTTCTGGCAAATATCAGATGTCTAATAACATTATTAGAATTAAACACACATCTCAATATGTATGCAGTAAATGTTTGGGCATATGCGTGCTATAAATAGTTTGCCGTCCATATCGTAACAAAATGCAGTCATCTACGATTAAGTTTCTTAATAAATTTCCAGGCAAATTTACCATCGTGTGAACGAACCGTGAAGATGGCTAACTTCACATTCTCATACTTATGTTATATAACTTATATGTTGCCTCACCGTACCCTAAGATTACATGTGATGCTAGTTAAGTGGTCCTGCTAATTTTCTATGATGCTGGTCACAGCCGGGTGGTATGCTGAATTGTGACACTGAACAATTCGAGGACAATCAACTATGCGTAGACAGCATTAAAACATGTATATTATGAAATATATTAATACTGGCTTTGTTGGTTGCCGAAAACTGGTCTTAATTGAGATGGCTGTCACTGTTAGTTTTGAAGATATCAGCGCCACTATTATTAAAATATCTTAAAATATATATGTTCTTGAATGTTTCACAGAGACACTGGCTTTCATTCGGATTAGCAATCACGCAAACATGACATCTTTATGAAAGATGACGGTGCATGTTCTTACAAACATCGCTTTGACCTTCATACTAGCATGTTCTCCCCATAAAACGCACAGTATCTGCTTATAATGTAACATGTTTTATGTAGATAATCTACTTAGAATCGTTTCATTTTGAAAATGAGAGCGTTTTAGTCATATTATCGACTCATAATGAGGGGATTCTAAGTAGATTATGTGCGGACAATGACACAAATAAGCCAACTCACGCCTTTTCAGGTGTACGCTCTTTAACACGTGGCTTCACTGTGGCCCTCTTCATAAAACGAAATAACGGCTATGACTCCATTATCTGCTTATTTCAGAATCAATTGATCACATTATGTATCTATTTCACAGTATAGGTCGATTATGTGCGTATTCCCAACATCATAGAAATTTATCAGGACAACCAGCATCATAGCAGATTGGCTGGACCATTTAACTACGGGTGAATTAGTCATATTATATGAAGATAATGAATCCTTTCCGGGTTACCGCAATAACACAACTCGTTTGAGCTGAGAAGCCTGAGTCGAGAACAACCATTTGAAAACACGGGAAAGCACCTTCATATGGTCACAAATAGGAAGTTGTCCAAGGCATCTATGTTTTTACCCGGAACTAATTGCAACATAATATTTCTTTGCAGAAATAATTACATAAACCAATGACGAACAACGTACTAAACTCCAACAATAATCAATAAAAGGGATACTGGTGATTTTTGTGAAATAAATTTGGACAAATTTAGTAAAATCATCAATTTATGGAATTGCAGGGATGTACATGTATATGAAAATTTCAAATTCACAAATTGTTCCCATTTCGTATCCATTTTGTCGACCTTACTTTCCTAATTATAGAACAGATTCGTTAATTATTTTACTAGTTATGTGCCTTCAAAAACTGGAGTTGATCTGATTTTTCGAAATGAGCCAAATTCCATATTTTATGGTCAAGTATTTTTAAAACTAAAAAAAAAATGAATGGCTATTTCACCGTTTTAGTAATATTCTAAAACTAAATTATGCACACACAATGATTACTGTATTCCTCTATGGTTAAGAAGACAAAAATATTCTCATATAAAATGTGTGATCTATTGTATGAACCAAATTTGCCTGACTCCCAGTGACTCCGGGAATAACACCCTGTTATATAGGGCCATGGAATTACGTCATCAATGAAATATCTAAACCGTCGCTTCAGACTTTCAGGACCGGGAACACATGTCACTAGTGTAATCTCTAAACCGTCGCTTCAGACGTTCGGACATCTGCTATCTGGAACTCGTGCATCGGCTGAGAACGATATTTGTAGTAGGAGGTATTGTAATTGCGAGTGATTGTGTGTATTTTACGAAAATCTATTCAAATATTGAGAAGTGTTTGGTGTTCAAAATCGGGACACAAACAACTCATACATTCCTTGTAAATTCCAGTTATTAATATTAGATTTTAACGATTACTGATTTTTGAATGTGCATTGTGAATTTCGTCAGCTCATGTCGTACATGTACTGGTTTATCCCGACAGTCAAACGTATAAATATGGTTTAAACAAATTGAAAATCAAAACTGCTTTGGTTTAGAGACTTCATTTGTGACGCAGGTTCCTGTTTTAGAAGTATATGACGAGACAGAAAATTAGATATAAGTCAGATTTATTCGGGGTCACATGCTAATTTTCCGACACATATTCTGATTTCCGTTTAAAGGGGCACTGTACACTAAATCCGGCCATTTATGGGACCATCTCCTATAATACTCAACAAAATATATGCAACAAATGAATGAATTTGAGCCATGTATGAGTGCAAAATACACTCATATGCTCCATAAACGATGCAAACACCATGGCAATTATAATGAAAATGAATTTATGGCCCGAGTCATTAACCTATTTTCATTATAACTACCATATTGTTTACATCGTTCATAGATAACATGAGTGTATTTTGCACTAATCCATGGCTCAAATTCAGTTATTTGTTGCATATATTCTGTTCATTATAAATTAAGATGGTCCCACAAATGGTCGGATTTAGTGTACAGTCCCCCTTTAAATTCTAGTGTTTAATGTGTCAAATTTAAAAACACCCTGTGAGATTTTACCCAAAATTAGTAAATTTTCTATGTTAATTGTCAGCTTACTAGGCAAAATAAAAACCAAAAATACTTGCAATATCATTATTCGCATGGCGAAAATAAACACTGTAATCGACCATACGAAGTTACACACGAGTACAACATATCATAATTCAAAACGCTCTTTATTATTTCCCGATGTTGTCGACAGGGGCAACATTAGGTGCAATTGAGGGACTGCATATGAAGTTTTGCGGTCTTAAACATTTCGCCCTGGTTCAAGGTGGTTGGAATACCATGTGTAGAGATATATAGACAGATCCCTGGTTGGAGATATAAACCCTTTCATTACTAAATTGATTCTCCCACTCAGTCATAACAGTACACATTGGAACGGTCTATTATTATTCATTTGATGTGGTGTTCAGTTAATACTAAAAGCAGACGACAGACAGAAAAATATAACACAAGAGCAGAATGTCAATTGATGTCCATTGGTTGGGAATGTTTGTTTAATTTATTATCTCAACATTTCTAACCCTTCGATTACTGGAGCGTCCTGAAATTTGCGAAAACCCTGTGCCAGTGCATTCTCTTGTATATGAGTGTCGCCCATAGGGCGCCTCGCATATATAAGATAATGCATTGGCCTAAAAATATTTACCTTGACCTTGTAAGCCAGTGCATTCTCATATATATGCAAGGCTCTCTATGAAAGACTCGCATATATAATATAATGCACTTGTAAATGGTCTTTAATGCTGCACCAGCGCCGCTCCCGCCATGAAAGAGTTAAGAGAACTACTCGTCAATGAGTTTATTATTTAGAAGGGGTTAACCGAGGGTATGTCAACGCTAATGTTCAACATAAATGTGACACAAATACGAAAGTGAATTTCTAAACACTCGAATGTTTAACAAAAGACGGCTCCGTTCGAATTATAGTTGATAAGCTCAGCATGTAGTTTGCGGTTAATATGCGCTGTACATGGAGATTTAAGCCGGCGATTGAGAGCGTGACGAAAACATCACATCTTCCTATCTATAGTAATGCTCTAAGTAATTGACTCCTTAACCACAGCAGAATTATGGGTAACTTTTCGGGATTTAGTCGGAAATATGGCTTGTTGTGGCGACACCTTTGGCAACAAGCCATATTTCCGACATAATCCTGAAAAGTTACCCATAATTCTGCTGTGGTTAAGGAGTCGATTACTTAGGGCATTACTGTATATATCATTGTCGAGCAATACATCACCCATCCTGGATATAGTGTGTCTGACATTTGCAGAATGAGGTCCCCAGAGGGTGAATTTAGTGACGCTATCCCGCACGGCGGGCTAGCGTTACCAATTTCACCATCCGGGAACCTCGTGTTGGTTAGGCGTCAACTGCTATGGGACACCTTGTATCAGAGTGAAGTTCCCCAGTTCAAATTGGTGATGTTCAACCATTATTCACATATATTATGCATTTTATCAGATGAAATTTAGGGGATATTGAAACTGAACAGAAGGGAAGAAGTAACTAAAACAGTGTAGAATGAGGTCCCCAGAGGGTGAATTTGATGATGCTAGCCCGCTGAGCGGGGTAGTATCATTATATTCACCCTTTAGGGGCCTTATTCTGAAAATATTTATCACGCTTAGCGCTCTTCGTTTGGGGCACTGTAACTTCCCGCCAATTTTGATGTCTGTCGGTGATTGTGAATTATACATCTGATTGCTCGTATTGTCGGCAATCTTTCCGAGAAAACGGGATTAAATTCATTTCAAAATATAAAAATAGACTGTAGGTCGATAAACTCATAATGTGAACTAAATATCGGTTAGATGTCAAATTAAAAAAAAAAAGATTATGAATACCCGTATTGTTTATTCTATACTATTGCTACGGGCTATTTGACGGCACATGTCTCGAAATTATATCGCTATAATTGATAATAATTCCACTTATTTGATTTTAATCTCACGTCGTATGAACATCATTAAAATACTTACGCCACATTTATAATGGTGTATTTTGAAGCATTGTGGAATTTAAATATTCAAATAATATTTTTCACTAAACTGGCATTTATTCGCTGTTGTATTCGGTTCCATTTTTGTCGTTCAATACGTTCTTCACCTGTATCCGACTTGGCCTGTCTCGATGGAGTGCCCGTTCCGTATCCTATAAATTGTGACGTTTCTGTAGCTCGTAATTGTCCTGTAACTCTTTATCTACTAAAGAATAATTGATGAGTAGTTATCCCATATGAGTTGTTCAGATAATAAGTTCATCAAACGTTTTATTGAACTTATTGTCTAAACATTTCTCCAAATAAATAAGACTCATTCTGCACTTTTATATATATAGCTGTCGTCTGATTTTATCACATTAGCATCCCTAATGAATAATGGACCGTTCCAATGCATACTTGTATCAATGAATATGATAATCCATTTAGTAAAGAACGGATTAAAAGGGCAGCCCTGTTTGAACGTCTGAATTAATTCAAAACTATTATTGGAGATCACATACAAAGTTCCATTTTACTGAGATATTGTGTAGCGACACTGTTGGTTGTATGACGAAAATATCTTTATTCGTCGAATCGACGTTCGAAGTTTTACCACGTTTTGAATTTATGTCTGATTCTATGATATACTCGGCTAAAGAGGGTCCATGGTTTCCTTGCACAAATAGCGGCAACCACGAAAAACTTTCTGCAATACAATCGTATCATGTGCTTTTCGGTACGAATGGTGATAATTGCAAGTATTTTTATTTTTGTTATTAACCCGTCGGAAGCTTAGTTGGACTAATTGAGTGTCAAAACGGAACGTACATCTTTAATCCATGACAGACATTTGGCATAAACGCGGGTCCGGTGATGGAGACACCTGTATTGTTTAAATAGACGTATTCGGTGTGAGATTGGGGTGCGATGGCAAGAAGGCAGTAAATTACTGTAATAAAATATCAGTTACGATCAAATCTCACTGCAAATTTGCCTTAGAGGGCCATACCTGTCAGCCGCTCGACATAAACTACTAACTAAAGCTCTCAAAGTGACACATAATGGTCGAGCATTAACTTATATTATAAATCGTTCTCAAAGACGTTGCTAATAAAACTTAATTTAGGGGCGAGGGGTGACTTCCCTCGGATATTCAACTGCACCCCTAGACGAAATGTTCAACTATGCAGGTTCCACTTTGATCTGTGTTAACCCATTAATAAAGCACCATTGATGAGTAGTTATCACATATGAAATGTTCAGATAATAAGTTAAACAAAAACGACTAGTTCATTTCTTGAACCTATTATTTAAACATTTCCCTTAACCCTTTACCCAACAAAACGGCACAAAACGCCCAAATAAAGCTTCAACAGCCTAAATTACCCTGTGCCAATGCATTCTCTTATATATGCGAGTCGACCATAGGTCGCCTCGCATATATAAGAGAATGCACTGGCCTAACAATTTTTTATCATTTTTTTTAAATAAATGTTTCTTACAATATTTAGGACATAAAATAAAAAAAACATCCATTACCCTGCAGGGAGCCCCACGTATATATAGAAGCATATAGAAGAGTGTCGTCTGCTCATGTTTGTCTGGGGCTCTGTATGGGTGAAATTATAAAATTGTTAAAGAATACAAGACAAAATTATTAAAATTGTAAAAAATTGTTAGGCCAATGCATTCTCTTCTATATGCGAGGCGACCTATGGTCGACTCGCATATATAAGAGAATGCATTGGCACAGGGTCGTTCTGTTGGGTAAAGGGTTAATAAATATGAATCATTCTGCACTTTTATTTATCTGTCGTCTGATTGTATCACCTTAACCTCCCTCCAAATCAATAGTAGACCATTCCGATGTACACTTTTTATCTGACTGACCGACAGACATACTCTCGATACCAAATTTTGTTGAACAAAATGTTGATATAAAACACTTTTTGTGCAATTTTATACTATATAGTTGACAGTGGTTAGCATTATTTTTTTTGGCAATTAATCGATTCTGATAAACGAAGCGGCATTTCAAGAACTGTTTTTGTTGTTGTTGGAATCTGATGATATGGGGCCATCGAATCGTATTGTGTACCTTCAAATTTAAATACTGCAAAAATATGTTTCATATATTGGCCTGGCACCCTGAATACATACTCATTTATTATCTATTGTAGAAATATACAGCAAATAGGTTGAAGTCGGATGAGGCATTTTGATAACATTTCCACCGGTTATTTTCTCCCCTGACAGTGACGTCACCGACAACACGCTGGTGGATTCACGCGCATTTATACATTAAACCTTTCTATACTAAACGTATTCTCCAATTCAGTTATGAAATAATACATTAGACTATTATTCATTGAGGGGTGTTAAGGAAATATTGGCAGACGACCAGCTAGCGAAAATATAATATAAGTGCAGAAGGATTCATTGTCGTTGGATGAAAATGTTCATATAATAAGTTAAATGACCTATTATCGTTTGTTGATCTTATCATCTGAACATGTCCTAATAGTACTTTCGTCAATGAGTATTTCGAGTTATAATATATCAGAAAAACATTCCACTTTCAACTCCAGAATACACTATTCATCTTTTCGTTATATTTACAGCACCACAACGTTCCACTTCCAACTCATGTATACATTGTTCATCTGTATAGAGTATACTGTTTTCTTCCAGCACAAAACTACAGTAAGTTGTTGGAAATTATTATCAAAATCCACCGATAGATACCATCACTTTAACCCTTTACCCAACAAAACGGCCAAAACCGGCCAAATAAAGCTTCAACAGCCTAAAATATCTTCGGTCTGTCTCAATAGAACCATACAGATATGGATATCATTGGAACCGGCTCCTTGACCACATTGTGATAGTTACAGTTATGCCCTGTGCCAATGCATTCTCTTATATATGCGATTCGACCATAGGTCGCCTCGCATATATAAGAGAATGCATTGGCCTAAAAAAAATCTTATTTTAACACTTTTTACCATTTTTTCTTACATTCTTTAACAATTTTATAATTTTTAATGTGTTAAGCCAATGCATTCTCTTATATATGCGAGGCGACCTATGGTCGACTCGCATATATAAGAGAATGCATTGGCACAGGGCCCTTCTGTTGGGTAAAGGGTTAATAATACTAGAGACAAGTATGGAAAGCCGGCCAATTCAGAACCAATCCTACTCATGCTCGTTTCAAGCCTTATTTCAGCACAAACAAGTACCCGTTATAAAAAGATTTCTTCATCTCAATCAATTATATATCTCTCTGGAGTGTAAGACTGAAACTCATATCAATGATTTGCTGGTTTTTGTGACGCTAACGCGAATTTGAAAATCGGACGAGAGACCACCCGAGTCACATGGTATAATTAGAAGCAAGGATTGGTTATGACGTTACACTCTCGGAAGGCGACGCGTCAAAATCACATGACAACTTTCCGTAGTTGTCTATATTATTATTAAAGTAATGTCATGTGTATTTATATGCGGATATTGATAATAATTTCCAACAACTGTTCACAAAACATTCCACTTCCAACTCTGTTCATCGTATCATCCCCATTGTTAATTCTTCATTACAGAGGATGTGTATTCATTTATACAGATACAGTAATGCCCTAATTAATCGACTCCATAACCACAGCATAATTATGGGTAATTTTTCAGGCTTTAGTCGGAAATATGGCTTTTTGCCATTCATCGGAAAGCTCTCCTCGAGAGCATTCCGATGAATGGCAACAAGCCATATTTCCGACTAAAGCCTGAAAAATTACCCATAATTCTGCTGTGGTTATGGGGTCGATTAATTAAGGCATTACTGTAGGGACAGTCGGTCACACCAGTATATAGAGTTATCCCAATCGGCGGTTGAGTCGGTCACATAATTTTATAGAGTTATTCCACTTGATGGGGCAGTCGGTCACACTTTACGATGTTAGCCTTGGTATGTCATTTGTGAGTATTTTATAGAGTTATTCCACTTGATGGGGCCGTTTGTGCAGTCGGTCACACTTGGCGCTGTTAGCCCTGGTGTGTCATTTGTGAGCAGACGTCAACTGCGATATTATTGAAATGTGCGAATTTGGAGTGAATACACATACAATGTCGACATAACACCAATAGTTAACCGTGAACAGTTTGGAAGAATTAAAGAATATAGTGAAATTAATTACCGAAGTTCAGTATTGTCAAAAATTATCGAACTTTTGTTGGTTAATTGTATAAGAGTCTCACATAACCTCCAACAACACCAGCACGAAAATTACTACAAAAACTACCCAGATGTTTTGTTACGCTAACTCTTGCTATAATAAACGAATTATCCCATCAAATTAAAATGATGTACATCAGAATTGTCTATTATTGATTTGGAGGGATATATACAGGCAATACTAAAAGTTCAGAATGAGCCCCATTGATTGCGGAACATGTTCAGATAATAAGTTTAAAAACGTCCTTTGTTGAACTTATTATCTGAACATTTACTAAGGAATAACTACTAGTATATAAAGGGTTGAGACACCAGAACTATCTTAAGATACTTCAGGGACGTATCACAATATTATAGGGGACTGTTGCAGTATCTGGGGTTGTACTAAATTAGGATGGATTTATTATTAAGTTTGAGGGTTATATTAATAATTAATGATGTGGGTGGCTTTATTATGAAATTTGATGGTAATATTGATAGTTAACCCTTTCAGTGCCAGGGGCCGATCTAATCGGCCCTAATTTACGGTCTGTAAAATCGGCCCTAAAATATTATTATTATTATTATTTTTATTCTCGATTTTTGTTTTGTGTGGGTTGAATTGGGTATGCTTAAGCATGCTATAGCGAATTAAAAAACAAACTGGTTTAAACCTTATAGGCATGTTATAACTCAAAACTATCACCAAGTATTCATAGTAATAATTTTGATGCCCATGAAAATTGAAAGATTCCCTGGCACTAAACCTACAAAATAAGTCTGTTAAAGAATATAAGAAAAAATTATTAAAATTGTAAAAAATTATAAAAAATAATAACAAATGATGAAAAATTGTTAGGCCAATGCATTCTCTTATATATGCGAGGCGACCTATGGTCGACTCGCATATATAAGATAATGCATTGGCACAGGGTATATGGGTTGATACAAAAATCGGACCTGGCACTGAAAGGGTTAATGCTGTGGATGGCTTTATTATTTATTATACTGTGAACCGATTGTCCCTGTCGTAGGACTGTATATGTGCTTCTTGTGTGAGATTTGTATAAGTGTGTGGCGGGAGAATTATAAATATGTGAAATTGTAAGGTCCCGCTCAGTCAATCAGTGGTCCGAATTCTAGCCAAAAAAAAAAAAAAAAAAAAAAAAAATACAACGGATAAGGTAACGTTCACACACTGGCTGCGTTGCTTGAAAAAATGACATAAATTTATCTCAGGCTTCAAGAACTGCATATTATGGAAATTAAATTTTGTGTAACGCGGAAGTGCACATAGTCCATATTCTGCAAGATACCCCTTTTCGGTTGACGAAAGTTTATTTGTGACCCCTCAAAGTCGCTCATTATTGAAATGAAACATCTCGAGACAGTTACAGGCTTTCCTTATACATAGCACAATTATGGACCTTGATCGAGACAATTACAGGCTTTTCGTATACATAGCATAATTCGGGACTTTGACTGTCCGAGCGTGATGTGTGACAAGTGAGTGTTATGTGTAAAATAATGTGTATGTCCAGTGTGGAGTGGTAATATATCCCTTTCTATACTAAATAGATTATCCCGTCAGTCATAAAAGGTATACACTGGAATGGTATATTATTCATCTGGAGGGTTGTCAGTAATAGTGAGCAGACGACAGTTTATAAAAGTGCAGACAGATTCACATCCATTGGTGGGAAATGTTCAAATAAGGAGTCCTGTTTATTAGAGGGAAATGTTCAGATAACCAGTTCAACACATGGTCTGTTGAACTTACTATCTGAACATTTCTTAAAAAGTATTTAGTAAAGAAAGGGATATACATGTCTGTGTATGAAATATATAAGTAAATTATGCGTTCGTTGAATGTTTTAAAATTATGTTTTCCAATGATCATTGTTATATTTTAAAATAAACCAAATAAAATGTTAATCTGATCTAAAATTGTATGGTATTCAAAACGAGTCCAAACAGGGAATGAGGACCATACCAAATTGGTACATGGACGAACATTATGTAAAGAATGTGAAATGAGAAAAACATTGAACACCGGTACGACACCACTGAGTCCACTGTGGATTCACCAGGATCCATGGCGATATTTTTCGCGGTGATCCACGATCAACTTGAGCGGATTAAAGACATAGTATGGACTTGTTCGGGTGCGTGAAACCTATAAGTTAGTACTCAGGCGCTATGTCAACCTGGGGAATGTAACATTTTACGAACATCGCAGAAAATTAAAAATAAATCGACCATACCACTCCATGGAAAACATCGTCTGAACTACGCCCATTTGTAAATATTTACGTCAGGTTCAGGACGCATCTATTGGCGATAAACCAACGCAAACGATTTCGCCACCGAGAGTCATTGCTTTGAATTAATATATATGAATGACGATGTGTGTTGTCAATTTGGATTAATATTCGTAAAAATAACAACTTTGAGCAAGATTATTCTCCATTTCTATTTGATCACTC
The DNA here is from genome assembly GCA_032622095.1 of Siphonodentalium dalli. NCBI lineage: Eukaryota > Metazoa > Mollusca > Scaphopoda > Gadilida > Siphonodentaliidae > Siphonodentalium > Siphonodentalium dalli. Next base: position 97,064,399 of record CP136067.1, read on the forward strand.
TACCGGAGTGTTTCACATCACTTTAAAAGTTTGAAGAAGACAAGAAACTTATCAACATTGAGTTAATATTATTCAAATATAAATCGAAATTGCTTAAAATATCCTAAGTAGTCTTTGTTCTTTCTTTTTTCTTGCCGGCGATTTCCAGTGGTTCGCGGTGATTCTTGGTTAGTTTCAAGGATTTCCGCCGATTCATATAATATGTCTTTAAATTTACCTGGAAAATGACAATTTGTGGAAATTTGTAGACCTATCCAACGCGATTACTGTTGCAGATATAGAAGGGTCGCGGAGTTTACTCATCACCCATGGTGTCTAGTGTTGGTTCCCAGTCGTATAGAGTGAGGTTTGGAGAACACTGCCACCACGATATTGATTACACCATAGCGGCCACTCAAGCTTTCGATGTTCAGTGGGTCACATGGGAATAGCTCTCCCAAAACATCACGATGCAAGGTGTTGAGTGCTTTACTTATCACACATTCTTTAAATACTGTACCGTGTGTATACATCGTGTGGCCCATCATCACTTATCCAGAACTGCCAGATGGCATACGTCATCATACAATGCCGCCATGCTATGCAAAGGCATCTATGAAGGTCGTGTGATACATGTTTCGGGATACCACGAGGTCTGGAGGCTAAAGGGGTATCCTTCCGCAATATGCTCAGGTGCGGCTCCATGTTTATACATACACAAAGAAACGTTATATTATTCTGAGTTCATCTGATAGCCATCCTGTTTCGGGATAGCCATTCTTGTTGTCCGCCGACACAACGGGTTCGGAGGACTATTATAATCAGCACGTCCGTGCGTGCGTGCGTGCGTCCGTCCGTCCGTCCGTGCCTCCGTCCGGCCGTCCGTCCGAGGTTTCCGGATGATAACTTTAGTCAGAGTGAACCAATTAAATTAAATTTGGATGTGGGTTTACTAGCAGAAAAGACAGGTCAAATTCAAATTCTGGTTCCGCCCGCCAATTTTCACCAGAGTTATGCCCCTTTTTCGACTAAGAATTTGAATCGTCTGTTAACATTTTTGGTTTCCGACCGATAACTCCAGTTTGGATTATTTGATCTGAACCAAAGTTGGTATGTGTATTTCCCAGCTAAAGATACAGGCCAAGTTCGAATATGGGTTCGGTCCAATTATTTTGACATGAGTTACGGCCCTTTTTCGACTTAGAATTTGACCGTTTGTGAAAATATTTGGTTTCCGACCGATAACTCCAGTTTGGATTATTTGATCTGAACCAAAGTTGGTATGTGTCTTTCTCCCAGCAATACACAGGTCAAGTTCGAACTCGGGTTCCGCCCGCCAATTGTCACCAGAGTTATGTCCCTTTTTGACTTAGAATTTTCGCGAATTTGACGTTTCCGGATGATAACTTTAGTAAATGTGTACTGAATGAAATTAACTTTGGTATATGTAGGTTTACTAGCACAAAATACAGATCAAATTCGATTTCGTGTTCCGCCATGCCAATTTTTATGCGCAAACAACGGTCGTATTAAGCCGACTCTTAGAGGCGGACATGAGGTCTACCGACCTTTTATTACATCACATTTAGCAACATAATTGTGTCATGCGTTTCCAGGGAGAAATCCAGGATCACCATAGAACAAACTGTCGAGAATTACAACATAGTTTTGAACTAAGAATTCAACGACGGGAGTTAAATCAATGTTTCGATCCTATAACGGGATCATATTGCCATCGAAAGGTCACGTAATACAAGCATCTACACATCGCCTTGGACGAGACGGAGATGGTCCTTGCGGCATTGACAGATGTGGCAATGTTTTGAAGAATTAAATATTACATAAACTACATACTCTACATGTACATCAACTAGTCGATACATTGAACAGCTGGAGCATGTAACTTTATATCTAGCGTTTGTTTAACCATTTCTATACTAAATGAATTCTATCAGTCAGTTACAAAATGTACATGGGAATGGCCTATTATTCATTTGGATGGATGTTAAGGTGATCAAAGCAGACGACAGATAAATAAAAGTGCAGAAGGATCCCTATTTATTGAGAGACATGTTTAGATAATACCTTCAACACACGACCTATGGTCTATCTGAACATTTACGATGGGATAACTATTCAAATATTCTATTAATATACCGAAATAAAATGTATGCTTTTTAAAAATGACCCCGTAACCCTAAATACATAATTAACTTTTCTTCGTCGCGTACTGTACTGCTGTTGCAGCGCAAAATATACCATGTGACCTCCACATCCATTTATACATCTCCGTTTATAACACGTGACCTTCCACATCCATTCATACATCTCTGTTTTTCTTGCCAGAAATCTCGCGCGCTAAGTATCCCGCTCGTATTGACCCCAATAGTTATTCAACAGGACGTTTAATTGTACCGGAAACTAGGCTTACCCGAGCAGAAATAAAAAAGGAGAATCTGGGCCCGGAGGGTGTGTGTGTTGGCTGGAGGCTGTGTTGGATTGGGCCGACGCTCTGTATGAGCTGCTAGCGTCGTGGGTTCCCGCGTCTATCAATCATTGTTTGTCTCCGTCTGCTCATCGATCTCTGGGTTTGACAGAGCCGTGACATTAATATTCCGTTGATGTCCGATCGACGCCCTTGCTTGCTGATGTATGCATTCCATTGCATATACGGGTGTTTATTACGGGTGCTTTCTACCCGGAATTCATTCATCCGGCCACCCGCTGTCGACCCTGAGTCGGGTACCATTTGATAGCTTGTAAACATAGAGTCTGGTTAGTTATTATGACAGCGAACTTTATGTCGTCTGCTGAGGCGGGACGACTTCCGTTGAGGATAAATGAACTTGAACCCAGAATCCCAGATGTACCGACTGGCCTTCCGTCCTACTATGTCCGAGAACGGGTTCTCAAATATTGTGCCCAACAATGTTCCCGAAGACCTCAACATTGAATCTGATATACCAATCAAGTAAGCACATGATGTTCTCGTAAAGTACTTTCGGGACAGCTTCCGTTGAGGACAAATGAACATGAACTCCATGGTCCCAGATGTACTGGCTTGAACATATCTATTACCAATAAGTATAATACAATACAAATTGGCATTGGGATTGGAGGACAAGTGTCAAGTGAGATCCACTTATGTATACCCTCCTCTCCCAATTGTGTTTAGTTATCATAAAATTTATGAGATACCTCAATGTGCATGGGTTTACAATTTGTATTTGGAGGCGAACGTTTCAACTTTGTCAGATTTTCCTCATGTGTTGTATCTCGTAGGAAATTTTGTACAGCTATAAAGATAACTTCGTGATTAACGCAGGAGATTATTGCGGAGTGTAATTCTTTCTTGAAAGTAAAGATGGCATTCAAAAACAAAATGGAAAGAATTTTCTACAGAATGCCTACACCTACAAATAGCAACGTTTGCTATATGATATAGATGTTTATCTGCTTGTAAATTACTGCATTCTTATCTCAGTTTACAATGAAGAATGCTTAGTATCCGTTTACCATATGAAACATTTATTGGTAGTTTTAATAGCTTAGTTATCAGAACTTGTTTTAACATACCTAGTGGAATGTTGTTTTCATCCAATTTGTTCCAATTCAGGACACAGGTGGGGAGAAAAGTATTTTCTGTTGTTTTGCTATTAGAAGTGGCACATTTTAAATTCGACGCATTTCTCAGTTCGTAATCACATGTGTCCTTAACTTTTGATGGAAGAAGCTGAGTTAAGTTATGGACTGACTTGCCCTGCGTCCTATTCTGTCCAGGGATGGGTTCTCGAAGATAAACATCATCGATGTCCCATCTGAATTCTGAATAGTATACTAGAAACACGAAAGTGATGAAATTTAGCTTCCAAAATTTGATACCAATCCGGTGATTGTTTCTAGGATATAAACGTCACTAAACTGCGAACAAATCCCGTAAGATTTTACGGCATAAATTACCGGCAGCTATGATACGGTTGGAATCAGCCGTAAACTTTACGGTATATTCCGTTTATATAATAGTACGGTAAATTCCGTTTATATAATAGTACGGTATATTCCGTTTATATAATAGTACGGTATATTCCGTTTATATAATAGTACGGTAAATTCCGTATATTCCTACAGTTAATATTTGCGTAAAACTTTATGGCATAAAGTAAAGGCTGCCATGATACCGCTTGAATCAGCCGTAACACTAAAACAATGGGTTGAATATAACTATATTTAGTCAGATTCTAGCCCACCGTTTAGTCAACCGAATCCGACTAAATTAGAGATTTTTACTAACCTAGTTGGATTCAAAAACAGTATCCAAACATTGGGTTATGGTAACACAACTTTGTAACCAAACGTTTGGTTAAACTAACCAACAGTTGGTTGGAAGTAACTAATCATGGGGTTAGAGAAAACCTATGTCAATATATAATTATATTTCATCTCAATGGATGAGATTTGACATTATAATCTGAGATTCTGGTCAATAATTAAGTTTCCAAAAAATAGGTCACATCAATGGATTCATTTCAGACCATCACGTCTGAACATAGGAGAGATATTGAATTAAACCAGACTTCGAACCTAGTATGTAAAGTCCGAAACGAGGTGTAACATATATAACTTCCTTTTCGGGAATAAATTAACAACCTAGAAAAGAATACTTGTACCAAGGACACAAGCAATACTACAACTATATAATTCCGACATAACAGATGCCTTCACTGTCTATTTATTTGAGTTTGGTACCAATAAGGAGAATGAAATATGACAAAGAGAGATCACATCCAGTAAACCTTTATCAAGGGGCCAACCGAAAACCAGTAATTATTAACTAAAGTAGTCTAACCCAACAATCTAACCCAACAATTGAACCAAACTTCTGGAATTTTACACAAGGTTTTACCCAACTTTGGATAACGCAAGCATATTGACTAAAGTTTATTTTGATTATTTATTCATAACTCTATATAACATTTTGTTTACATAATTAATAAATATATAATGTCTACATTTGTTTCGAAAAGAAGAAACATGCTAGTAATATTCGTCCATCGCTCAGCTAATAACATAGCACGTTTAATATATATGTGGACTGTTTGGAGGACATGAGGTCATAGGTCGTTCATGATTGATGTTCAACATGAGATGAAACGGAATAAAACTGTAGGACATGGGGGATGCCAATCATTTTTAGGGAATAAATATTCAATTATTACTAATTTGTTTAATACAATTAAGCGGCTTACTCACTGAGCACAGTGAGCAGCTAGGACATATATTGTATGCACATTTTGGTTTCATTTGGTCAGTGGATAGGATCTTTCGAGAAAAGTCGTTTTTCAACATTGGTCTTGTTGGTAGATCTTTAAGTCTATCTTCTAATTGGTTCCATATATTTGCAAAAGTATGTTCTAGTGAATCTGCTGAGAAAACACTCATAGCTATTCCGGACGTTAGCATTCCATTCTGACGAGTATTGTTTTGCAAAATTGTGAAGTGAACTAGGTAGTTGATTGTGAAATAAATCGTGTATTAGATTTGCATGTAGGTTATATATATATATATAGACTATTATTGTTGAACCATTTCTATATTAAATGGAATCTCCAATTCAGTTATAAAAGTATACATTGGAATAGTATATTATTCACTAGGGAGTCCAGATAATAAAAGCTGACGACAGACATAAAACCAGATAACACAAAACCAGAATAATTCGCATCCATTCAACAAACCACATAATTATGGTCGTTTGTTGCACTTACTATCTGAACATTTCCTAAGGGATATACCCGTTAATTAGTATTTGGTATGGAAAGGGTTAAGGTGTAGCAAATAGAAAGAGACCACGAAAATGAATAGTGTCATTAGTCGTTTCATAACGACCTTTTTGTTTAATGTTATTGCTTAAAGGTACTCAATCCGATTAGACGGTCCCCATACCATAAAGAGACAACAACAACAACATTTCGTCAAAATACGCTTTAGGTATCAGAATCGATTTATTGCAACAAAATAATGCTAACCACTGTCAACTATGATATCAAAATTTCCCGAAAATATATGGCCGTATTATCAATAAAGTATCACGAAATTTGACCGCATTGCCACTTGATTTTTAGAGTTATCCATCTTCATCCGCAATTTTGTCCGAGACCCTTCGTTTGACCTCGTGTTTGTGTGCCACATATTATTACACATCTCGAGAAATAACAAACTTATTTATATATATGGGTATATAATATTAACTTCCTCGGGTTGATAAATCCTCACGTAAACCTCGAAACCATGCACTAAATGTATAATAATTAGTTCAAGTTTAACATGAATGCAGTGGTTTATAATCTTATGCTGCTTCTATTAGCAATGTGCGAAGTTAAAGCATTGCTAATAAGAATCCCTTCTTAAGATATAACATGCGATGTGTAGTATTGCCGATGTATAGAAGTCGAAATGCTTTTATCTTGTAAATTACACCTGCATGGTAGTATGACAAATTCTGAAGAAATATGGCCATGCATCTAAGATTGTTTGTGTACGAATCAAAAGTCGGTATACGAGAATGTATGAGCAACATGCATTCACAGACGTGGCGACAGGGGGGTGTTGGGTCAAAATTTTCCACAGTTGGAAATTTCATACCTGCCAAAACATTAGTTGGAAATTTCACACCAACAATAGGTTGAACATGTTCTTGATGTCTGATTTTCAAACAATATATTGGGGGGAATTAATTGTTTTTGGACCAATATTTGTATATTTTCCTATTTTGGTCAAAATTATAGACTGAAATGTTCATCAGTTGGAAATTTTCCTACCTTAGGGGAGGGTGACAGGTTGGAAATTTCCAACACTTGGAAAGCTGTGTCCTGCTCCCTCCCCCGTGGCCAGTCAAAAACTGCTAGTTAATTAAAAAAAAAAATGGCATACATTTGGTCAACATTGTCATTGGAATTGTCATCAGTTGGAAATTTTCCAACCTATGTGGGGGTGTCAGGTTTGAAATTTCCAACTCTAGGAAGGCTTAAGGCTAGTTTATATGCTAGGATTTTGCGATTTTCAGATTTCAAAATGTTCGCAAAACGGGCCGAACCATGGTCGGCCCGGTGTGTCATTATCCCTCCCCGTGGCCGATACAAAACTGCTAATTAGTTTAACAAAACCATATTTTACAACATTTGGTCAAACTTGTGGACTGAAATGGGCATCAATTGGAGAATGTCCCAATCTGAAGGGGAGTATAAGGTATGAAATTTCCAACACTTTAGGAAAGCTTCAATTGAGGCCAGTCTAGATGCTAGGATTTGCGATTTTCTTGTATAGTTTTCAAAATTTTTCTCACAACTATATATGGTCAGCCCGGTGGTGTGTCCTGGTCTCTTTCCCGTAGCCGTGTGCATTTGTCTGGAGTTAGACCACTAGATGTCAGGATTTATGCAATTTTTCAGGTTAAAATATCTGAATGTTCTCATACCGGGAATATAGAACCATGTATAAATATAAATATATGGGATATTAGGCCTGAGCACTGACGTGCAAGGGCGGGGGTGCAGATGGAGTTATGCAAAACTTGTGTTTGGTCTGATTCTGATTCAGGGGGGGGGGGGTGCAGTTGGAATTTCTCAAGGTGGACACCCCCCAAACGGAGACCCTCAAGCCACGTCCCTGCATGCATTCCCACATGAAACCATTATGAGTTGTATTGGTAGGACATGAGGTTGAAAGTATTGATTCATATAATTTTAGTATATTAATATTTCAAAGTTTACAGTCGGTATAGTAATCGAAATGTTGTCATCTTATAAATTACTCGTGTGGAAGCTTTGTATTATTTGTTTCAGAATTGACGATGTACGGATTATTCAGCCAATTCGCCAAGGATCTCCAACGAGTTATGTTGGGATATCAGATTTTATGAAACGAATCGTAGACGAGTTGTGAATCAAATTTATCAAAATCGTTTCATAAAATCTTATATCACAACATAGCGAATTAAATATCTTGTATATCGCATAAAACACTACAGCTTTGTGCCTTTTTAACAAGTCAAGATCTTTAAAAGAAGCTGAAAAATGTATGTAAAATGCATATATGCACGGCATTGGCTGAGACGCTTCACATCCGTATACGACAGTATTGCGCGCTCTGCCTTGCGACGAAACATATAGTCCCCAATTTGCCTCTTTGTTTTTGGGCCTATTTTCGTTAGTGCAACGAAGTTGGACAATAATGGAACTTTAATGAACAAACAATCATTTTGTCATGTCTGGCATTGGTGTCAAGCGCGGCTTTTCTAAATAGTATTAATCCGCGCGGTTATTCACTTGAATCCCTTGAATCAATGGATTTTTCATGTGATCTCAAACAATATCTAATCGGGTTTCTCGATTTTTAAAGAATGTTTTTTTTTACATATCGTTTTTAACTGACGAAGTTACTTTAAAGAGCTACCCCAAACCTAGAATAGGGCCCACCTACACACTATATAAATTAAACTATAATAGAACCCACCTGCACAATAGGTGAATTAACCTAGAATAGGGCCCACATACGTAATAGGTGAGTAAACTTAGAATAGGGCCCACCTACAAAAAAGGTGAATTAACCTAAAATAGGGCCCACCTACACAACAGGTAAATTAACCTAGAATAGGGCCCACCTACCCAATATGTGAATTGACCTAGAATAGGGCCCACATACACAATAGGTTAATTAACCTAGAATAGGGCCCACATACCTAATATAATTGACATAGAATAGGGCCCACCTACCTAATAGGTGAATTTGACTTATTTACGACCAAAGATGAACACTTGCGATGTTGTAAACTGTTTCTGACAAATCCGTTATTTAGTCGAAAGTACGTTCTATATTGGGTTATCTCCCTTCCGATTAACCCAGGATACTCATTTCGAAATATAATCCAAACATCACGTGGCTCCTGCTACTCAGATTGTATACCAGTCGCTATCTAATCGTGAGCCCCGATTAAGTATCTTTCACTATTCAAACGCGTGCATATTTGGTGGATTATTAGTACATGTTTTAGCCATATGCTGCCTACGGAAGGTCATTGAATGCGTCGAATTGTGGACAGCGGACAGCGTCATCGGTGGGCGGGTTGTGACGAATAAACGCGATGCAGTAAGCTACGGGACAACTATGTTTATAAAACGTGCTTATTATATAACATGTACTTTTATGCGTGTGCGGGGAGTTGGTGTTCCCGATAATATGTATCACAAACAGCGCTATATAGATGTATGCATACGTTTACATGTATGCGTGTTTGGGGCATGGAGTTCCCACTAATGTGCACAACACACGTTTAATATGTCCGCACATGTACATCACGAATTAAACGCTATTGTTGTGAGTGTGTCCACTTCAAATGTTCATTAACAGATATCAACAGTGGCAAAATGTCCAATTTTGAATTCCACACACAATATATATCCTTTTATTGCCTCCACTATCGGAGAGTTACATTTAAATAACATAGTTACAAACAATTCTAATACAAAAATGACAGTGGAATGTATGCACATTTAAGGAATATGACAACACAAAATAAAGCGAGATTACGCACACAGTTACACGCACACACACTGAGTCTCAGGCACATGCAACCACCCAGCCGCGCACAGGCGTACACGTAAACACGTCCAGACACGCCTAGGCTTAGACGATTTTACAGTCAAACATACACGCGAAAGAGACATACAGGCAGACAGGCAGACAGTCACATAAGTATCTAGACAGACATACATGCTGACAGATAAACATGCAGACAGGAAGAAACACGACTGACAGACATGCAGATGCAAGCTGACCGACACGTTCTACACATGCAAGTAAGTTTCATCAAAGATATGGGAATCTAAGATTTGACAATAGAGTCAGACACACGCGCACCCCCTCACCTAGCATTCAGTCGCACACGAACTCACCTACCCTCACACGCACCCTCACACAACCAAATGCACACGCACCCTCATTTAAAAATACACACACATGCACACGACCTCACACAGCATCACACACAGAATAGACATCAGTGTATATATATGCAACATTATGTCAAATGAACTCATCAAGGTGACATCAAACACAAAGCCGATCAACTCACATGGAAACCGTTAGACATTGAGCCACTATTATAGACATCAACCCCACTGTCTTTCACGAATAATGTTTCCTTCAATTAGAATATGTAGTAGCCAAAAATCCGGATTATTGGGGTTAGTTTTCCATCTGTAACTCAATGACTAAGAGTTTCATATCGGACCGTAGATACCGTCAAAGGAACAAAAGTGTCAATTGGATAAGAAACTGTACAGTAGCGTTTATTGGACAACAAATTGAGTAAATGTGAAAAGAATTTGCCAACGGAGTCCAAAGGTGGTAATTACCGCGTGTTATGTACGGAAACATCGAAAGCCGGAATTAGGTTGAGGCCGAATATTGAAAAATCGACGACACAATCGTGTCAAGGTAATTTTAGTGTAAACATATTTTTATTTCCAAATCAAAAAAATAACATAATATAAACAGATGAGACATGCTAAATAGACACATATGCAAAATAGAAGAGTTACGGTACGGAAAGGTTATTTTGTTTACTTGATCAACGGAGGTACCGTTGTTTCATAACAAGTAATTCCCCACACAAACCATGGCTATGTTATTTGTTTATTATGGGCACCACAAAACAAACTCCCGAAACATCACTTATAGTCATAATAGATTGCTTTATATCCGTTATAGGACCAGATGCGCACCTGACGACCTGAAGCCATCATTTTTTTTTCATAGGACCAACATTCTAAATAAACCTACAATTTCGGAAACGGACGTAGTAAATATTTTCCAAACAAATGATTCCTTCTGTGTTATGAAGCTCGTACGATAGGTCAAATACACGCACTTAAATGTACAGTATATGTGACATAGTTTTATATATATAGTTCCACATATCAATGTCACTTTAATAAAGTGACATGTAAAGCACTCGTACGATAGGTCAAATACACGCACTTATAGTGATGTTAAACACTCCGGTTGGGTGACAAAATAGAATTGGAGAATAATCTTGCATAAAGTAGTTATTTTTTATGAATATTAATACAAATTTACAACACGCACCGCCAGTCTTATATATTTATTAAATGTAATGAGTATCGACGGCGAATTCATTTGCGTTCGTTTATCGCCGAATCGAGATGTAGATATTTACAATTGAGCGTAGTTCAGACGGCGTTTTCTATGGAGTTGTATGGTCGATTTCTTTCGAGATTTTTGGAGATATTAGTAGAATTCTACATTCCCCCAGTTGGCATGGCGTCTGAATACTAATGTATCAGTTCCACGCATCCAAACAAGTCCATAATATGTCTTTAAATGTAAAGTATATGTGACATGGTTATATATATATATAGTTCCACATATCAATGTCACTTTAATAAAGTGACCTGTAAGCCAACCAAACAATTAAACGTGTTTGCGTTAGTTGGCCTATGGGAAGGCATAGACATGATATGCCTCCCATCATGATAAAAAATTATATGCATGGGGACACATAGCTGGTGTACTCAATATACATAACTTGTGTACTCAATATAAAGAGCGTTTGCCATATCATTTTAGGATTGTAATTATTTGTTAAACAACCACCTTATATATCATATAAACAATTAACATAGTCATGGTTTGTGTGCGATGTATAGATGATAACTTTAGGGCCTTGTACGCCAGTTTGTTGAGCTAACACATAAAGAGCGGTTCATCTATGATTTATTTGCTAAACGGTAACGCATAAAAGTACATGTTAATACATTATTATAATAATTATGGGAGCACGTTGTATGGGCGTTATTTTAAACGGGACGTTTTATGTCAATGTCTGCCAGTCAGTCCACCTGTCCGTCTGTTTGCGTCTGATTTCCGTGTGATAACTTTATAGGTCTCAACTGGATGCCAACTGGATTACATTTTGTATATCGATATTTAAAATGACAAAAACCAGGTTAAGTTAGAATTTGGGTTTCCGCCCGACGATGTGCACGAGAGTTATGGCTCCTTGATTTAATTACCACGTGCGGTATTGTCAAGCCTCGATGACGTGTTGTTTGGAGTCATTCACTAACGTTTTGTTTGATCGGTTACCTTGTTTTTAATTTATATATCTTCATTCGGTAGAGCTCCATAACTGATATTGCGTACAACTGACATGGTCACCATGAACCCAAACACATTCACATAGAGGGGGTTAATCCAAGGTGTCCTATGCTGTTATATTCTATTATTTGTGTTACCTTTATCTTGACATCTGCAAACTGCCTCAAGGTAGACTGCCTTGGACATCAGTAGTGAAGTTTTCACTACCGAAGTCCAAGAAAGGGGTGCAAAAGCATAGTGGGGGTCCAGGCCGAAATATATACCGCGATGGTTCTGGGAGGAACCCGCTAGATGGAAATTCTACATACTATTAGCGTCACACAAAGGCTTAGGCATTTTGATTAAGATAGGACTGAGTAAGATCGAATAAGAAGTGAGTCGTTGATGCCAAATAACGATGATGATAATTAATATGATGTATATGACAAGTGCTGTTATTGGTGTTATTGGTGATGTTAATGATAGTGTTGTTGTTGTTGATGATGATGGTGATGATGATGATGCTAATGATGATGACAATGACGATGATGACGATGGTCATCATCATCATCGTGCTGATGATGGCGGTAGAGGCGAGACGACGACGATCATGGCGTTGACAATGATGTTGAGGATGATGGATGATGATGTTGAGATGATGACGATGAGGATAACCACGCTGGTGATTATGGTGATGAAGAAGATGATTATGGTGATGTTAATGAGGAAGATAACGCTGACGACTATGATGATGATGATGATAACGACGATGATGATAAACACACTGATGATCATACAGCATTATTATATGTAAATAGTGTAAATATGTTTGTCAACTCTAATGCGTGTTAACTCACGATTGAGTTCATTAAAGCATTCATACACCCCATTACCTGGATACGAGCTCGTATATTATGGGCATCACAAAACAACCCCATGATGGATGTATGCGGATACGACTTTAATCCCAATAGTAGCGCACCATGCAGCTGACCGACTGAGCTACATGAAGCCTGGTCAGACTTGACGAAGCATGGTACACTTGTACCTGTAGTGTAACATTCATATATAGAGGTAGGTGCTAGTCCAGCGCAACCACATGCTGGCTGAATGCTGAGAAGACTTCCATCGATATAGCCTTATGGAGGCTTCAACCCCAATAGTAGAACACCGTGCACCTTATTGAATGAACTGCATGGAGCCTGATCAGCCTTAATGCAGCGTGGTATAATTTTGCATGTAGTATACACAGTAACAGTCATAATTATATTGAAGCATGTGCGAGTCCAGCGCAACCACATGCTATGTGTATGTGGAGATGAATGACTTCCATCGATAGAGTTTTATGGAGGCTTTAATAGTACCGCACCAGTCCACATGGCCGACGGAGCAACACGAAGCCTGGTCAGACTTAAAGTTTTTTGTTTAGGATTAAAGTGCTGTGAAACACTCCGGTTGGGTGATCAAATAGAAATGGAGAATAATCTTGCTCAAAGTAGTTATTTTGATGAATATTAATCCAAATTTACAACACACACATCATTCCTGTATATTTATTAAATGCAATGAGGATCGATGGCGAAATCAATTGCGTTTGTTTATCGCCAATTGTTGCGTCCCGAACCTAGATGTAGAGCGTAGTTCAGACGGTGTTTTCTATGGAGTTGTATGGTCGATTTCTTTCAGATTTTGGGCGATGTTAGTAGAATGATACATTCCCACAGTTGGCATAGCTCCTGATTACTAATGTATGAGTTTCACGCACCCGAACAAGTCCATAAAATGTCTTTAATAAAGCGTAGCACAGCTGTACATGTAGTAAACAGTCATATCTAGAGTTTGATGTGAGTCCGGCTTGGTCCACACGATCGGTGTATGTGGAGATGAATGACTTCCATCGATATAGCCTTCCATAATATTCATATATATAGAGGTATAAATATGCGAGTACAGCGTAACCACATGCTGGCAGAATGCGGAGAGGACTTCCATCGATATTACTTATGGAGGCGTTAATCCCAACTAGTAGCGCAACGTACAGCTGACCGACTGAGCTACATGAAGCCTGACAAGACTTATGAAACGTGGGACAGTTGTACGTATAGTACAACAGTCATATATAGAGGTAGGTACGAGTCCGGCCTGTCCACATGACGGTTGTAACGTGGAGATGCCTTCCACCAATAGAGGTTTATGGAACGTTAATCCACTAGCACCACAACATGCAGCTGACCGACTGAGCTACGTGGAACCTGATCAGAGGTAATTGTACATGTAGTATAACATTCATATATAGATATACTGATATAGGTGCGAGTTCACCGCAACCACATGACAGCTGAATGCTGATATAGCCTTCCATAATATTCATATATATAGAGGTATAAATATGCGAGTACAGCGTAACCACATGATGGCAGAATGCGGAGAGGACTTCCATCGATATAACTTACGGAGGCTTTAATCCCAACTAGTAGCGCAACGTGCAGCTGACCGACTGAGCTACATGAAGCCTGATAAGACTTATGAAACGTGGGACAGTTATACGTATAGTACAACAGTCATATATAGAGGTAGGTACGAGTCCGGCCTGTCCACATGACGGTTGTAACGTGGAGATGCCTTCCACCAATAGAGGTTTATGGAACGTTAATCCACTAGCACCGCAACATGCAGCTGAGCTACGTGGAACCTGATCAGAGGTAATTGTACATGTAGTATAACATTCATATATAGATATACTGATATAGGTGCGAGTTCACCGCAACCACATGACAGCTGAATGCTGATATGACTTCCATAATATTCATATATATAGAGTGTAAATATGCGAGTACAGCGTAACCACATGATGGCTGAATGCGGAGAGGACTTCCATCGATATAACTTATGGAGGCGTTAATCCCAACTAGTAGCGCAACGTGCAGCTGACCGACTGAGCTACATGAAGCTTGATAAGACTTATGAAACGTGGTACAGTTGTACGTGTAGTACAACAGTCATATATAGAGTCCGACCTGTCTACGTGACGGGTGTAACTTGGAGATGCCTTCCATCAATATAGGTTTATGGAACGTTAATCCACTAGCATCACATGCTATCCACATGATCGGTGTATGCGGAGATGACAGCCATCGATAAGAGCTTTATTGACGATTTAATCCACCCAACGGAACGGACTGACTTACAGAAAGCCCGATCAGTCTTAATAAGAAAACCAATGTCAGAAATGGTAACGCGCTCAAGATCATATATTATATACACATGATTGTAATTATAGAATATAAAATATATTGGTTTCGCGAATGACCAACTCAGAATTCCGTTAAAATAACAATAACAACCACCACCTAATTAACGAACCGGCGGCCGACTCCGCCGTCTCCGACCACAACCCCCAGTGGGCTGGAGAACGAAAAAAGTCTATAATATTGTTGAAATATAAGACTTACAAATTATCTTTTTCATTTCTTTTATTTGTAATTGACATAGCTTATCACAAACAAACAAAATCAACATTATTGGCATAACGTTAATTAACGACAATAAACGAAATTGAAATTCCCAACTGCACCTTTTACCGGACTCGGCCTCCGGCTCGCAGTTCGACTTTTAATCATCTCATTCCCATTCTATAAATAAAACACCCGTGTTAATGTCAGCGCCCACAGCTATCTAGAATCTCTAAGACAGTATACACGCGGCGCGCGTAATGAATATTGGAGTGACAGTATAACAGTCACGTGTGAAGGAATTTGAGAATCATATGAACGGCATGAGAGTGGATGGTTTATCGCTGTATATAATACGCGATACCGGGGTCTTAATAGTTTCGATAATAAAGCTTATTAGATTCCGGCGCAGTTAACACGATCTCACCGATCGTGATTGTGAAAACCCTGTGCCAATGCATTCTCTTATATATGCGAGTCGACCATAGGTCGCCTCGCATATATAAGAGAATGCATTGGCCTAACAAATCTGATATTATTTTCTATAATTGTTAAAAAATGTACGCAGCTAATCTGTGAAACCCCATCGGTCCAGATCTCTTATAGCTGCATACTGAGCGATGCACCTTACAGGCTGTGCCACTGGCCCCCATCAAACGTTATGAAGCTAGGAATGGCAGAATAACAATAATATCTGGAGTCTGTTTTGAGTCCGGCGCGGTCCACATGATCGGTGAATGCGCAGATGACTTGCGGAGATGCCTTACGGATAACGCTGACACTCAGCACATAACACTTCCTTATATTTACCCAACGAGTGGAAGTAAACACGAAACTATTTAATTCCAGCGTAACACCTGTCCTATTCATGAAACCGCGTCGGTTCATCAACAACTTAACCCTGGAAGTACGAAAATGCAGGGACGGTATCATTAGAGGACATGCCAGACAAGGTCCATGATTGACTAGACACTGGCTCTACGAAGATACGCCGCAAACAAACAACTAATTCAACAGAGTTATGGTAGAATCAGATAAAAAACATCCATAGCAGCTGATTGGTGCATTATGTTTACAATATAAATACATAAATAAATTGATGGCGTTTGGGACCTTGTTGAATGTTGTGACAATTTTACCACAAGAACAACTTTGTGGTAGGATGTCATTTATAGCTGTGCATTTACTGCGAACCGTCGGTAGTTAGGGAAGCGGTGAAATTCGACTGGAAAAACCTACCGAAACCTATCTGTTTCATGGTATGAATTTATCAGACTTGAGTCCCACTTCATGATGAGTATGAGGTTTTGGTAGAAATATGTCAAGTTTCAGCACAAATGATATAAACGTTAGTATTGTCGCCTATGGGAAATAATTAGTTGTTTGTAACCATGAGAGATCAGTACAATCCATCCGCCATTATTACGTCATTTGGGAAAATAATGTCCGGCTAATTTTAGTACGCGTCGCGGCGTGATACTTTCCAAATGGAAATCGGGAGACCCCCTTTACAAGTGACTGTAAACAACGTAACTTTAAACTTTCTGTGTGATCCATTTTGAAAGCGTGACACACAAGCCACATGAAACATTATAGTTACAAAATTTGATTTTCATACAATCATTAAACAAATTTCGGGTTATTTAAGTCAATGGTTAATTGCTCTCGGACGCGATTGACGGCAACCAACAATGTCAGATAGGAACAACGATGTTATCTCTGGTTGGTTGGGAAACTGATCATGACGGCGAACGCAGCAGAGTGCCGGAGCTTCGTATGGCCAGCACCTGCATGGCACCATCTTTATATCTGGACAAACATGTCCTGGGGTCCATTCAATCGATATTATATAATTATGTTGGGCGATTTATACGATATAGTAATCACCATCATATGGAGCAGGCAGGTCACGCGTCGATACAGGTGGAGAAAGGGTTTAACCTTATACGCACACGTATTTAATACATTTACCCATACCCTGTTGATACCGTATTATATGTGTTCGGTGAATGATATACATCAAAGTGGTCACCATCACCATGTGGGTTCCGGGAGCTTCCTGATTTTTTGTGAAAACCCTATGCCAATGCATTCTCTTATATATGCGAGTCGACCATAGATCGCCTCGCATATATAAAAGAATGCATTGGCCTAACACATTTGATGAATAATGATAAAAAAATATATAAATATTGTTAAAGAAAATAAGTAAAAATGATAAAAATTGATAAAGTATGTAAGAATATAAAAAATGATAAAATTGTTAAAGAATGTAAGAAAAACAAAATGATAAAAATGATAAAATTTCTAAAGAATATAAGAAAATATGATAAAAATTGTCAAAGAATGTAAGAAATAATGATAAAAAAATGATAAATATTGTTAAAGAAGGTAAGTAAAAATGATAAAAATTGATAAAGTATGTAAGAAAAAATATTATAAAAAATGATTAAAATTGTTAAAGAATGCAAGAAAAATTAATAAACAATTATTAGGCCAATGCATTCTCTTATCTATGCGTCATCACCACCATGTGGGTTCCCGAGCTTGGCATATTGTCAGATTCTGACTTAATGTAGTTTCGTGGGGAACGAGTTATATACGATATAGTTCCCATACCCTGTTACGTTTTGTCGACATGCGCTTGGGTTGATCGTATACGATCTATCATTGAACCGTATACACACGACTTGGGTCCCATGTCATGGTACATTAATCCGATATTAATTTTCATTGTAACGTCTACAATATATAGTGGCTTTCGTCACCATACATGTATCCAACATTGGAACATGTTTATATCTGGAAGGCAGGTCTTGGGTCAATAAATTTTATTATACCTCATATTAAAAGCCTATGTTAATTTCCCATAGGGTGTGATTTTACAATTTGCAATGTTTCCCGCCCATGAAACATTGCCGGTCACCAATTTTTGCAATGTTTACCGCTCCGACCGAAAGAGCCCGAACATGTTCACGGAAGCACTCGAACGAAATTTTATGACGTATTTTGACCGTGACTTTCAAACCGGAAACCCCAAATCGTCACGATTCAGACGACTTCCGCATTCTTGAAAGTAAACATCATGGATGCCGGTGTCAAATCGAAGCGATTCGCGGATGTTTCACACAATGATATTTCGAAACTTATAGACGAAAAAGACAGTAAAAGCACGAAGAGATGTATCGCAAGCAGCAAGCGTATGTTTGATGACTTTCTGATCGGAAACGGAACAAATACGGACTTGAAATATTTATCAAAACCGACATGGTTATTCGGTATAATAAAAACAATGGTGACCTGGCTCGAGGGCAACATTGCGGTTAGTCTCCCCTTGGAAACAATGTCTCCCTCGGCTCCGCCTCGGGAGCAGTGTTCACGCTGGACCGAACAAAACTTTAGCCAAAAGTTTAGCCAAATGAAAATTTTATTAGCCAAATGAAAAAAACTTTAGCCAAATGTTTTTTGGCCAAATTAAAAAACACTTTGGCCAAATTAAATCATCGTTTTCTGGTCGGTTCACAATTAATGACTAAAACGTAAAATCTAACAGACACAGGTAAAATACACAATAATTTAAATAATTTTGATGAACTAGAAGTATTTTTATATATATAATTTATTAAAAATTTATTAATCTTTATGTGAAAGAGTGATTTGGGGGGGGGGGGGGGGGGCGGGATTGTCCATTTTAATGTCATTATTTTTTTTATTTATATCAATATCTTTTTTTAAATAATTAAATATTTATCCTTGCGAAAATATCTAAGTGACATCTGGAAACTAATAACTTATATTATTTACGCCATTATCAAATTACAATCTGTCATAAAAGCATGCATATTATTTTGACTGTATCGGTATTGACGACAAATAGCCACAAAATATCAGTCGTGATGAACATTTGGCTGATTAAGCTATTGTCTTACACTTGGTGCTCATAAACCTCGACCATCATAAATACAATGTCATCATAAACATGCATTGTGTAGGCGTGCCGTGAGTGACCAGACAGACAATGGGGGATTAGGGGATTAAATGTAAAAATTAATAAGGACCTTTTGCTGCTTCGTGCAGAGTGACGTAATCTTTCTCGAGATTAAAACAGCCTGTTACGAACAAATTGCTTATATACCGGCGTCAATGCACAAAACATTGCTTTCTTCACATTGTCATAATTGAACCACGGTCGTTTTAATGTCCATGCGTCTTTGAATGTCCGTCTTGTGAAAACTAAAGATGATTGCATATCACTTTGTGATCGCTTGGTTGATAGAGTTGTCGATCGGGTTTCCCTTTGTACGATATTTCATAAGTACGAAAATAATGAAATACTTTCGTCACCTAACTTCGTCTTGAATGTCGATCTATTGAGCGCTTTTATTAATTAGCTTTCTGGCTCCATGCTTTTCAGTCTCCATTTGGGTTCAAAAAAAGTTTAGCCAAAAGTTTAGCCAAATGAAAATTTTATTAGCCAAATTCGAAAAAGATTAGCCATTGGCTAATTTGGCTACCGACAGCGTGAACACTGCTCGGGAGACATTGGTTCCACGGGAAGACAATCCGCAATGTTGCCCTCGAGCCAGGTCACCATTTTTATAGTGGTTGGGAAAGACTCGCACAGCATGGGAGAGTCTAACATCGTGGTGCATTTACTCCATGTGCTTATTGTGGTTATTGCCATCCTGTAGGTTGATTGCGTCATCTTTATAACGGGACAGGCAGTTCATGGATCAATTTAGTTTCAAGGGAAACATATCACATACGACATAGTCCAAATACGATAGTGCATATAGTCGATGAGCTTCTAGATGTATTGTAAGGTATAGTGGCTATCGCTGCCCTTATAAGTTCCGAGAGTGGCACAATCTTTATATATACGTGGAAGTGGTAGCCCAGTGATTAGAATGTCTGACATGTAATGGTGTTAACGCACCGACGTGAGTTCGCGCCCCGCCGGTGGACTATCGTCTCCGCAACAGTGGCTTGGCCGGACCGCAAGTTTGGAGTTTGGGATGATACCCGGGAAGATTTGAAAGGGCCGTCCGCCCTATCCTGCAACCCACTTGTAAATGATGTAATGCCGCTGAAGAGCGTTTGTAAGGTATGTGAGTTTGTAAGTTGATTGATATATACCCATGCACGATGGGTGTTTGCCTACTGTGCATGGGGTGGATGCCGGTTTAAGCGATGTGTGTTATATTACAGCCACACATTGGTGTCACATTCTCATGTCAGGTTGTGACCCTTGGGCAAGGTCACTTGTACTGTGCTCGCTTCGTCCTACCTAGACGAGAAATAGGGAACTGGATGTTGGATAAGTGTAACCCGCTCCTGTGAAGCACCTGTAAAATGGCAGCAGGCATAAGACTCGGCATTACTCAACAGCTGGGGTAATAATGTGAAGCGTTTAGGGCCCATCTGGCATTGAGGATACGCACCATTATTATAATGTTTTTTTTATATCGGGACATGTACATCTTGAATTGGCAAATACCATTGGCTGGGAAAGAGTTCAGTCTTATACGCACGACATGGTATGTTCAGTTGATTTTATTTAACCCTTTACCCAACAAACCGGCCACAACCGGCCAAATAAAGCTTCAACAGCCTAAAATATCTTCGGTTTGTCTCAATAGAACCAAACAAATATGGATATCATTGGAACCGGCTCCTTGACCACATTGTGATAGTTACAGTTATGCCCTGTGCCAATGCATTCTCTTATATATGCGAGTCGACCATAGGTCGCCTCGCATATATAAGAGAATGCATTGGCCTAAAAAAATATTTTTTTAACACTTTTTACCATTTTTTCTTACATTCTTTAACAATTTTATAATTTTTAATGTGTTAAGCCAATGCATTCTCTTATATATGCGAGGCGACATATGGTCGACTCGCATATATAAGAGAATGCATTGGCACAGGGCCGTTCTGTTGGGTAAAGGGTTAATTATGTTGGGTGATCTGTACGGTATAGTAGCAATCACAACCATGTATGTGACATAGAGGTCCTGGATCAAACTATATTGGTTTGGTGGAAAAAAGCTTATACGCACGACAAACATGTTGTTCACTTAAGACATGCTACATTGTAGTATAAATCTTAGGTAATTTGTACTATAAATCATGTATTTTCCATAGATTTTAATCTTTATATGGGGCAGGCAGATACTGACAGCAAGGCAGAGTGTAGTCCCACCATTGCGCTAGTCTGGCCACTGCCATTACGTATATAATAATACTATAATTAAACTAACATTTTTAACTGAAGAGTTTTGTCGGTTACAATCGATTCTAGTTCTATCAGGCCGATTTTCAAATTAATATGGTTCGGTTTCTGAGAATAAAGCGAAATGAATTGTAACTGACGAAAGTAAGGCGGAGATCAGTCCCCTTTCTATTCTGGTCTGCACACTGCCATTACATATACATACGAAATTAAATCTATGATTGTATAGTGAATAGGTTACAATTCATTCTTGTTCTATCTAGCCAATTTCCAAATGCACACCATGGACAGTTTGGTTTCTCAGAATAAGGCAAACTAAATTGTAACCAACAAAAGCCTTAAATAAAACAAATAGTGAATTCCTCACATTCTGTATACGTGATGGCAGTGTTCAGACCAGCGGAGAAGGGGACTGAACTCTGCCTTGCAGTGTCAGGGAGATCCTGGGCCAATTCAGTTTGGTGGGGAAAGAGTTACACACCGCAGTTCGTACTCAGATAACCTCGTACCAGTTCACCTGGGAATCGAGTTTGTATAGTGTATGTCCGTGAACTTTACAACGCAAACACTATCAACAGTTTATACAACGGGGTTAGTTTCTCCTACCTATAGTGCAAGTGAAGTGTCCCGAATTTTATTAGCAGTTTTTTGATAGCTTCAGAGTCATAAAAGTCCCCCGACTTAATTCCGCAAAAACAAGTACCGACAGGCAAGCTTACTATATCGAGCGACGGCAGACAGACGAATCGTTGTTCTGGAGATTAGAGTGCAGCTTAACTCGGGTAGCCACAATTACATGGAGCGATGTCAGCTTGTCCGCCCGACAGTCCATCCACCCGTCCATGAACGCAATGTTATCCGAACTTGTATTCCTACATTGTGGGGTCATTTAAAAAACTTGGCATAGCTAGGTATTTACCACCAGATGAACCATGTGAACCATGTGAACCATGTGAACATGTGCAGCGTCGATTATGAGCTCGGTCGGACTTTGTAGAAGAGTTATCACGGTACACCCTTTTTCCATTTATAAAAAAATCGCCCGTCAAATATTTTTGAGACTTGGCACAAATATTGACCACTATGGCATCATGTGCACAGTCGATGTTTGGCTCGACAAAACGCCATAGCGGAGTTATCCCCCTTTTGACATACATACATACTTTTGTCCCATGTTGTGCTTTATTACCTGGTCTGCGGTTTCGAAACTTGGCACAAATATTTACTACCATGGAAACCTATTTATCACAATTGGAACATGTGCATCTGCGATTATGATGTCTGCCAGACGTATGTTTTTTGTTATAGATCAGTTGTATTTGATGACTAAATATACATGTATAAAGTGTAGAATAAATACAATAATCTGCATGCAACAATGGGGAAAATATGCTGCTGTTGGTACCCATAACCCACACCTGTCTCCACGTCGCTGAGCCGAACACGTGAATTTACTGATAAATGCAGGATTATGAGCTATGCTATGCATGCATGTAAATCTGAAGTTTTACTAACTATTTTTGTTTTCATTTGCGTCGAATTGAAGTCAACTCATTCTCAAAGACTCGTCCATGTCCGCTTCGCTCGGAAATAATTGATCCTCGAGTTACGGTTGTACTGTATTGTTAAAACGTGTTATGGTATACTGTTTTCAGCATAATGCGAATTGTTAGTGATATGTTTAGAGTTAGGGTTGGGGTTATGTGTCGTGTAGATATTATTTGTGGTCTAGACCTATCCCTGATGTTTTGCTGTGTTCTAATTTGATTATATGGAAACCAGGATCACATGTGAGATGAGGAAGTATAATGCTGTCAGGGACATTAAATTACACGAATAGGCGAAGCCGTTATTGATGTGTTAGGTGTGGTGATAAGATTAGACAAGATACGTTTTAATGGTCTTTAAGACACATAATGGTGGTGGACAACCTACATGTATAGATAAAAATAAATAGGAATACATGGTATATATGTGATATACATGTAACAAGTAACAAATTAACACGAATTGTAAAGATATATAAATATCAAATTATTTGATTTATTACTGGACAATGGTCAACTGCGGAAGGATGTGATGTACCAAGTGGTACACAACCACTACCGCAGTCGACCAATGCCCAGCATGATTATGGCGTTTATATAGGGTATGAGATTGTAAAGGAGTTGTCCGGCACTAACAGGTGACCAAAAACCATCGGGGATAGCATAAGAAAACAGTCCTAAGACCATTTATTTCCATTATGGTCCCCAATGTTACCTGGGTATGTATGGAAGTTTAACGGCATAATGGAATTCAGACTGATCAAGCCGATTGTATTCTGCAATAAAATGGTCACATGCATGACTCCAGGCATCAATAACGTCTTCATTTATTAGTGTACGTTCATCATCTCGGGAAGCATCATTGTTCGGCTAAATTTCACCTTTGATAGTATATGATAACTTTATTTACAATACACATATGAATAGTACAATGGAATTAACATATAACAATATAATAATGCAGTATATTACTGGGGGTAACATAGGCCTTCCGTGCTGTCGTCCTGCTTCCCCAAATCAAAATATCACTATATAAATAGTCAATCAGATGGAGTGAAAGTTATTCACATTAGTACCCACATCCATGTGCACGTACATACTATTCGAATATACATAAAAACAATTAAAGGCATTTTACAAAAACTTTTGATATGGTTGTGAGCCAATCCAGACGAGTGATCACTAAAGCACTTTATCCCTTCGTGGAAACGTTATGTATTGGTCTGATATTCTAAAATATGAACAATGTCTGTCTCAGTTTCAAACGAAGATTGAGAGAATAATATTCAGTATATAGTGGGGATCTCATGAAATCTCAGAACTCAAGCTCAACGATGACTCCTCCGAATCGGATTTATTATTTCATACACACAAGTAATACATAGGATTCCGGGGAGAGATTAAGCATATTTTAGTAAAAATAACAAAAGAAATTTATACGATTCGGTGGAAGAGCTTTTTGTCAAGTGAATTTTTGAAACTGGCGTCCATATGATCATTATCTCGTTTTGTTTGTTCAGCCTTTTCGATATCGCCATGTCACAATTATCTGATATGTCTGATTGTTCTGTTGTCTTTGGTTGACTGTCAAGCTATCTTCTGATTTCTTAGAGCGTGCAGCTGTTACAATATCTGGTTATATTACCGGAATTCTTAGCATCTATATATGGTAAATGCTTAGTCCCATATTGACGCGAACGATCCGTTGCGGCATACGCGCTTTGACACACAACATTTCGGTTTGGTTTCATGCAATCCTTATGATCATGGCCCTGGAAAGAATACCGTGCACATATGATTTCTTAATTTTACAATTGGTTTGGCCCCTAACATTAAAAAAAACACCGTAATGGATTTGGAACATTTGTAGATAAATCTATCTAAACTTCAATACAATGTCGGGGGATATTCGCACAGACTGAATTTCAAAAGATAACTGTCCAAATGCGCATTTTACCACCAACAGTCTTAAAACATCTACGGTCATCAGTGACTCTCTGTGCATGGTGCCAACTCTGGAAATATTTAGATTCACGGGTTCTCAACAGAGCTCTCCTGTATTAATCAATGTCTTGCGATAAGTAACCGATTTGACTGCATTGTCTTATTTTGAAGAAAAAAAAGCAGCAGCAAAGTATAGCCACTTAAGAAATGACACAGTTCTTCTGGCTTATTAACGCGCTACGCGTGTATACTGTTCTCCATTTTTTTGATAGCTGTGTTCCTATGGGCATTTTATTTATAGATAATTGTTTTTTTCCGGTTTAAAGTCGAACTGCGCGACCAGGAGGCCGAGTCCGGTAAAAGGTGCAGTTGGGAATTTCAATTTCGTTCATTGTCCTTTAAATTATTTATATGTCAATAATGTTGATTTTTGGGTTGTGACAAGCTATGTCAATTATCAATAAAAGAAATTTAAAAGATAATTTGTAAGTCTTATATTTCAACTTTTATAGATATTTTTCGTTCTGCAGCCCACTGATGGTTGTGGTCGGAGACGGCCGAGTCGGCTGCCGGTTCGTTAATTAGGTGCTGGTTGTTATTGTTATTTTAACGGAATTCTGAGTTGGCCATTCGCGAAACCAATATATTTTATACTTTATAATTAGAATCATGGGTATATAATATATGACCTTGAGCGCGTTACCATTTCTGACTATGGGTTTCTTGTCACCACTGTGTTGGCAAGAACACATGTGTAAGTGTTGATAGAATTGTTAACCATACACAGGCGAGGAACAGCTACTGCTGACTACGTGTTAACCCTACATGGAGCCCACGACAGAGATAATAATGTACTGATGACTGTCGTCTGAATGGGTCCGTGTGAGGCTCCATACGCGAGTGTTATTTAAGGACTTAAGAATTTTATGGAGATATGAGGGGTTTAGGAGAGGGTTCCGCCCCTTTCGAAACCTCCCTGGGCCCAGTCCCAAAACCTCCAATAAAAAAAAATGGAGATATGATGATAATCAAAGCGGTGATTGTCGATCATATTTAGAGCCTGGACACTTTTTGGCCGAAATGTTTGGACAAATGAAATTTTCCACTGGCCAATTTGGCCACAGACGGCGTGAACAATGGCGGTCATTCGACCGCAGACCCGCGTAATTCGACGTACGTAGTTCCTGATATTATTAAGTGATTTCATAACTCTCTCCCAATCCCATGCATTGCCCGATATTTATAATATAGATATGTTTTAAGTGAGCGGCCATACAACCACAAAGCAGAAGTATTCAACATAATTATATAGTTCACCATGTCACATTACTGAGTGACACATCGAGGAGAAGGTTACTAGTGAGTAGGGTTTGCTCTGTACCACAGTCACATAGCCCGATATTTATAATATAGATATGTTTAAACTATACATCGAGTCTCAGGGGCCCGCTCAAGTGAGTGACCATTCGACAACATAACAGAGTAATTTCTATGTAGAGTTCATAATTCACAATTGCCCACATTTATATAGTACCGAAATGATAATAACTAACCGACATATCCTCGTAAGAAATAAGTTCATATTGGACCTAACTATTCACGTTGGTTCACATTAGTCTTATTTTATTCTAAAATAAGTGGATTTTTATTCCGTACTATGGCGCGGGCCACAGTGAAAACAAATTATAAAGAGCGTACATCTGTTATGTCGATTTAGGTTCGTATAGAGCGTATTTTTTCAAATAATGCCGATATGGGTTTATTTGTGCTTTTGAAATAAGTTCAATATGAGTTCCCATTACGGAGAGCTTTGCCAAAGTATACATGATGGTATTATATCAGATTCTCCCAGCATGCATAAACCTTCCATGACAGAAGTTTCCTGAAGTTTTGAGAAAGCCCTGTGCAAGTGCATTCTCCTATATATGCGAGTTTTTGACAGGGGGCCTCGCGTTAATAAGAGAAAACATTTCTAAGTCAGTGCATTCTCTTATATATGTGAGGCTCCCTATGGGAGACTGGCATATATAAGAGAATGCATTGGCACAGGAACTTTAAAGCTGCACCATCGCAGCTCCCGCCAGGAAGGGATAACGAACTCACCGAAGATAAGGCTACATGGTGTAACTTAAAGCAATATATGTGCAGGTTGGCAATATATCAATATGTGTTACCGATGATTGTGTTTCCATGCGGACCAGAGAGCAGCGTAATTGGTTACACTGGTGAAACATATATCGGAGCGACATCTAGCGGGTGCGGGAGAATAAAATAGACACTGGGCCCTGATTGGGCAATAGCCTTGTGTGTTTTTTTCATTAAACAATAGCCACACCACTTCCCTATGATTTCCCATATGTAAAATAGCCACAGGAATTAACCCTTTGTAGTGTAGTTTGAATTTTATGGTGTGGTCTGAAATAAGACATTATTTATTTAGTGCGGTTCTGACACTAAACACAATATTTAAAGGCGAATTCCCTGCTAGGCGGTCATCACTTTTTTGCATATATTGTTTCCGAAAATGTCAATCTTTCAAATTTTAAGTAAATTTTGGACCAAGGATTTATATTGTAAATATTATACGCTAACATATTTGCACTGAGGACTATGGAAAACAGTTACACCAGTGTAATCAATTCGGTGTACACAGTTCCGATTTTATACTTGGCACCCATTGATATCATAGTACTGAATGATACTTTGACACGTATTCATGGTTGAACTGTACTCATTGTTTTTATAGCCATTCATAGTGTACCTTCCAACAAACGACATTAGATCTGACCGAATTTATCCGCTGTTTGAAAATATACTACATAGAACAACAGGAGGTCAATCCATTCACAAGGCGTTGGAATTAACCATATATCTACCAGCGCGCACCAGTCATACTTCCTTTCTGACTCTGTCACCGGCTGGGTACCAGTCTGTGTTTCTATATTTAGCATGGGATTTTCCAGCAAAAATGGCGAAACCGATCGCTCCAAAGTCAAATTTTCTATGCGCTCTGAGAACAATTCCCCAACTAAAATATAATGACAGAATGGAAAATCAGAGCAGTAGTTTTGTTGACGATTTTATCAAGCTACTCGCCAAAATTGCAGCAAATTAGAACTCTTGTGTTTGACTTGCCGTGCGAGTTGTGACAATGTCGTACACGTGCATTTTGACTTTTGTGTTGATAAAATAATCGGAGAACCGAATCACACCGTTTCGAAATATATTTCTTCGGTTTTAGTGGGACTTTTCAAACTTAAGGTTCAAAATTTATATAATTTTTTCTCGATATTTTGTTTGCTTAACAAGGGCAGCAAGTTCCTCTGTACGCTTAGTATATATATCTTAATATCGCGGAAGTCCACCAAATGTGGGTAAAATGCAGCGGTCTTACCGAGTCATCAAGGGAGGTCAACCCTGCATGGAGTTTGGGAATTAACCATATATCTGCTAGTTACTCAATTCGTGTGAAGTTCCTTGAGGAAATGTGAAGAGGAGATTCTACGCCAATTTCAGTAAAATTGTGGTAATAACAAGGATATTATATCTAATATAAAACAATTAGTTCATTTGGGTCGAAGACGTCTTCTGTAAACGTTCAGGTTAACTGATTATTATAAACTCAATTTGATAATTTAATATAATTACTGAATGGCTCCAGCCATAAACTAAGTTATGGATGTCCATCTACAATACATAATCAAATTAAATGATGGATATGTATACAATCAATGAGTATCTGGGATTATTATGCATACAATATAACATTTATTTGATACATTTGGCTGATAACTGTATATCTCGATGACGAGCATTCTATATTTTGCATTCCGGCTTATCTAACATCTGTAACATTACTTCGTACTCAGCAGACAGTTTAAATGATGGAAATATGTACCATTTAAAGATGGATTATCTCTTTAAATAAACAAATTGAAATAGTTGTGTGCGTATAAAATAATAAATATGAATTGAAGACCCCTGTCCGGAAAGGCTTCTATCAATTAATATTGATTTTATTTCGAATATTTTATTATGAGATTAGATGATTAATTGGGACACTTTATTGGTCTATTTTTAGAACAGATCATTCGGGTGATACCATATATCGATAGAGAGCATTCGGATGTTTCTACAGCTACGTATCGAACGTCATGTGTCAGATTGGTTGCTTGTATTGTTTTATTCCATAGTTATGAGCGATAAGGAGTCTAATTAACGTTTATGTGTGACACAATTACACAATAACATGTCTGGTCTCTGTTAACAGTAACCGCTATTGTTCGTTAGCTAAACAGCCACACCTTTTTAGACCAGACAATATTCGAAATAAAATCAATATTAATCGATAGAAGCATTTCCGGACAGGAGTCGTCGATTCATATCTAATAGTTTATACCACGGTCACTATATAATACATGTTTACAAAGAGATAATCCACCTTTAAGTGATTAGATGTTGGTTAGTTGTGGTGGTCAGGGGATGTCTATCATTGCAGCATTGATACTGAATAGTAATATGTTACTCATTGTGGTGTAGTTCCCTGAGGCAATGTTAACCCTTTACCCAACAAAACGGCAAAAACCGGCCAAATAAAGCTTCAACAGCCTAAAATATCTTCGGTCTGTCTCAATAGAACCATACACATATGGATATCATTGGAACCGGCTCCTTGACCACATTGTGATAGTTACAGTTATGCCCTGTGCCAATGCATTCTCTTATATATGCGAGTCGACCATAGGTCGCTTCGCATATATAAGAGAATGCATTGGCCTAAAAAAAATTCTTACATTCTTTAACAATTTTATAATTTTTAATGTGTTAAGCCAATGCATTCTCTTATATATGCGAGGCGACCTATGGTCGACTCGCATATATAAGAGAATGCATTGGCACAGGGCCCTTCTGTTGGGTAAAGGGTTAAGGTAGCTGAGTGAAGGCTAATGTCAGCATTGATAGCTTTGTTTCTGGGAAAACCGGCACTAAATTATTATTATCTGAACATTTCCTATGGGATAACTACGCGTTAATGATGCTTTAGTGTAGGAAGGATTAAATTTACTATTTGAACATTTCCTGTGAGATAACTACTCGTCAATGAAGCTTTAGTCTAGAAAGTGTTAAACTTATTAACTGCTCATTTCCTATATGAATGGGATGACTACTCGTGTAAAGCTTTGGTATAGAAAGGGTTGAACTTATTAGCTGAACATTTCCTATGGAATAACTAGTCAATGAATCTTCAGAATAGAAACTGTTAAACTAATTATCTGAATATATTCTATGAGATAACTACTCATCAATGATGCTTTATTATAGAAAGGGTTAAACGTATTATCTGAACACTTCCTATGGGATAACTTACTCATCATTGTTGATTTAGTATAGACAGGGTTAAACTTATTATCTGAAAATTTCATATAGGATGACTACTAATCGATGGTGCTTTAGTATATTAAACTTACCATTTGAACATTTCCTATGGGATAACTACTCGGCATTGATGCTTTAGTCTAGAAAGTGTTAAACGTATTTTATCTGAACATTTCCTATGGGATGACTACACGTCAATAAAGCTTTAGTATAGAAAAAGTTAAACTTATTATCTGAACATTTCCTATGGGATAACTACTCATCAATGAGTGTCTAGTATAGAAAGGGTTAATATAATAAGTACAACGTCCTGAAATAAAAGTACAATATTTTCGGTAAACATTTCAGAAGTTAGTCACCGATTCCCATCAATTTTAACCCTTTCTATACTAAAGGATTCTACCATTCAGCTATAAATGTATACAATGGAACTATTTGAACATTTCCTAAGGGATAACTACTCGTCAATGATGCTTTAGTACAGAACGGGTTAAACTTATTATCTGAACATTTCCTAAGGGATTACTCGTCAATGATGCTTTAGTACAGAAAGGGTTAAACTTATTATCTGAACATTTCCTATGGGATAACTACTCGTCAATGAAGCGTTAGTATAGAAATGGTTAACGTAATAAGTACACAGGCCTGAAATAAAAGTGCGATATTTTCGGAACACATCTCAGAAGTTAATCACCGATTCCCATCTATTTTAACCCTTTATATACTAATGGATTCTACCATTCAGTTAGAAAAGGGAGTAGACTATCATTCATTTGGAGTGACGTCCGGAAAAATGTCTTTCAAGGAAAATAAGCAGACGACAGATAATACAAGTACAGGAGGAGTCTTATTTACTGGATGGATATGCTCAAGTAATAAGTTGAAATTTGAACTTATTATCCAACATAACCTCGCGCAAATATGCGCATAATCGATCTATACTGTGAAATAGTTACATAATGCTATTATTTGATTCTGATATAAGCATATAATGGATTCATAGATGTTATTTCGTTTTATGGCGCGGGCCACAGTGAAAACACATGTTAAAGAGTGTACACCTGAAAAGTCGTGGGTTGGCTAACATGTCTAATTTGCCGCACATAATCTGCTTAGAATCCCACATTATGAGTCGATAGTGTGACTAAAAATCTCGCATTTTCAGCACATTAGCAACTTAAAATGATACGATTCTTAGGATCTACCTAAACATGTTCTTTATAAGAAGATTATGTGC
The DNA here is from genome assembly GCA_032622095.1 of Siphonodentalium dalli. Lineage (NCBI taxonomy): Eukaryota > Metazoa > Mollusca > Scaphopoda > Gadilida > Siphonodentaliidae > Siphonodentalium > Siphonodentalium dalli. Next base: position 97,096,325 of record CP136067.1, read on the forward strand.
TGGTTTTCGGGAGAACAGGCTGTATTATCTGAATATGTTCTGAGGTACAATAAGGGGGTGTCGGAAAAAATTGCAGGCACGTATACTGATTTTTGACTTTCGTCCCTTGTTGGGACGCACCCACCCCTGTTTAACCCTGTCTTTTTCTAACATCTGTAACATTACTTCGTACTCAGCAGACAGTTTAAATGATGGAAATATGTACCATTTAAAGATGGATTATCTCTTTAAATAAACAAATTGAAATAGTTGTGTGCGTATAAAATAATAAATATGAATTGAAGACCCCTGTCCGGAAAGGCTTCTATCAATTAATATTGATTTTATTTCGAATATTTTATTATGAGATTAGATGATTAATTGGGACACTTTATTGGTCTATTTTTAGAACAGACCATTCGGGTGATACCATATATCGATAGAGAGCATTCGGATGTTTCTACAGCTACGTATCGAACGTCATGTGTCACAGATTGGTTGCTTGTATTGTTTGATTCCATAGTTATGAGCGATAAGGAGTCTAATTAACGTTTATGTGTGACACAATTACACAATAACATGTCTGGTCTCTGTTAACAGTAACCGCTATTGTTCGTTAGCTAAACAGCCACACCTTTTTAGACCAGACAATATTCGAAATAAAATCAATATTAATCGATAGAAGCATTTCCGGACAGGAGTCGTCGATTCATATCTAATAGTTTATACCACGGTCACTATATACTACATGTTTACAAAGAGATAATCCACCTTTAAGTGATTAGATGTTGGTTAGTTGTGGTGGTCAGGGGATGTCTATCATTGCAGCATTGATACTGAATAGTAATATGTTACTCATTGTGGTGTAGTTCCCTGAGGCAATGTTAAGGTAGCTGAGTGAAGGCTAATGTCAACATTGATAGCTTTGTTTCTGGGAAAACCCGCACTAAATTATTATTATCTGAACATTTCCTATGGGATAGCTACGCGTTAATGATGCTTTGGTATAGGAAGGATTAAATTTACTATTTGAAAATTTCCTATGGGATAACTATTCGTCAATGATGCTTTAGTCTAGAAAGTGTTAAACTTATTAACTGCTCATTTCCTATATGAATGGGATGACTACTCGTGTAAAGCTTTGGTATAGAAAGGGTTGAACTTATTAGCTGAACATTTCCTATGGAATAACTAGTCAATTAATCTTCAGAATAGAAACTGTTAAACTAATTATCTGAATATTTTCTATGAGATAACTACTCATCAATGATGCTTTAGTATAGAAAGGGTTAAACTTATTATCTGAACACTTCCTATGGGATAACTTACTTATCATTGTTGATTTAGTATAGACAGGGTTAAACTTATTATCTGAAAATTTCATATAGGATGACTATTCGATGGTGCTTTAGTATATTAAACTTACCATTTGAATATTTCCTGTGGGATAACTACTCGGCAATGATGCTTTAGACTAGAAAGTGTTAAACGTATTTTATCTGAACATTTCATATGGGATAACTACACGTCAATAAAGCTTTAGTATAGAAAAAGTTAAACTTATTATCTGAACATTTCCTATGGGATAACTACTCATCAATGAGTATTTAGTATAGAAAGGGTTAAACTTATTATCTAAATATTTCCTATGGGATAACTACTCGTCAATGATGCTTTAGTCTACATGTAGAAAGTGTTAAGCTTATTATCTGAACATTTCCTACCTATGGGATAACTACTCATTAATGATGCTTTAGTATAGAAAGTGCTAAACTTATTATCTGAACATTTCCTATGGGATAACTACTATCAATGATGCTTTAGTACAGAAAGGGTTAAACTTATTATCTGAACATTTCCTATGGGATAACTACTCACCAATGAGTGTCTAGTATAGAAAGGGTTAATATAATAAGTACAACGGCCTGAAATAAAAGTACAATATTTTCGGTAAACATTTCAGAAGTTAGTCACCGATTCCCATCCATTTTAACCCTTTCTATACTAAATGATTCTACCATTCAGCTATAAATGTATACAATGGAACTATTTGAACATTTCCTAAGGGATAACTACTCGTCAATGATGCTTTAGTACATAAAGGGTTAAACTTAATATCTGAACATTTCCTAAGGGATAACTACTCGTCAATGATGCTTTAGTACAGAAAGGGTTAAACTTATTATCTGAACATTTCCTATGGGATAACTACTCGTCAATGAAGCGTTAGTATAGAAATGGTTAACGTAATAAGTACACAGGCCTGAAATAAAAGTGCGATATTTTCGGAACACATCTCAGAAGTTAATCACCGATTCCCATCTATTTTAACCCTTTCTATACTAATGGATTCTACCATTCAGTTAGAAAAGGGAGTAGACTATCATTCATTTGGAGTGACGTCCGGAAAAATGTCTTTCAAGGAAAATAAGCAGACGACAGATAATACAAGTACAGGAGGAGTCTTATTTACTGGATGGATATGCTCAAGTAATAAGTTGAAATTTGAACTTATTATCCAACATAACCTCGCGCAAATATGCGCATAATCGATCTATACTGTGAAATAGTTACATAATGCTATTATTTGATTCTGATATAAGCATATAATGGATTCATAGATGTTATTTCGTTTTATGGCGCGGGCCACAGTGAAAACACATGTTAAAGAGTGTACACCTGAAAAGTCGTGGGTTGGCTAACATGTCTAATTTGCCGCACATAATCTGCTTAGAATCCCACATTATGAGTCGATAGTGTGACTAAAAATCTCGCATTTTTAGCACATTAGCAACTTAAAATGATACGATTCTTAGGATCTACCTAAACATGTTCTTTATAAGAAGATTATGTGCTGGTTTTCGGGAGAACAGGCTGTATTATCTGAATATTTTCTGAGGTACAATAAGGGGTTGTCGGAAAAAATTGCAGGCACGTATACTGATTTTTGACTTTCGTCCCTTGTTGGGACCCACCCACCCCCCGCGTCCAAATTTTTTTCCGTTTTCGGCAGTTTTTCCGACCATTTTTGGACACAGAGATTTGCGGGGGAAAATTCACTGTAAACAGCTGTATATGAATATCTGTGCATACTATTAGTCATGGATGTTAACATTGACATGTAAATAGGAACAAGTCATTTTGGGGTCATTCGGTCAAAAAAAAAACATGGCTGCCAGCAGCCATCTTGGATTCAAAATTCAATGAATTAGCATGGGCTACATTTGTCTGATCATCATGAAATTTGTCATTTATGTTAATATTGACATATAGATGTGTTTTAAGCCAAACTCATTGCAAAAACAGTCAAAAAGATTTGCAGGAAAAATATTTTTGAGTTGCGGAAAAAATTGTTTGTTGGTCCTATCGACCACCACCCACCCCGGCATACGTGTCCGGAAAAAACTTTTTTCCACACCCCCTGGTACAACTACTCATAAATGAGTATTTAGTACAGAAATGGTTAAAAAACATTAACGTTTTAGTAAATACTGGGTATATAGCTGCCACAGGAAAGACGACATCTAGAAAGCTATAAAGCCGAACAGAGTTTTAACAAAGCCTATACTGTTCGACAATGACAGCGATGTTATTGTATGATCTAACCAACAACCACCTAACAAACAATAGGGATATCTGTTTTCTCGAACCTAGAAAGTCCGTGGCAAGTCAAGGCTTGTATGACATCTGTGGAAAGACGTGCCTGTCATTCACACAGAAGTTCTCCGAATATGTTAAGTCAACTCTCTCACAAGAAATTGGGGGGGGGGGGGAGGGCGGGCGGTTGGGTGTCTAATTTTGGTCAAATGTTACAACAGTTGGTAATTTCATGCCTGGCACAACATTTTATATCACACATAGGTTGAAATTATTATCATCGTTTGAATGTTCAACCAATAATTAGTGCGGAATATGTTGTTTTAAACCAATATCAGCTTATTTGTTCTACTTTTGGTCAAATTTTCGTCTGAAATGACCATCAGTAGGAAATGTTCCAATTTCAAGGTGGACACCAACTGGAGTGGGCGCAACGGAGACCCTTTGAGGCACCGGAGGCACGTCCATGGACTCGAACGGTAGACTGAACCACAGTACGATTCATTGTAACTTGGTATGTTGTTGCTGCTACTGTTGGCATTTTCCGTGCTGGCTACTTAATTGAAACATCGCGTGGGACACGTTAGACCGATTGAATACCATTATATGCTCAATCGTGAACCACCATTATATATTGTTTTCTATTTATTCCTTGGAATATTGGTGGCAGCTACACATGGCCCGTTGTGTGAGGCCTACACTATCTGTCAGTAATACGTTGTGAGCCCTCTGTCGGCATTGATACCGGCCTTTCATATACCTTGACCACACACTGTCACTGACATTTCTCCTACCTTGACCACACAATGTGTCTGATATCTCGTCAATCCCACTGCTATATCGTTACCTTGACCACACAATTTCGATGACATTTCGCATAGCTTGACCACACAATGTCACTGACATTTCGCCTATCTTGACCACACAATATCACTGACACTTCATCTATAGATTATTCTCGTTATTTTGTTCAACTTCTAAAACTTCCCGTGCTGGTTAACACTTGGCCCATTGTGCGAGGCCTACACTAGTTTTCATTAATAAATCGCGCAGTCCTTCTGCGGGTTTGGACGGGTGCCCAGATCTGACACGTCCGATGACAATCGACTATTGATAAGTTGGCTAATCAGTGTCTCTTCGTTCTATGGATGTTTATAATCCGCGCACACTGTGCACTTATAATATGTCAGTCGTTCGATTGTTCACGATAAGCCAATAGTTTACACACAGAATATAACCTCAAACCCCGCTCCAGAAATACAGGGTCGATAAAGTGTCATGGCACGTAGATATGGGCATGACATCTGCTAACAAAAGAGTACATTCTGGTGTCGTTGGCTGTCAAAATTATTAAAATATGGGTCGAATGTAACAAGTCAGTTGAGAAATGAGAGAAAAGACACAGAAAAGTCTCATACATGCACCCAATATGCGAAGGGATATCAATTTATGCATAACATATGACAATCCAGCCTGTTCTCACGAAAACCCGCACATTATCTGCTTATAAAATAACTTGTTTTAGATAGATAACATGCTTAGTATCGCCTCATTTTGAGTCGATAATGTCCTGGAAATGAGAGTGTTTCAGTCAAATTATCGACTCACAATGAGGCGATTCCAAGCAGATTGTATGCGGACAATGATACCAATAATCCAACTCACGACTTTCCAGGTGTACGCTCTTTAACATGTGTTTTCCCTTTGGTCAGCGTCATAAAACGAAATAACGGCTATGAGTCCATTAGTTGCTTATTTCAGAATCAAATAATCACATTATGAACCTATTTAACAGAATAGGTCGATTATGTGCGTATTTGCGTGACGTTATGTTGGACGATCAGGATCCACGGTGATTTTTTTCGCGGTGGTCCATTTTGAACTTGCGTGGAGCGGATCACCATAAATCCTGGAGACTGACCGGGCGCATCAAGAATCGACACAAAACAACGAACAGCTCAGAATATTATACGCCATTTCAATTTATTTTACAATTGTATTAACTAATTATTGATAACTGGCTTGTCTTGGTTTGTTAATACTTTTAAAATGATACTCCGGTATGGTGATCAAATAGAAATTAAGAATATTCTTGCTCAAAGTAGTTATTTTTTACGAATATTAATCCAAATTGATAATACACACCGCCATAATTATATATTAGTTGAATGTAATGACTCTCAATGGCGAAATCATTTGTGTTATATAGTTTGTCACTGATATTTGCGTCCCGAATCGAGATGTAAATATTTACAATTGAGCGTAGTTCAGACGATGTTTTATATGGAGTGGTATGGTCGATATCTTTGAAAGTTTCGACGATGTTAGTTGAATGCTACATTCCCCATGTTGGCATAGAGCCTAGGTACTAACTTATCAATTTCACGCACCCGAATAAGTCCTTAATATGTCTTTAAATGACAGCGAAAATGACAATTTGTAGAACTACATACAATGCGATTCCAGTTGCAAACGTAGAATGCTCGTGGTGATTACCGATGATTCATGATGGTGTCACTACGATTCATGTTCGTAGTGATTACCGATGATCCATGGTGGTGTCACTACGATTCATGTTCGTAGTGATCACCGGTGATCCATGGTGGTGTCGCTACGATTCATGTTCGTCGTGATTACCGGTGATCCATGGTGGTGTCGCTACGATTCTTGTTTGTAGTGATTACCGATGATCCATGGTGGTGTCGCGGTGATCCATGGTGGTGTCACTACGATTCATGTTCGTAGTGATTACCGGTGATCCATGAAGGTGTCGCTACGATTCATGTTCGCAGTGATTACCGATGATCCATGGTGGTGTCGCTACGATTCATGTTGGTAGTGATTACCGATGATCCATGGTGGTGTCGTTATGATTCATGTTCGTAGTGATTACCGGTGATCCATGGTGGTGTCGCTATGATTCATGTTCGTAGTGGTTACCGATGATCCATGGTGGTGTCGCTACGATTCTTGTTTGTAGTGATTACCGGTGATCCATGGTGGTGTCGCTACGATTCATGATTGTAGTGATTACCGATGATCCATGGTGGTGTCACTACGATTCTTGTTTGTAGTGATTACCGGTGATCCATGGTGGTGTCACTACGATTCATGTTCGTAGTGATTACCGATGATCCATGGTGGTGTCGCTACGATTCATGTTTGTAGTGATTACCGGTGATCCATGGTGGTGTCGCTACGATTCATGTTCGTGGTGATTACCGATGATCCATGGTGGTGTCGCTACGATTCATGTTTGTAGTGATTACCGGTGATCCATGGTGGTGTCGCTACGATTCATGTTCGTGGTGATTACCGATGATCCATGGTGGTGTCGCTACGATTCTTGTTTGTAGTGATTACCGGTGATCATTGTTGGTGTCACGGTGATCCATGGTGTGTCGCGGTGATCCATGGTGGTGTCGCTATGATTCATGTTTGTAGTGATTACCGGTGATCCTTGTTGGTGTCACGGTGATCCATGGTGTGTCGCGGTGATCCATGGTGGTGTCACTACGATTCATGTTCGTAGTGATTACCGGTGATCCTTGTTGGTGTCACGGTAATCCATGGTGTGTCGCGGTGATCCATGGTGGTGTCGCTACGATTCATGTTCGTAGTGATTACCGGTGATCCATGGTGGCGTCGCTACGATTCATGTTTGTAGTGATTACAGGTGATCCATGGTGGTGTCGCTATGATTCATGTTCATGGTGATTACCGGTGATCCATGTTGGTGACTCTAGATTCATGTTCTTAGTGATTACATGTGATCCATGGTGGTGTCACTACGATTCATGTTCGTAGTGATCACCGGTGATCCATGGTGGTGTCGCTACGATTCATTTCTTAGTGATTACGGATGATCCATAGTATGTCGCGGTGATCCTTGGTGATGTCGCTACGATTCGTTTAAGTCTATACTGAGCTTTGGTTAATACTGCCATCACCATGTTGATTACAACATAACGCTAACTAATCCTCGCCACTCAAGCGTTTTGTGTTGGGCGGGTAACCATGAATCACCCCCCCCCATAAAAAACGAAGTGATTTACTTAACCCTTTTAGTGCCAGGGGCCGATCTCATCGGCCCTAATTTATGGTCTGTAAAGTGCCCTGAAAAATAAAAATAATGTTGTTTTTTTAGGTTTTTTTTTGTGTGGGTTGAATGTTTTGTTTGGGTATGCTTAAGCATGCTATAGCGAATTTTAAGACCAACTGAATAAAACATTAGGGACATTTAATAACTCAAAACTATCACCAAGTATTCATAGTAATAATTTTGATGCCCATGAAAAACGTAAGATTCCCTGGCAATAAACCTACAAAATAAGCCTGTTAAAGAATATAAAAAAAAAATATTAAAATTGTAAAACATTGTTAGGGCAATGCATTCTCTTATATATGCGAGGCGACCTATAAGAGAATGCATTGTCACAGGGTATATGGGTTGATACAAAAATCGGACCTGGCACTCAAAGGGTTAAAGCATCTTTGTTACAGTATACCAAAATACCAGTTATCAGTTGCATAGTCTGCTATGATTGATATTGACATTGCGATCGTATCTATATTATTAAAATCCGCTCCAGAAACACAGGCCGCTATAGTGTCAAGGCACGTAGGTATCGACAGGACATATGCTAACGAAAGAGTACATTATGATGTAGCTGACAGTCATACTTCCTAGAAAATAGGTGGCGAACCAGGGAATATCTTATACAAAGGGACCGTAACATACCATATATATGTTTACCACTGCGACAGTATGTCTGTTTATAACATAACCATTTCTTAATTTTCCTCCGGTAATGTTTTGTGACTGTTGTGTCGTTGGCAGTCCAACTTCCTAAAAATGCGAAATTACTGTAGCGAGTTAATCGCTGACAAGTTTTTTTAAAAACTTCGTATCGGAAAACCCTTGCTGTCGCTGTGATCACCCGGTCTCCCGACAAAGGAAGCAAATTATTATAGTTTTGCCTGTCCCTTTTACACAGATCAACGACGTTTGTTGTTTCACCGACTTTCTACCCTGGAAGTAAATATATTAACCTCGAGAAACTCATCCTCGGAGATACCACAATGAATAATACAAAAAATCAATAATACAACACATAACACAGGAATAGATATGGCATGTCTGCCCTCGTTACTTGCCATACATGCACATTAACCTATTTAGAGCCGTTCAAGCATATAATTTTTATGTGGCAAACCGATATGGGTCGATAAAGTGTCGTGTCATGTCAAATAAAATAAAATAAAATCGTATTTAATATCGGAACGAGTCTGACCGACTCTTACTTTCAGTTGCTCATGCATGTACTATATATTTCAAACTTATAAAATTTCAGAAACATAATTTCTAACAGCCAGGTGTATATTAGATTTATGAAAGTCCCTAAATCCCGTGCATCAATCACATCACCCGGCAAACTGTTCCACAACACTATAACTCTCTGTGTGAAGCAGTATTTTCTTATGTCCGTGTTTTGATGTTGCATTTGTAGTCTGACTGCATGTCCCCCGTAGGTTGGTATGTTGCTCTTCTAAACAGTGTATTTGAATCCATATTATAATGGTCATTTTGGAATTTATGTCACGTCGATATGAATCGATAAAGTGTCATGTCACGTCCATATGGTCGATACAGTGTCTTGTCATGTCGATATGGATCGATAGTGTCGTGTCACGTCGACATGGGTCAATCAAGTGTCATGTCACGTCGATAAGGGCCGTGTCATGTCATAACGATATGTGTTGACAAAGTGTCATGTCAAGTCGATATGGGCTTACCATCTCATAACACCAGCACACATGTATGATACGCCACGAATTCCATCGCGGAAGGATAGCACGAGAGACCCAACCATAACGACTATCTACCCGCGATGGAGCAAGTGCCGTATCGACAATCACATTAACACACGTGCGTTATGTGTTTATTACACTCCACCCATCCCAGAATCCGTGAATTAAAAACACAGACTTACAAAGTTCACTCAGGCACATCCATCGCTGTTGTTGTTATCTGTGATGGGGCGTTTACTTTATATTTCCGGTTTCATTGTTGATGCAAACGTCGTTTATGTCATTTGACGTCAACGGGATGAGCATGCACACGTGTGGTGGTAAACGGGTTGCTAAATTCGACACAGCAAGAACACTCTAAGTATAGGAACAAGCTACCTATGGTAGCGCTGCAATATTATGAAGACTATTTAACCAAGAAGTAAATTATATCATGTATTTGAGATTCAGAAAACAGGTTTTGGGCTTGAGCCATAGTAAAACTTCCGGTCTTCTAGTCTTATTTCTATTTTCATACTGATATGTGACATTTTTATTTCATAAAACTAACTCTGGCTTGAGCTAAGCAATATATTGACAATAAGTTGGTGCGTGAAAAAATGTCACATTACCACGATTTAGAACAAAACTTGTTTTCACCCTTATTTGAGCTGATTGTTGTCAAATTTCGTCAATGAAACTCAATTGTAAAATACTAATGGTTCGTGTATTTCAACGGAAACGTACGTTGAAAATAAGCCACACAAAATTATATGTTGTCCTTAGGTTTTAACAACAGCATATCAAAAGAGGCAGGTAATTTTGGCAGAATTGACCACTGATCTCGATGGTTCGACACATCAAGTCATCAAGATAGCAGAAACAGTCTGGAGTCGTATAGACAATTAAATCACCAACCAAATAAGGCTATTTAAAGTAAACATGATCCAAACTCATTTCTGTCAAACATAATGTCTAAATACAACATATTTCGTGTATGGCCGGCGATCCCTGGCATCGTCGCCATTTTGTGACGACACACGCTGTGTTATCGTCGGATTGTCCCAAAAGCGGAATATTACTACATTAATGATGAACCTTGAACATCCAGGTGAGTCTTGATAGGGAAACTGTATTATATGCTTTGTAAATTGATCACGCGGTGTCAGATTCATCTCTGTATAGTGTATACGTGCATATTCACTATTAGACCAAGTCTTCTCGGCCCACCACATCTGGGGATATCGGTTGGGATGATGCTGTTTTTAGACCGAGTCCCACCCGTTACTCATTCAAAAGAGGTACTACATCTAAACGTGGAGCCCGGGGATTCACGTAAACCCCTGAATGTGGTTGATCACCTCACATGTCCGCGAATACTCTTTATTCAAAATTCATTATCATCTACCATGCTAAAAATGGTATATAGTGATGATACGATCTGATAGCGCGACAAATCGATATTCCCTGGAAAAGTAGGTTTTGTTTATTTATATATCTCGTTACTTTGACATTCAAGGGACCTCTGATATATGCAATTTTGATACATCATGCTTGGGAAAGGCTGCACTCTATGTTCGTATACGTATTTGACCTATTCCGAAGACATACAATCTATCAGTTCTCCATCCCACGATTCTGGTCATTCTGTCCGTTATATAGGAGCAACGGGCGGGACTCGGTTCAAAAACAGCATCATTCCAACCGGCATCCCAATGTGTTTGTTGACCGGGAAGACTTGGTCTAACACACTATAATAAACCTCATTGTCACACAAAAACCTGATTTACATAGAGGAATTTTAAGCACGTGGAGATGTGCGATTACCTTCAGAAAACATCATGACATGCAACATAATTTGCATAAAACGTTTTGTTTTCTAATTGTGCGATGATTTATGACATTTTTTCCAAGGGAGGCAAACCATTCACGAGAGCGAATTTTCGTGATCCTGATGACGGTTATACCCGCCATTGCACCCGGGTGAGGACGTTGCCTTTATGGCGGCCTTTGTGACAAAACAATAGAGCCACGATGTTCTCGGAGGTTAACGAGGAAGCTATGAGTGGTCACAGTGGCGCTGGGGTATGCATATAGTAGACATTAAATGTCAGGATACTTAGGAGGAATGCATAGAGTAGACATTAATTACCACAGTAGGGAGTTTACATTCAAACGTTATCCTCGTGCAAATAGGTTCATATAGGAACTAAATATTCACATAGGTTCATGTTAAACTTATTTTATTCTGAAATAAGCCCATATAGGACTGATACCTGTTATTTCGTTGAATAGCACCGGCCGCAGCGAAAACACATTATAAGAGATGTTCAACTGGTAAGTCTCGTATGGGTTGTGGTACGCGAGATGATGGGTTAACCTAGAATAAATTGATAAAGAAGCGATTTTGGTGTCAATAGACGCAGGACAGTACTCAGTATAACATATCTAAAATCCGATAAGATCCGCTTTGGGGAAACTTTGTAATCCAATATGGCGTCCAACATGGTTGCCTATATGATATCAGTTAACGAAATAAGTCAGTATAGTGTGTGTGGAATTAGAAAATAATACAATCGCGGACATGAAATGGCTGTCAATATGGCCACAACTCCAAGCCATACCACAACCAAAGCAACATATTGGATAACCACATATGAGTGAAAATAGGTATTGGTAATATACAAGTCTGGTGTTAAATATCGTTAAAGGTACACATATCACTGAATCAGATCCATCTGAAGTGTGTATCGGTGACTACAACGCAAGTCAATCTCAATGATTTGTGTCTTGAAAGTTTGGGATTTCTCCTTAGAATACACCCAACAGTCGGACCAAACATAAAAACACCGAGCACGCAGCACACGAAGTATTGTTTCGCCACACACTGTGTTGTAGTTTCATTCGGAATGATCATTTATTATGGAATATAACGCAAAAACTGAAACGCATAGCCTTGTGGTATACATACTAGTTAAATTCTCGAATGTTTCAACACTCTCCGTTATAATAAACCATACACGTATGTCGCAATGCTTATTATATTGTACATTTTGGTTAAGACTAATGTTCATGCTGCAAACAACCCGGTTTCTTAGTAGACAATTTTGTTCATATTACTTCAGTCGGTACTTTACAACTGGAATATGCTACCACGCAATGCACAATATAGGTTTCAGTATGTTGTTGTTTGAAAATATCTTGCCAATACCACCCACAAATGTGTGCTAAATATAAGGTATTAGCGTTTAAGCTATTATTTCAACGTCGAACACCCATCCAATGTTGCTATTTGTAGTTTTATGTGCAGCAGATATGTGTCACGTTAATGAGAAGTGGCAAACGCGGTTATGCGGTTGCAGAAAACGTAATAAGTTTACCGTATGTGTGACCTTGGTGAATAAAACTAAATATAATTCCCACGTATAAACCCTATCTCTGCCACAGTATGGCAATTTTGCTAAAGTTTAGAACTTACTGAATATACCATATGGTACTCCTTTGTATTTTGATAAAGTGCGTTCATAGTATACCAACATGCATTTTGTGATACAAGAGAAATATTCTTGTGTCAGTGCTTGATCGGAGGCAACAATGACCACTATATTCAGACATGGACAATAGGATCTACATATTTTATCAAGTACTCTATGAATCTCTCAAAGTGTACTATAGCAGTGAATTTAAAAAGGTTTGTTGTTGTAGATATCAAAATAAATTATGATTGGTCACACTCGTGAGACTGCTCTGAGTGCATATATAACTGCTTATTATAGTAAACATAACTAAAAATTAGTATCAGCTTAGGCACATTCTGAATTCAACTATTATAGTTGTATTCAACTATAAATATGAATATCGTCGTTTTGTGACTTATATACAAGAGGCATAACCCAATATCATATTTAAAAAATGATTCAAGACAGTGTCATACTATATCTGTACCATGTTTGTTCATGTGACGAAATAACGAAAAAATAGTGATGGTGGCACATGCTAAGGAAGTCAACTAACATTAAATTGGTCTAAAAAAATTTTCTTCACGAATGAGCGGTTAAGTGATCAAGTTAATATTACTTAGAAAGGCAACCTTGTGTCGTTATTAACTAAAATAATTAAGCGCGAAAGGTTTGCAAAATAAATGTTATCGGGAGACTGAAACTTTGATGTAATGTTGCTATACGAGTGCAATTTGGCTGTGTACTGTGATGCAGGCCTTGAAATAGTGTGTCTGTCATTTGCAGAATGAGGTCCACAGAGGGTGAATTTAGTGATGCTACCCCGCATAGCGGGCTGGCATCACCAAATTCACCCTCTGTGGACCTCATTCTGCTTACAACTCAACATAATGAAGTTCACAGAGGGTGAATTTGGTGATGCTAGCCCGCTATGCGGGGTAGCATCACTAAATTCACCCTCTGGGGACTTCATTCTGCAAATGACAGGCACACTATTTCAAGGCTTGCTGGGATGCGCGATCCCATAGTTTCCACAAAAACAGGGAAATTGCCGATTTAGCACCGTCAAATTCAACTATAATAGTTGAATATACATGTAGCTATAATAGTTGAATTCAGGATGTGTCTGACCTAGTTATCACTATAATAATCTACAGATAATGTTTTCAGAAGTTAACAAGGAATATGTGGTAGACATTAAATATCAGGAGGAATATACATTCAAACATTGGTCGAAACAATGAAGGTAGTCACACGTACGCAGCAAACTAACATCGTACAACGCAAAACGACGTCGCAATTTGTTGACCTAGTCTAATCTAATCATTAAAAGCGGTCAGCAGAATAATTGGGCGTGATTATCAAAGTTCAGCCGAATTGCACTTGACGCCAGTTATGTATACCGATTACGTTATCGTTGCTAAGTGCTTGGTGATATTATATTGGGCTGACACAATGTGCTGCATGAGCTAATCTCACATCCTCGGCTGATGTTGTGAAAATAAATAAGAATAAACTCAGCTTTTTTATGGGAAAAGTCATCGAAAAACTATATACATATAAGAAATGAATGCTGTGGGTATCTGTGTTATTGGGGGATACGCTCTGTGTTCATTGGGCACATTTAGTGAGAACTGTTTCGCGGATCACAACCAAAGCGACATATCACCAATAACACAAACAAACACACCCACTACAAACATTTCTTAACCCTTTACCCAACAAACCGGCCAAAACCGGCCAAATAAAGCTTCAACAGCCTAAAATATCTTTGGTCTGTCTCAATAGAACCATACAAATATGGATATCATTGGAACCGGCTCCTTGACCACATTGTGATAGTTACAGTTATGCCCTGTGCCAATGCATTCTCTTATATATGCGAGTCGACCATAGGTCGCCTCGCATATATACGAGAATGCATTGGCCTAAACAAAAATCTTTTTTTTAACACTTTTTACCATTTTTTCTTACATTCTTTAACAATTTTATAATTTTTAATGTGTTAAGCCAATGTATTCTCTTATATATGCGAGGCGACCTATGGTCGACTCGCATGTATAAGTGAATGCATTGGCACAGGGCCCTTCTGTTGGGTAAAACTATTCCGGTGAAATTATATCAACCTTTTTTATTTTTATTGTGAAAGATGTATAACAAATGAGGAAAATACATATTAAGTTTTAGTGTGGACATCATCAGACATTTTTGTTATTTCTGGTCACATGATGATCGGCATTGTTTGCTCTGACTTGATATTGATAGAATATTCGAAGCATCACCAACTTCTTTCACCATTCTACAATAAACCCTCTGCCCCACAATGAACTGTTTGCTGCGGTCCCACGAATAGAGTGTTATTTAAATGAGTTTACTATTCTTGGTGTTTTATTATTAACACCTACATATAACCATGGTCGACTCGCATATATAAGAGAATGCATTGGCACAGGGCCCTTCTGTTGGGTAAAACTATTCCGGTGAAATTATATCAACCTTTTTTATTTTTATTGTGAAAGATGTATAACAAATGAGGACAATACATATTAAGTTTTAGTGTGGACATCATCAGACATTTTTTTTATTTCTGGTCACATGATGATCGGCATTGTTTGCTCTGACTTGATATTGATAGAATATTCGAAGCATCACCAACTTCTTTCACCATTCTACAATAAACCCTCTGCCCCACAATGAACTGTTTGCTGGGGTCCCACGAATAGAGTGTTATTTAAATGAGTTTACTATTCTTGGTGTTTTATTATTAACACCTACATATAACCATGTGTTTTATTATTAACACCTACATATAACCATGTGTTTTATTATTAACACCTACATATAACCATGTGTTTTTTTGGCATTATACGGGACGTCGGGTGTCTGTTGTGAGGTACATGTCTTAAGGGAACTACTCGTCATTGGGTATTCAGTAAAGAACATGTTAACGTGATCAGAATTTTTTTTTTTTTGTTCATCTATATCTCCAAATTGGCAGACGACACGTTGCATAATCCAGGTTCCCAAGAGGTGTACATAGCAATATTCACCATTTGAGTCTGCGTCTGAGTCTATGTCTCCCATAGCAGACGAGGCCATGCAGAATGAGGTCCATCAGAGGGTGAATTTGGTTATGCTAGCTGCTATGTGGGATAACGTCACTAAATTCACCCTCTGGGGACCTCATTCTTCAAATGACTGGCACTATATTCAGGATTGTTCGACAATGGCTGTGTTGGTGGTGTTGAAAAGCTATCAAAATAATCATCTACTGTGAATACAAATGATAAGACTGTCCAATTCAAATGAAAGAATGTAGACATTTTGCTAAACTCGCGGATATAATTTACGATAACGGTTATGTTAGTACGTCTTAAAATTATGCGCACGTTCTGTAGCCGCGATTTCCCAAACGGCCACAAGGTATAGAGTTTCAATTTCGTCGGTTTCTCCCCCGTGTGGGCCCGGGGTAGAATAAGCCTACCGCCCCACTGCGAGGTGTAAGAATTCCCCAATGTGGCACCATATTTGCCATTGGGCGCTTGCCATGAGGCGCGTTGAAGGAGTCCTTGGTGTACCAGGGCTACCGTATCACGTGAGGCATCTACCTGTGGATACGGCTGAGCTCATGGTCCTCTTTGGTCCTACATCTCTTCAAGGCGGGTGTGTGGTTGAGTTGACCCGCTAGTCGCGCCTCTCTACAGTGTTTCAGATTCAATTTGTGGCGTATTGATCGTCTGATGTTTGCAGTGCTGTTTTCTGTTTTTTTTTCAAGTATATGATGTTTCTGTTCTCGCCTGTCTCTTCAGTGTTCGATTTTCTAAGGCTGTTGATGGAGTAAAACTTCCCTTTGTATAGATATCTTTTGACTTTCAATCGATGTGTACACCCGCCGACATTGAAGACACTATTTGTGGATTGAGGCTGTCGGTTGGGTGAAATATGGCATTCTTCTGTCTCACCCACCCAACCGTCAGCTTGACATATTGATAAAGGTTCATACGTGATTCATCGACTATAAATACCTTATCAATATCAAATAAGATATTAAAAGGCACTTTACATATTTCTGTGTGCAGACTTGGTAATTTCGTGTTATTTATTTGCCATCTATTATGTATTATTGTGCCATTTGTATACGTTTTTTAGTATGCTTGCGCGCTAGTCAGTTCTTGAATTAATATTCCTGACTCAAAAATGGAAACAATCCTACTGTGTGCTTTTATTTGTACATAGCTCACTGTTTTAATCTGATCCACTGTCATATTTATATACACGGTTTCTTCGCTCCGATCTTCTTTTTATACCAGCTTTCGTTCTTGGTTGTGATATGGCCTAGTAGTGAGGGGCCACGTGTAGTTTCGTGCGACTTGTGTGCCAAGTTTGATTTTTTGTGCGTTTCTAGTTATTCCGGAATCAGGCTTTCCAAAAAAGTTGGTCTACAATTTTTTCCATGGATATTACCTCGATTGGGCGCTTTTGAAATTTAAAGAGCGTTTTGTGATTTAAAAAATTGATATTATGCTTTATTTCACTTGATATAGGTGTCCTGATAATTTTTTTCCTAGTTTTCTCTGGTTTTTTATTCTCTTAGGCTTCAGACAATCCAAACAGGTTTGTTCTTGACTTCTGGGGGTTAGATATCTATATTTTGAGAGCGTTTAGTGATTAAAAATAGAACATTTGCATTATGTCATTGGATATATGAGATAGTGAGGGCCCATGTGTAGTTTGTGCGACTTGTGTGCCAAAATTGATATTTTTTTATGTTACTAGTTATTCCGGAGTCAAGCTTTCCAAAAAAGTTGGTCTACATCTTGTTCCATGGATATTACCTTAATTGGGCGCTTTTGAAATTTAAAGAGTGGTTTGTGATTGAAAAAATGATATTATGCTTTATTTCACTTGATATCGGTGTCGTGAAATTTTTTTTCTAGTTTTCTCTGGTTTTCTATAATCTTTTAGGCTTCAGACAATCCAAACAGGTGTGTTCTTGACTTCTGGGGGTTAGATATCTCTATTTAGAGAGCGTTTAGTGATTAAAAATAGAAAATTTGAATTATTTCATTGGATATATTAGATAGTGGGGGCCCACGTGTAGTTTCGTGCGTTTCTAGTTATTCTGGAGTCAGGATTTCCAGTAACATGGTGGATCTTTAGTGGAATCTGATGAAATTACGTACAAGTTATAACAAAACAGTATACATGCCATTTTTGGGACAACGTTAGAGAGCATTTATGGATAGAAAATACATAAAATTTAATATAATTTTACGAATTTGGAATTATATGATGCTATATTGTCAAGCGTGACGAAAACATTTATCGCAGTTTTCTTTTCCGTGATTAATAGCTGATATAATGACCATGCCATGCGGCTTATTTAACTGATTTAGAGAACATTCATCGATTAGGAAAATAGAAACTTAAAACTTTATTAGTTTACGATGCCAGAGGATAACAGAAAGAGTTACACAATAAGTCACAATCAGCCTATTCATCCGATTCACTGTCGTCATCGACATCTTCGCTCCTGGAATTCAGATTAGGCATCTTGCTACAGTCGTGACGTTTGTAAACAGTACTTGTCGGAAGTGAGTTGCGCAGACAAACACAGTGATGAACTTGAGAACATTGACCTGTACAGACACATTTAACATGTTCCAAGACACTCTATGGAGTAGGAAGTTCAGGTGACCGTGTCGTCGACGCGAAATTGTCGCCATCCTTAGACTCCCAGCCGTGATCCAAATGTGATGGAAGTTCTGGATGAGTTTTCTCATATGCTCTCCAAACCATGCCGATGAAATTCGCCCAATAGATATGGAGTTGAAGAGTACCCGGTGTTGGTGGCAACTTCTCTCCTTCGAGGTTTTTGAACCTGAACAGTTCCCATCACAGATCTTTGACATATTTCTGTTTTGTCTTTGGTTCATATTCGTGGCAAACAAAACTCTCAATGGCAGATATTGTTGCGTCCTCAACTTCTGCAGAAGTACCGATATTCTTAAGTCCATCAATAATGTCAGAATCATCGGATTCATCGATGCCCATGAACGAATTCATCCACCATCTCTTCGTTATGCTACAAAACTTGCCTCCCCAGTCACCTCCAGAGATCGCGTGAAGACCAAGCAAACACTTACATTTGTGAGTCCATAAGGCTTGGTGGATAGCTTTAATACTGATCAGGCGTTCAGACTTCATAACAAAATTTGGTTGATGTTGTTTGTCGCACAGAAATCTGGAGATGCAATCCATTAGCAACACAAGGACATCAGTATCGACAGAAGGGACGTCAATGACAGTTGGGTTGTGACTATCCCCTATATCCAGCACATGTATAATGAAATTAATGTGTCCGCTTCTTCGTGACTGTGTACCTCCAATCCATGCTTGATTTTGGCTGCCATGTCCCCACACACCGAAGTGCCAGCTAACACAACAAGTCGTTGGTACCGATTATTGAATGCAAGAAGAAGCTTGTCCGCGAAGTATTCTGTGATCTACGAGGGACAATGCACTGTTTAATGCTGCACCAGCAAAGCTCCCGCCATGAAAGTGATAAGGCACTTTTTATTGCTGCACCAGCACAGCTCCGCCATGAATGGGATACGGTAATGTTTAACACTGCACCAGCACAGCTCCCGTCACGAATGGGATAAGGCACTGTTTTAATGCTGCACCAGCACAGCTAGCTCCGTCATGAATGGGATAAGGTACTGTTTAATGCTGAACCAGCAAAGCTCCCGTCGTGAAAGTGGTAAGGCACTGTTTAATGGTGCACCAGCACAGCTCCGTCGTGAATGTGATAAGGTACCACTTAATGCTGCACCAGCACAGCTCCCGTCATGAATGGGATAAGGTACTGTTTAATGCTGAAGCAGCAAGCTCCCGTCATGAAAGTGATAATGTACTGTTTAATGCTGCACCAGCAAAGCCCCCGTCATATGGAAGGGATAAAATACCGTTTAATGCTGCATCAGCACAGCTCCGTCATGAATGGAATAAGGTACTGTTTAATGCTGCACCAGCACAGCTCCCGCCATGAAAGGAATAAGGCACTGTTTAATGCTGCACCAGCACAGATCCGCCACGAATGGGATAAGGTACTGTTTAATGCTGAACCAGCAAAGTTCCGTCATGAAAGGGTTAGGGAACTGTTTAATGCTGCACCAGCACAGCACCCGTCGTGAAAGGGATAAGGTACTGTTTAATGCTGCACCAGCACAGCTCCCGTCATGAATGGGATAAGGTACTGTTTAATGCTGAAGCAGCAAGCTCCCGTCATGAAAGTGATAATGTACTGTTTAATGCTGCACCAGCAAAGCCCCCGTCATATGGAAGGGATAAAATACCGTTTAATGCTGCATCAGCACAGCTCCGTCATGAATGGGATAAGGTACTGTTTAATGCTGCACCAGCACAGCTCCCGCCATGAAAGGAATAAGGCACTGTTTAATGCTGCACCAGCACAGATCCGCCACGAATGTGGTAAGGTACTGTTTAATGCTGAACCAGTAAAGTTCCGTCATGAAAGGGTTAGGGAACTGTTTAATGCTGCACCAGCACAGCCCCCGTCGTGAAAGGGATAAGGTACTGTTTAATGCTGCACCAGCACATCTCCGTCATGAATGGGATAATGCACTGTTTAATGCTGTACCAGAACAGCTCCGTCATGAATGGGATAAGGTACTGTTTAATGTTGCACCAGCACAGCTCCCGTCGTGAACGGGATAAGGTACTGTTTAATGCTGAAGCAGCAAGCTACCGTCATGAAAGTGATAATGTACTGTTTAATGCTGCACCAGCACAGCTCCCGTCGTGAAAGGGATAAGGTACTGTTCAATGCTGTACCAGAACAGCTCCGTCATGAATGGGATAAGGTACTGTTTAATGCTGCACCAGCACAGCTTCCGTCGTGAACGGGATAAGATACTGTTTAATGATGCACCAGCGCAGATCCGCCACGAATGGGATAAGGTACTGTTTAATGCTGTACCAGAACAGCTCCGTCATGAATGGGATAAGGTACTGTTTAATGCTGCACCAGAACAGCTCCGTCATGAATGGGATAAGGTACTGTTTAATGCTGCACCAGCACAGCTCCCGTCGTGAACGGGATAAGATACTGTTTAATGATGCACCAGAGCAGCTCCGTCGTGAATGGGATAAGGTACTGTTTAATGCTGCACCAACACAGCTCCCACCATGAAAGAGATTAGGTGCTGTGAAATGCTGCACCAGAACAGCTCCATCGTGAATGGGATAATGTACTGTTTAATGCTGCACCAGCGCAGCTCCTTTTTATATCACATGCGACTGTTGTAGCGATTCCAACGTCATACTTCGTCATATTTATCCATTTTTGGAAAGATGAGCCATGCAATCTACACATATCGCGAAATATATATACATAACCACATTACGCTCTCTACGACAGACAAAGGCCCGTTTCCATGGCAACCATTGGACGAAAAAATTGTAGACCAATTTTTTTGGATTCACTGACATCTGAGGAATAAAATAAGACCATAAAATCAATTTGACACACATCGAGCGACTGGCTATTTACCTACACGTGGGCCCTCACTATAGTGGCTAAAACGACGTTAAACCTTCTATCAACCAATCTGTTGTTTCTACCAATAACTGCGTTTAAATATACACTTCTGTTGTGTCATACAGTCATCACTTATCAAGCATCGGACAACTTTCATATTTTGAACAGATTATTGGACGCGTTCTGATTAAAGTCACATGGCGGCTTGCGCTTCGAAATACACATAATATTATTCGCTTTAAAAAATTTCTCAGCATCGAAATAGGTCGATAATTATCTGAACTACATTTCTACGAGCATTATGTAACCCAAAAAGACGCATTGAAGTAATGAAAAATACAACTGTGAATACGGTGTTTGGGTACCAAACACAAAACAGCCATTTGCGCGACATGAAACTTAAAAGAGCGTTTCATGGTAGTCTTTTCCTGATATGGTAGCAATAAAGAGCGTTTGTATCACTTCTGGCGAAAAGTTGAAAACGGCTGAACAATGGCTTTTTCCGAGCATATGAAGCCGGTGTATCAATAGTTCGTTTATTTATCGACCTATCGTTCCCGACCTTCCAAATTACGTAGAAAAATAATTGGAGGTTCGAATGAGCCATGTCCGTTTAATCTGACAGATCGTCAAAAACCGTGTTCAATAATCATAATCATCGTCTTTATTTTTGCTGAACGGAGTTTTGGCACGACATTAAATTTTAAGAATAGCTAAACGTATATGTTACCAATAACCGTCGGTTTTCTAAACATCTATAATGTAACGTTCAGCTAATATTATCGACAATTCCAACCGTACACCATTTTAATATAAATATAAATATTTAGCAAATTCGGGACGCGGCATCGATTGCGTCAACAACGGGAGTTGGTTTACATAATTCCTATTACAAGAATGACATTGTATATACACATGTACGTATACACATTGTATGGCCAATTTTGAGATGTAATTTATGAAAATAACTACGGTATTTTCTATGCCCCCTCGATCACCCCAGCAGTTTGTTCCAGACGACCTTTATCTGTAACTGTTTCAGAGCAAGTCTCGATCTTGATCCACAAAAAGTGTAACACGAGGTACATACATGTAAAGTGACACATACACTCTTATGACTAATGTGTAGGTTTTCTACACAAAATGTGTATCCCTGCTACACAATCATTATTCAATTTTGATCTTAAACATATTTGTGTAGTATATGTGTAGTTTCATATTCGTACACAAATTGTGTAACAATTTTTACACATAAATGGGTAAATTTGTACACATTTATACACAACTGTGTGTATAAATTCAACACATATCCCTTACACATTTTGTGTAGGTTCTTACACACACAGTTCGTAGACAAGAAATGCAAGTTCGGTAGTCCGACCTGTGGGTATAGTATTACAGATATATGCAGATGTATATGTTAAAACTTTCATGGCGCATAGTGGTATGTAGTATTTTGTTCTGTACTGTGAGTTTTTGCTTTGAATGAAGAAACCATGGTCGTGGCGTTATTGCATAATATTAGTATTATTACAACAATCATAACAAGAGTCTAAGGGCAGTAATCGCCATGAAAGTTTTAACAAATAAATCCTCATATACTATTAATACTAAACCCACAAATTGGAATTCTGAACTTACATCCTTGTCTACGATCGCTGTAGATTGTATTCCAAAAAATATACTCAAACAATATGGCCGTCGCGTAGCAGACTATGCAACTGAAGGCAACGCAATGCGCATGCTCTACGTTCTTACACAAGTGTGTGTAACAAAATATACACATTATGTGTAGAACGGCCCTTGGTCAATGTATTTGTATGTAAAACTACACATTGCTATGTGTATTAACCGGGTTTACACATTTGATGTGTAATCGTTTCTACACATTAGTTATAAGAGTGTACTCCCGTAAATAGGTTCATATTGGACTTATTTGATTATGAGATAAGCCCATAGAAACCTTTTACCTGTTATTCCGTTTAGTGGCTTGGGTCACAGTGAAAACACATTGCCACGATAAATAAGCTTGTATGGAACATATTGGACATATATTGCCATGTTGGACTTTGAAATACGTTCATACTGGACATATTTTGACCTCTAATTAGGTTCACACTGAGCTCTAACTAGGTTCACATTTAGCTCATGATCCAGGAGAGCAGACCGGCTAAACAGCTCAATATATATTGTAGCTCAATATTAGTGCGTGCATAACAATAACATTAGTTGCAATATTCAGTTCGAATAGGCGAACCAAGTGACTTAATGTCGCAACAAAGGTCCTAAAACCCAACACATTTTAAGTTCAATATCATCCAATGGTGACAGTATGTGTTATGATATGGGGCTGATTCGGTACTATAACTAAACGCCTGAGACATCGAATGATGTTACGAATTAACGTTGCCAGTCGCCAGCGGCAAAATCGCGCTTGAATTGTACCAAATTAGTCCGCGATTAAATCACCAGCTTAAATGACGCTACGTCGCGGTGAGCGGCGCGAGAAGACACACTTTGTTATTTTATGGGTATGGTAATATGCCAATTTTATTTTGTGTACTATCCCCTGGGGAAAACGTAATAAAAGTATTAATTCTACCTCGCGATGTCGGTTTAATTTGAACGATAAACCGTACGCCGAAATCAAAATATAAATGAAACTGTAGCTCGATTTAACAAACATTCAGCCTTTATTGTGGCAATTCATTCAGTTATGAAGTTATACGTTGGAATAGTTTAATATTTATATGGATGGGTGTTCGGGAACCGTAAGCAGACAACATCAGTCGAAAAGCTAAACAAACGTAGAAGGATTTATTTTAATTAGTGGGAGATATTCAGGAAATATGTTCAACAAAGTGATCTATGGTTGTTTGTGGAAATGATTATCTGAACATTTACAAAGGGAACTACTCATTAACGACTATTTTGTAAAGACAGTGTTAACTTTGAAGTGGCGTGGTAATGTGGATTTATGTAACTTCCATATCAAAATAAAATGATAACTTTGCATTATGGGATAATGCATGGTGCATTCAGCGCCCAAGACTAGAGTTCGATCTGTAAACAACATTTTGTGTTCAATGCCACCTGCACTTTCAGTAAATAATTCTGCGTTTAATATGCATTCAGTTAAGACATTATTATTTGGGGACCCGAATTTAAAACAATTAGAAAATGAATATATCTTTAAAGCTGTGAAAAATTTCTTACGAGATACAACACACGAGGAAAATCTATTTAGACGCTCGCCTCAAAATATGGATTGTAAAAAGTTATCAATGCACATTGAGGTAGGTGAATGTATCACATTTAAAACATCTACTCGATAATCTTATTGGAATTATGAAGAATTGGTGGGGTGGAGAGACCACAAATTGGTCCTTAAATAATACACAATGATATATGTATACACTTGTAAATATGTTATACATATTGTGTTGATAACCCAAATTAGTATATATCAGTGTTTATAACGGCTATTGGGAGAGGTGGTTATGCATAAGTGGATCGCACTTGTCCTGCAATCCCAACGCCAATTTATATTGTAATATACTAATTGGTAATAAACATGTTTAAACCAACACCATACGGAATTCTGCTCCAGCCGTGACCATGCAAACAGCCACTTTGTCGTTAATGATTCTCAGCTGTTTTATACCCACCATGGGCATATTCGACAATTACCAGGCAATTCTTTAAGGATTGGCCATTTATAAATCGACAATCCGTACCTAAATTTTCATTAATTAATGGTCAATCCGACCACGCGTGGCACGCGAGCTTCGGATTGTCCACTAAATCACGACATATATAGATAATCCTGCATGTTAGCTTCATATTTAATCTGAAGGGTAATAACTCCATAAAGAATGTACCTTTACTAAATAACGGCGATTTGCATGAGAAGAAGTGTTTTTGACGAAATAACGGAGATATTTGAAGAAGTGTTTTTGACGGAATAACGGAAATATTTGAAGAAGTGTTTTTAAAGAGCGTTTGACATTCGCCTTAGCGCCGTGATTTAGTATAATGTTGTTAGTTTTGTTGACCAGACACCCCAAATATAAAGTAGAATCCGATGAAATATGTTCATCTGGTTTACACATGCCATCGAGTGAATTATTTGTAGATAGTGAAATATTTTGTTTTACACGTGGTTGGTAGTCAACAATTTCTAGGGATATAGTCTTCGTTATTCAATTTGTCGGTTTTAATGAAGCATTGTGATATATCGCGGCAACGTATTATACGTTTATTTTCCTTTTAGGCTGTTCTACACATATTTCACAACTTCGAGTAGAAGCCAATGTATCAAAGTCTAAGGACTTTGCAGTTGGTACACACAAGTATCATCTAATTCAATGGAAGTCTTATTTTCTTTTATGTTTTTACTTTGGAATAGAGCCTCTTCCTGCTGGTTTAGAAATCATACTATTATTCGCTCAATGTCTCAGAAAATTTTGATGTTGATTTTGAAGATTGAAGACAACTTTGAGTTTTTACTTTTCTTTATTAATTTCGAATGATACACAATAAAACACAATAATAATATAATAACGCGATTGCATGTAGGTCAGTTTAACATCCATACACCTTACTTGCTCTATAACATTTAATAACATCGAGACTACATGTTTAAAGTCAATTTAACACTGGAAGCATTCATTTTCTTGACTTGCTTTTCTGCGTCAATTTCACCATCTTTTTTAGCATTTCCATGCTGGAATACCCGGACTATCCCTCTGTTGGATGCCGCGGCAGTTCGTTGTAGGTGTTTTCTGATCTTGCGATCCTGAACCATCGACGTCTGGATTCGGAGAAGTGCAGCTTCTTTGTGTACAGTGGCAGCTAATTTGAATAAGCCCAGTTGATGTGCTCGGGCCTTGTTGTGAGAGGCCCTTCCACACGGCGTTTGCGGCGCGGCATGCATGCAGCGCGTATCGCGCGATAAGCCGACTTAGAACACACTGTATAGGCAATGGGTACTTGCACACTGCGTGCGATGCGGGCAACATCGCAGAAAACGCAGAAAACACTGCCGCGGGATTACATCGGTGTCCAAATCGGGTTGTGAGGTGCCGCGCGTTTTTGTCTGCGGTTGTTCGGTAAATTCCGCCTCGAAGTCACCGACTACACATTGGACATTCAGATCATTTGGGAAAAATGCCAGTAACCGCCGAAACAGTTTGATGTAGTCTGGCTTCTTCCTGCGGGACATTATTACGAATAACAAGAGAAACCATCTTGATTTTTTAGATCTGGATTTCAAGAAAGCACGTTTACCATCGTAGCAGATTCAACACTAAACCTATGTGGCGTTTCATAATTCTGGAGAAGATTTATGTTCACATATATCAAATTAATCATTCTCATGTCACATGTTGGTATCTTTTGTTATTCGCCTTCTTTCGTTTTCTTCGTAAGTATAATTTAGTTGCATACACTGTATCTTTTGTTCCTGCTCGTCAGTTATGTAGAAAGGATATACTTATATCGGATGCTGCACTTCTGTTATTAAATGGCCCAAGACAATTAAATTCGGTCAAAGTATACTTAAGCTCCCAGTTCTGGCTATTCGAAATCCTGTACTGTGTCACATTAAGGCCTTTGTTGCCATGGTGTCATTAAATCCTGGTAGCAGTAGAGACCCTGTCATTTTCTATCGTTGACAAGGAATCACTAGACCAGTCTACTATTGTCTGTTCCAAAAGTGTCTGAGACAACGTTTGCTTGATATTGGGGGAAGACACTTCTATTTTTTCATCATATATATTTCGAAGGGGGAATCTTCTTAGGCTGTTACTGCTCATATTCCAAGTGAATTTATTCAACTAATGTGTGACTGGTCTAGTGATTGAAATAAGCGACATGTTAATTACTCGATAGGTTTGAAGGTAGCCTTTTTGGAATCCTGAACTCGGCTCTTTCGGATTTGGTGGCCCCATTGCTTGGCGCCATGTAATTAATTGACTAACGCTAAGAAGTAATTCTGCAATCAGTATTTGTGTAATTAGTATGTGTATTGTGTGTAATTGTCAATGTAGTTCTTGTCTTGTGTGAACAGTTAGTAATAATTAATGCAAGTCATTATACCTGTTTGTTAAATGTTAATGCACGTTTGTTCCTGTGTTATATGTGTATCTAAATGTATAGCTTTGTGTGAAAATATCTAGAGCCTATATAAATTATTAATTTACCCCCCCCTAGCTCGAACACTATTACTAATTGGTTCTATTTGTTTACAAATGAATTATTTAGCAATGAGGTAACTCGTGTCAGTGCTTGCATACTTTTTCATTTAGATAGTTGTAGTCATATATAGTTTTGTTCTTTTGTTCTTGGCCATTTCATTGGCTCCTTTTGACACATCCATTTCCCCGCGAAATTTAAATTCCTTTGTAAGAGAGGTTCATTATTGATATTTTGATGCGAGGATATACACGAAAATCTTTTCCCACCGCCCTTCCCTTATGATGTATATTTGTAATCAGTATGTGTTGTGTGTGATTGTCAATGTAGTTGTTTTCTTGTGTGAAAAGTGACAGTGATAGTTAGTTCAAGTCATCTGTGTGTCAAATGTTATTGCATTTTTGTGCATGTATTATGTGTATATCTAAATGTATAGCTTCGTGTAAACATATATAGAGCCTATTTCAATTATTAATTTACTTTCCCTTCCCCTTTCTAAAACCTTTTGCTAATTGCGGTTGCTATCCGATATGTTGATCGCTTGTGATGTTAGCTATAAACCACATTTAATGGTGTATTAATATGTTCATGTTCAGATGTTGTCAAGATAAAATGTATTCAAGTCATATTGCCACGTACCCACATGGTGACAAGGGGTTATTATGTATAATTTGAAGCCGCAAACAGTTAAGGGTGTTTTAAATCTCGAACTTATACTCAGTACCGTACTGATTGTTTCACTTTACGGCCGGTAATTGAAATTATGTCTACAGATACGTGATATACTTTCACATAGACTTTATATGCCACGGACATTCTTCTCAAAGTAGTAACATTTTGAAAAAGTCCTGTCCCGATTTTTCTTCGGCGTGATACAATAAAAATGCGTTCATTGTTAGTCTATTTCTGATATAGCATGAATAAAGAAAGTTTATCTGACTTCTGTTCCCATATTTGAAACAGGTATATAAGGTTAAGATTTGCGTCTACCTCAAACAGATTAACATTTATGAGCTGCTATGTTCGTTTAAAGATGCATAATCCGAATAAACGCCCCTCAATTACTATTTATTTGGATTCGGTGGTAAACATATTTGTTTCGAGTCGAGGAACCCACATACCAAAGTTCAGAGTTATTAGATATGGATTTTTGAAATCTAATATTTTTCACCATCGAGAGTTATTAGTGGCCCAGTAAAAAGTCGACGAGCCGACGGTCTCGGACCAAATTGCGGATGAAGATAAATAACTATAAAATCAAGAGGCTTTGCGTTGATAATAAGGCCACATTCGTCGAACAAGATGTTGATAAATAACATGTTGACTGTGGTTAGCATTATTTTTTGGTAATTAATTGATTCTGATAGCTGAAGCCGAATTTAAAAAATGTTGCTGTTGGAATTTGATGATATGCGGGACCAACGAATCGGATTGAGTACATTTAACTCCACAGTACACTGAACATCTTGTTGAATAAAATGTCAACGCAGCACGTTGAGTGATAAGTTGTTGAGAGCATTGTATTCAGCGGTTGAGTAACGAGTGCTCAACAATGACAAATCAGGATATCTGTTTCGGATTAAATCAAGCCCTTTGTGTGCTCATTGTCACGAGAACAGACTGCGATGTGAGACATCTTGCCGTCAGTTTGTTGACGTGTTTTTCCTGCTTTTGGAGCCGTCCCCACTTCGGACTCATACTACAATTCAGAGCACGATATTCCGGTCGGGGTCATCGCGTCCGAATCACTGTTCTTCAGAAGTTAGTCAGGATGTTAAATTAAAAACCGCGATTTAGGCCCATATAGAGCGTATATTGATGCTAAATAAAGTCAATATGCAGCCTTTTCTATCTAAATCCGCATATTATCTGCTTATAATATAGTTTGTGTTAGATCGATACTTTGCTTAGAATCGCATAATTTTGAGTCGATAATAAACTGAACATGAAAGCATTTTGGTCAAATTATCGACTCATAATGACTTCATAATAGGTTCATTATTTGAGGACAATGACACAAATAAACCAACTCACGACTTATCGGATGTACGCTCTTTAAAATGTGTTTTCACTGTGACCCGCACCATAAAGCGAAATAACGGATATGAGTCCATTGTCCGCATATTTCAAAATCAAATAATCCAATATGAACATATTTGCACATTATAGGTCGACTATGTGCGTATTTACGGGAGGATATGTTGAAATATGAGCTTATTTCGTTCATTAATATTAGCCCATTATGTGCTTAGTTTCACGAGAACAGACTGCGATGTAACACATCTGGCCGCTATTCTGTTGACGTATGTTCCCAGTTTTGAAGCCGTCCCCTCTTTGGACTCATTCTACAATTCAGTGCA
This sequence comes from Siphonodentalium dalli, assembly GCA_032622095.1. Classification (NCBI taxonomy): domain Eukaryota; kingdom Metazoa; phylum Mollusca; class Scaphopoda; order Gadilida; family Siphonodentaliidae; genus Siphonodentalium; species Siphonodentalium dalli. The sequence goes on from CP136067.1 coordinate 97,126,267, forward strand.
CGATATTTCGGTACGGGTCACCTCGTCCGTATCATTGCACTTCAGAAGTTAATCAGGATGTTAATTTATTCGAGTTTGGAGTTTACAACTTATAAATTACAGCGAAATATGTGTGGCATTGGCACAACACACCTAATATATTCACTGCTCCTTCATTCCTCAGTCACGTGATGGCTGCTTTGTTTTTCCTTCTTCAAGGGCACCACTCGTCCACGTCAACAACTTCTTATTCCGAACCACGGTTAACCCTTTCATGACGGGAGTTGCGTTGGTGAAGCATTAAAGACCCCTTGCCAGTGCATTCTCTTATATATGCGAGTCTCACATAGGGATCCTCGCATATAGAAGAGAATCTACTGACTTACAAGGTCAATGTAAATATTGTTAGGCCAATGCTTCTCTTGTATATGCGAGACTCGCATATACAAGAGAATGGATTGATACATGGTTTACGCTAAGTTTTAGGAAGCCCCAGTCATGACATGGTTAACTGGTCCTAGTGTCATGAAATGGTTATCCTGGGCTATAACGTTGGTGTGTTAGCAACGGTGGTTGTGACAAGAGGGATCGCGATTTTATTCCAGTTTTAACGATTTTGGCAAATCCGGACGACTCGATGATCGGTTTTTCTGGTATGAGGGCGACGAAGATGGTTACGGAGCTGACACACATAACGATGACGATGGTGTTGCCTATGCCTATGCCTAACGATGACGACGATGATGGTGTTGCCAATGCCTAAGCCGTTGACGAAAATAATAATGCGGATGCTCGACGAGGATGATGATGGTGGTGACGAGGCGACGATGATGATGACGAAGATGACGATGACGGTGATGGGCGGTGATAACGACGAAGACGATGACGATTATAATGACGACGATAACAATGTGGATGCAGGGCGATGGTAGTGATGATGATTATGATGATGATGTAGAGGCGACGACGATGATGACGACCCCAACGGCGATAATGATGCCGATAACACAATGATAGACGATGATGATGATAACGAGGATGATGATGATGAAAATGATGATGATGATTGCACACACAAAGGACCCCGAATTCGATGGCCAAAATGTCACTTTATGTTTATATACTGTAAATATGTTTATATAACTCTATATTGTGCGCATCATAATACTATTGAGGTGTCATTAAGGCATCCAATGATATATCATAAAACATGTTTGCATCGAACAGTATGCAAAGAGTGTGCGATAATTGGGATAGTGATCAACATGGTGGTTAGAGTGTGCGATAATTAGGTGTATTGGCCTACTGTTAATTACCTTTTCCAGCAAATAATTCTCGGTATATAGAGGATCTACAACTCGTCCCCAGTTTATAGCGGAATTTACAAAACTCGTCCAGTAAATTAGGTATGAACCTCGCCTTTGGCCTTTGGCGAGGTCCATACCTAATTTACTGGACGAGTTTTGTAAGTTCCGCTATAAACTGGGGACGAGTTGTAGATTCTATTTATTACATGATCCAAAACCTAATAAATCAACAAATGGGACGTGAGACTAACATCGGCCGCTATAATGCATGCGATGACGTTTCACATAACTATGCGTTGTTTGTCCGCGTAAAGAAATTGTCCCAGCTAAATAAAGACTATGTGGCGTATTTTATTTAATGGTGTGTATTTAATGAAATAACCTTTCAAACTCTTCATTCCTTAGAGTTTGTTGGAAAAATATTGGAAGCCATAGCATTTTGAGAGGTAGCGTAAGTAATGCAAACAGGAAGTCAAAGGTCACCTGGCACTATGTCCTGCTATTAAACGAACGTGTAATATAACAATTTATAGAATAGGTTTATTGAATGGAATAGGGGTAGGATCATGTAATAAAAAATGTTCTTGAGCATTTGCATTCTTGTACCTTATTGCAGATGAAATGAATTGTTGCACAAGATTGAAAACTTACTATTCGTGGAAAGCCACAATGTGGGTAGCAAACACAATGATTCGACCGCAACTTGGCCGTCTGTGGTTATAGGTCACAATTTGACATACAAAGCGCATGGTTTTAACCCAAACAAAAGACAATCCCCCAAGGTTACAGTGCGTAATTAGTATGCGGTAAGCAAAACACAGAACAGTCGAGGTTTTGGTAGAGTGATTCATTCAACGCCAAATGATTGAGTGAAGATGATTAAAGCGAGCACTTAGCGAAAAATGAATGTAGCCGGTGTGTGTGTTATTGGGGGGATACAGCGCTGTAGCGGTTTACACAGTGTGCCCCAAACGACAACAGCTCCGTATCCCCCGATAACACACACGCTCACTACGATCATTGTGTTATACTTATATAGCTTTTCGACGATTTATTCCCATAAAAAAGCTGCGTGTATTCTTATTTATGTTCACGAAATCAGCCGATCATTTGAGACTAACCCACGTAGCACATTACGTCAGCCCAAATATAAGATTTTCAAACTCGTAGCTACGACAACGTGGTCGATATAAACAACTGTCTTCAGAATGATGAAATTCGGCTGAACTTTTTAAAACCACGCCCAATTAACCTCGATTAGTGAATAGTTCAGATTAGGTCAACAGATAGTAACTTCCTGTTCGTGATACACTCTTAGGATGTAAACCGGTTGACCCAGTTGGCAGTTGACCAATCACCAAACCTAATTTATTGTAACACGGGCGGGCTATGTAAATTTTATGGTATAGTCAACATGGTGGTTGCAGGTTCGTCCAAACGTCACAATATACAACCATGAATCAAGACGACACATCGGTATTCATCGCGAACATTCTATATGTGCGACGGGAATAGCATCGAATAAGTCTACCATTTCCACACATTGTCATATTCGCATTCATTAACTCTTTCATGACGGGAGCTGCGCTGGCGCAACATTAAAGACCCTGTGTCAATGCATTCTCTTATACATGCGAGTCGACCATGGGTCGCCTCGCATTTATAAGAGAATGCTTTGGTCTAACAATTCTTTAACATTTTTTATAAATTTTTCTTACATTCTTTAACAATTGTTATAATTTTTTCTTGCATTCTTTAACAATTTTTATCATTTTTGCTTATATTCTTTAACAATTTTATAATTTGTTTTTTATAATTTTTTCTTACATTCTTTAACAATTTTATCTTTGTTTTTATCATTTTTTTCTTACATTCTTTATCAATTTGTTTTATCATTTTTCGTACATTCTTTAACAATTTTAATCATTTTTTTATCACCATTTCTTACATTGTTTAAAAAAAAAATTATCATTTTTTTCTTACATATTTAAACAATTATAAAATAAAAAAATAATAAATTTGTTAGACCAATGCATTCTCTTATATAAGCGAGGCGACCCATGGTCGACTCGCATATATAAGAGAATGCATTGGCACAAGGTTTTCTATATACGCGAGGCGACCTATGGTGCATTGGCGCAATGTTTTCTATATATTCGTCGCGAATCCCATTACATAGGTCTATAATTTCCACTAATTATGATTTTCACGGTCATTAAAAGTGTAAACTAGTCAATACAAGACAATACTTAGTTAATACTTTCGAGTATCGAAATGTCGTAAAAGTCGTTGTCGCTGTTTTGTTGCGATTCCCAGTGGTTCTCGGTGATTCTTGGTGAGCCTCCGTCAGTATCCAGGATTTATGTCGAGTCACAATAATTGGCCCTACGCATGCTCACTGTGTATCACTGGTTCCCCCGGGGTTGAGTGTTTTGCTTGTCGCACACTCTTTACATATTGTATACTGCGGCGTCGGCTCGAGTCCCAATTGTGAGAAGAGCAAACAGCAATAAAGATGAATCGATGTGTCAAACACAATGATTATAAATGAACGATTGCATGTGTACGATAAAGACTGTAGCCACACCTCCGCGGGTCAGCTGACCGGAAATACACATTAGTGCAAATCTGACAGATGTTCCGCGGGTCAGAGGTGCGGCGAAATGTCGGGACATGAAAACAAACTTATTGTTTTGCCAGAAGCTAACGAGTGACATGGTTCGATCAAGTTGTACTTTTAAATGTGCATGTTGACACAGCCGTTAAACATAACAAAAGTATGGTCTGTCTAATGTTGTCTTGTTCGCATGGTGTTTTGTTAATCAGAGCGATTGGAGTAAAAGCCAGTGTCCGCATGTATATGAACCATTCAAGAACATATATTGTAAGTTATTTTAATAATGGCTGCGTTTGTGCTGACAAAAATAACAAGACTAGCTATATAAATATTGGTCAGTTTGCAACATCAACGAGTGTATTATTAAAATAATTACAATCTACATGTTTCGAATGAATGCTGTAGCCGTCTGACCCCTCCCCTGGTCCCACCCATGTGTGTTATACACACACCATGGTTTTGGCTCGAATCTTTCAAACTAACCAAACACCGGAAGATGACAATTTTTCTTAACATCAAAATTTTCCTCTACCAGAATCATAAAATGTCAGCGGGACCATGGGTGAATCCGACTCCCGATTTCTCGTACCAAGCCACAAATCTATCAGCTATATTGGATACCGTGAGCCGTGGCATCATAGAAAAAGACTTCAGTTTTGAGGACACAATTCATAATAAGCAGCAGATATATTTATCTACAAAATATACAATAGGAATTTATATAAAACTGAATCGTATCTCTAAACACAATAATGTTTTCGTTACTAAATCGTATAATTTCCCGTAATCAACTAATCATGCTTATACAACGTTCGGCCAGAGAACTTGGTGACTTAGGGATTGTTTCCAACTGCCGTTGCGGCAACGACATGTCGCGACGAAGTTAAAGGTACCCAATCCGACCAGACGGCCCCCATACCACCAAGTTACAACAAGAACAACATTTCTTCAAAATACGTTTTTGTTACCATAATCGATTAATTTCAACAAAATAATGTTATTAAACCGCTGTCAACTATGGTATTAAATTTCCCAAAACGTGTTATGTATCAACATGTTCAACGAAATATGGCCGTTTATCACTTGGTGTATCACGAAATTTGCCCGTATTACCACTTGATTGTAGAGTTATCCATCTTCATCAGCAATATTGTCCGAGACCATCGGTTTGCCGGCTCACAACTAATTATACATTTCGAGAAATAACAAATTAAAAACAATCGATATCTGATCACTCTGAGCTTTGATGGGTGGGTTCCTCGACTCGAATGAGATATTGTTCATCCCGAAGCCAACGAAATAGTCATTTGGGAGCGTTAGTTCGGATAATGCATCTTTAATGTGTGGGTACGCTCCACGTGGAACCAATTATTTCGGCCAATCAACCACGTCCTCGTGATGACAAATTTCATCTGACCGACTTCTCGCCTAGCTTTAACAGTTGTGTCTTAACAACATGACAGAGAATCTAATTAACGACAGACAGCGTCGGCAATGTCGTGAAAGAATTGAAAGAACAATGCCTAACAGGGATGCAGCGATGAGGGTGGTAATGGTGACCACCTTATAATTTTCAACTGCACCCCCTGAACCATACCGAAATGTTCAAACCTGAGAGGTTCCATGTGCACCCTACCCAATAATTTATTGGCTAGAAGTTTCCTACTGGTACCTGAAACATTCCAAATGTTAAGAATTCTAATCTAACACAGCTGTATATGGTTTGCAAAAATTTGACAAAAAGTATGAAAATAATAGAATATCCCACATATGTAAAATAATAGAATATCCCACTACTTTCAAATATTTGTTGTAATGAAATGGCATTTACGTAGTTGGTAAATGTCAGGCCACGTGTTATTGGGGATCCAGCAATCCACTCCGTGTTTAGCCAAACTGTTCAATATGGTCGTAAATTCCATACCTGACATAATAACAATAGTTTCAAATTTTAAACTAAAAATTTATTAAAAATATTCCGATAGTTTGTTTTTCAGCAAGCAATATTTTGTGTGATTAAAAAAAAAACTGTATATAATTCCAATTTCTGTTCAATATTTGGATTAAAATTTCAATCAGTTGGAAATACCCTAACCATAGGAGGCGACATGTTGGAAATTTCCAATATTTCGGAAGTTTGAGGTGCCTGTCTGTGACACATTCCAACCCATGATGAGGGCGGTGCAAAACGAAAGGACTTTGGAATTTGGTTCTGTTCCAAGGTGGATCCTCTCCCTCAATGGATATCATCTAGCTATGTCCCTGCTTGAAGTACATCTTGGAAAATTAGGTGGTGTGCAAATAGAATATACCACATTTGGTCTGGTTCAGGTGAGTGTTGGATATGGACATATCTTAGACGTGGAATTCCGGTCTGCTTCCGTGGGAGGGGTCAATTGGCAGTTCCCATTTAAACACCACACGGAAATTTGCCTACTGGCAATTTGGATCACTAGTAATGTTTTACTGTTACAATACAGGTGCGTGGATATCACAATTGAACAGTTATAAATTTTATTGCCGACACTAAAAGACTGAAATTATGTTTAAATTATTCTGGTAGTTTTATTTTTCCGTATTTTTAGTGAAGTTATTTATTGGCAAAACGTCGCAATATATATATTTGCTTACTTTATGTTAGATGTTTGGAATGATATATGGCTACCAGTTAGAAACTTCCAACCTTAGGTGATGTCAAGCTAGAAAGCTATAACGCTCGGGTGACAGTTGAAAAAAGGCGGCGGGGGATTATGACACGTTTGTGTTTCATACCTACATATTAAACAGAGATAAATTAGTTCGTGTTCGTGTTTTGTTTTTGTGTATTACTGTTCTGTTCGTGATTAAGACATCCACACTGATTGTCACGAGCGAGTTCTCAGGATAAGCTACACATACCCGAATTAAAATAAATGGATTGTGTCAAAAATATCCCCACGACAACAGAAGAGTTTATTGTGATTGGACTGGACAGGCGCACCCAACCTTAAACCGGCCACGTGTACCATTTAAGGTCGAATTGATAGTCATATTGCTTAGTGTAATTTAACACACTATTGAACACGTTGATATGTTTTGAAGTGATTATATAAGAGTAATCATTGATAGTTGGTCGACCATTATCTACGAAAGTTATGGCTACCCTCAGACGAGAAAGAAGCAATTTAATTCAGTCGTGATGTTAGTGCCATTCTACCCCAAAATCATCGTCAGGTGGGAATTGACACTTAGATAAGATAACATGAATCGTTGATTGTTCCAAATGTTTAAAATGGCATTGTCATCCACGAAATATGGTCGCCGATGAAGGCACCACGTAATATGGTCGCCGATGAAAGCACCTGAACTCTTGTTGCGGCATTGTAATTATAACACGCACGTGTCCCTGTGAATCGAGGAAGAACTCCTAACACTTTAACTTCCCACACAGCACGATGAAAGAGGGATAATCCAACAATGGCAGGAATATCTACCTGAACACCTGACGAACACAAATATTATTGGCAGTCGATACAGCCTGTTCTCGCGAAAACCCACACATTAATTGCCAATAATATAACTTGTATTAGGTAGATAATCTGCTTAGAATCGCCTCAGTTTGATCGATACATAATGTGCCGAAAATGAGAGCGTTTAGTCACATTATCGACTCATAACGAGAGGATACTAAGCAGATTATATGCGGACAATGACACAAACAAGTCAACTCGCGACTTTTCAGGTGCACACTCTTTCACGTGTGTTTTCACTGTGGTCAGCGCCATAAAACGAAATAACGGCGATGAGTCCATTATCTGCTTATTTCAGAATCAAATAATCACATTATGTACCTATTTCACATTATAGGCCGTTCATGTGCGTGTTTGTACGAGGACATGTTGGTCGATAAGACTCTCAGCGAATCGTTCATGTGTCCCAGATATGAGTCATACTAATGAGTGTATACATTATTGAAGACGTCGACAATGTTAAAGGGATTCAAGGGATTTGCAGTGTCTGTAAAACAAGTACATGTACAAATATATAGCCTTTGTTCTTATTTTCATTACAAATAGCTCTCCAATAATGAGATTTCGCATGTTAATACCATTGGTTTAATCGAAACTTGACAGTAAACATTGGAAAATGTCAAAGCATTGAAATATAATTATGCTGAAAATGATATTCAAACTAAAATATTTGAACTTACTACACGTTTAGTGATGCATGTTGACAACATCATGAATCGTTTTGCGTACATAACAATAGTTTCAGCACGCGAAATTTCGTTATTGGATAACTATCAATAATAAATATAAGAACAATATTTATATATTTTCCCATGTTCTTCTCAGATGTGATGTTTTAAAGACTTTTTAGAACATTTAGCACATACACACACTGCGTGTGCCTGGAATCCATTTAAGTACAAATAATGCTACGGAAATAAATCTAAGATGCACATATCATGACATATGCGAACCCGTTATCATTAACTCGCTATAAAAGATTCCTGCATATTTGCGAAAACAATCGAGAAAAATATTCATAACAATTGTAATGGAAATGAGCTTGGGGCTTTGAAAAACTTAACACGCTTTGAAAAACTGTAACTATAGTCATAAAATTATTCCCCAAATTGAAAACAGTTCAAACTAAATCCTTTCATTTATAGATAACTAGCAGGTTAGCCCGCCACTGGCGTGGTTCGTCTGAAACATGACATTTTTTAATTATTTTTTTAAAATTATTTAATTATTAAAAAAAATTGTTTTTCAATTAGTTATGAGTTAATTATATTTTTTTTCAATGAGTTAATTTGTTATGGTACCCGTCCCTAAAAGAGGTATGATTTACCCGATGAAAATCTCCCCCATTCCTAGGAACGACAGACATAAGATGTTGGTACCCGTCCCTAAAAGAGGTATGATTTACCCGATGAAAATCTCCCCCATTCCTAGGAACGACAGACATAAGATGTTGGGAGTCTGAGTATGGTAGCCGTCCCTAAAAGAGGTATGATTTACCCGATGAAATCTCCCCCATTCATAGGAACGACAGACATAAAATGTTGGTACCCGTCCCTAAAAGAGGTATGATTTACCCGATGAAAATCTCCCCCATTCCTAGGAACGACAGACATAAGATGTTGGCAGTCTGAGTATGGTAGCCGTCCCTAAAAGAGGTATGATTTACCCGATGAAAATCTCCCCCATTCCTAGGAACGACAGACATAAGATGTTGGTAGTCAGCGGAAGGGAATAAAGAGCGTTAACCGGTTAACGAACCCAAATATGGAAGATCTTTATCAACAACACTGCGGATAGGAACGTTCTTTAACTATCAACGCGATTAACCCCCGAAGTGCCGTTTTTTTGTGACTGAGAGTGAAGAATGGGTGGTCGGAGCTTCTCCAAAACGCCGCGACGACCATTCCCGTGGGATTTTACCCTTAGATAGGAAGTTTGAGCTCAATCTGTCCAGCCGTTTTGGAGTCTATAAAGGACAAATATACACATATATTTATATATTTACGGAAGTCTCAAAATATATAGGAGACTATAGGAATGTACCAGTTGGTGAAAATAAGTCCCTTTTCCTTTGGGGTTTGTCCTTATTTCAACAATGCCAGCCTTTGACGAACTACTTTTCTTTTCTTGTTTGTTTTTGATGCACATTTTATTGACTTCAGGACCCTATCTATATATCTTGTAACATTCCTTTGTTTTATATATTTATTAATTGGGGTTTAACGTCGTTTTCATCAGCCAGGGCGATATCACGACGTTGTCAGTTTTATTGGTAGAAGGAAAGTCCGTGCACTAAGGTATATCTATAGTAGTGATCTCATTGGTTGGAAGAATGACCCATTGTGCCCTGCAAAACCACCGACCATAGGAGAGTAACTGTCAACTCCCCCAGATAGTGATATGGGATACAAAGTCAGCGATGACACCACCGGGAATTGAACCCATATCGCCGCGCTGAAGAGCGAGGCGGTCTGGAGCAGAGCCATTTACATACTGAGCCACCGATGCCCTCAATTGTAATTTACTACAAATGTGTGCTTAACCCTTTACCCAACAGAAGGGCCCTGTGCCAATGCATTCTCTTATATATGCGAGTTGACCATAGGTCGCCTCGCATATATAAGAGAATGCATTGGCTTAACACATTAAAAATTATAAAATTGTTAAAGAATGTAAGAAAAAATGGTAAAAAAAGATTTTTTTTAGGCCAATGCATTCTCTTATATATGCGAGGCGACCTATGCATTGGCACAGGGCATAACTGTAACTATCACAATGTGGTCAAGGAGCGGTTCGAATGATATCCATATTTGTATGGTTCTATTGAGACAGACCGAAGATATTTTAGGCTGTTGAAGCTTTATTTGGCCGGTTTTGGCCGGTTTGTTGGGTAAAGGGTTAATGGTATTCGAATGAATTTAAACCAGTGTATTTCTGTCATTATATATTTGAATATGATCATATACAGTTTGGCGATGTAGTTTGTGTCTTTAAATTTGAATGATCTATGTAACTTCCCAGAGTAGTTGATGCATATCTGCTTCATCTAATGTTTGGCGATGTAGTTTGTGTCAAAATTGTGAATGATCTGTGTTATTTCACAGAGCAATTGATGCATATGTCCTTCATTGACTGTTTAGCTATGTATTTTGTGTCAAAATGTGAAATGCAGGCGATATAGGTATATCACCCATTGAAATTATTACTTCGCGCCAAAATTACTTCACCATAAGTCTACCTATAATTTAATTGCTGTCGTGAGAAGACACAATGTAATACAATCGAAGCTATTAATACGCCATCCCCGATAGAAGTAACCGATAGCTTTTGTGATGGAAATTCCAGTAACTAAATAAATGGTCACCTCGACCAAAGTTATATAAATGTGCCCATGCTTCAGACAAAACACTTTGCAAATTACCCGAACATACGGCTAATAAAATTTGTAACTGTTGATTTTCCGCCAAACTGTGTTAGTTGTTGGGCTATTTTGATTTGCAAGTAAGTTCCAATCTAGTCACACTGATATTTTGCGGATGACGACACCTAATCCATGTCATCGCGCAGTGAACAAACTTCAGGATATCCATATCTCCTGACGTTGCCTGAAGATATCCATATTAAGTATACGATAATAATTGAAAACTATACATTATTTCAGTGAATGGACCGCAGGCCGCGCGCAGGATATGTCGGATACATATTTGCGGCAATTTGAATGAATCGCTCATGCGGCATGACTTAATCGCACACAGGACGACTTTGACCGAAAGAATACTTAACAAAATATGGACTATTTTTTATATTAGTTTTGTCGTCAGGTGTGTCAGCCCGCGCTAATTCGGCGACATTAGGAGACTGCATCTTTCTTAATTTGATTGTCAATATGACACATCAGGTGAGATGATCTATTTTGCGAATTTTTAACAGATATGGCATGTGGTGTGTTTTTGTCAAAAATGGACAAACTATCACGAGCATCGGCAACGGATGAAACTGGTTCAACTTTATAAATCAGACAAAATCTCCCGTTATTAATAATTTCCCTTGACCAAAATATAACTGTTTTGGATATACGGACAATGAAAGGAAGTCGATACTACTCGATATGCCTAGTCTGGTAATTTACAAGCAGACCCCTATGTATACACTATTAAATTATCGAGTTTGATAGTACTCTACCGCTTTTGCGCTACTCAAATAGCCGTCTGTTTAATATTATGGTATTGAACGTAGGAGTGTAGTTATAGTACGCCAATCGTTAGGGACCAAAGACACTCGCACTGGGTAAATATACAATACATATAAATATCCGTACAACATCACCACTAAGAAGAACATGGAGAACTAAGATCAACTCTGTTCTTATATTCATTATTGATAGTCCTTCCAATAACGACATTTCGAGTGTTGAAGCCATTTTTATGTCAACAAGAATGGTACAGTGATTTGTCATCGAACATCGCTCATTATGTAGTAAGTTACAATATTTTAGTTTGAATATGATTTTCAGAATATAGGTCAACGCTTTGACCTTTTCCAATGTTTGCCGTCAATGTTTGAATACATTTTTTTATTCCACACCCATTGACGTGAGTCACATGTATTCAACGGAATCCCAGCCATTGAATACATATTAGTATATGCATCTAGTGTAATACAAGCCGGAACTATTCTTGTTGACGTTGTCGCCAAGAAAGATGGCGTACATTACGTCGATTATCCGCTTCCGGTGATCCCCCCATAATTACTTGTTATTTGTCGGACTTAAATCACAATAAATGTAGCTGTAGTAACAATGGAGGTGACATTCATGGATTGAAATTATCTGACTGAACGGTGTAGAATAAATACAGAACACAACTCGATAATCTGTAATCTTTTATCGAACTCGTTGCGGACGGCACAAAGTTATATTTCGCTCTCGCGATATATATCCTTGCGCCATCCGCAACTCATTCGATAAAAGATTATCGATTAAGATGCGCGTTGTGTTCTGTCTGTGTATCTTATTTGACTGATTTGACTTTTATCAGTGATTCCACTGTAACAGTAGTGTTGAAATAGGAACGGGTTTGATAGGCGAAATTTCATTATTGGAACACAACATAAGACACTTTATTTTGCCATGTACTTGTTGATGATATTTGTTTTATAGACTTCTTTGTTATTTCGCACGAACCCACTCCGAGATGCCTTTAGTACCTTTGAATTTTGTGCAGAACATTTAAGTTAGATTTTGTCAAGCTTCCCTTTGGTTATGTGCAGAACAATTAAATTCGATTTTGTCTTGCTTCCCTTTGGTTTTGTTACCAGATGTATGGAAGCCATAATACTTATTTAAAATATATACAGAACATGTATATTGATTGATTGTTCTAGTGCCGTCTTGATCTGATGCCAGTTTATATAGTGACATGTTGTTGGTGTTACAAGACGCATACTCAGAATACAAGCTCGAGCGAGAACAACTGACTCGAGAGAGCCATCGGGTACCAGGAAACATCCAAGCTGACACTATAACTTACATTCAGTTGAATTATAACACATAACAAGTGAAACGTGTCAACGCTGTATTGTTTTTGTTCATCCACGGTTCCTCCACTGTCGGTGAAATATAGATTAACACAATACAAGGACTTCATCATCCTGATAGATACGCCCACGGAGGTTCTTGATGTCATCGTTGGGCGTTTCTACTTAGTTCCTGCTCATCCACAGTCTGTTGGATAGTGTTATTCGGATCACGGAACGACTCACTGAGCCAGTATTAAGACATTGGTGTCATTTTTCACATATGTTCGAGAAACTACTTGTTTTACATTTTGATCCATGTGACGCGAAGAAATTGATTAATATTTGTTATTGTTGGTCCATTTGTCACGAAATAGACGATGGAACGGAGGCCTCAAAAATCGAGGCAAATTAAAGGACATAGATGGTGTTGGTTCTGGGATCAGTTTACATTCGGTGTGTTGTGTGGTTTGTTGTTCAATGTTGTGGCCGTCAGCGCCCATCCTTTTCTATCGGCAGAAGATGGTTTTCTGATTGAAACAAAACTTTCAAATTACAAGAGATGTGAGACAATGTACAAAAGACACGCGGACTGTATCAAGATCGGATACAACGTTAAAACAAAGATGTGCGTTCTCCTGAATCCAGTTACACCGGGAGAAACACAACCGCCAAAGGAGTGGTTCATGCCAAAAATCGAAGGCAACAAGGTAACACTTTAATTTGCATTCATGTCAGTATAGTGTATATCAGAGTGATGACGATTTAAAAAAAAATATTAATCATTCGAGGATGTCCCATCCTATTTAGCATAATATTACTGAGCATTTCCCAAGATTATTGCCAGGTAATATAAGTACTCCGTAATTCTAAAACATACCCATTCCGAGTCCAAAAATGACATGGTTTCAATCCGAGCATATATCTAAGTCACTGATTTTCGGATCTCAATTAAATTGTGTGATGATAATATAACCGGCGCCAGCGCTTCAAAATTCGTATCAGATCAGATGGTGTTCGCATTTTTGATCTGAAATAAATAATATACACACCTTTGTGATCGGGTGTCATCTGGTATGATTTCACTCACAGTTTGAAGTCAACTTGCGCCGTTTCAATTTGTAATTGTGGTGGTACCAGCACCCCGTAATAGTAAAACCACATGTTTGATATACATGTATAACACTTTTCAAAGTGAATGTTGGTTCAAGACGTGCGATAAAGTATGTATAGTTGCTTATACAAGTAACTTCTTACGTTGTTAGATCGAATGAAATATGTCAAAAAAGAAAAAAACAGGGCCATACTTCCCAGTACAAACGTAAGATTATAATGTGCCGTCGCAGACACATGTATGCTTGGGACCAGAAAAGAGCAACACCAAGCGTATGCCCCCGGAGATCAGTTTAGACAGTGGGTAATACAAAATAATATATATAATATATTTGTATGGGTGGAAAGTGGGTATCATTTCTTTGCTAAACACTCGAAAGCGCAACCAAATCCGATGATCTACGTCTAATTTACAAGCTGATGCTGGGAGTCTTTTTTTGCACATTTTGGAGATCCTGGTTGTCTTTTTGCACGTTTGGGAGATCCTGGATGTCTGTTCGTTATAACATCCGCCAGGGAACTTCGATTGAAATTGATCAAGGGGTCTCGGAGGAATATCGCGAACGGATAGACGGACACAATGATAGACAGACAGATCTTACTCATATATATATATAGATGTGCAAGTCATGGCAATAAGCTACAATAGACTCGACGAGTGCTCTATACGATTGTGAGAATATTTCTACGCGTTCGAGTTTCTCTGTTCATACTGATTATGGGCTTGCATTGCAGATGAAAAACCATGGTTTCATTGTCGGCTGTTCATAATCCAAATGGTAGTTGGTCCAAGTTCTCCTGATAGCTGTTATATGGCAAATTTTAGTAAATTATCAATAGCATGTTCCAAAGATGACACAAAAGGGGCACAAATGATCACGTCCAAACTAATAATTCTCGAGTATCATATTTGGAATTTGCCGCACAGAATTCTGATAACATCAAATGTTCTATTTCTTATTTTACCATTTTCTTATAATTATCTAAAATGTGAAGTTCACAAAACAAATCTGTTTTTGTTGTTACCACATGAACAAATTGTAACTAAAATGACACCAATCTATTGGAAACAATAATGAATTGAAAAGATTTATGCATTTCACATTCCAAATGCTCAATGTGTAGAAATAATAAAACCTGAGGGACGGACAGTTTCTTTGATTTTCTTGGATGATAGCAACATTTTACATTTATGAACGCCCTATGAGCGGAGAACACAACATATAATAAATTGACCTCTGTTCTTACTTGCGGAAATAAAACAAACGAAATGTAACCATATGTGAATATTCTACTTTACGAAGAATGATTAAGTTCAGCGTTTTCTTCAGAACCATTACCTGCATGTATATCTATTTATCTATAAACCAATGCATATGTATATGGCTTTAATCAAATTTATGTGCTAGAGAATCCAAAAGAATGTCAATTCCCTTTTGATACGCGGGATTCAAGCCATTTTCAGTCGGTACGATTCGTACCCCGCCGTTAGGCGGTATTCATGGTGCATACCCCGTCTCAAATGGTAGTCGGGATTCAAATAAAAGGCTGATATTCGCCATTAATGGCGACAACTTGTGGAAAATTATGAGAATTAACATTTTTCGGGTCTCTTTCTGTTAATCAGTCCCTATTTTTCCCGTGACAGTAATACACAGATCAACCGCGTCGCATCCGGCCATCACTCTGCCGGATAATAGAGTAATATTTAGCCATGGGGGTAGTTTCACATTACACGGTCTTATGATTATCCTAATATTGACTTAATCTATGCTGTAAGTTGGATCATCTGATACCTTTATTAAACTAATTTTAAGACCTTAAGCTGGAATTTAAGTAGCCGCTCATTATATACTGGTTTGTGTTCATTTGACCGGAATACAATGTTTTTAGTTATGATACTGGTCTATGCACGCTGTCTCTCGATGGAGTTATGGGTGTGTGTCTAATAATTGCTATAGCAATATTAGTGATGGAAAACTAACCGCCTGTGTTTTATCGTAACACAACTGACAAGTTAACATTATTACACCCAGTTAGTTTCCACCCCTCGCGCCACAAGGAGGCCGGTATGTGCAGTCAGACCTTGAGGCACAATGTAATGCCAACTCCTCTTGTGAATTACAATATATACGAGAAGAATATGGGTCTCGTTCGCTCCACTTCTAAAAATAGAATCTTTGGGGTCTAAAATTGGTTGTACTAAAATATTCCCAAAATAACAAAACCCAAAAAAAAATTTCAAAACTTCAAAAATTTATTTTTTCCAAAAATTATTTTTTCCAAAAAATTTAAAAATTTCCAAACTTCCAAATTATCAAAACCCCAAAATTTCCAAACTTCCAAATTATCAAAACCCTCAAAATTATTTCTCTAAAAAAAGTTTAAATAAAAAATTTATAACGAGTTTTCGGTTTCTGATAAACTCGATATTAAAAAATGTCGAATGTTAAATTATTTGCGCGTAATATCTTTCGTAATATTTTTTGTTCAAATATTTTTCATGAATTTATTAATCGATGTTTAGAAATAGCTTTATTGGACATTGTGACCATCGATATGAATGCATACATTCCAGTGTTTTATCGGACGCAGTTCATATAATTGTCATACCTGAAAATAGACACCATTACTTTTACATAAATAATAAAGAGCGTTTATTCTTTACACTCTCTCTATCCCATATGACAGGTGTGTATTATCGTGAATTATTGGAAGTTTTGAGATGTACTATGTTCAATCCCTAACGGTCGAAAATTGTAATGTGAAATTACAACCCTCCAGAATGAATTGTCATATTCGCTGTACACGCAATCACACGCGACATTGGTGGTAACAATGTGTCTTTCACACCTTTGCTTTACCAAATGAATTATATTATTTCCCCGGTCACAGTTATATGCTATTCAGAAAACATATCGATTTAATGTCTGAACAAACGAGTTAGTATCAATTAAGGTTGATAAACTGTGTCATTCACACGATAATTAGTTAGCCAAAAACATGCATACGTCCAGGACACTCAATTATAGAAATTGCTTTGATGACATTGTTATAACAACATTACGTAATAACCACTTATCGCCCCCATATTCATACTTACGCTTTGGACATTTTATCAGTTTATCACGTGATCACTAAATGGGGCAATCGGGTATCCACCGATGCCTGCAATATATTATTTATAATAATTGGACTCATTGATCTCACGTGAATAATACTCTTAGTTGTTCCAATAAAATAGTTATCAAATTCGATCACCAATAGATTTGACTGTGGAATGTAATGACCTTTAACTTATTTATCGATCTAAAGGGACACTCATTATGAATGAATGTTAACAATACAAGCGCACGAATGAAGAGCGTTGAACATATACGAAATTACTACACGAATGAATTGAACCTTGAAATTTATATTTCACATCTTACCAACAACAGCTACAGACATAATCATAGTATTATACTGTTTTGCATGTACACACGCTATGACATCATTAAAGGCGGACAATCCACTCACGGTGTGACAACAGATACAGACATAGGCATAGTGTTATACAGTCTTCTATGTACCAATGCTATGACATAATTAAAGGGGGATAATACACGCACGGTGTGGAATGTTAAAGTGACACGCGGTAAGGGACGTGATGTAATATTGGTGAAACCCCCTCCCCACTTATAGATATATAACGAAGACGAGAATAACATGTTGATGAAGTTTATTGAAATTTAATCATTGTCTGAATCTTCGACCGTTAGATTTACTTCTAAGAGTTTCTTGAATTTTCTCATCGCTTCATCTGCAGCCCATTCATTATTATATCCGTGTTTGGTCAGTTTGACCATTTTCTTCATGATCATGGTATGTATGCGTGATGTTTTCAATCGATACTGGTATTCTATTAATCGTCTATAACTTTTGAGAAACAGAGCAAACTCTGTGTCGATGGTATCCTCTTTTCCCGACATGCTCTCATCTCCCGAAATGCTCTCTTCTTCTTTCACATCATTGGTGACGCGTTTCATCATACTTTTGAATGTGTCCATCTCGTTGACACATCGCACAGCTTTCTTAAGACCGAATACCGTTCTACTACCGACGCCATTACCATCTTCTGAATCTGATAGCGTTCCACGTTCATCTTCATCTGAATCTAGAACCGCTTCGTCAGATTCATCGGTATCTTCTCCGAAGAGAGTTGGTTTTGTCTCGGACATAACTCCGTGTTTAATCTGTTTATGTCTTTGTAGATTGTAGTTCGTCGATAAAATAATGCCACATAAATCACACCCGTGCATTATCGCGAATTATTGGAAGAACCATCACTCTTATAAGTAGCGATAAAAAGAGAGAATAAGGTGTGGTATACAACCGTCGCTCTAAGAGTACGTTCGTCCCGGTGCTAGGGTATAGATATTTGACCGCCGGTGATTCAATTAATGCCAATTTATCAGTATGGTACTCTATGTATTCATTCATGATTTGGCTAATCGTATGACACTGATCTTTTCATTTTCTTCTTATCATTAGACAAACCTCCATCAGACACTCTCTTGTTGGTTTGTTTGGACGCTTTACGTGTGTTTGTCAACTTATTTGCTTCAACTTCAGCCTTAGCCATTTCAATCGCTTGAGCGATGGGTGTCACCACGTTAATAAGTGGTTTTAGAACGTCTTCTTCACTATCACTAGTTTTAGTTCTGTCAATAAAGTATCGACCCTGATTATCTGGTATTAACTTCCCATCAACCATATCTCTGAAATGTTTTCTCCACATTTCAAGATCTGCTGGAATATACGGGATCGACATGTTTCTTCAAAATGTACAAGTCACTCTTTTTTCTGCATTTTATTTTAGAAAGTTTATCGCCTCTTATAAAAATCGATTATTGGCCATGAATGCCAAATGCACCATGATAGTTATCGATGTCAATAATGCGTTTCGTTGAGATCTTGATTGAGTATGCACCAATCAATGAGCAAATAAATGAGCAAGCAGGATGTTATGTCGCTTGGTGGCGGAGGTAGCATCACCAAATTACCCTCGGGGGGACCTCATTCTGCCATCTAAAAATAGAATCTTTGGGTCTAAAATTGGTTGTACTAAAATATTCCCAAAAACCCAAAACTTCAAAAATTTCAAAAAACTTCAAAAATTTCAAAAAATTTCAAAAACTTCAAAAATTTCAAAAATTTCAAAAACTTCAAAAATTTCAAAAACTTCAAAAATAAGACCCTGGCGGCGGCGGCGGCATTGCGGTATTTTACTGCGGCGCAGCCGCCGCCGGTATTTTACTGCAGGGTCCGCCGGCGGCGGACCCCGGCGGCGGCGGCGGAGGCACCGCCGCCGCAGTAAAATACCGGCGGCGGCTGCGCCGCAGTAAAATACCGCAATGCCGCCGCCGCCGCCGCCGCCGCCGCCAGGGTCTTATTTTTGAAATTTTTGAAGTTTTTTGAAATTTTTGAAGTTTTTGAAATTTTTGAAATTTTGGGTTTTTGGGAATATTTTAGTACAACCAATTTTAGACCCAAAGATTCTATTTTTAGATGGCAGAATGAGGTCCCCCCGAGGGTAATTTGGTGATGCTACCTCCGCCACCAAGCGACATAACATCCTGCTTGCTCATTTATTTGCTCATTGATTGGTGCATACTCAATCAAGATCTCAACGAAACGCATTATTGACATCGATAACTATCATGGTGCATTTGGCATTCATGGCCAATAATCGATTTTTATAAGAGGCGATAAACTTTCTAAAATAAAATGCAGAAAAAAGAGTGACTTGTACATTTTGAAGAAACATGTCGATCCCGTATATTCCAGCAGATCTTGAAATGTGGAGAAAACATTTCAGAGATATGGTTGATGGGAAGTTAATACCAGATAATCAGGGTCGATACTTTATTGACAGAACTAAAACTAGTGATAGTGAAGAAGACGTTCTAAAACCACTTATTAACGTGGTGACACCCATCGCTCAAGCGATTGAAATGGCTAAGGCTGAAGTTGAAGCAAATAAGTTGACAAACACACGTAAAGCGTCCAAACAAACCAACAAGAGAGTGTCTGATGGAGGTTTGTCTAATGATAAGAAGAAAATGAAAAGATCAGTGTCATACGATTAGCCAAATCATGAATGAATACATAGAGTACCATACTGATAAATTGGCATTAATTGAATCACCGGCGGTCAAATATCTATACCCTAGCACCGGGACGAACGTACTCTTAGAGCGACGGTTGTATACCACACCTTATTCTCTCTTTTTATCGCTACTTATAAGAGTGATGGTTCTTCCAATAATTCGCGATAATGCACGGGTGTGATTTATGTGGCATTATTTTATCGACGAACTACAATCTACAAAGACATAAACAGATTAAACACGGAGTTATGTCCGAGACAAAACCAACTCTCTTCGGAGAAGATACCGATGAATCTGACGAAGCGGTTCTAGATTCAGATGAAGATGAACGTGGAACGCTATCAGATTCAGAAGATGGTAATGGCGTCGGTAGTAGAACGGTATTCGGTCTTAAGAAAGCTGCGCGATGTGTCAACGAGATGGACACATTCAAAAGTATGATGAAACGCGTCACCAATGATGTGAAAGAAGAAGAGAGCATTTCGGGAGATGAGAGCATGTCGGGAAAAGAGGATACCATCGACACAGAGTTTGCTCTGTTTCTCAAAAGTTATAGACGATTAATAGAATACCAGTATCGATTGAAAACATCACGCATACATACCATGATCATGAAGAAAATGGTCAAACTGACCAAACACGGATATAATAATGAATGGGCTGCAGATGAAGCGATGAGAAAATTCAAGAAACTCTTAGAAGTAAATCTAACGGTCGAAGATTCAGACAATGATTAAATTTCAATAAACTTCATCAACATGTTATTCTCGTCTTCGTTATATATCTATAAGTGGGGAGGGGGTTTCACCAATATTACATCACGTCCCTTACCGCGTGTCACTTTAACATTCCACACCGTGCGTGTATTATCCCCCTTTAATTATGTCATAGCATTGGTACATAGAAGACTGTATAACACTATGCCTATGTCTGTATCTGTTGTCACACCGTGAGTGGATTGTCCGCCTTTAATGATGTCATAGCGTGTGTATATGCAAGACAGTATAACCCTATGATAATGCCTGTAGCTGTTGTTGGTAAGATGTGAAATATAAATTTCAAGGTTCAATTCATTCGTGTAGTAATTTTGTATATGTTCAACGCTCTTCATTCGTGCGCTTATATTGTTAACATTCATTCATAATGAGTGTCCCTTTAGAGTGTCTTGTGTTCCTTTAAGATTCAAACACCAATATTACATCACGTCCCTTGTTTCGTGTCACTTTAACTCCTTGAGTGTATTGCCCCTTCGAATGATGTCATAGCATGGGTACATGTAAGATAGTATAACACTATGACTATGTCTGTATCTGTTGTTGGTAAGATGTGAAAATATAAATTTCAGTTCATTCGTGTAGTAATTTCGTATATGTTCAACGCTCTTCATTCGTAAGAGTAATTACCAACTGGAAGTTGTACTATTTTTGATAAACATCGGATTTGCTCATCAGACGATAAGCTGACAATATTTACGTATGGTCTAATTAGATTCATGCATAAATGTAAGGTAATTTTTGTTATGGTCAAGTTTTTTGTTAAGACCATGTTCTAACATAGATCGATAAATAAGTTAAAGGTCATTATATTCCACAGTCAAATCTATTGGTGAGATCAATGAGTCCAATTATTATAAATAATAAATTGCAGGCATCGGTGGATACCCGATTGCCACATTTAGTGATCACGTGATAAACTGATGAAATGTCCAAGTGACGTACTATAATGAGCAAAAAAAAATGAGTTGACCTTCGGCTTCGCCCCGATTGGGTACTGAGCTGACACCGGGGATAAATTGACCAATGACTGCTATTGTATCCTTTTGACAGATATGCGTGCGCAGACTCGTTTGATGTTCGCTATCGCATTACTAGGTTTTAATAGCCGAGCCTTCACTTCTCGTCTGACTCTCTTACCGGCAAGACCTGTCTACACAGTACTTCTCCGGCAGACTATTCATCCACTGATAGGCCTACATACAGGTATGCCCTAAATAATGGACTGCTTAACCACAGCAGAATTACATTTTTTTGCTCATTTGCTCATTTTTTTGCTCATTTGCTCATTTTTTTGCTCATTTGCTCATTTTTATTGCTCATTTGCTCATTTTCTTGCTCATTTGCTCATTTTCTTGCTCATCTGCTCATTTTTATTGCTCATTTGCTCATTTTCTTGCTCATTTGCTCATTTTCTTGCTCATTTGCTCATTTTCTTGCTCATTTGCTCATTTTTTTGCTCATTTGCTCATTTTTATTGCTCATTTGCTCATTTTCTTGCTCATTTGCTCATTTTCTTGCTCTTTTACTCATTTTCTTGCTCATTTGCTCATTTTTTTGCTCATTTGCTCATTTTTTTGCTCATTTGCTCATTTTTATTGCTCATTTGCTCATTTTCTTGCTCATTTGCTCATTTTCTTGCTCATTTGCTCATTTTTTTGCTCATTTGCTCATTTTTATTGCTCATTTGCTCATTTTCTTGCTCATTTGCTCATTTTCTTGCTCTTTTACTCATTTTCTTGCTCATTTGCTCATTTTTTTGCTCATTTGCTCATTTTTTTGCTCATTTGCTCATTTTTATTGCTCATTTGCTCATTTTCTTGCTCATTTGCTCATTTTCTTGCTCATTTGCTCATTTTTTTGCTCATTTGCTCATTTTTATTGCTCATTTGCTCATTTTCTTGCTCAATTGCTCATTTTCTTGCTCTTTTACTCATTTTCTTGCTCATTTGCTCATTTTTTTGCTCATTTGCTCATTTTTTTGCTCATTTGCTCATTGATTGGTGCATACTCAAGAGTCATAGACCTAACATCCAATGTACGTTAATGGTGTCATAGCGTGGGTACATAGAAGACTGTATAACACTATGCCTATGTCCGTATCTGTTGTCACACCGTGAGTCGATTGTCCGCCTTTAATGATGTCATAGCGTGTGTACATGCAAAACAGTATAATACTATGATTATGTCTGTAGCTGTTGTTGGTAAGATGTGAAATATAAATTTCAAGGTTCAATTCATTCGTGTAGTAATTTCGTATATGTTCAACGCTCTTCATTCGTGCGCTTGTATTGTTAACATTCATTCATAATGAGTGTCCCTTTAGATCGATAAATAAGTTAAAGGTCATTACATTCCACAGTCAAATCTATTGGTGATCGAATTTGATAACTATTTTATTGGAACAACTAAGAGTATTATTCACGTGAGATCAATGAGTCCAATTATTATAAATAATATATTGCAGGCATCGGTGGATACCCGATTGCCCCATTTAGTGATCACGTGATAAACTGATAAAATGTCCAAAGCGTAAGTATGAATATGGGGGCGATAAGTGGTTATTACGTAATGTTGTTATAACAATGTCATCAAAGCAATTTCTATAATTGAGTGTCCTGGACGTATGCATGTTTTTGGCTAACTAATTATCGTGTGAATGACACAGTTTATCAACCTTAATTGATACTAACTCGTTTGTTCAGACATTAAATCGATATGTTTTCTGAATAGCATATAACTGTGACCGGGGAAATAATATAATTCATTTGGTAAAGCAAAGGTGTGAAAGACACATTGTTACCACCAATGTCGCGTGTGATTGCGTGTACAGCGAATATGACAATTCATTCTGGAGGGTTGTAATTTCACATTACAATTTTCGACCGTTAGGGATTGAACATAGTACATCTCAAAACTTCCAATAATTCACGATAATACACACCTGTCATATGGGATAGAGAGAGTGTAAAGAATAAACGCTCTTTATTATTTATGTAAAAGTAATGGTGTCTATTTTCAGGTATGACAATTATATGAACTGCGTCCGATAAAACACTGGAATGTATGCATTCATATCGATGGTCACAATGTCCAATAAAGCTATTTCTAAACATCGATTAATAAATTCATGAAAAATATTTGAACAAAAAATATTACGAAAAATATTACGCGCAAATAATTTAACATTCGACATTTTTTAATATCGAGTTTATCAGAAACCGAAAACTCGTTATAAATTTTTTATTTAAACTTTTTTTAGAGAAATAATTTTGAGGGTTTTGATAATTTGGAAGTTTGGAAATTTTGGGGTTTTGATAATTTGGAAGTTTGGAAATTTTTAAATTTTTTGGAAAAAATAATTTTTGGAAAAAATAAATTTTTGAAGTTTTGAATTTTTTTTTTGGGTTTTGTTATTTTGGGAATATTTTAGTACAACCAATTTTAGACCCCAAAGATTCTATTTTTAGAAGTGGAGCGAACGAGACCCCTATTCTTCTTATACGGGAAAATTTCATTGACGCTAAACCAGGGAAATGGTGAACATTAAAATCAACAAAGCCACTGGGCAACATATGGCTGATCTATTGAAGTATAGATCTTTGGAGTCAAGCACGTCCAGAGTGACTTTAGTTATAACATATAGTCCAATACATAATAGAATCAAGAACATTGCTAAGGAACTACAGGGAACCATGGCAAGCGATCCATAGCTATATGACATATTCAAAGAACAACATTTAATGTCACACCGACAACCACCGAACATAAGGGCTAAACAAGTGAGGGGTTGAGTCTGAAGCAATTAAGAATAAACGGGAACATTTCCGTGCGATGCAATCATTGTGAAGCATATCAATTTATAAAAAATGGACCTCTAATCGAATCTGTTGGAAACTATAACTTCTGAAGGTTCATTCAACTGTGGTTCTTCTGGTGTCATTTATGAAATTTCATGTATCAATCTATTATATATATTTGGAAGATCTGTGTGTGTGTGTGTGATCGCGATAAACACGAAAACTGCCCGACTGATTGAGCCCAAACTTCCTATCTAAGGGTAAAATACCAGATGAAGTGGCATCGCACAGCTTCTGAGAACGTCAGAGTACCCATTCTCCACCCCAGTCACAAAAATTACCGCCATTGACACGGTGGGTTTAATCGCGTTGATAGTTAAAGAGCGTTCGTATCCGCAGTGTCGTCGATAAAGAGCGTATGTGTGTAATGTGATTCTTACGTCTGGGTCTGGGCGTGTGCGTGTAAGACTGTATCCAGACATGAGCGTGTTGTGTGACGTACAACGAACGTACCTCTTTTAGGGACGGGTACGATCACGGGACGGGTACCATCATTTAAAGGCAGAATTAGAAAGGCAGAACTAACTCAAATTAAATAAAAAAATTAGCGGATTTCGACGAAATTTTATACCTAGGGATATTTTTATCGGGGGAGTGTTTTCGACGGGTCGAATCGTGACCCCGACCTGACCTTGACCTTCAAAATGGTCAATTCAAGGTCAAAGCCCGGACGAAGTCGGGTCACCTGCTAGTTGTATATAAATAGCAACACCTATCATATCTTGTTAGCACAGACAATTTAAGGTGTGTTTAATGTGAAAACAGTCATTGCGACGAATATCACTTTATGATCCTATGTCAAAAGTTACAAGATTTACGCGAAATTCACATCCCCAAATATTACTGGGAGAACCCTATGAGAAATAAATTTCATTGTTTACTCTCAATTGAATATTTAAGCCTTCTTAAAAAGGTAAGCATATTTATAAAACTATCTTTAAAACGGATACTACGTTAATGTAAATTGCATCATGGATTACAATATAATTTTGTATATGTGTATTGTTATTGATATGACTTACATGGTATGGGTGCCTTGTGTATATATGCTATTGCATGTTGCAACTTAATTGTTGGTTTTGCTAATAAACAATCAGAGCTATTAAAGTAATGCGAACGATTCACAAGCAACACATCATATCTTGTTACCGATGGCACGGCATAACTTTTAAACAGGTTTCCACACAGTAGCGTATAACATTGAACGGCTTTGGTACCAAATAATATCAACGCAATTTATAAGGTGCGGTACTGCGATCGAATAGGTCGATAAATACATTTGATATTGGTCAACATGTTATAAATATTCTAATATATATTTGAGGACAGTCTGTCTGTGTGTGTGTGTGAGAGGGTGCGTGTGTGTGGGTGTGTCTGTCTGTCTGTGTGAGCGCGATGGACTCGAACACGGCTGGACCGATTCGACGAAACTTGGTACTGCTACATAGTATCACCCGAGGACCAACATGGGCCTATCCATTTGTCCGTGCGGCGTGACATTGACCTTCGAATGACCTTGAAGTCATATCTCGGGATCCGCGGGTAAACGGCGGGAGTACCAAAAACGTCATCGATGTAAACGGCGAGGGTACCGGGTAAACCGCGGGTAAATGGCGGGAGTACCAAAACGTCATCGAGGTAAACGGCGAGGGTACCGGGTAAACGGCAGGAGTACCAAAAAGTCATCGAGGTAAATGGCGAGGGTACCGGGTAAACGGCGGGAGTACCAAATTTGGCGGAAACGGGTAGTTTGAGGCGCGGTTGCCCGTGTGGCGTGACATTGACCTTTCAAATGACCTTGAACCTGTATATCGGTATCCGCTGGTCCGATTTCTACCATTTTTGGGGTGTTGGTGTAGATGGGGATGCCAATACATTTCATAACTATAAAAAAAACAACACAACGACTCTCCCCGTCAGGGCGGGTACCCAGCTAGTTAATATATATTTTGGGACTTCTGTCTGTCTGTTTGTCTGTTAGCTATGGCCGGGAAAACTGCCGAACGGATTGAGCCCAAACTTCCTATCTAAGGGTAAAATCCCACATGAAGTGTCATCGCACCGCTTCTGAGAACGTCAGAGCACTCCTTATCCATACCCAGTCACCAAAATAACCGTCATTGACACTGTGGAGTTAATCGCGTAGATAGTTAAAGAGCGTTCATATCGCAGTATCGTTGATAAAGAGTGTATGCGTGTAATGTCTGTATGTCTTATGTCTGGGGCCAGACGTGAGTGTGTCTGTATCCAGACACGAGCGTGTTGTGTGATTCTTATTTCTGTCTTCGTACTTAGGGGTTCCAAGGAACGGGGGAGATTTTCATCGGGTAAGTTTTTCGCCCGAGGACCCACAAACGTACCTCTTTTAGGGACGGGTACCATCACGGGACGGGTACCATCATTTATCTTGATTAAAAAGGCAGAATTAGCTCAAATTAACTTAAGAAATTAACGGATTTCGACGAAATTTGATACCTAGGGATACTTTTGTCGGGGGAGTGTTTTTGACGGGTCAAATCGTGACCCCGACCTGACCTTGACCTTCAAAATGGTCAATACAAGGTCAAAGCCCGGACGAAGTCGGGTCACCTGCTAGTATATCTATATTTGCGAATATCTGCCTGTCTGTGTTCTATAGCAATTCACAGGGGACCATATAACAGGGGTAATCTTTTACGAGGAAGATAATGGTGGGCGTTATAATTGTTACGATGTTGTTGTCAGAATCAGAAAAGGGGAGGGGCAGCATTTTTGTTGTGGCCGATTTCCACCAAACTTATGCATAATCATCTCCATGATATGATGAATCTAATGGTGTGGTTTAAATATGTCAACAATTGTGACATTCGAGTCAGGGTGCAGGGAATGTGAGAGGGGTACCACAATTGATAAACATATTTTTAGAGCCGATTTCCACCAAATTGATACTAATTGATAGGAAGCTAATCGTGTGATTTAAAGAACCCGAATTGGTGCCATATGGATGAGAGATGGGGGCACAAAATTTGATAAGAATTCGTTTAGTCGCCGATTACCACCACACTTACATAATGATCTCCATATCAAGATATAATAATGAGGCTTATGGCTGTCAAAGTGGCGTCATTCGAGAGAGGGGCACCACAATTAATACAAATGGTATTAGGGCCCATTTCCACCAGATTGTTACACATTCTTCGCCATGGGATACGAGGAATCTAATCGTGTGATTTAAAGACGCCAAATTGTGGCCATTTGGGTGAGAGATGGGGCGGGGGCACCACATTTGATAAGAATTTGTTTAATCGCCGAAAACCAAACCTATAAATAATAATCTCCATTATATCAGTCAAAATGTGTTGGTTAAAAGTGTCAGAAGTGATCAGGGGTGCATTGACGGGGAGAGGGACACCACAATTAATACAACATATTTTTAGCGCGGATTTCCACCAGATTGATGCATATTCTTATCCGTGATACGAGGAATCTAATCGTTTGGGTGACAGATGGGAGCACTAAATTTGATCGAATTTGTTTAGTCGCCGATTTCCACCAATTTGATATATAGTTAGCCTCATAATGAGTCTAATTGTGTGGTCTAAATATGTCAAAATAATGGAGCCGCTTGAGTCAGGGATAGGGAGGGGACGTCAACAAAACTGATAAAACATATGTCTAGCATTTTCCACCAAATCCATTCACGTTCTTCTCCAATGGTATTAGGAATGGAATCGTGTGGGTAAAAGAAACCACACGTGGTGCCTATATTTGATAATGTATGTTTTTGTCCTACATAACTTCACGTTGACCATCTATCACTGCATGAAAACTGGAATTTATTCATTGCATAAATTCCGGATAAATGTGCATAAATCTGGATAAATCAGAAATTTATTCACTGAATAAATGTGCATAAATCCGGATATTTATGCACATTTATTCACAATTTATTCATGAATAAAGGCCGACATTTATACACAATTTATTCACTGAATAAACCCACGTTTATTCAACAGAATAAACTCGGCATTTATTCGTACGTTTATGCACATTTATTATCGACCTGTTTATGCATAAATGCAAATTTATTCACTGAATAAAGCTGCATAAATATACATATAGCTACATTTATTCTGGTTATAAACTCCAGTTTATGCACATTTATACCCCGTATAAATTATTTGGATTTGAACATATATATCCATATATATTTGTGAAATCTACTTTATGGTGACATTTGGCTTGTAACCAGCATATAAGGCGACACGGATGTGTATATCTAACTATACATATACACATGTGTCGCCCTGATTCTGGTATCTCCATGTGCATGTAGTAATTTGCCAACAAAATGCTGCCCTATTGTTGGTTATACCAGTCACAAATATAATATGAACTACTTCGACATGGCACTTGCCGTCATCAATTTTCGTAGTCTCTGCAATAAAGAATAAAAATTAAATAATTAAATGATCGCATGGGAAATAAGTATAAACGATAACATATTAAAACTAAAATAAGAATTGTAATGTACGGCATTTTTTATTTGTGATCTGGCTAAGGGTGGAATCACTCTCACAAAACCACATTTTCACGAGATAGAATAACCTTATTCCGACGTCTCTGTATAATCAAATATTAATTTTGACATGTGTCGATCACGCTGCGAATTGAAAGGGAATTTAAAAATGAAATGATGTGGCGATCATGTTCTAACCCAAGCAAATATACCACCACCAATACCCCTCCCACCCACCCACACACGAACACCCCATCCTACCACCTTGGTCCCTACTGTGTGCATGGCTACATTACAGTCCACAGCGTTAATCTACCATTGCAAATATGCCTTCTAGTTTAGACAGAAAATGCGAAACCAGAAAACAAACGTATTTGTATATAAACTCGCCTTATAATTAAGAGTACCCACCTAATTCACGCACGTCTTCGCAGCAGTTGTGTTGGCAGACAAAGAAATCGGTATCGGCAGTTAGCTTCTGTTATACGATATGTCTCACATATCCACATGGTAGTAATTAAATTATGGGCCAAGACTTAAAACCGCTGTTGGTTACAGTAATGAGCGAAAATAATGCGACATTTATGCGAGATTTAAAAATATAAATGCGAGATTTATATTTTTGTATAAAGACGAATTTAATATGCATAAATGCATGCATAAATTTAGGGTCCTAAATTTATGCGACATTTATATTTTATAAATCTCGCTTTTCGTGCAGTGTATATTTACAAGGAAGATAATGGTGCGGGTTAAATTTTTCAAAATTGACGCTGTTGGTGTCAGGGGCAGAAAACTGGAAGGGGAAAAGCAACAATGGTGAAATGTTTTTGTTCCAGATTTCTAACAAACTTAGACATATTCATCTCCATAATATGGCACCGCTCGACTCAGGGGAGAGGGGCACCAAAATTGATAACAAAAATAACAGACTAGTTTTGGCGCATATTTCCACCAAACTGATACATATTCTTCTCCATACGATGAATCTGATCGTGTGATTTAAAGACGCCAAATTGGTGCCATTTGGGTGAGAGATGGGGGCACTATATTTGATAAAATTAGTGAGGTTGACAATTACCACCAAGCTTATACATACTCATACCCATGATATAAGGAATCTACCGAACGTGGTTTAAATACTTCAGGTGGCACCATTCGAGATATGGATGGCACGGAGAGGGATACCAAATCTGATACAAATATGTTTTGCACTAATTTCCACAAAATTCACATTTGGTGCCAAATGGCGAGCTCGTTAAGTAATTTGAACAGTTATGTCTTCGCAACTGTCATTTTTATATGGGGCGGGAATCAGGGCATTCATATAGTGAGCTAGCAAAAACATATACATAGAAGATAGCATTAAGAGTATATTTCTCATTCTATTTAAGAAATACATATATTCTTTAAAAATGAGGGACCCTGAACCGTCATAGAATGGCATGTTAGAATGGCTCATGTATTATAACACCTGACCCATTCAAGATATTTTCCACAGAAAAGATGCAATTTGTAAATAAAAATGGAAATGTATAGAAGGCCTGTTCAAAAATAATGGCCACATTGTGCAGTCAAATATCGTTTCTTCTGAGATAAAAGTGAACACTATATATATATCAGTAGCAAATGACCTTTCATGATCCTTCAATATTGGCACATGACAAGGGTACCACTGACCGATACATCGGATTTCTTTCAGTTTATTTAGAACATTCATGGCCTGATATAAACAACTTAAAATCTCGCTCTGTGTCGGGCACATGTAGCTGATATATGGCAACATTTCTTTTAAACTGAAAATAATTAGACAGTATAGCACCATGCACAGAGGAGCACCTGGATATGTACCTTCACGGAGATATAACCATGAGTCCTTAAAATCTTAGGCTAACCCACTGGATTGGTTTATACATCTCTATCTAAAACCCATTTGTCGTATTTTATTGTTGCGAACTGGTTTATGCTGTTCATGTAAATGATAACGTCTGAAGTACGCACTGCCGTTAATAAATAAATACTTCTTTATTGGTGGGAAGCATTATTAAACAAAATGACTATCACTCAGACAAGGTGAGCCACTACTTATAATCCATGTATAATAACGTTTTGTTATGTCATTTGGATATACAATTTATGAGAATACGCGTGACACTTTGAGCAAGAGTATTCGCTATTCCCACCAAATGTCAACAGCAGAGGGATTCACATCAATTTAACCTGGGCAACGCCGGGTAACCCTGCTAGTATATATAATTATGTATGTTTATGTACACTTGTGGTCATATCAACTTTCAAGCAATCATTCCACCGAAGTTGGAGAAACGCTCTTTATTTTTTATCAATTCCATCCATATCAGGAATAGACTAACACGGAGAACCCTTTGTTATTACATGTACATTCTGGTGATACATCGCGAGTCGACTGTTGTAAATTATATGACATGAATAAGTTGTTATTATTAAGTCTTTATGGGGCCCCGTGGGTCCGTTTGATGCTCCATACGGGAGCGTTCTTAAAACATTTATCGACCTACATGTATGTTGATCCCCGACTACGACCAGAGATGAAACAAAGTGATATAACTTCAAACTATCACAGGACTTTAAAGGGAGTGAGGTTTTTATAATGCAAATATCGATATTTAGTTGTGTACCGTTCATGACATCGCTGGTAGCTGAGAGGCATCAGTTTGTCTCCTATTGTGGCACTCTCTTGCTAGAACATTGTTCATCTCTGAAACTGCATCGATTGGCGTTCGTTCGTCTTTTCGAGTGTATTTGAAGTACTCACAGTTTACAATTTCTTGAGGGATCTACCTCACTGTGTGGTTCCCATGAATAATATATTTGCAAAAAAAATTCCTTGTTTGTTCGCGGTCCCAATAAATGGAAACAATACTAATATATAGACAAGCCACGACTCGACTCGACTGAATGTCGCAGCGTGCAAGCAACTTAAACGGACGTGGCTCATTCGAGCTTCCAAATTTTTTATACGTAACTTGGTTGGAGTTATAAAATAGGTTGACAAATACAAGAAATATTGATTTACCGGCTTCATATGCTCTGAAGAATACTTGGCATTTTCCAGCTGTTTTCATATTTTCGTAAAGAAATGAAACAAACGCTCTTTACTACTACTACATCTTTAATACACTATCACGGGACGCTCTTTTCTGTCCCTGCCGTGCACATGGCTGTATTGTCGTTAAGACCCAAAACGTTGTTTTTTCCATTGCGTATTTCTGGGACATATAATGCCCATAGAAGGGCAGTTCAATTATTTATCGACATATTTCGATAACGGGAAAATACTGAAGTGAATATTATGTGTTTTGGAGAGTAAACCACCATGTCCATTTAATTACTGCGGGTAGCACGCGGCATTTCTTACGCCCTCTTAGGGTGTATATTGGCAAGCACATTTGGCCTTGTCGTAGTAAATGTGATTAAAAAGTACGCGGGTATGTTCGTTCTTGTTTTAATGTTCTCTGTAATATCGACCAGCTAACACTATGTGGAAGTCGGTGCCGCACTAAAGCTGCGATTTCGCTCCGACCAGTTATGCGTTCAGAATCTGGTGTCGCTGTTATTTATACGTTGTCGATTATATACGATGTCGCTAATCCATAATTCACACCACGATTGACGCGACTTTTGTATTAAATATTTTCTTCTGCGTTCTCTTTGGTTTTTTGCGGTCAGTCGTTGGTTCTTCGCCATCACGAAGTCACATACTTACCTTTGCGGGTAGACACCGCTTACACATTCAAGTAGAAGGAAATACGTGCCTTGTTGACGCTAGAAAACAAACACTGACCTCCTTTGTCCCAGGCAGATGTTAACGGTGTCGTTCGTCTTGGTAACTGCACATAGCGAGGAATTCTGGTGACTAGTTTCGGTGCGATCTTACGATCTACTTGTATTGGCAGTAGGCTAAAGGTACTTATACTGCATCATAGCACATGGTCCTGTTATCACGAACGTGATGACAGGGTGTATCACCATTAGACCATGCCATGAATCTCTACACAATCTACGCCCGTAGATATCATACTCCACTAGTTCAAAACCAGAGAAATGTTTGATGTTGAGACAGGCAATTATATAAGTTTATAACATTGCTAAAACAGTGCAGGTAATATATATATTAGTAAAAATATCTGTTCCGTGATACTATATTTAACTGTAGGTGTAGGTCCCAAGCTTAATTTTACATATTATACCTGATAGTATCTTGAGTGCGCTACCATTTCTTACTATGGTTTTCTTGTTCACAATGTTCCGCTATTATTGATTGCCGTACTCTGGTTGTGTTGGTTACGAGACTCGTGTTCATCAAGTTTCGTCCATTTATTTTGGTGAACATCATCTACCTAGAGATGGTACGGTCTTTTCACACTTTATAATGTTGTAATATGCAAAATAAAAACTGATCAGTTGTGCCGGGAACAATTCAAAACCGAATATCGTTAAGTGTATTTTGGAAATCACTCATGTTTCGATGGAGGTTATGCTGATATAGTCGAGACGTTTCAAGACAATTTATATAACGTTCCGCACCACAATCTAATTTCAATTTTCCATAACATTAGATGAACTTTTTGTGATAAATAATTATGGCTTTTTTTTGGTATTTGTCGGCACTTAATTCTCTATAAAAGCCTGTATTTGATCATCAGAAAGCATGATTTGGAAGAGTAAACACGGAAATGAAAAAAAACTCAATGCGAAAGTGAAACGTCTGCTAAATCCACCAGTGTCACGCGCGCATCACAATTTCGCCGATTAATTTCGCAATAGTTAATTTGTGACGTCACAGAGTCCCGATAAAAAAGTAATATTGCACACTTGGTAGTTCAATATGACATTCAGGAGTCCAATATGACTTTTTCCCGGATTATCACGTGGCGGCATTTGCCCAATCAGAAATAGTGTTAGTTGCGGGATGGATAATAAATGTTTCACGTCCGCATTGAGTTTTGTTTTCACTTCCGTGTTTACTGTTCCAATTCATGCTTTCTGATGATCAATTACAGGCCTTTATAGAGAATTAAGTGCCGACAAATACCAAAAAATACAAGATTTGTTCTCAACATTTGGATAAACATACAGATGGATAATAAAAATGTCATTATACAATGTTGTGTACAGTATGTGCTTTTCTTGTACACGTCCAGATTGTGGTGAAAAAGACTTATTGGACTCGACACTGTGTCCAATATGTCTTTTCACCACAACCTGGACTCGTACTAGAAAATCACATACTGTACACAACATTGTATAATAACTTTATAATAATACTGGCTTGCC
The DNA here is from genome assembly GCA_032622095.1 of Siphonodentalium dalli. Lineage (NCBI taxonomy): Eukaryota > Metazoa > Mollusca > Scaphopoda > Gadilida > Siphonodentaliidae > Siphonodentalium > Siphonodentalium dalli. The sequence goes on from CP136067.1 coordinate 97,160,905, forward strand.
GAAAGCATTTATGGTGCGTGTATATATGGATACATGTATCTTAATAAAATGATAAGTTTCCTCCATTAGACCCTCCATTCAATTTGGCAGATCGTTTTGAAATTTGCCAACAAAAATTTCACACAAAAATTGGCAAGAGAGACTGTTGGTCCAGCGCCAACCGTTATCAAGGCTGGCATCTTTCCAAACACGCATGGGCTGCTTTTCTGTCCACTTGTGCTTTCTGAGAGAGTGACGATACCATCGCGATTACGGATATCGAACAACAATCTTAATTGCTATTCAACTGCAATGACCGTTTCTTGTAAAGAGCATACATGCTGCCGTTGTTCAAAAGCGGAAGATAATAAAGAACGTTTATAAATTTTATCGTTTGTACTCGTTCTGAACGTTCAATGACGGATTCTATAGTGTTTTTTTGCCATACGAATGATTATATTTTTGGTAGAATTTTTCGTTCCTATTTTGCATATTTAGCCGAAAATTGATATTAACCTCTTTTGTAGCAGGAGACATTTTGCGGGAGCGGTGAGATCCACATCCCAAAGAAAGAGGAGCCTCCCATATGCATGAGTATGTTTATCAATATCCGATCAGATGTACTAAAGATATACATTATATGTTAACCCCTCCCAAATGCATGAGTGTGTTTATCAATATCCGATCATATGTACTAAAGATTTATTTTTCTGTTATTCCAGTACAGTATAGTGATGTGGGAAATGGGTCAACTTGTGTATATGATACATAAAATATGCTCAACATCGAGAGTAAAATGATCATTGGAATGAGGCATGTTGTCGGTTTCAGCGAATGGTATTCTCCTGTTAAACAACTGACAAGGCCCAGCTACACGAATCATGTTAACTATGCAGGCATCCAGCTCCACTCGCATGTTCATTGACCCGCTCTTAGCAGTGGCGATATCCACTTCGGCTGTTAAGTTTATTTTTCGTCATGTTGTCATCATCTGATTTATAAACCGATGCACACCCCTCGACGAAAAATAAACCTTAACAACTGAAACAATCTATTGTCACAAGGAAGAATATCCCAGTGTTTTATCCAGAAACACATCACCAGTATAAATCGTTTTCCAATTCGGAGATAAAATGGTTTATCAATGCTAACTTAAATACTGCTGATGCAAGTGATCCGATTGTCAACGAGCATTTGACTAATTGTTCAACACGAATATGTAAAAAACACCACAAACAATTCAATTAACATTATGGGAAACCGAATACTGAATAGAAATTCGGACACTTGTAGATCCGGTCCCCATATACACGAATTGTGTATGTTGTTATGATATTGTTGTAGGGATGTGTATACCTTGGACAAATCTTGTTATGCCATACATTGAGTGTCGCAATGCTGGCGAGCATGGATGTTTATTCTGATAATCTAGACAAATTCAAATTCAAATTCAAATTAGTTTATTCATCAGATAACTATACATAAATAAAATATAACAATACATATAGAACAAACATAGATATCTGATGGGGAGGGATATGACTATTCAGTCGTCTTCCTGCCCCACCCCTAGGCCACTTCAGCTACACATACATCACTGCTGAGTCACTGTGCTATAAACAAAAGATATATTAATTGGAATTGTAGGTTGTTTTTGTTAGTTATTTTTGTTGTTTTCAGTGAAAAGCGTAAGTTTAAGTATAAACTAAAAAATTCTTAAAACTAATTCTTACAGTCAGGACAAAAGGTGTTACTGCATTGAACTGTGTGAGGATACTTCTCTACAATTGAGTCTGCAAGACGTTTTTTGAAAGAATTTCTTAATGAGATAGAGCGTATATTTGACTTTAATAAATTCCATTTATGTGGAATAGCATGAAATGGCAAAAGAGAACTAAATGCGGTTCGGGGTACTTTTTCTTCTACATCCCTGGAATGTCGTGTTTTCCCTTTCTTTTTCCATACCAAATAAGGAAGAAGAGATTGTGGTATTGTTTTGTTTCTACAATCGAAAGCGAATAGGTTAACTCTTAAAGTATATAGGTCATGGATCTTCAGTATTTTACATTTTGCAAATAGGGGGTCTGTATGGCTCCTGTATCTTCTTAAATTTATAATGCGTAAAGCCTTTTTCTGAATTGTCATTAATCTGTTACAGGATTTAGCATTCCCCAAAATCTCTATGCCATATAATAAATGGCTTTGTATTAGTGTCAAGTAGAGGGTTTTCAGGCATGGATGGGGTAGAATATTTTTGGCTCGGTTTATAAAATACAGTGATTGAGAAATCTTTGATGCTATTGATGCTACATGACTTTTAAAAGTTAGATTATCATCTATGTGGATTCCAAGAAATTTAAATGATTGTTTAGGGCAATCGTTACCAATTCTCTCTATCAATTGACCATCTAAGGTCAACTGGTGATTTCCACATCGATATTCCCCTCCGGTAGGTTGAATCAACATAGATTTGGTTTTCTCAATATTTAACGATAATTTGTTAGCTTTACACCACTGACTTATATTATTTAGTTCATTGTTGGCTCCCTTGAAGATAATATCGAGGTTGTGATGTGACAGATAAGCTGTTGTGTCATCTGCATATGATAATATATTAAGATCTGTACTTCTGTGCATGTCATTGACATATAGTAAAAAAATCAAGGGCCCAAGAATTGAGCCCTGGGGCACTCCACATAATAAGGGCATTTTAGTGGATCTTGTATCATTTATTTCAACACATTGAGTGCGATTATTTAGGTAACTCCTGAACCACTCGTTTGCAGTACCTCGTATACCATAGTTAGTCAATTTTGATAAAAGTATTTCATGATTAATGGAATCAAAGGCTTTTGAGAAATCTAAAAATATAGAAAGTGTACACGCCTTGGTTTTTTTATTATCATTATTCATAGCGACATCATTCAAAAATTTTAAGACTGGATTGATGGTAGAATGGTATTTTCTGTATCCAAATTGATTCGGGAAGAGTATATTTCTGCTATTCAAAAAGTTTGTGACACGTTTGTGAACAATTTTTTCTAGTACTTTAGAGAAGGTAGGCAGAATACTTATTGGGCGATAATTACTTATATCTTCTGACTGTCCAGATTTATAAAGAGGAATTACTTTTGCAATTTTCATGCCATCTGGGACAGATCCGGTTTCTAAAGATCGGTTGATGATGTGGGTAAGTGGGAGGGCAACTTCATTAACAATTATCTTCATAAGAGAAGTAGAAATACCATTTATATCTAAGCTGCGTTTATCTTTCATTTGCTTGATTATTGAAACAACTTCTTCAGGGCAAGTTGGGAACATAAACATGCTAGTTGATTGGGGTTTGTCAATATAATCTGTAAAATGATGTTTTGCTTGTGGTATGTTTTTTGCAACAAGATGTCCGATATTCGCAAAATATTCATTAAATTCATTTGCAATTCTCTCAGGTTCAACAATCTGTTGTCCATTAAGTTTAATATTTTTTGGGACAACTCTCTTAGGATTCTCATACTGTAGTGCTTCTCTCATAATATTCCAAATTCTATGTGAGTCATTTTTGTATCTTGTTAACATAGTTTGATAGTAAATTTGTTTAGCCTTTCTTCTCTCTCTATTGAATAATTTACAGTGATCTTTATATCTCGACTCATTTTGTGTAAAATTAGTATTTTTAAATTTTAATTGAAATAATTTATTTTTTTCCACCGATATTTGTAGAAGTTCCTTTGTCATCCATGGTTGTTGTTTTTGAAATCGTTTCGGTATTGTCGTCGACCTCAATGGGAATGCTATTTCAAATGCATTTTGATTAATTTCAATATAAGCATTATAGCTCTCATTTGGGCATTCACGGAATAGTACGTTTTGGTAATTTTCAGCAGATAAAATTCTTTTAAAGCAAGAAATATTTTCATCACTAAAGCTTCTTTTTCTCATTGTTTTTTGGGTGCAATAATAATCTTTTTGTTCTGTTTTTCGAGTATAAATACCGAAGTGATCACTGACATCACATACAATTATACCCGATTCTAAATTTTGTGCGGTATTGTTAGTTAAAATTTGGTCTATTAGTGTAGCAGAATAGTTTGTTATTCTTGTTGGCTTAGTAACAGTTGGTACAAAACCATCAGAAAATGAGTTGTCAATGAAATAACTGGTCTTTTCGTGTTTGCCATAATTCATATAGTTAACATTATAATCCCCCATTAAAAAGGCTTTCTTATTCTCTTCATTAATTTTTGTCATTATTTCTTTCATATGTTCAATGAATTTGTTCAAGTCTGCTTTTGGAGGTGAATTTGGTCTATATATAGATCCAATTACATATGATTTCTGATGTGGGATAACTATTTCGACAAATAAGGATTCAAATATATGTGGGGAAAAAATTGATAAGTCTTCACGTATATTATAGTTTAAGTCGTTCCTGATATAAAGACCAACTCCTCCTCGTATACCATCACCGTCAGGGCGTGTTTTACTCAATAAAGGATGGTATCCTTCTATTGTAAAATTTTGGTTGTCTGGTATTCGAAATGTTTCCGACAACCCTATTACAGCCAATTTTTCTCGATTGTTTTGCCTTTCAAATATTAAGTTATTAAGAGCATCCCAATTTGCATTCAAACTTTGGCAGTTAATACTGAAAACACTCATGGTACTTGATTTTTTGGAGACTTTCGCATTGTATTCTTGTGGTGTTAAGTAGTCACAATTTGGAAGAACTTGTGTTATTTGAATAGAATTCTCATTATCATTCTCCTCATAATAAAGGTCTGTAAATTCCTTTCCAATGAACAACATGTTGGTTGTATTACCTGCCATTGATAAAATAGCAATTGATCAGAAATTTGACATTAAGGCTAATTGTAAACACAAGAGACACAGCAGTGATGGATGTAACAATAGTAACAAACATTATAAAGAAAAATAAAGAAAACATAAATGGATACGTCCGATTACAACCTCCACACGGGAAGGGTTATGTATAAATCCCAAGTTTACCATAGGAACTTTATAAATGTAACATTCTTCATTGGTTGTTTCATAGCTATAGAAATGTGAACATCCAATCAAATAGATATTTGTATAAATGCTGCTTGAAATTTATTATTATAAATATGTCAAAGATTGTTTCCTCGTTATAGAAATGCAACTATTAAATGCTTCAAGAAATCTGGTAAAAAAAAAAAAAAAAAAACAACATAAAGACATCAGACCAGCCACTGCTTAATACCATATCAATCCGCGTATGTTTCAGAAACAACGTCAACTACCACCAATGCGACAACACCACCAGCAACAACAGCAGCAACAACAACACCAACACCAACAGTAGCAACACCAACACCAACAGCAGCTGCAACAACACCAACACCAACAGCAGCAACACCAACACCAACAACAGCAACAACAGCAACAACAGCAACAACAACAGCAACACCAACAACAGCAACACCAACAACAGCAACAACAGCAACAACACCAACAACAGCAACAGCAACAGCAACAACAACAACAGCAACAACAACAACACCAACAACAGCAACACCAACACCAACAACAACAGCAACAGCAACAGCAACAACAGCAACAACAACAGCAACAGCAACAACAGCAACAGCAACAACAGCAACAGCAACAGCAACAACAGCAACAACAGCAACAACAACAACATCAACAGCAGCCGCCTCGGACTACCTTCGAATTACGGTTGGGACAAAGACTGATAATTAACTGAAGCGGCGACCTGTTTAGCCACTTTATATAGCAGCCCCGGTACCTCCCTATATAGCAGCCCCGGTACCTCCCCACAGTGAGACTGACATGAACAGTACAATATTGAAACATTGAACACGAAATGCAAAGACACAGGACACGAAAGAAACAACATACACGAAAAACAGAACATACACCTAGACACCAGAAACGAAATATAACAGACGGGAGAAATGTAATCTTAAACACTGTGGAGAGTCGTGACTAGCCGATTGATTGAGCCGGGTCAACTCAACCACCCGTCTTGAAGAGATGTAGGACCAAAGAGGACCATGAGCTAAGCCTTATCCACATGTCGATGAATCACGTGATACGGCCGCCCTAGTCCCACCAGAACTAATATACCACACCTCATGGGATTCACCCACGGCAAACGGGGTGCCACGTTGTGGGATTCTTATCCATCGAAGTGGATCGGGAGACCTAGTCTACACCGGGCCCACATGGGGTGGGGGGGGGGGGGTGGGGGTGGGTCGGTGGTGTTCAGACTGATACGCGTCTCAACTCTCGATGAATGGGATTCATCTTAAGGATGTTCCCGTCGCCAATGTGGTTAGGTCGTGGATATCATCTTCGCAGTCTGGGCTAGATTGGGTTGAAGCAACGAACATTCACATTGAGTCCGTGCCTCTACAACTATGGTATAAGTTTAGTAGAACTCGGCTACAAAAGTATTTATTATTTTGGCGTCAGCTCACCCAAACCCAGATCGCTCGAGCGATGCTACTACTTTATATATATAAATTACCAACACACATCAGTTTGGTGGAAATCGTCCACAAAAATCCACAAAATTAGGGAGCCAACTATACAAATGATACTATACTATATGTCATATTAAATCGCGCATCGGGTAGAGTGACACACTCTTCAAGCATGTATGGTATCGAACTTATTTCTTATTCCAAGAAAACACTGACAATGACACTGAACTCACGGTCATGACACGGATAAAATTCATGAAATTATTTTGTTCATAGAGCAGTTTCGCTTTAACAAGTCATCACAATATTCAACACGACACGGTCATGGTAATCGCATGCCAATGGAAATGTTTATGAACATGACTGCTACTGGAAAGAACAGACCATGGTCATCTTGCTCCCATCTGACTTCTCCAAAGATGCAAGCGTGTATGTCACATGTACCAATACCCTGGTCATGTATCGAGATTGACTTTGGCCGTTGATTGCGTTACAATTTAATACATACTCATTAAACCATATGCAGTTTACATGTTAACAATTTATATCTTAACAAGTCGTAGCGTCGTCGTTTCTCTTGTTGTATATTATAAGTGTGTGACGCGTGCTCCGAACTCCGAACTGAACTCCAACAGTGCAACTCCAACTCCCACTCCAACTCCCACTAACTTGTTGTTGATTTGCACACGTTATATACCCATGCTAGATAGCCATATCATCCATCAACCCTGAATGTTCGTGACTATGGGAAGGTGGCGATTCATAACTAGATAACAATATATGTAGTGTTCGTCCCAAGTCATTATCCGTGTTGATACATGTAACTGGCACCCCCAATATTGTCACACACACTTACTATTGTATGGGAAGAATTAGTTTAGGTAGAACCTCATATTGATTTGACTACAAGTTGTTCATGGCATTCATGGATAAGCAATGTCATAAACCTTCGGAAATGACAACTATACTGTACCATTAAGCATACATATACACATTAGCTTACCACCAAATCTGTTTTACATTAGTGTTTTAATTGGACGCTATGATATTGGAACTTACAAAAATCAATTCCCAGTGCAATATTTGACAAAGATGTGACTACATTATTTCAGCGAATGGACCGATCTCGGCCATAGTTCGACAGTTGGTAGTCCTGGTTTGGACGTTAAAACGATGAACCAATTAGTGCGCACAAGCGATCAATATTAGCCTGTTTCTTTGAAAAAGATTTAAAAGCTATATCCTTCTCGAAATTTGAATAGCCATAGTGTTTCACAAATTTCAAGGTTTAATGTTCTAGTCTATTCCAGAACGATCCATTATCCATGTAGACATGGGGAGATTCAAAGAGCAGTATGGTCCTTCCTATAGAAATTTCTTTTCAATAGAACATTGTTTGATTGACCAAAAGCTAATTTTGGACAACTCTCTAATTCTGATTCATGACGACAATCCGGTGACCACAAAATTACACCAATCTCATAAGAGTGATATACAATATCCCAGCACAACAGCTATGTCTTGGATAGTAAACGCCATTATTTGTCGTGTTAAGTACTTCATTCAACGGTTCAATTGAAAATTCGGCCCTAATGAATATAGAACGGACGTGTCACATGTCACATCTGACAAGATGAAACTCATAGCAGTTACTATTATATATTGGACTCATGAATCGTCACAGTCTAGTATAGTACAACTAACTCTGATCTTTATCCGACATCAGAATGAACCATGTATATGATTGGACATTTTTGAAAGTGGCAATTTAATGCTCACAATCTACGAACCACAATCCACACATCTAATAGAGAGATTCCGCTTCTGGAGTTAGTATAGAATGTAGAGATTGTAACTTATACATAAAGTCAAACCACGTGAATGTACACGCTCGTTGATTATAAGCGATTGACTTGCGCGAGTGTGGCTACAGGGTAACATCTGTTCATGGGATGTAGATTAATTATATCTCAAATAATATTTTGCTCGTTGCGAGGATGTGTATCTATGTCATATTGGTAAAAGATTCTTTCAATAATATCTGTTTCTGCTTCGATATATGAGAATTTGCAAATGTCCAAAAATGGGGATTTATTTGGACTATCTGACAACATGAATGATGTAATCGTAGCTATAACAATATATTTACAGTCATCTTTATTAAAATCTGCAAGCTGCCGTTTGAATAAAAGTAATTTCGTGTCAACAGCAACTGGCGTGGAGGCAAACAAACCGAAAACCGTGTCAATAATTTAACTGTTGCATTGATTTCAATCTGTGTTATTAGCTCAACTTGACAAAGTCAAGTTTGAGCTATTGCCATGGCTTGGCCTCCTTCCGTCATCAATTTAATTTGGCACTCCATACAGGCCACACCCCTCGCCCGATCATCAAACAACTTCACATGAATGTTCGTGTGATCTCGATTTCGTTAGAAACATGACCGCCGACAGCCACTTGGATTTCAAATTTGAATCCATCGGCAGACCCTGCAGCCCGCATTTATTGGAGTAATGTTTTGAAAATGTACAGGCATGCTGAGGATCACCTCTAGATTGGAGCTATCGAGTTTGCACCAGTTTCGATTAAAACATGGCTGCCGGCAGCCATCTCGATATTATTCTACATGCCACATCCCTCATTCGATCGCCACAAATATTCATTCGGATCTTCGGGGTGCCCTCTAGATGGGAGCGGCCATCGATTATTTCCGAAATTAGTTAAAACCATCATATTGAATTTCAACTTTGAATCCATGCAGCCCGCATCTATTGGAGAAAATATTTTTGAAAATTTACAGATTGTTTAGGATCACGTACGTCTTGATGGGAGCTAACAAATTTTTCCGAATTTCTTTTAATAACATGGCATCCTTCAGGAATCTATTTTTTTATATAAATTTGCATCCATCGGCACTCCCTGCCGCCCAAATTTATTGGTAAAATGTTTGAAATGAAAATAATTTAATCTACACAATATAATCCCTTCAATGAAAATGTTAGACTTTCCTTCCTTATCATTCTACTGGCCACCCAGTATGAAATTAAAGCCTCCCAATTTGAGCTACGTTGTAATTGACACTTCCATTCAAACTTTTCTACAATCGTTCACGTGTATTACACGTAACAGCATCTACTTCTAACCATATCAACATGATACACCGTAATATCTACGTAATACACAGTTACCAAGGATACACACATAAAACCATACAGTACGTACGATCGACAGAAGTGGAATCTCTCTATGGGAACTCAACTACGAGTCAATTCTATCTCCCGCCTTAATCAGCACGTATAGTAAAAATGCTACCGTCAGTTGATGGTGTTGGAGTCAATGTATGTTGCTATAGATTGGTGAAAAGTCACGTGATGTTATGGCGGTGCAAAAGCTACAAATGAAAATACATCGACACTGGATAAAATCCACAGGAATACCACACTTGCTATTAAATATGGATGCCCTTGAGCGGAAATAAGAAAGTACAGACGAGTCTCCATAGGTGCATATATTTGTATTGCGACTGAAGCAATTATCATAATAATCGTTGTCACTCATCACAACACCCAGTAAGTCAAATAAAAACAAGCACCAGTGGTTTGAGTTGGGCTGTTTCTGGATTCAGTACAAATTGGGTGTAACCTGTGCACACTGAATTAGACGCCAAACTGATTGAGTTTGTAGTGCAGTTCCATGACAAAAAAATACTCACACGCAATTCCGTTTCAAATGCCTACACTTATGTAATTGTACGGGCTATTGGTCACGCTCTAGGCGAACCTAATATCATATATATTCCCGCATTCCGGCACCAATCTATTTGGATAGTACATGTAGAAGCAATTGAACTCACCGACATATTGAGATAGTATTCCTTCCATATGTTTTATAGAGGAACGTTTATAAATTTCAGTTATGGCTGTGACTGATGTGTCGATTGGGGCTTAATGTCGCTTTCAGTAACTAAGGCCATATCACGACATGCCAGTTGTCACATGCTGATAAACCTTTGCATATATTAATGTGTTCGTTATGTTCTAATATAATCTGACCAGCATTAACTACGTTCTGATCACCGTTCTGTTAGTCTACAGGGAAGTGGATCTGCATTATATCTTACATGATGTCAGCGGTCGCATTGAAATTTATATAATTAATCTTTATTATGATTTGCCACACACGCCAACAACCGAAGCATACATGCTATCACACATATCTGATATGCAGTCGGATAGTTTTCTGGTGAACGCTACTGATAGCGTGTGAAGTGTGTTTGTAATTTAACTGAAGTTGCTGGGGCGAGTTGGTTGTAGATATACTCTCATCAATGCGACCATTTCTTGCGCGCACTAACAAGAGTAGCATCTTGAAGAGTGTGAGAATGTCTCAATTATTCAAACGAATTTGGGTTGATGAAACATACAGATATGCCAAAACCGAGAGACAGAAATGACGCATGCCTTTAATGTATTAGGCACAAGTGTCTCATACTTAGACATTCAACACGGTTCTAATGATCTGTACGACACAATGTAATGCATGTATGTCGCCATTATATCTGTTGATCAATTATATTTCCCGTTGGCAGTATGATAGCAATAAAGATTTGTGATATTGCTCCGGGATATTGTAAATATTGGTGGCCGGACGAAATCAACATTGCCAGATATTCACCAAGGATAGACAACGAATAAAGTAAATATGTCCACAAACGTTCATTTCCATATATCAAAATAATGGGCGTCATCTGTCACGATAATACAAAGCTGCCGTTGTAAAATGTGTCGAAGGTTAATACAAACCAAGGGAGACTAATCTGAGCTTCTAATCAAATTTTTCATACCTTTTCAAACTTCTTACGCCCTTCTAGGTATCGTCAATCGGACAATCTTGTTTGGATCAACAATTGTATAGCTTTAAAAACTTTGCCTGTGAACATGAGATTGCTATAGGTCAAAACCGCTGCAAACAGAGCAAAAAAAGGTAAACTGGCATAAAACAACCCTACCCCCTAAACATTTTTAATTTTACGAAAATTCAAATTCCTTAATTTCCTCGCGATTGCGGAGAAACGGCATCTGGATTAATATCAGCTACAATGTCAACAATTCTAAAGCGAAAGCCTAAATAGAACAATTAAAGAGTAGACACGATTTAGTAGATACATGGCGATTGACCCACCGCTCCACAGACGGTACACATGGCGATGAACTTCTCTTAATATGGCTCGACTTGATTGCTTCCTTATATCTTCCGATCTTATGAGTCTTATATCAGATAATCCTGATATTCTTCCTGGCTATCGTACCAACCACTCCATCATCAAACTGAATCTCCAATTTAATAAAATCAAACATGGTTGTGGAAATTTAATAATTCGCTTCTTTTGAAAAAGGAATATCAGGAATTAGTCAAACAAACAATTAAAGAAAATGTGGAATGGTACAGTAAGAATAACACAGAAGGCTCACTTACTGTGTCACCATCTTTGTTTCTCGATGCATTGTTGTTAGATATCAGAGGCAAAAGCATTCAGTTTTCTACCCGCGTTAAGAAGGACCAAATAAGTATTGAAAAACGCCTGATTCTAAACAAAACAGAAACCAAAAAAAAAATGTGTGATGTAGGGAAAATTAGAGATATCGACACAGAACTGGAAAAAAATCGGAAAGATAAAATGAATGGCCTGAGCTCCTTGTCCGAACAAGAATTAAATATATGGAGGAGGGAGAGAAACCTACAAAATATTTCCGTAACATGGAAAAACGAAATTTCATTTCAAAAACAATTAAAGACGTTGTAGACAATAGCGGTCAACACATTTCTGAACCAACCGGAATTATTGAATGTACCAAAAACTTTTACACAGAGTTGTACACAGAAAAGCCTTTGTCGGCCAATCACGATATAAACAAAATTCCACATCACATTAGAGTTACACCGCTTACCCCACACCAAACATCGTCTATTGAAGGCGATTTATCTCTCTCAGAACTAACAGAAGCTCTTAGAAACATGAAAAACGGAAAATCACCTGGTCCCGACGGGTTTACGGTGGAATTTTATAAACTATTTTGGCCAGAAATAGGTCCATACGTATTTGAATCATTGAATCATTGTTTTCAAAAAAGCGAACTGTCCATAATGCAGAAACAAGGAGTTATAACCATGATCCCCAAAAAAGACAATGGTCTCCTGGTCTTTCATCGAACAATCCTTAGAAAAATTTAATTATGGAGAAACGATCAAAAGGTGGATCAAAACATATTCAATCAGCCATCTTAGCAATTTGTCTTCATTTTTTCATTCAAGCCATCCATAGGTTGTAGGTAAGGCGACCCGTTATCACTGTATAGTTTTCTCTTATGCGCTGACATATTCGCTGAAATGATAAGAGGAAATAAGAAAATAACAGGTATTACCCTCGACGAGACAGAATACAAAATAAACCAATATGCAGATGACACTACACTTATACTAGATGGGAGCGAAGCCAGCCTCAGAGAATCTCTATCCGTGCTGGAATCATTTGCTACTTTGTCGGGCCTGAAGGCTAATCTAGACAAATGCCAAATAGTCTTGATAGGCTCTCAGAAAATGAACACATCAGTTCCTTCAGAATGCAAACTTAAAGTTTCAAATACATTCACAGCCTTCGGAATTAAATACAGCACCAACATGTCCGAAATACCAGAAATTAATTTCAGAGACAAGATCGACAACATGAAAAAGATAATAGACAAATGGAAACATAGACATATCTCACCAATCGGTAGAATAACAATTATCAATTCTATTCTCATTCCAAATATTGTCCATCTCCGATCCCACCCAAATCCAAAGCAGATATATTCAAATTTGTATGGAACAATAAACGCGACAGGGTCAGTCGTACATAACTTTGCAGGGGTTATGAATATGGCGGACTAAAAATGATTAATATAAAACATTTCAACGATGCTCTCAAAATAACCTGGATGCGCAGATGTATCACGAAGTCACCCCCATGGTTGAACATAACACCCCGAAGAATTTCAGATCCCTTACTAACGACTTATGGTTCAAAATACATCAACACTGTTCTATCAAAAACTGGGAACCCTTTCTGGCGCGACGTTCTTATGGCTTGGAAGAGTTGCTTGAAAAATATGCCAAACGATAAGTCACACCTAGTGACTCAGACTGTTTGGAACCACGATGAACTCCGAATGAATAAAAACGCAATAAATAGTAGCGAGTGGAAGGAAAACGGCATCTTATTTATAAACGATCTTATCACACCAGGAAACAAACTGCACACACTCGAAAGTTTCACCGCCAAATTTGACATACCCACCACTTTCTTGACATTGCAAAGTGTCAATACGCAGCTCCGCATTTTATCAAAGCAGACAAAAAAGATCTCACTAGCACTTCATATCATTCCAAACAATATTCACCTGCTAACAAAAAGTAAACATGGATGTAAGGATGTTAACAACCTTCTTATCTCAGACAATGGTCAATTCCCACTGTGTGTATCAAAATGGAAAAGAGATCTGGGACCTAATATAACCACAAGTTCATGGTCTCATATATTATCATCGCCATTCAATTATCTGCGAGACTCTAGATTACAATGGTTTCAATATCGGATAAATACACGTATTTTGGGAACCAAAAGGTTGCTATTTCTGTAGACGATTACTGTAACCGGTGTAATTTGCCTGATAACATTGCCCACATATTCTATGAATGCTCTGCCGTAAAACTATTGATAAATGACACACCAAAAATGGCTGGATAAACACAAGCTGGACATCAATATCAATATAATTTTCGGCCTTCCCCGCCAGCATAATTTCAGTGTCAAACATTTATTTCTGACATTGCTTAAATATTACATATACAAAACCAATTTGAACGCGATACCTTATCTCTGAAATCATTTCTACGTGAACTTGATGAATTGATAACGATTTGTGATTATATTCGTTTTTCACTTGTTGATGATTGTAGAATTAACGCTATATAAATTCCGGGCACGGATAGAGGCAATTTTTGTCATATCGGAGACTATAAATTGCATGTACATTTAAAAGCATACAAAAATATTTCTGGTGACATTCCAGTCATGAACATAGTCTGTGTAATCAAAACACGCATAAGTTGTCTTCGATTTTGAACGTGTGCAAGGCGTGTGTGATTTGTGAGCGAAATCCCCCCTCCAGAAAATACGAGGATTTTTTTTTATTGTCATTATGCTGTATTTTAAATGTATGAATATGTCCATGTATATATTGTCAATAAAGAATACAAAAAATAAATATATATATCAGCTACTTATGGCGGCCTATTGTACTGCCAGAGTAAAATCTCAATCATTAATACAAACGTTTCTATTATTTCTTTTGATCAGGAAAAGTTGCCGAACAAGAATATATAAAACAACCAATAATACGCACACGATTAGACAGCAAAATATACTTAATCGGGGTTGACGATTATATAGCGATTGATCACCCGAAATGCCAATAAACTTACTCAGGACTGTATTGACCAAAATATTGTACTAGACAGATGCTTTCAACAAAAACAAACTGATTGATTCTCTTCTTGTTCTCAGCCAACAACCGATTTGGATTCTCATGTATAGATTATTGGCAACCAGATGGGCTATATATTTTGGGTGGGACTCTTATCAGGTTTTACTAAATAAGGGGGAAACAATATATTTATAGAACAAAAATAACTTTCGTTGGAAACTGGTAACTAACGTAAGGAGTCAACCTATATTGGAACTAATGTATAGTATCAACAAGGTTTGTAATAGTAGTACAATGTTTTTCTATATAAACCACGCAGATATTGGGAAGCAAACTACAACTATTGTGCAAAGTATGTATCAACCGTTAGCAACCAAGTCTTGTCAATATATCTGCCATCATTCCCTGCAACCATGATGAGGATATGCTGCTATGAGGAAAATTAGCAACTTAGAGCAATTTGTACAAGAGCTGTCACAATTCCTACCAACCATTATGGATTATGATACTGGCATTATATTGACGATTGCTATTCTTGTGACAGGTTGTATTACCGTATATTTGCTTATCAAGGTCTATATAATTATGCCAACTGTAACACGTTTGACGTGATTTAATTTGAATGGAAACGCTTTCGAACAGTTTACTTAAAACTATATGTCTCTGATTGATGTTTCATTCACTCAACGTGCGACCGTCTTTCTAAGACTGTTGTCATACCAGGAGCATGCCCCCGTGTGGGTTCAGGGTGAGCATGGTGGCATGTATTTATAGTCTCAGACTTTGGACATGTTCCAGTATATTAGGACCATGTATATAAATCTTCTATAAGTGGAATGAGTAATCAATGAACGCCGTAGTCTGATTTCAGGCCTCCTCTTGTGTCACGATATGACCTTAGCTGAAACTGACATTAAACCCCAAACTAGCTAGCCAATTAACCAAGGGTATGTTACATGGAATGTCAGCTAGTGTCTGAAATTAAACACCAGGTATAAGGTAGAAATGTTGCGAGTTTCGTGTTCTGTCAAGGAAATGTCACTGAGATAATATGAAGTGATTGTTATATAAAATGTGGTAGATATTGTATAGTATAATTATTTGACGTGTTTTGGCTGGAATACACTTCTTTAGGATAATAAAAAGACGTTTTTGTCCAATGGTGATGAACGAACTCATAATCAAACTGTCACGGAACCTTAACTATTTAGCACGAGCACATCAGTGCCATATATATTGTCGGTGCGGGCATGCGGTTTTGTCTTGAAAGCATTGTTTGTACTAAATAGTTTTAATAGGATACCGTAAACATTGTTTCATACATGTGTACATACGGTGTATGTAAACGTGCGGCGTCGGTGTATCACCGTTCGGAAACAACGAAATTGCAGCAGCCAATTGCTTCTCATCCTATACAATGATTGGCATTGCCCTTGGAAGACATGCGTTGTGTGACAAATGCTATCCATTCTATTTAAGAACGGCTTTTACTGAAAATGAATAATGGGCAAATTGGATGTCACCCTGCCAAGTGTCCATTTGATTCAGTTTATATATTATCCAGTAAAGTGTTTTAATTTTGTTTTCTGTGTGACCCAATTTGTATTTATCATATGCATGTTCTCGCGATTGCGCAATTGCTCGTGTGATCTGGCTTCAAACAATTCTGCCGTCTTTAAATCGGGATAGGACAGTTATCGAATCCATAATAACTACCCGTTCTTGGTTTGGCTTGGTTTTTCTGATTGGGATTTATCGTTGTTTCAGCGACCAGGCCATAAAGCGAGGTTGGACGGCTCAAATTGGCCTAATGCGCATACCTTTCAGCCTACCTTTGATATAACTTCCCCCTTCCAGCCTACCATAGGTATGACTGCTTCTCTCTTCTTGCCTACGATGGATATGATAACTTCTCTCTTCCAGCCCACGCTGGGTATGATCAATTATCCATTCCAGCCATTCCAGCATACATTGGCTATGATTTGTTCTCTCTTCCAGTATACCTTGGATTTATTTCTTCTCTCTTCCAACCTACCTTATATATGATTACTTATCTCTTCCACCTTAGTTTGGACATGATTTCTTCTCGCTTCCAACCTACTTTGGATATAATTTCGTTTCTCTACCATCCTACATTGGATATGATTTATTCTCGCTTCCAACCTACATTGGATATGATTTCTTCTCTCTTCCAACCTTCTTTGGATATGATTTCTTTTCTCTTCCAACCTACCTTGGATATGACTTATTATCTCTTCTAACCAACCTTGGATATGATTTATTCTCTCTTCCAGCCTACAATACCTATGAATACGTCTGGATTGACGGGGCGGAGGAGGAACACACCGGAATGTGGACTCACACAGACGGGACACCACTCATCTGGACAAGGTGGTCTCCCGTGGACACTCCAGACACCGGAGAGGACTGTCTGGTGATGTGCAGGAGCTACAGCATGGAATTTATAGATGGCAAGTGCACACGTACCTTCAACAGACTCTACATCTGTGAAATCGATCTCTGAGACGGCAACGAATCAGATCGGTGGGTGAGCGGGTGTTGACACATGGGTATCGAATTCTCGATAACGGAAGATAATGGACGAACATATACTTTTATATTTGCCAATTGTAGTCGGGTCCTTATTTGTGAATATGTTGATTTCATCAGATACGTTTTTTTGGGCACAGTTGTGATCAAAATTGAACTTTCTACCCTGTGGCGCTTTTCGCAATTTGCTCACAGTTATATAGTTACACCGCGTATTGATCACCATATGACCTATTGATAAGAAAATGACGTCAACATTTAACTCTAAGTTACAATAGTAAAATAATGTAAAGACAACTTAGTGTAAACAATATGTTATTCCCCAGAACTAGCACATATAAGGCATGATATAAAGACATTAGCAATTCGACATTTGAGAAAAGGATTTGGCAGTAAGCCAAAAGCATATGGGTGGACATTTCCTGGTGTATATATATTTTATCAAGGTTTGATTTCGTCTCAATGATGAATTGTCTGTTCCACAAGCACACGGAACCCATCCCGTGGCCAATTGCTGCATGTACGTTCCTCCCATACACAAAATCACATCTCTGGTGTGCATGAGAATACGAGAGCACAATTTTTTTAGGCTTTTGGTTCACGCCTTACAGTTCATAACCATATTATGTCAGTTAAATCGTTCTGTATCGCCGATGAACTTTTGTACGACGATGAATATGTCGACATTTTGGTATAAGATATGTCTATAGACCCATACAGTAATATTTTCACATCCAAGTTCGCATTTAGATTAGCTAAACAACAGACTCTTTCACGCTCGAATACTGCAATTTGTAATTCCCCACAGTAACAAAATCGGTAGCTGAACGTATCTTGTCGCGTAAACTCTGGCAGTCCTGAGACCCTTTTGTTTGAAATTATAATTGGTTAGACATCCAGATTCAATTGGAACGAGAGTATATAAATATGGGGGCGTGGTTCTCTTAATCATTTAAAAAAAAAATGCACAAGTTTGGTGTTTTCTCTCCCCCAACACAGTGTGTCCCAACCGGTTTCCCGTAATGATTCTTTAATGCAGCTTCTAGTTGCTCCCGTGACTAATCTAGCAGCCTCGTATTGAATATCTTCCAGAGAGGTCGAATCTTCAAATGAGCTATTATCCTATACCGAGGATGCATATCCCAACACTGGACGGATATATGACAAGTATATACGCTCAAGGGTTCTCCTGTCCAAAATGAATTTATACTTTCTCAGTATATTCATTCGGCTGGTGGCTTGATTTTCAATATCAGTCATGTGATCCTTCCACGTACCGTTTCTGTTGAATGTAAGACCTAAATGATTGTGAGTTTCGACTTCTACAATATCCTTGCCCGACTTCTGAAATGGAGGGTGGTCGATTATGTTATTTGTCAATTATACTAAAAGTTATTCTGTTTTCATGGGATTATATTTCAATAGCCATTTTGAGACCATTCGAAATCAGACTAATATCGTTGTTGATTACCTCTACGGCAATAACTGGGTCTTCAGTGGATAGAAATAAAGATGTATCATCGGCAAACAGCCTTATATTGCACGTAACGTTGTCTACAATAGCATTAATGTAGATTAAACAAAGAGGGCAAGTAAGGATCCCTGGGAACACCACCTGAGACACGCCTCCAACAGGAATTCGAGTTTGAAACGATTACTCGCTGATGCCGCTTGTCCAAATATTTTGGTATTAGATCATATGTTGGGCCGGCATTTCCCATTCTTTTCAGCTTAAATAGTAAGCCACGATGCCACACCTTGTCGAATGCCTTGCTGATATCTCAGAAAAAAGCATCTCATTTCTTTGCTACTATCAAGAGAAGATATTGCATAATGGTAAACATCTGTTAATTGAAATACTGTTCTATCTTGCGGAGTGAATCCCGACTTAAGGTTTGTTAGAAGCATATTATCTCTTAACTGTTCATTCATGTGAAGGTATATACAGTTTTGGAAAACTTGGACAGACAAGAGAGAAGAGAAACTGGGCGATAATTACTTGGGCCGGTGGGATCGTCTTTGTTGTATATGGGACATACATTTGCCATTTTCCATTCAGGCGGGAAGAAAGATTTTTTGAGAAATTTCTTGAAATTAAATTCTAGCAGATGCACACAGTTTAAATATCCTTGGACTAATTCGGTCAGGGTCACTAGCCATTGCAGATTCAATACTTTTTAGTGATTAATATATTTCCTCGCTTGCAATAACGAATCTAGCCAGTCTGGATTGAGTTTTGTAGTCAAATGCGGTAATTCTACTCTGTCTTCGTTCGGGAGGGCAGCAATCGAACAACAATATTTATTAAAAATCTCAGCTTTTGATGCATTGTTGGTTGTAATCGAATCCCCATTTTTTAATGCCGGTATGTTTTTCCTGTCAGGGCCCATGAGTTGATTCATAGTTTTCCTCCAAAGTGATGATTCTGCGAAGAAATTTCAAGTACTGACTGTGTTTTATTGATTTGTCTCTGCTTGGCACTCTTTATACAAGAGGTGACCTCGTTCCTCTTGGATTTATATCGGACACAGGCATGATCTTGTGCTTAGGGTATGAATATAGTCGCCTTCTTTGTCACCCAACAGGTTCGTCTTGTTGTATTGAAGCTGTTTTATTTGGTATGTATTTTGAGGCTAAGTGATTTATGTTTTCTGTTAACGTGTTTGCTACACGTGTATACTCTATCTCAGATAATTCTAAATTATAATTCCATTGTTGGAGATCGTTGTTTATTGTCCGCCGATCCAACGGGTTCGGAGGACTATTATAATCAGCATGTGCGTGCGTGCGTGCGTCCGTCCGTCCGTCCGTCCGTCCGAGGTTTAACGGGTGATAAATTTAGTTAGAGTGAACCAAATTAAATTAAATTTGGTATGTGGGTTTACTAGCAGAAAAGACAGGTCAAGTTCGAATTCTGGTTCCGTCCGCCAATTTTCACCAGAGTTATGTCCCTTTTTACTTAGAATTTGACCGTCTGTTAACATTTTTGGTTTCCGACCGATAACTCCAGTTTGGATTATTTTATCTGAACCAAAGTTGGTATGTCTATTTTCCAGCTAAAGATACAGGCCAAGTTCGAATATGGGTTCCGTCCAATTATTTTTACATGAGTTACGGCCCTTTTTCGACTTAGAATTTGACCGTCTGCTAACATTTTTGGTTTCCGACCGATAACTCCAGTTTGAATTATTTGATCTGAATCAAAGTTGGTAAGTGTCTTTCTCCCAGCAAAACACAGGTCAAGATCGAATTCGGGTTCCGCCCGCCAATTTTCACCAGAGTTATGTCCCTTTTTTACTTAGAAATGTTTGCCAAGTTGAGGTTTCCGGATGATAACTTTAGTAAATGTGTACTGAATGAAATTAAATTTGGTATGTAGGTTTACTAGCACTAAAGACAGGTTTTTAAGCGCAAACAACGGTCGTATCAAGCCGACACTTAGAGGCGGACATGAGGTCTACCGACCTTTTATTGCAGTAAAATCTCCCACATCACAATTCGATTCTCTTCGCTTGATGACGCGATTCGATTTCACTACGTTTAGACTTAATATTGGGCAGCGGTGGTATCGAACCCGGTCAGCAAAAAAGAAAGGGTACAGTATTCCATATGATTCGACAAGAAGTGGTTTATTGGTTATACATAAGTCAAGAAGTAACAATGAGCTTTCAGTAAAATAATGTCGGTTCTTTGATAATTTACGTCAGTCCAATCTTATTGGCGTTTTTCAGTTTCTAAAACATTTGAATTAAAATCCCAAACGACCACGACATGCGATTAATGGTTATTGTCCATTAATTTTTCGATGGAAGAATCCGGTGTTCGATAATAAGTTTCAAGCAGAAAGTGCGATGCTGGAGAACAATTTCAAGCAATACGAATTCTACACCGAATGTTCCAAATCTCGGCGTATTTTGGAGTTTAAAGAAATTGCTAAATATACTGCGATACCAATACCATGCGATGAGCGATTAAATCTCTCAGGATTGTGGAATCCAGGGATAACAGTTTCCGAATCTGATGCGTCATAAGAAAGCCATGTTTCTGCGAATGCTGCGATGCCATAATCTACTATTTCAGCAGACAATGTATCAAGTTTGGGTTTTATGCTCTGAATATTTAGGCACATCAATAATAATTTTCTATCAGTTTTTGTATCAGACAAAGAGGGACCCGGGTTCAAATGCAAGTCAGATGCTTGCTTCAAGATTGATTAAGCGTTTCTATCATAGCTCGCATTATATTGGATATAGACTATTTTATTACTCTTGAACTGTATGTTTTAATATTTTTGAGAACATTTCGAGTTATCTTACTTAATTGCAATCCAATTCTGATTGGGGATTTCAGAGACGATTCTATGTCAATGTAATGATGTGTCTTTGTGAGCAAAAAATTAAATAAGACTGATTGCTATAAGGCCCCAAACGTTCCGTGCAATCAGGTAAAAACGAAAGAAAATCGAGAATGCAATGTCTCTTGGGACACATATCCTCTGCATTAGTATGTATGTTATTATTGTCGATGAAGACAACATATCTAAATTCTTCTAGTTAGTATCCTTAAGTGCCCTCGAGTAGTATAAGTCATTGCCCTATGTGTCATAATGTCAGTCATTATTGAGTGAAACTGAAATTAAAGGTCGACTCTGATGGTATGAAACAAGGACAAGAACTAGGATGTGACAGTCGATGGTTGGGGAGCACACAGACAGAGTAGCAACGGTGAGCAAACAATTCAGCAATGAGATCAACATAATGTGCATAATGTTGAGCATATATTGAATACAAGTATTCCGGTTAACGGCATTCGGTATGATATATTCGATAAATAATTCTGCTTTAAATCAGACAATTTTCTCGTTGTGCCTTCTTTTATAACGATGAATTCAACTGGCTTAATTTCTATTTCTTTCCAAAGGGGGTGTTTGTTTTATCTGTTTCTTTAAGAGAAAAAAGTAGTGAATATAGTTGACATTTAAATAATTCACTCAAATTCACTCAACTGGACAAGCAGTTGCCATATATGACTTTATGGCGTAAATAAAGAATGAAACAGGCGCGTAAAGTTGGTCCGCACAGGAACAACTTGTAATGCCCGGGAAGTAGACGTGGCTTAAATCATGCCGAATGCTGAAGGGTATATAGCGTCATGGTTGAAATTCAATTTATGTTTGTTCCTTCGAGCAGTATCCAAGGTTCCAGACAACACCAAGAGCAGTCAGGAACATTGGACCCACCTCCAAGGTACACACACATGTACAGTATGTAATTAAGAAAATACAGAGTATATAATCGTGCCTGTATAACAGTTCCATATAATTTGAATAATCATATCTGAGTCATAACTGTACATCAATCTTGAATTGTAATGTTGCTGATCTGATCCTAAACGTGACAAAGATGGCCAAATGAATTTTTATACCCCTCACTCCGATGAATGCCAGCCATTTCAAGACCATGACTCTAATTTACATGAGATTTCACAAGGACATAGGAATATGATTGAACATTTTTTGGCATTACATCCATATTTTTAAAAGACATATTTGATTGAGAAAATTACTGGCAAGTGAGCGAAAATATGCCAATCACAGGAAGTCAAAACTAATAAAGCAAACAAATATAATTATTGTGTCATCTTATAGATTAGGACTCTAGGATGAGAGGGACCATCATTTTGTAAAATAACTCACCTTTTTTTTTTAGCTACAACTTCATTGAGTTCAATGCACCCTCCGTCAGTTGAATACAAATATGTGGCCATTTGCTTTTTGGGGCTATTATTTGTGTCAGAAGCCAAATTGGCAATGAAGTGAGCTGGATCATAATGATGTATAAGGCTGTCTATTTTGCCCCTGTTTCAGCTATAACTCAATCAAAACTATTACTTTATAACATATTTAAGCAAAAAATTACACTGTAAGCTATATTTCCAACATTCCCTAAGATATCAGATGCATCATATAGTGTGATACTGGTGCATTGTGACACAAATGGCCTGGCATACATTCATATAAGAAATGAACGGCGGTTTCAATGTTGTCATGGGATTTTGACCGCGAGAAAAATTCAGCAAACTGCATGAACCCCGAAGGGGTTCATGCCGAGTTTGCTGATTTTTTATCGCGGTCAAAACCCATGACCACGTTGAATCCGCCGTTTATTATTTATATTTATATACCTACGCTCTTTAAAACACTTCTCCAAATATGTCCGTTATTTCGTCAAAAACACCTTTTCAAATATCTCCGTTATTTCGTTTATAAAAATAATTTCCTATTTCTATATTTCGGCCTATTTCGCTGTATTTTCCTATTTCGATTTATTGTACCATTTCGCTGTATTTTCATATTTCGCTTTTTCGTTGTATTTCATATTTCGATAATTCGCTATATTTGACATATTATGGGATATGGGATTATATGATAACCACCATTCTGATAGTCAATCGAACATATCGTGCCACCCGTGCTCGCGATCAGATGCCACTAGCCATCCAATCGTGAACCTCGATTACATATTGTTTGCTATTAAATCCTTGGCGTATTGGCTGACTAGATACTCAAGCAGTCGGTAATGTCCGACAATTCCCGGTGATTTCCGGGACCAATGTATTCATAAACCTATGAACGACATTGGAAGTGACGTCACGTTACGTTCATAGGTTTATGAACGCATTGGATAAGGGGGCGTGTCTACCGTAACGCTATGGGGAAATCGGAAGAGATATCAGGTGTATGTAAATATACTTCAGAGATTTTCTAACAGAAATTACCGCAGACACTTGAAAAAACAACACTGATAAGCTATTATAATTTGACATAATTATAGTATAATTACACCTAATATTTTAAAGATAATATTTTAAACTCATTTAGTCATCCATGAAACCAAAACCAAAACGAGATTTCGACATGTTTTTATTTTTCTGAGAAACAATACAACATCCCTAAACATGAGTTTGGATGACCGATTGCGCAGTTATCTATAACAGCATGAATTACAGATGTTGTAGATTATTTTCGGTATGTATGGCGCGTGTAAACTTATTTGTATTGCTTTTAAAAAGAATAGTTCCCATCTGCAAAGCTCTGCAAAGAGTAAAACGCATGCAACAATAAAATATATTTGGGAAAGACTGGGAATCCATACCCTCTAATAAAATATACATATTATTTCATAAATTCTGTTTATACATGATTACCGTATATTAGGTTGTCAATCTAATGCATATTCAGGTATTTTGCCATGTGTAAAGACAACAATTATTTAAAGAGTGAACTATTTCATACAAATTTTCGTTTGGAGGGTATTCCGAGTTTTTAGTCACGTGATGTTTACATTCCATTTTGTCAAAGTTTGCCTTCAAATATATCTTTTTCATCGGCGATGTTCTAATGTTAGTTTTGTCATAAAGTACTTAAATAGGCCAATGGGTGGTGATTATATATTCTCAGATGCTAATATATGTCAACTAAAAATTTAAATTTCCTATTTATCGAGTGTTGTTAATACGATCACAATTTACACGGTGAATTTATGACAAAAGAAACAAAACGAAAAAGCAATGTCCCTCTCAATATATTGGAAAATCATAGGACATATCGGTAAACAATTATACTAAAAACATGCAGTAACTTTACAGATATGAGTATCGTAACATATTGCAACAAAAAACACTCGTTAATAATTATCCTGTAAGATGGAACAACACTTTACATTTCAAAATGATCTATGTTTTATTATTATTATATTGTATTGGTTATTTGTGGCCATTTTGCAAACATTACAGTGAATTATAGTTAATTATTTTATAACATTCCGGCCATATTGCAAGAAATTTTAACTCTGTCACGTTTAGGATATCCTTCAAATTAGAAATGTCGAAAAATCTTGATTGAAATAAAAAACAGCGGTGTTTGAACAAGATATCAATAAATTAGCAATTAGATCACTCGAAAATCTTGGACCAAATTAGTTGTATGCCAAATTGCGATAATATATATGTAAACTTACCAGAATACGGCCGGAATATCTGACTAGAAGCAGCTTGAAGGACAAAATCCATCAAAACTGTCGGCTGCAACAGAAATGGTTAGAAGGAGTTAAATAAGTAGAATTACACCCAATCTCGAATACGAGTTAAAAAAATTCTTGCGCGCGATTGGCGAATAATATGTCAAATAAATTTACTAATTTAAGAAATATAACATCCACTGCATGTAAAAAAGTGAGCGTTTCCTAGACTGAAATGCGTTCGTGTTCAAACAATGGCTGGAGATCGTGGCTGTGTATTGGCTTTCGTCAGACTGTCAAATTCCGTGCAAAATGTGGGATAGTGTGGAAAACGTATGTTGATTTTTGAAAAAGGCATGGCTGGAAAGGTTCCCCCCTGTGCGAACACATGCCCAAATGGTTGGTCTTTAGGAAGGCATGCATCGTGCACTTCTGAACTCGAGAATTTAGCATGGGCGTGGTAAAACGTTAACACTGTGGCCTATGGAAAACATTTAGTTCCTTCTAACCAAATGCTTGCGGCTAATAACGTGACCACCGTAAAGGGACATAATCCATCAAGCGCAAAAAACATCAGAAACTGTTTTAAATGCTGTGCGCTGACTATCCACATGGATATTACATCAGAAAATATTATTAGATCTTTATTGGGTGTAGGCAGGAGCAGTGTATATGTATATTTCTCCTCACAACTTATCACAACTTACCTTAAAATATCCATGAAGACTCGTCTAAGTGAGAACTTTCAATAAACGATCCTGTCTTGTCCACGAGTGAGTATCAGGAGAGGCCGGTCGTCGTTACGTCAACAGGGTATTTTAATAAGATGATACAAGCAAGGATATATCTTGGAATGCTATGGTATAATAGAAGACTGCTAATAGTGATAGTATTCCATAAGGTATCATCATCTGATTATTGAAACAAAACATGCGAGGTTGTTTCACAACACGTCACGTACACTCATTTTAATGAACGTGTACGATGTGGAATTTGATCTGGTGTTGGTGACCCCGAAGACGACGAAAAGATGACGATTACTATGATCATGATGATGATGATAATTATATCCGTCGAGCCGTCTGTCCGTCCGTCCGTCTAGCCGTCCGTCCGTCCGTCCGTCTGTGAAACTTGGCACCGACATCAACCACCATGGGAACCTGTGCACCTGCGATTATGACGTTTGTCGGACTTTTTTGTGTGGAGTTATCCCAATTTTTCGACTTAGAATTTTTTTGCAACATGCATAATTTTGTCCCAGCTTTTATTCCTACATTTTTAGGTCAATGTTTTTTAATCTTGGCACTGATATTTAGTATCATGGGAACCTATGCACCTGCGATTATGACGTCTGTCCGACTTTTTGTTGTGGAGTTATTCCCCTTTTTCGACTTAGACCATTTTCGCAACATGCATAATTTTGTCCGAGCTTTTATTTTTGGTGGAGTTAGCCCCCTTTTTCAACATACAAAATCTTATCAAAATGCACAATTTTGTCCGAGTTTTTATTCACCATTTTTCAATCAATATGTTTTATGATTAGGATTAAGGGTTAAGAGGTTCAAGATTAGTGTTAGGGTTTAGGGGATTTAGGGTTACCTGTTCACATACTTTCAGTGCCCAATATACAGTAATGGCTACTACATGCAAATAACACGTTGAATACGGGGGGTATACCTCAGTCCCATCTGGGACAGGCCCATCTCTAGTTTTAAATTTTGACGATGATGGTCATGACGACGGCGACAACGACGGTGATAATGATAAGGTGATGATGATTATAATTATTATGATGGTGTGGACAGTGATTTTGATTATGGCGACGACGACTATTGTGATGCTGGTAATGGTCCCGACGACAACACTGATGATGTTGGGGATAATGATGCTAGAGATCAAATGAACACACCGTCCAAAAACTGTTTGAATGTTCAAAATATTGGTGATCCGAGAGATCAGAAAGTGACGTCATCCCTTATTGCCCCACAATCCCCAGTATCAATGAGTATAGGCCCTTCGGTAACATATCTTCATGACAATCAAGTCGTCGAGAAGCCAGCAGATGTGGTCCCGAGTCATTATATCATACATATACTACACGTGAACATCAGAGCTTTGATAGTCAAACTCTTCTGCATTTTTATTATTTTCACGTATACGTATGTCGAATATGATGCCAAAATTATCCAACATATATGCACGAGGCCGCTGTACTTTATTATTGCTTATTGATGTAATTTCAATTGTAAATATGTTTTCGGTGTCCATTTTGAAAATCCAAGATGGATGCCAGGGAACAATGTTGAGTTGCTTGTTAAGTGAATGTTACAAATCCATCCATACTCATTCAGTGGTGAATTTTCAATTGATAATTATTTGTTATGGACGCATATATTCCAATCAATGGACAACTAATTGAATATAATTTTATTGGTGGCCATTTGAAAAATCCAAGACGTTCGCCAGGCGGCGTCGTAAAAATGGAGACATGGAACCATTTAATTTAAACCGAGTGAGGTGAACACTTTCCAAAAATATGTAGATTTCGTAATCCACACGAAATAAAAACTTCACTTTGAATCAATACTTTAAGGGGTACTGTAAGCAAAACCATCTCCTTTTATACTCATCAGAATATAAATAAATATATAAAAATATAAAATAAATACATTTCAGCAGTAGATCAGTGCAAAATACAGTCGTCTGCCAGTCATAAATTCATTATCATTATTATTACCATGTTGTCTGCGTCGTCCATAGAGCACACGAGTGTATTTTGCACTCATCCATGGCTCAAATTCATTCATTTGTTGCATAAACTCTATATATGTTGATTATAAAAGGAGTTGGTCCCATAAATGGCGGAATTAGTGTACAGCACCCTTTAATGAAACGTACAATATTCCATGCATATCACACTGATACGTTGATAGCTTGTTTAGATTATCTCGTCAGGCTCGCATAATAGGTGAATACAATTAAACGTTATCCCACACGGGGTGCATGGATCGCACGATTATATTATCTCGCGAGGCTCGCATAATAGGTGAATACAATTAAACGTTATCCCACACGGGGTTCAGGGATCGCGCGTTTAGAATATCTCGTCAGGCTAGCATAATAGGTGAATACAATTATAAGTGATCCCACACGGGGTGCATGGATCGCACGATTATATTATCTCGTCAGGCTAACATAATAGGTGAATACAATTATACGTTATCCCACACGGGGTTCAGGGATCGCGCGATTATATTATCCCGTCAGGCTCGCAGAATAGGTGAATACAATTATACGTTATCCCACACGGGGTTCACGGATCGCGCTATAACATTATCTCGCCAGGCTAGCATAATAGGTGAATACAATTATACGTTATATCACAATGCGTGCACGGATCGCGCGATTATGTTATCTCGCCAGGTTAGTATAATAGGTGTATACAATTAAAAGTTATCCCACATTTGGTGCATGGATCGCGCGGTTAGGTTATCATTGCTTTACTTACTTGCATCTTTCTTAGGGTGCATTTACATTGCTATAGAACTGTACACAGATCTACACGCAGACTAGTGTAAACGGGTTGATATAGAAATGCACACAGAAAGAAAACGGTATTAGTTCGTGTGAGCAAAACCGTGTCCGCTATACGTCACGGTCAACGCCGAAGCATTATGACAGGCAAATCTGTTTTGATTATTTGTTAGATACAACTCCTTACTCAGTTTAACAACACAATTTAAAAAAAAATTTAAATTAAATTTTTTCTTATTTTTAAATCAGTTTTAGAACAGTTGCGAACAGACGGACATACATATATACAGCTCCTATACAAATATACATGTAAATACACCAAATTTTGTCTTTGTGGGTAAAGCATCTGGCAGAATATCTACCACAAACAAAGTATTAAACAGCGCGGGAAACTCGTGTTGAGCGACATGCCCTTTGTCAGATTGATTTAAACCCACAAAGAGATCGGATTAATGGTCAATGAGCGATACTTGTTTCTCAATTAATAAATCCAATGAGCGTGCACGCGTTCGCGATAATTTATGACATGTCAATAACCATTATATCGGCTTGTCTTTTGGTCCGATAAGGTAAGAGGATAGATTGACTGTATGCTCATATTCAGTCTAACGTACACTGCCATATACTTGCCTCATATCTGAGGAGAAACACAGTGCAAGGCCATTACAATTATTCCTTCCACAACACAGTTCCTGGGCATATACGCTATACTGTATAACCAAATCGAGTTGTCAATTAGCTGGTAACTGAACGACAAAAACGCCCCCTTAGACCCGGTTTGGCTGAAACCACCAATGTAGGTTTAAACCAGGTTTAAACCGGAGATGATGAATCCGGCCGTTATGTTATGTTATATCTCATATATGCCTAATAATATGATCTAAACTACGGTTTTCTTGTCCATTATAAATAAGTAAAATCGGGCTTGGCGAATGTGTTTTAGCGTACAGGGACAGGGACGTGGCAACTTTGGTCAAAATTTTCAACAGTTGGGAATTTCATACCTGACACAACATTAGTTGCAATTTCCAAACCAACAATAGGTTGAAAATGATCTTGTAGTTTGATTTTCAAACATTATATTGGGGGGGGGGTATTGTTTTCGGACCAATATTTGTATAATTTCCTACTTTTTATCAAAATTTTGGGCTGGAATGGCCATCGGCTGGAAGTTTTCCAACCTTCATTTGGGTCATGTCTGAATTGTCTGTAGTGTCCACAAAATTGGAACCTCGTCTTCGAAATGTTTATTCTTTAATGATGTGTTGAACTTATGAATTTCTGATACACATATCCGCCATCTCCTCCCACCTCAATGTTATGGGCGGAGCCAGAGTAGAGCTTTGTGGCATGATCTACATCAAAATAAGTTATCAAATTTGACTCATATAGCAATATAAGCTAAGGATCCCAAACTATGTGTATAGCATATCTGGTCATGCAGTAGCATCATTTTGGTGTCAGAATTAAAACGTTGAACCATTCAGATGCATTCGTAGAAAACATCAGTATTTGTGATTGCCACAAGCCAAAAAAAGAAACCACAAGATTGTTGTAAAAATCACATTGAAGGAACATGTCCATATCTGAGAAAAGCTCGCGTGCGAATGAATCGACTGCGAAATGATAACACCCGTCGGCAGCCGCCACTTAGACACGCCCTCACTCGAGATAATTTACAGCTCCACCCTTTGATTGATTGTTTGACAATTCTAAACTGCGATGAAGAAAAGACGGATTCGTCATGTCAAGTTTAGCCTCGGTAAAGCTGGTTTAGCTGGACCGCCGAATTAGATCGTTTAGTTGCCGGTTTAAGCTTATATAAAACGCAAACAAAATATCGAAATTGACAAAAACTTATCCCCACACGCTTTATAGTGTGAGTGCTTCTCGCTTATAAATTTCCAATCAAAATATGGTCGTTGTCGTAATTATTGATTTTCGCAATCAATAAAACGAGGCGGTCCGCATTAGGAGAGTACGATTAATTATATCGACGATACAGAAACACTACTGCTAATCCACTTGTCTGGCTGGACCAGGTTTAAACCAGAGATGACGAATGCGTCACTTAGACCTGCCGTCGGTGGTTTAAACCACGGATTTTGCTGACTCACGGCGGTTTAAACCTAGGGGTTACGTAGACCAGGTTTAAACCTGAGATGACGAATCGGGCCAAATGAATCGTTGAGTGGCCTAAATGTTTAAAATGTCATTGTCATCCACGGAATATGCTCATGGATGAAGGATCCTGACCTCCTGTTGTGTCATTGTAATTATAACACGCCCGCCTCCCTTTGTATCAATAAGAACTCCTAACACTTTAACTTCACATACAACACGATGAAAGAGGGATAATCCAACAATGGCAGGATGATCTACCTGCACACCTGACGTACAATAAGATTGTTAGCAGTCGATAAGACCCTCGGCGTATCGTATACATGTGGCACAGATATGAGTGTAAACATTATTGAAGACGTCGACCATGTTAAAGGGATTCAATGCCTTCAAAATGTCTGTAAAGTAAGTATCACCGACACGCACAAGAACACATATATCGGCTTCGTTCTCATTTTCACTACAAATAGCTCTCCAATAATGAGATTTCGAATGTTAATACCATTGTTATGTAAACAGTACTGTTAAGTGGAATTGCCAATGAATGTTGGTCCAATAAGTTACCACAGTTTAATCGAAACTTGACAGTAAACATTGGAATATTTCAACATATGTTGAAAATCATATTCAGACTAAAATATTTGAACCTACTTCACGATTAGCGATGTTTGTTGACAAATTACTGTACCCGTTTTGTTTTCATGGCAATGGTTTTAACACATTTCGTTGTTGGAAAACTATCAATAATGAATATAAGACCACTGCTTATATATTTCTCCATGTTCTTTTCAGTGGTGGTGTTTCTATAGTCTTTTTATAATTTTTAGCACATGCACATAATGCGAGTGCCATAAGTCCATTTAAGGCCACTTAAAACCACGACATTTACAAATGATGCTCTTTTGTAATGGAAATAAATCTAAGGTGCACATATGTTAACACTGCGGAGTACGCGTTATTAAACAAGACCCGTTATCATAAACTCGATATACAAAGATTCCTGTATATTTTCGAAAACAATCGAGAGAAATAATCATAATATATGAAATGGAGATGAACTTGGGGCTTTGAAGATTTAAATGGCTTTGAAAAACTGTAATTATGGTAATGAAATTCTACCCCAAATTGAAAAAAGGTTAATAAATGCTTTCACTTATGGAGCACTATAGGAATATTCCAGATGTTGGTGAAAATAAGTCCCGTTTCCTTTAGGATCTGTCCTTATTTCAACAATGCCAGCCTTGGACGAATTTCATTTCTTTTCTTGTTTGTTTTTTATGTACATTTTATTGACTTCACTTCAGGACCCTATCTATATATCTTATAACAGAGCGTTCCTTTGTTTTATTTATTTATATTAATTGGGGTTTATCGTCGTTTTCATCAGCCAGGGCGACATCACGACTTTGTCAGTTTTATTGGTGATAGGGTAAGTCCCTACACGAAGGTAAAGCTAGCAATGATCTCATTGGATGGAAGAATGACCCATTGTGCCCGGCGAAACCACCGACCATCAGCGAGTAACTGTAATCCCCCAAATAGCGATATTATATATGGGATACAAAGTCAGCGACGGCTCCACAGGGAATTGAACCCAAATCACCAGCCCAGAAGAGAGCCAGATGGTCTGGAGAAGAGCCACTTACCGACTGAGCCATCGAGGATCTCAGACTTTCCTTTGTAATTTACTGTCAAGTATGTTTTTACAGGCACCCCCTTTTGCCAAATAATTTCATTAAATTGCTTTTAAGCAAATAATTGTGCCCATGTTTCAGACAAAACACTTCTAACGTGCAAATTACCCGAGCATACGGCGGATCAAATTTGTAACTGTTGATACTCCGCCAGACTGTGTTTAATTGTTGGGCTATTTTGATTCGCAAGTAAGCTCTAATCTAGTCACACTCATATTTTGGTGATCGGACGACACTTAATCCATGTCCTCGCGCAGTGAACAGACTTTAGGATATCTATTTCTCTTGACGTAGCCTGAAGATACCCAAGTTAAGTATAGGATAATAATTGAAATCTATACATTATTTCAGTAGGATATGTCGGATACATATTTGCGGCAATCGAATGAATCGTTAACGCGGCATGACTTAATTGCACACCGGACGACTTTGACCCAAAGAATACTTAACAATATATATATTAGTTTTGTCGTTAGGGATTTCAACACCTGCTACCTCGGTGAAGGTGGGCGATTGCATCTTTCTTAATTTGATCGTCAATATGACACATTAGTGAGATTATCTATTTTGCGAATTTTTAACAGATATGGCATGTGGTGTCTTTTTGTCAAAATGGACAAACTTACATAAGCATCGGAAACGGATGAAACCGGTTCAACATTACAAATCAGACAAAAGCTCCCGTTATTAATAATTTCCCTTGACCAAAGTACAAATGTTTTGGCTATACGGACAATGAACGGATGTCGATACTACTCGATATGCCTAGTCTGGTAATTTACAAGCAGACCCCTATGTATACAGTGTATACTATACACTATTAAATTATCGAGTTTTATATCACTCTACCCCTTCTGCGCGACTCAAATCGCCGTCTGTTTAATAGTATGGTATTGAACACAGGAGTGTAGTTATATTATGCCAACTTTTAGGGACCAAAGGCGCTCGCACTGGGTAAATATGCAACACATATAAATATCCATACAGCATCACCTCTAAGAAGAACATGGATAACTAGATCAACTCTGTTCTTATATTCAGTATTGATAGTTCTCCCAATAACGAAATTATGAGTGTTGAACCCATTTTTATGTAAACAAGAATGGAACAGTGATTTGTCTGCGAACATCGCCCATCATGCACTGAAAAAAGTAAGTGTAGGAAATCTACTCTAAAAGTGTCAAGATTGATCCAATCCAGATGTGTATATAAATGATAAATCACAAAAATATCGGAGATATCGAATTGCATGGTTTGTGGCATGTAATATGCTGTTGGGTATGAGTCGTTCGTGTCGATCGAGATTTTCGATATTCATATCAATGCTGGTGACATGACTTAGATATTGATGCTATTGACTACACATGTTGTGTAATGTGCGATTATACTCAAATTTTAGCACTCATATTCAGTTAAATCTGTTATATTATTATCATGTTATTTGACTTAAACTGAATTATGTGATGGTACCAACGTAAAACACATGCGTGTTGCTGCGAATATGTGGTGTATGGACAAAAGAGAGAAACTATTGCGTGTCTACATAAATATGGATTGGAGCAAACTTTACTCTCAAAGAGTAGAATTCTTACACTTTCGTTATTTCAGTGTGTTGTAAGTTGCAATATTTTAGTTTGAACATGATTTTCAGAATATGGTTCAACGCTTTGACCTATTCCAATGTTTGCCGTCAACGTTTGAATAAACTTTTGTATCTTATTTGACTGATTTGACTTTTATCAGTAATTCCAATGTAACAGTAATGCTGAAATAAGAACGCTTTTGTTATGCGAAATTCCGTTATTGGAGAGTTACTAATACTGAAAATAAGAACAAAGACACTCTATTATTCATGTACTTGTTGGTGATATTTGTTTTATAGACTTCTTTGTTATTTCGCACGAACCCACTCTAAGATGCCTTTAGTACCTTTGAATTTTGTGCAGAACATTTAAATTCGAGTTTGTCATGCTTCCCTTTGGTTATGTGCAGAACAATTAAATTCGATTTTGTCATGATTCCCTTTGGTTTTGCCACTGGATGTTTGGTAGCCTTAATACTTATTTAAAATATACACAGAACATGTATATTGATTGTCAGTTCTAGTACCCGTCTTGATCTGATACGAGTTTATGTAGTGACACTTTGTTAATGCTACTAGACGCGCACTCAGAACACAAGCTCGACCGAGAACAGCTGACCCGAGATAGGCAACAGGAAGCACCATAGCTGACAGTGTGTATCTCCAATAATGTTGAATTATGACACGTGTCGATGCTATATCGACCGTGTTCACCCACGGTAACTCCCATGTCGGTGAAATATATCTTAACACCATACAAGGACTTAATCGTCCTGATAGAAACGACCACGGAGGATTTTGATGTCATTGTTCCGAGTTTTCTACTTGGAGTTTTCTACTTCACCATCTGTTGATCCATTTTGATCCATGTGACGCTAATAAATGGATTAATATTTTTTATTGTTGGTCCATTTGCCACGAAATAGACAATGGAACGTGGGCCTCCAAAATCAAGGCAAATGAAAGGACATAAATGGTGTAGGTTCTGGGATCAGTTTACATTCGGTGTGTTGTGTGGTTTTTTGTTCAATGTTGTCGGCGTCAGCGCCCATCCTTTTCAATCGGCAGCCGATGGTTTTCTGCTTGAAACAAAACTGTCAAATTACGAGAGATGTGAGACAATGTGCAAGAGACACGCGGACTGTATCAAGATCGCATACAGCGTTAAAACAAAGATGTGCGTTCTCCTGAAGCAAGTTACATCGGGAGTAGCACAACCGCAAAAGGAGTGGTTCACGCTAGAAATCGAAGACAACAAAGTAAGACTTCAGTTTTTTATTCATTCATTATTCATTATATACTAACAGGGTTGCCCGGTGTAGATCTCGTTACATTGTAACCAAACCTACTAATATAATGTTGTCTATCGGTTGGTAAATATACATATGAATTTGTCTGAAGAGCTCTGTGTGAATAATTTGGAAGATTGTTGTATTTCTTGGCAATCTTGGTATGTTTGCTGAGGTAGAAAGAGATATTTATAGAGAACATATCATGTAATGTTCGCGTTTATTTTTTCACCCTTTCTACACTAATTGGTTTCTCACATCATGAAGTTATAAAAGCCGACATTGGAATTGTCAATTATTTATCTGGAGGGATGTTCAGGAAATATATAGCATACGACATACAATAGAATAGAAACCCGCAACGGTTGTCTCAAACCACCATCTTAATAGTATGCCAGTACCAAACCAACCGGTGAGTGTCCCAGTCCATAGAACGGGCTTACCATGTCATCCAACTAGTGTTCCAAACCACGCGATAATTAAGTATCACAATCAACACAAACTGGTGTCCCAAAACCATCAAAGTTGTGTACAAACCCGCCCAATGAGTGTTCCAAAAACATCCAACGATTGTCATATGTCACACATATAGTGTCCCAAATGATGTACGTGGTGTCCCAAACCACTCAACATGAGTGTCTCAAAACCATCAATTGAGTACCCGAAACCATCCAATGTGTGTCCCAAACCACACGGCAATTGACCCAAACTACCAGGAGTGTCTAAACACCATCATCCAGTGTCTCACACCACCCCAGAATGCCCCACACCTGTATTT
This sequence comes from Siphonodentalium dalli, assembly GCA_032622095.1. Taxonomy (NCBI): domain Eukaryota; kingdom Metazoa; phylum Mollusca; class Scaphopoda; order Gadilida; family Siphonodentaliidae; genus Siphonodentalium; species Siphonodentalium dalli. The sequence goes on from CP136067.1 coordinate 97,197,460, forward strand.
GTCGTATAAATGTATTCTGTAATATTAGAATAAAACGCTAAGTGCAACTGTTGTTCAAATGTAATACCGGTAAATCAATCCAACTGTTGCTTAAATTAAAAAACTGTAAAACTGTTAGCTGCCGATAAGACTATAAGCGGCAACTCTTTCATGTCGAGGATTATCACATCTACCCCGAGAACATCTCCTTGTGTGTGGATGATCAACTGTGAAGCTTGTCTCAACAATCATTTTAGAAGCAGTGATGCCTGATAACATATAGTGTAGAAAATCATATGAGGAAAACTGCTTTATATCCATGAACTCACCATTGTTGTGTCTTTTGTTGACATTATTGGTCTTTTTTCGCCTGTGAACAGTAGCCTTTTCGTACCGGAACCGTAGCATTTATCGGAATGTTACAATTTCTCACGTCGCAGTTCCAACCCAGTGACTTATACTTCAACATTTAAATGAGGTATGAATTTGTTTGAATGCAGGGTATGGAGGCTACACTAATATAACTTTAATATAATTGCACATGTCTCTGTATAAAAGGTATCAACATTTTGATTGATTGCGTTGGGTCGATACAATATCGAAAAAGTGTTGTGTCTAAAATAATATTATTTATATTTGATCGTGCTAAATCAAACGTCCGTCATGTCTTGGACCTGGTGCAGGTATTTGAATTTGGTGTGTCACTTCAGGATATCATATAGAACCCCCCATTGTAAACGGTTACCTAAATTTTTGAAAACATAAATTTTCAACCGAATTCTGTATTTTTTAGTGTAAACAATATTTTATTTTCGAACACAACATTCAACACATACAAACACATTGACTCAATTCTACGACAAACCTGGAAGGCTTTTACTAAGTCTTTTCCTCGGAATAAGAAAGTTACCATTGTATCAGAATAGATACCATATAGGGTAAATTTAGCAGACGGGGATAACATGTTAGATCCGAAAAAATATTGTTCTGGGAGGAGGTAGATGGATAGACTACAGGAAGAAAGAAGGCAACTTTTGGTATTTATAACCATACTATTTACGAACCAAGGACAAATACAAATCAAATCGAACGCATCGCGGTCCACGTGGAGGAAATGCGAAAAAAAACACAGTCAACCTACACGTATTGTTAATTTAATAATAAAATAATTGGTTAGAAGTGTACTTTAGCATTGTATGATGAAATAAGATCATGGAGAGTAGCCCAGTGACACGGGGATGATTGGCCCTCGATTGGAATATATTGAATATTTCATTAAAATTCCATTGAGAAATGATTAGATGATGTTTTAGATAAGCAACTTAATACAGATATAGGGCGATAGTTTGATACAAGACTAGGGTCACCGCTTTTGAAAACTGGAGTGATATTTGCTATTTTCAATTCACTTGGATAATAACTATTTTCTGAGAAAATATTGAAGACATGAGCAAGGGGTTCACAAAGAGATAAAGTACAATTTGTTCAATACACGGGGGCTAATTTTGTCTGTGCTGCAAGCTTTATGTACTTTAAGATTTTTAGGAGCATTGAAAACATCGGTTGTCGAAATTTCTACCTCACTTATTGCTATATCGGAATTATAATTTAGAGGAATTGAGGTCAGGTTTATGTCGTGCGAGGAATCGCCGAGGGTGAAACCAAATGGCAGTAGTCAGACAAAAGTGCGGGCATGGCTTTGCGATTGTTTTGGAAAAGATTTGTTTGTATATTTTCTACCAGGTTGCTTTATCAGAGTTTATATCATTTAAACTATGGTCAATTTTCGTGTCATAGTCAGACTTTGCTTTTCTCAAGAAGTCGAGGAATTAGTGTGTTTCTCTTTTTTATGAGCCTATTGCGTTTGCGCATAGTTTCTTTATGCTACATTTAAGCCAATGGGGACATCCTTTGTTATAGAAAAAGTTTTACTTGGAATATATCTAGTGCAGACATTTTGTATGAATTCTGTTAAATGGTTGGTAATCGTTGTAAAATTCTGATAAGAATAAATGCTTCTCAAATCCAAATTGAGGAAAGCAGTATTCATAGCTTCGTAATCCGCTTTGTCGTAATACCAGATATGTCTTCTTGTCGACGTTTGATTCGATAATGGTAGCTCGATATCGAGCGTAACTGGCGAATGATACCGAACGCGGTCATCAAAGAATGTGCCAATCATCTCCGTGCCACTTATATACCCACACCAATTAGTAAGAACCAGATCCAGGATAGTAGATGACGTTTCAGTAAAATTTGTGAATGATGTCACCAATTGGGGTACACCACAACGTGAGCATATTAATCTTGCCATTGTTACTATCTTTATAGTCTTCATTAAAATTACCGCATATAGTGACATTGTTCACATCGTCAATGGTATTTTTAATATTCAGCTCAATGTCGTCCCATAATGCAACTGTTGATTGCGGGTGTCAAAAGAAACACACCGATAATGATATTTCCCCATGAACCTTGATTTCAACCCATTTTGCTTCTAAGCCTGGTACGATCAGATCGGTGCGATGTTTATAACGGATGCAATCGCTTATATAGATACTAACAGCACCGCCGGTTGTTTCACGGTTTCTATCATTTCTGATTGGTTCACGAAAGCCTTGGAGAAGGATTTATGAATTTTCAATTGATTTATAAAGCCACGTTTCTGTGAAAATACAAATATCGAAATGTATCGCCTCGGCATGTCATTTTATATCTAATACTCTGTATATTTAGCTGCAAAACAGAGCAAGATCTTCGTGACCCACCTTCACGAATTGGACCCGGGTGTTTTTCATCACTTAATGGCAACAGCAAGCATGAGATAAATATACTAATTACGTACGCTACGAGCTTAACATTAGATGTATTGGGGTGAATACTTGTTGGTCCACATGGTTTAGCTTACATACAACTGGGTTCCCCAGTTCAATGATGGTGTTTTACAAATACGCCCATTAGCTGTGGAAAGAAGCACATCAAATCAACATGATTTTGTCATCAGTTAATTTATTCGAACGAAGCAAAAGGAAGACGATAAATGCTTCAGACATAACATATTCAAAATGCTTCCTCCGTTGGAGTAGCGACGCTTTCGATAAGAACATGCCAATGCGAGCAGGGTATTGGGTGTTGTCAGCCATAGTTCCAAATAATATATTTTAATGCATAAATGTACAGTGCTCGATAGTATAATTAGGTTGAAATTTGAGGATTCTGACTGGTATTTAGCTTATATATCGAGAATTTGAATGGGAATCCAGAATATGTTCCCAAGCAGGAGGGATGCAATCCAAATTTCCTACTTATTGGAGGAGCTTCAGCAATTCAAACATTCTAAATCAACCACGTGTAATACTGGTTTATAAGTCGAAAAAATTTGACCTACGGGGTGCAACGAAAATTTATCTTTCTCTCTATAACAGTTGGACATGCTGAGACTGACCCAATCGATATACATGTCTTTATACTAATTATTTAAACAAAGTAAGGACAGTTTCAGAGCATCTGGCCTTATACCTACCGTGTCTCTAAATATAGCTGTATAATTATAGTGTATAATAAATCGAAAATCTATCATTTTTAGAGTAAACCGATAATTTCGTGCTCGTTGTCTCCAGAAATAAAATGTTTTCGCTCGCGACAAGTTGCCCCCACAAACAGATATATCTTTCGCTCCAACTCGCTGAAATAATTCCCGTTTCAGATCCACAACGCTAGTATGAGAAGCAAAATGAACTAGCTGTGTCCATATAACCTTTTCTTCTGTGTCGATACAATGTATCTTTTAAAATGTTCATGTGTCCACTGTTGGAAATTACACTCGAGTATCCATACATATGCATTAATAAATATAACAGTAAACAACAATCATGAAAACAGAATAGCTACCCACGTACCTTTATTATATATGCGTAAAATTGCAAAGTCGAAGCAAGCGTCTGTTCAAATAAAATGAAATGTACAGCAACAGTATCGAGCGACAGATGTGAATACTTCTAAATATAGTTCTGAATAGTCCGCGTATTTTTGCGGGAAAACCAGAGCAAAAGGAAACTGATCGAGTTTCGAAGAGATGTATTAAATAAGTTAACATTATATCAGTAAAGAACAATCAGGGAAACAGAATAATCACACGCGTACCAGACGTACCATTGTTAACCACGTAACACACCCCGTGTACGTTGTATCACCAAATCGGAAGTTATCGTCAAAACGGAGCATGCAGAGAAAGTCATTTTCACGTATATGATATCAGCATATCTGTGTATATAATATTAAAACAGGTAACGGACAACACATGTGTGCGACCACACGAAGCATGAATATTCACACACCCATTGTCAGTCGGTTCTCCCAGATTTAAATAATTTACCAATTTTTAGCGAATTATTTCAATAGTGTTTTTGCTCTTGCTCTCTCAAATTTCGATAACATCTATTCGCTAGTATAACCCACAGTCCGCTGGGGAAAATTACTAAAATACCAATATAGACTATACCAGTGACAAGGTTCAAATGATCGATTTTGGCTAAAATCACACAAACTATCAAAGCCCTAATGAATTCTAGAAATCGATAATTGCAGCCAAAACATCCTCAGATGTTGGCAATAACATTCCCTTTCATTTGACATATAACTCGACGAAATTGAACGAAGCGAAGTCGGGATATCGTATCGGAAACTATCGAAATCTACCCAAGAAATCGGGTCGTCCATCTCCCTGTCCGTTTAGAGGTATTTGACCTAGTTATAAAATCAACATTTTTTAGCAATAATTTTTCGTGAACGTGTACTTAACCGCAATTAATTATTCTATAAATGCTCATATATGTTCCGCAAGTCATCCCGAAGACACCCACACCTTGTTGATTTCATCAGATGTGTTTGTGCCAAATGTTCCAACTTTATTATTTATATAGTGGGACCACTGTCGGCCCAAATAGATGCCTACGTTGCGGATCAAGATGTTACTAACGTCGGATATTCTGTACAGTACATATGCGTAGCACTTAGCTATAGGGAGTTCTTATGAGTTTTCGTGTGTATTTGGGACTGATCCATTGGACTACGAATCTAATCTGAAATATGAATACATAGCGCTGTGTTCGCATCAATTATGAATAGATTTAATTGAATATTCATCTCAGCAATACAATTTGCTCATTCAAAATGGCGAATGAATTACCGAGTTGGGTTTTTTAATAGTGTCAACGCTTTGTTATAGTCATGATGTTTTGGCACACTTTCTGGTTCGTTCTACTCGAGTAAACCTTTGTACGACAATGAAACCTAATCATATGATCGGAAACACAGATATCGTATTGGTATACAAACGAATCGTGTTCCGTGCTTTGAAAAGCAAGAAATTTATACCAAATAGCTTGAAATAAGACACAGTAACAGCAGTATATATATATATATATATATTCAATTATGTTTAAGTTTGTTATATACTGCCCATAAAGTGTTTGACTCCGCGAACCGTCTTTGTTGGTAGGCATGAAAATAGGGTTAGTGTAAATATGAAGTCATACTATTTATAACCTATACATAGCTATATATATAGCTTTTTGCTAATTTCTGTTGACTTCAGATAATGGGAAATACGACTGCCCGGAAAATTGCCATCAAATGCGAACCAAATTAATGCCCTAGGGGCTGTATTTTGGTAATCCTCAAGTGGACGCCATTGTTCAAAACAACGAAATTTTGACAATTTATTCACAAAGATAATTATATATTTGTCGGAATCAGTATCTACATCAGTGAAATTTAATGCAAAATGTGATATTCCAAAGTCTAAAATATGAACGGCTCCAATTGATAGTCGGATTTCCAAATTGGGAGACCACAAGTTGTCATGCTAGCATTTCAAGACATATGATACATTATGCTAGAAACATGGAACATCCACTTAAGAATATCTGCAGGAATATCATTGAGTGGGGATTATTGGGAGCGGGATGACAGAAAATTATCAATTTAGATATAGCGTAATACGTACTTGACTTTGCTAAATATATGAGTGTTGGATATCTTAATTTATATATAAGGGTATATTCCATTTACATAGCATTTTGGGGGCAACGGTTCTCGCTTTCAAAATCTACCAAAGTATCAACGCTCTATATGTTGTATTTATAACACTGAGTTGAAGAAATACCAATAAACGGGTTGTAATGTCTGTCCTGTGGAATCCACGGAAACGATATGGTGTTTTCCATCCAATAAAAAACGAGTTAAAAGTGATAAAAAATTACATCATTTAAATTTATTTTAATCAAGCAAACTAGTGAGGAAATCTAAATAAATAAACTGCATTTAAATATTAGTTTTACATTATATTTACATTTGTTTACAAATTTGGGGGAAAGAGGGCAATGTTCGGAACCCATAATGGCTCGCTCTTTATTTGTCTATGAAAGGATATTCGCGAAAGACGTGGCTATACATTGTAATAGTTTACACCATTTGTTTGTTTCTCAAACAACCAAGCGGAAGCCCCTTTCACATAACACATTGTATGCACGTTTGTTGCGTCTCTGTATATCATGATCATCATCTCTGTATTGTTTCTTTTATTTGTTGTAAATATGTATATATTGACAATACTCATCTGGTAGTTCTGGCCAAAGAGGCACGCACGCATACAAACGAATCGTGTTCCGTTCTTTGAAAAGCAAGAAATTTATACCAAATAGCTTGAAATAAGACACTTAATTCCGACACAGTAATAGCAGTATATATATAGCTATATATATATATATATATATATATATATATATATATATATATATATATATATATATATATATATATAAAAGCAGGATCTGCATCTCTTTCTGTATGTCCATCTCTCCGCCTGTCTGTGCATATTTTACTTCCAGACTGCTGGTCCGATAGCAACCAAATTTGGTGTGGTGACTCGGGGTATCCCGGTGGGGGTTATGACGGCGTTAGTTTGTCAAAAATTTGATTATATATATATATATATATATATATATATATATATATAGACTGTGGTGACATTTGTCGCTTTCAATTTCAATGTTTCATTTCTTTCCAAATGCTAGAGTCCGGTTGATGTCGCCAGATACTTGTGCACTGAGGGTCAGCATCGTATGAATTCCATTTGAAGTCGTAGGGTGTATCGAATAGTTTCCACGTACATTTTGAGGCATGCGGTATGATATCATATCATTGGACGCTGATGTAATTTCTGTACCGGAAAGTAGTCAAGAAATGTATGATATTGAGAAATAGCCTTAATAACAAAGTGTGTTGTTTTACAGTATCCCGCGGACTGACAGCGACAAAAGATACATATACGGAAATACTGTATGGTAAAAGTGCGGGTTTAACATATGTGACTAAGAGGGATATAAATAACCAGGTTTAGCTTCTTTTGCAGAATGATACAATTTGCAGCAGCGGTGAGATCCACATCCCAAAGAAAGAAGAACCTCCCACATGCATGAGTATGTTTATTATTATCCGCTCAGATGTAAAAAAGATGTTATTCCCATACATTATCGTGAGCTTGGGACATGGGTTAACTTGTGTATATGATAAATATAATACACTGAACTACGCGAGTAAAATGTGGTCATTGGAATGAGATGTGTTGTCCGTTCCCTTTGACAATAGGATCGCACTGTTTATTTAAATAGAGGGTGTCTACAACAAAACCTCTATGTCTTGTTGTCCCATCGACTCAATTGGATCTTTATCTGGTATTAACTGCTCATTATTCGTTAATTTGGAGCAAGTAATAGTTAATTACTTACAATTATCCCTCTAAAAGTCTTTCCTTCAAAATAAAACTGACAACGTTGTGATATGACACAGCCGCTAAAGCGACAAAAACCCTAGATCAACACAACAACATCAAACTAATATACCTATTTAAAGGATTACATGTTTGTGATAGGCCGCCCTGATGTTATGGCGATTCATGAGATTGAATATTTCATTATGGATTATGCAGTCTGAATCGTTAATCTTCCTGATGTGACGTCACACGAGGAACTACTGGCGATACAGTGTCAAACATTAAAGGCTGTCGCAATTGGCTTTTATCTACTGATTGTTTATACAGAAAAGGCTGGACCATCTGAGCTGAAAATGTGTACATATGAGTAATTTGACCCAAATGCTGATTTTTGGTTGCTATGACATTGTTACCTTTCAAAAATACCGGTTATTAGAAATTTGCCCAGTATCGTAATGGGTGCGCTCTGATGTGTATTCTGAAAATCTAAAGACATGTGTTTCATATAATTGCAGAATATGAATATGTTACAGAAACAACGCCACCAACCACCACCGCGACAGCAGCAAGAACAACAACAGTAGCAACAAATGGTATTTCCGTGTTATTAGTGTTGTTTCGAAATAAGAATCCATCCATATGGCGATGTGTTGTTTAATATGTCCCAATTACAGGTAATCGGGTGTCTGGCCAGATAACGCGACCACGAGGGTAAAGTAAACGAAACCCACACATAGCACACTGTAATGAACACAAGGCAATCCGAATGATGCACTGGAATGACGAACAAGACCAAGTTTGTCAAACAGGAGGGTTAGTGAAAAGGAAACCGGTTTAATATTTATTACATATTATACAATTCGGTATTATAGATGCAGAAGCAGGTTGTGTGGTGTCTCCAATTTTGTCGTACTGTCAACTATTGGAAATATCATGACTGGTACATTAGTTGGAAATTTCTAACAAAAACAAAATAGGTTGGACTTGTCCTCGTAATTTGATTTTCCAACCAATAATTAGTGAACAGTTGTTTTCAGACAAACAGTCGCATATTGTATTACTTTTGGGCACTAACATGGCCACAACTGGCTATCAGTTTGGAAATTGGTCTACAGTCTGCTGGAAATTTGGATGCCAACACAAAGGAAGGTTGGGTGCACAGGGAAACGTGCTAATTTCAATCACATCCAGATGAGGATTTGGACAAATCACCCAAAATATCTTAGGACCAAATGGTTGGACCCGACTGACCCACCCCACATGGGGTATGTGTCAATAGCCGCATATGAGTAACCACATTGATTACAGTCCACTGATGTTTGTCGCAATTGACAAATCTAGCAAGTTGGATGATTCCCGAGAAGACCAAATGTCTTGCCTTTGGAATAATTAAGTAAACTATTTTAGTTTATTGCAAATGACTCTTTCCACTTCCAGTCTGTCCTGATGATTATCGCACAGAAATCGTTAATTCGGGCATCATTTGCTTCAAAATAGTCCTAGGAGCGAACGACTTCTATACGGGACGTGATGCGTGCCAAGCTGAGAACGGCCATCTCCTCAGGGTGAAGAGCGTGGACGTTTGGAACATGATCAAAATAGTTCTCAATGAAAGTAGTGAGTCATACATGTATATTTGGCATGATTTGTTGCGAATGTTAGAATGTTGCACCTCTGATGTTGCACATAAGTCATCCACTATCTATAACATTCTGAGCACAGTTAGTCAGCACACAATTTCACAACAATTTATTTAACGTAATGGTTGCTGTCACGAAAATATGTACTTGCAAAAAACATCCCGTGTTGCTGCTATTTAAAATATGTCGTCGACTTGAACAGGAAAATGTAAAATGTCGTGAAAGTTCATGTTTCAATGTTAGTATTGTGCGAAATTAAAAAAATGATTACTACAGGGTATATATCTAGTGCACATATAGTGGTCCAGAGGATAGGGTGTCGGACTTATCTTCGCTGATGAGTTCGCAACCCGCCGGTTGTCTATTGTCGGATCGTGCGCTTTTCAATTCTCGCGCCATGTTGTGACCACGAGAATGGTCGCTCGTACAGTGTATGCTTCGCACCACTCATGCGTTAAACGATTACCAGTCAGCTTGTCATATTGGTGAGTATCATAGCAAGTTCTGATCAAACTATGGCAGCCTGGGCATGTAATGGCTACAGTCGGTTCATTGTTTGTACAAATGACTGGAGTAATATTTAAAGCGTCTTAGATCAAGTATTTGGTTAACCCCTATATAACAGATGTCATTATTATAATTATTATCATGTTGTTTTTTATTTGTCACACAATTGGAGGAAATTTATGTCTGAATGGACCGTCGCAACGATGGTCACAATACAAACGTGTGTTGAAGTGAGTGTTATTGCCGTGTCTACTATTAATCTGTTTTCACTGACGTTCTTCGCCTGAGTATGTAGACTGTGTCTAAAAGTGCTGACTTCTGTGGCTAATATGGTGCTAGGCCTGGTGTTATTTGCTCTAGCTGTTTGCGCAAATTCTTCGTAATTCTCGTGTAGCACCAATGACGTTTGTGATGTCACCACTTCAGTTTCCGCGTCTTACTATGTTCTATCTGGATATCTACGTACTGTTTGACTTTATCAGTTTTCTTTTGAAGTATATTGTTTGTCGCTGGGAACAGAGCTATCCAGCACAACAGATGATGGTGTCAGGCCTGTTGCATGGCAAGTGTCATGGAAAGTATGCACCTGGGTGTCCCTTATTATGGTGATATCGTTCTTGGTGGTAACATTATGTGGCTGGTGTTCATACCACTTGGGACCTACGACAATGCTTGTTGCTTTGCACAGTAATGTCCAATGGGCCATGCTTTGCCACATCTGTGTGTCTCATGATGTATTAATTTGGTGACTGTTGTGACAAACACGACATTTCTGGTACCGTAACAGTGAGCATACATACGAAATCGACAAAAAGTGGCCAATTCATAGTAAAATAATGGAATTACCAATTTAATTGTATATAGCCAGCCTTCACTTGGCGTACAATGAATTCGGTTGGCTGTGTTGATATTGGTTTTGTTTTTACGTGGCTGTAGTCACTGCCGTTATTTAAGTACCAGGGAGTCAAGAAGCATATACAACAGGACATGAGTCCGATGCATTTAATGCGTAACAATTCATAACACTCGGTGCTATGCGGAATTTGTCAACACATTTGAAATAGAGATATTGCGCTTGTAGCCTGTTAATTAAGAGTTACATAAACTAACAAAAAAACTAACATAATCACATGAAATAATAATACCATAAATTAGAATCAACTAACACAATGCAGATTATTCTAATCATACTTGAATACATTTTGAAGGGGCGGACAAATATATTATTTCAATGAAAACAAAACAGTGGCATATAAAAAATAATCGGCACAGGTTGATGTACCATTCTCTCTGGTGGGATACGACCTCATTTTGGAAGATTTTAGATTCAAATGAGAATTGGTTAAATGTATAGTTTACCTCTTTCTGGTAAAAATATGGATAATTGGCTGATTTAACCCAACATCTGCCTCATAACGTCATGCTACATTACAACTTCGACTTGCGAAACCCTTCAAAATATCAATCTGTGTGGGTCCAATTTCTATTTGTAATATCTAACTGTATATTTGCCCATCATGACCCTTGCTGGTCAAAGTATGGATACCAATCATATGTTTTATGGAATTTGTGACATAAAAATATAATTTAAAACACTAATCAGTTGTTTAACTTAATTTTCATATCTGCATGGTTTAGGTTGATTGTGCCATTCTATGGGCATATCTGGTGGGCTAAGACATCATTTTGGAAGATATTTCAGAATATATTCATATGTTAAGAACAATATGATGCTGCAGAATCCATTCTTTTAACTCAAATAACACCAAATTATTCAATTTCGGACCGGATAATTGCTATTTTCCTATTCAAACTGTATACTGACCCATCATTTGATACAGGAAATAATTGACGATGGGTCACGGACAGACGTACAGACGACAAACCCATGGTAATAGCTCGAAATTGACTTTGTTGAGCAGCTACCATCTAAAAGTCACTCCGATGATCCACATGAAATCTGGGGATAATCGGAAGAAAGATATGACAATAGCTCAAACTTTACTTTTGTCAAGTTGGGCTAAACTGATGCCATGAGCCGTGGTGGGGTGTGGAGGGGGTACAGTTGTTATTAGTATTATTTTTTCAGTTTACTTTTCTTGCTCGACATTTCAATCAACAACCAACACACCCGCGATATTTAAAATTAATTGTTTATTAAATAATCACATGTCCCTGATATCCGGTTTGAACAAGCTATCTGGCCGAATACGTGTAATGCCATGTTCGGATCACCATGTCAATCAATCTTTCTGTCACTTGGGATGGCGGGTTTGAGAGAACATGCGCAACATCGGTGGCACTCAGAATTTCAATCGTGACGTTTTTATCTAACTAGTTCAGTCATATTTATACCTATCTATTATAGTTGAATTTGACTGCACCGAATACCCTGTTATTGTGGAAACTTTCGGATTGCACAATCCAGTGCACAGCCAAACTGTGCTGAAATTGACGTTTCTCGTCTGCGGCATTGCTTTAGAATTGCATGAAATTATATATTGTCTGAAGGGCTAAAGGGTCACTCTCATCAAATCAAGTTCTGAAGGGTACGCATGTTTTGATAATGTGCTGAACGGTCAGTCCTTCCCTTCAGGAAAACACAGTGAGAGTACTTATTTGCTCCCGAAATTCAGAATAGGTGGGTGCAATTTATATTCATAAGTTGGGGCTGTTCTCATGTCATTGCGGGGTAGGAATAGTGTATGTCCAGTTACACATGATTGAAATGTCCATACTAATTGCATGGAGACGGGATAGGCATAGTCTATGCCCAGTTACACTTTATTCAAATGTCCATACTAATTGAATGGACACGGGATAGGATCTAAGTAATTTTTAAATAGTTCCAACATTGGATCGACGTCTGCAGTCACCTTAAAGCGTGTCGCACACAGACCCCTAATATACGGTAACACAGTCGCATGCAGGGTTCTAGTCCGTCTATCGTACACGTATTCCTCTACGATTAGCATAGTTGCCTGGTCGCGCTATATGTACGTTTCCATTGTGTCAAAGCTCGCCATAAGGAGTACATACATGTATACACAGTCAAAGTTGACAATATAAGATAAGAGACATAAAATGTTAGAAAAATGAAAGGGTCAATGATACTGTAGCTTATCTCGACCTACTGCTGAAATTATTACCATAACAATTGTATGACTTACGTATTTAAACAAGATGACCACCATGGCGGCCATTTTGGGCGGCCAACCGGAACCAAAACAGGACGTTCTCGTCGCATTGGCCCAACCAGCGTATCAAATTTGGTGGTGATCGGACGAGAAATACGGACTGTAGACTGTGCTAAATGAACCGTGAACATACTCACAGACTACCGCACATTCGACGGCAATAGTTTAGCTTGACTTCGTCCAGATTAGCTAACCATGCTCCTAGATCAACAGCCCACTCATTTGATCAAGCGATTATTGTAAACAAGAAAACCATAGTCAGAAATGGTAACGCCACCAAGATCATATTATTAGCCATAAATATAAATTATAATATAATTATAATATAAAATATTACTCATTAGTTAGCGCTAATATAGGCGCTAACTAATGAATAATATTATTTGATTGACTTGTTAAATAACATCTAATAAATATTCATCTTATTCACAACTTTAAGGAGTCCTTCTGGCACACGAGAATATTTATCGCCGTTTGATTTTCACCAAGTGAACTCGGCGCATATATAATTGATAGAACAGACCTCTATTATGTTGATCGTGTCGTTATTTGTTTAAAATACGTATCAATTGACATATACGCACCCGTTCCCTCATTAAAATCTACATATATCGCCCATTTTAGGGGACCTCCGCGAATTCGGGGACTTCCGCAAAGTGACCTCCGCAAATAGGGACCTACTGCAAATCGTCGCACCCAATGCAATTTGTAAACAAATACGATTGACATGCATTTTAACGAGGTGAGCTTTAATTAAATGAAAGAAGCAATGCTACATAAAACTATTTGCCATGGACTCAGCCAGTGTGCCATATATCTGTGTCAACTAAGGTCGCTTTGCGTGGTAAAATTTAAAAGTGAAAGTGGAAATTCGGAAAATCCTATTGAAAATGAAAGTAAAATTTTGGGAATTTCGCGGCAGATTGAGAGAATCTATACTATTGAAAGTGAATGTACGATTCCTGGAATTATATCAGATATCGCGACTCTGCTCGTTTTGGTGAAGGTTATATAGGGCCTATATGACCACGAAAACGAGTCGAGTCACGATACATTCATCGGCACAAACACATTGTGTATACGATACAATTTTGACTTGATGAACAGAAAATAAAAGATCGCAGTTACTACAACAGAACAGACATGCGCACTCCAATTAAAATTACCCATAATTCACTTCACTACACCGGGGGCTCCCAATGGGTTATACATTATTTTCAGGCTATCAGATTATTTATATTTACAACAACATATTATTACACCGGCGACTTTAAGTTTACAATTTCAGCCTGTCATGACTCTATCGATACGATTGAGTCATATTTTCAAAAACATATTATACACCGGCGGCGTTAACTTTACAATTTCAGCATCTACGTGATTCTATCGGTACGATTGAGTAAGGTACAAAAAAAAAACTCCCACAATGCATTCGCCCAGTCGACCACAGAAAATCAAAATCTCCAAAACAACTTACACCACCTTGTGGCGTAATAACAATTAACATATCCAGGGGCGGAATGACAACGTAAAGATATATCAAGGGGAGGGGCAGTGACGCAACCCTTGATTCACCAGATGCGCATCCGCATGTACCTTCTACATAGCACTTCCAGTAATAATAAAAATCACGTACTGCATGTATAATTATGTGCATTTTAATAGTTCGAACTGACCTTGACCTTCAAAATTTTGGAGAAATCGGATTTCGATTGAATTTGGTCCGTCAAAAAACGGACAGTAGCAACGTATACGACAAAATTCAGCGTACACGTAGGTGTGACCTTGTCAACGGAAAGCTATATTTTTCATTCCAATCCGATGACGTTTGCGTGTAACCATAGCCTTAGCAAGAGGGCGAATGTAAGTTTTAGCACCCGACGCGTGAGTTGAAAGTTGCAAGTGCGTACAGATGCGAGAGCTATCGCGCCCGTCTCCTGGGAACGGTACGCAGGTTTTGAATCTCATTCGAAATGGCGTTTAGTTTTCGTGACTGACGATTTATGTTAGAGAAAATACGTTTACAATTAAAATTAAAATGAACTTAAAACTAACTGCTGATTGGCCCCAGACATTCTGGAACACAGTTGCGTAACTGCGTCATCGCCGATAGCATACCTTGTGTAGCTTTCAGCACATGTGTACCCATCATGCCATTTTTAGGCGAGAGTGCCACCTTCAGCGTTATAGTATATTATTTTATTATATTTTAATCAAGTTTTATTCAATATTAAATGAACAGTGATTCCCAGGACTGTGGTAAGTTCTACCGCTGTTTCTACGTCATCGTATTTTGTCATAGCTAATTTTGAGGGCTGCTTACTGGCAGATAGTTATCATAATGTTCATCAGTTTGTACCAAGGAATAGTTGTATACTTGGAGCGATCATTACTTCACTTTCTCCAGACTAAGTCTAAATTGATTTATGTTTTCGAATTTGTTTACCTCTGCATGGAATTAGGTGAGGAACCGAGCTCTCGACATGAAAGTTTGAACGCCGATAACTCGTAACACACAAACAAAACAACTTCGCATCCTCAGACATGTAAAGCCTGTTTAGAATCAGTATTTCAAGATATTATTGAAGTTGGTTGCCTTCAACGTTGCGCGGAAACTGATATCGAATTTGATTTAAAATATTCGGGAAAACCCTCGTGTTGTTGAATTAAACAAGAAATTATGGCATTTGAATCATTGTAAAAAGAACGACATTCACTTAGTCTATCCATAACTCTATGTGGTGACTTATGTGAACGTCAAGATT
Organism: Siphonodentalium dalli; assembly: GCA_032622095.1. NCBI lineage: Eukaryota > Metazoa > Mollusca > Scaphopoda > Gadilida > Siphonodentaliidae > Siphonodentalium > Siphonodentalium dalli. The sequence continues at coordinate 97,213,322 of CP136067.1, forward strand.
TAATTAACCACACCTATTACATGAATATTTATGATTTTTCGACTGGCCCATTCTCAATTCGGGTGTAATTTAAGTTACAAATACCCCACACCCTTGGGTTGGAAATTCCAACTGCGTTCCAATGAGTGAAAAATTCGGTTCGCCCCCCTCCCACAATTTTTGTTGGAAATTGGATTACAACCACATGGAGCTACATTATAGCGTATATGTGATTTTGGTTTCCACCCACCTGGGAAACACATTCTGGATGATATTTTTTATTTAAATGATATTTTCGAAATAAAATAAGCTGATATGCAGTTTTTTTTTCTTATGTGACTTGGATGATCGTTACAATTTCACCCCAGTCGTTTAGTTTTAGAGATATATGTACTTATCCGTATGGCGCTATTAATTATCTAAATGATCTGGTGATCTGTCTATCCGTAGTACGTGGGCATAGCCAGTTTTTCTCCAAGGCGGATGCGTCAGCTGATAGAAACCGCATAATTGATGCAGGAGCGCAGTGGATTGTTCGATATCCGCACATCACATCGCATAACCTGGTGACCGACTTATCACACAGCAAAACGTTCAGACTTCTTGATGACGAACATTATGAATCATTAACTTTCATCTCCTTCCCGTACGATTTAATGGAACTACTCCGCGGGTGGTCCGTGTACGACATATGGATATACAATGCAAGTGTTGTCTTAGAGGATAACACCAATAATTCAGTACGAACGGTTCTGGGCCCCTGCCGATTTTTTTCAGTTCGAGAACTAACCATACTACATGAATTACGCGACCCCGACCAAGCCTAAGTGTCATAATAGTAGACTCCAACTGCTTCGAATTTGGACAATTTGTTTGTCCAATAGTTACGGACGAAAGATTATGGACGCCTGCCGATTCCTCAGTTCGAGAATAGGGCGATCACCTACTAAGCCTAAGCATCATAAGAGTAGACTCCAACGGCTTCGAACTTGGTCAACTTGTTTTGTCTCTTCTGAAAATAATCGAATACATGTCACTTGCCGCTCGGTGTTCCGGTGGCTAGCGTGTCAATTTGTCTTCAGCGAGGTGAGTTCGCAGCCGGTCGGTGTTTTTTTTTGTGAGTTGTCACACAACATTGGCTTGGCCGATTAGACCGACGTGCAAGGTCGCTCGTACTGTGTCGACTTCGCACCACTCATACATTATACGAGTACCATTCATCTTGTCATACTGTTGACTATCAGATCATGTTCTGATTACACTGGGGCAGTGCATGTACGTGCACAGTATAACGGATGTAACCGGTTCATTGGTTGGATTGCACACATTACTGGGATAACAGTTTATTTTTTAAACTAAAAAAGCTTCTCAGATCAAGTAGTCGGATAAGTGCTATATAAAATCGCAATTATTATTTACCATTTTTCGAATATGACCCACATTAATGTAATGTTGGTAACATACAATGTGATGTATGTTGCGAGAACGTGTATAGTGTAGACAGTGCATGATCGGACAATAGAGAACCAATAGTCCTTCCCAGGGCGCGCTATCGAACCCTAGCTATAGTTACATTAACACCCATGCCGCAGTAGCTAATGATAAATATAATATATGCATTTGCGTATTTGCTAATGCCAACCATATGTGCATTTCTCGGGCGTATATTGCCAAGCGGCACAGTGGCCCAAACTCCATGCAGGGTTTACCTCCCTTGATAACTCGGTAAGACCGCTGCTACCGGTGACATTTCACCCACATTTGGGGGACTTCCGCGATATTAAAATATATACCAAGCGAACATAGCAACACGCTGCCCCTGTTAAGCACACACAATATCGAACAAAATTTGTATAAATTTTGGACCTTATGTTTGAACAGTCCCACTAAAACCCAAGAACCATATTTCGAAACATTGCGATTCGGTTCTCCGATTATTTTATCACCACAAAAGTATAAACGCACGTGTACGACATTGTCACAACTCGAACGGCAAGTCAAACACAAGAGTTCTAATCTGCTGCAATTGTGACGAGTAGCTTGCGAAAATCGTCAACAAAACTACCGCTCTGATTTTCCATTCTGTCATTATGTTTTAGTGTGGGAATTGTTCTCAAAGCACATAGAAAATTTGACTTTGGGGCGATCGGGTTTTGCCATTTTTGCTGGAAAATCCGATGCTAAATATAGAAACACGGACTAGTACACAGCCGGTTACAGAGTCAGAAAGGAAGCATGACTGGTGCGCTCTGGTAGAGATTAACAGTGGCCCTCGTGTTCTTATATTATACCGGTACCATATACCATTTAATTCGACTAATAATATGATAATATGCAAGGCATATAGAACGATCCCACTATTTGAGAGTAGAATCAAGGAAGATAACGGGATAAATAGCGTTTACAGTGGTCAGTCTCATGCAATCATTATCCAAAATACAATCAGAACCAAACTATGATCTTGTAGCAAATTGCAAAAATGTTCATTATATAAGAAACAAGTGCACCCGCTAAGGCTTTCCACTGAGGTTTTCATATATCTATTTTTGACCTCATTGCATGAAAGGATACAGAAACGAATAAAAGGAACTAACATAAGCACATGAAATAATAATACCATATATTATAATCAACTAACACAATAATGCAGATTATTCTAATCAAACTTGAATACATTTTGAAGGAGCGTAAAAAAAATATATTGAAATAAAAGGTCGCCGGCCAGACCAGTGTCCCCCGAATCGGTGGCTAACTCCAAGATGGCTAACTCCAAGGTGGCTAACTCGGAGATTGGCAGTATTATTGCAATCGCTTAATATTTGTGTGAGTTTTTTATGACCAAAAATGGCGATAAATCGTCAAACTAAGGGGCATAACTCAGGTAAGAAAAATCGGACGAAAATGGTTCTCGAACCCATCCGAGATATTGTGGCACCCAATTCATAAACAAAAAAATATTGAAATCGGTTAATATTTGTTCGAGTTATTGCGCTTACGACAAAAAATAATGGCGAGAAATCGTCTAACTAAGGGCCATAACTAAGGTTTTTGTTCGAGTTATTGCGCTTACGACCGGATCGGACGGACGGCTAGACAAACGAAAGGGTGCTAAGTGAATAGTGGTTTACGTGCTGAGGTCCATCCATATTAACGAGAGACGAGGCATCAAAAGGTGCACCAACGAAAGAGGTTTAAGGTCTAATTGAATATCGATATTAGCATACCACATATACAACATATATTATCTCTGTAAACTCTGTTATTAGTAATTTGATGTGTATACGTCAATGTGTTATGTGAACTCTTCAGTACTGGAGAAAATAAAAATGATTTGCAGATATATTATTATGAACGTTCAGGGTTAATGAGCTTAAGCCCCCAATCCTTGTCCTTGAATGCAAGGACAGTGTGGACATAAATTTTGTCCAAACTGTTATGTTTTTCTTAGAAAGTTGTGTTATAATGAATTATATACACCAAACAAGTTATTATGGCATTTACAAAAAAGGTTTAAGGGCTTAAGCTCTTAAACTCAAAAAGCACCTCAACCACAATTAAACCAAAGGTAAGCCCAATAAACCCCTTTCGTTGGCGTGGACGAACGGACGGTGATGATTTCTATAGTCCCCCCAAATTAATTGTCAGGGGACAATGAGAAATGCTTAACCTCTTTGTAGTCAAACAGATGAACAATTTGGCTGATTATACCCAACATGTGCCTTATAACTTCATGTTAAATTACAACTGCGACTTGCGAAATTCCTCAACATATTTCTTCAGTTTGTTTTGTAGAACTTGCCATTGGTTATTTAATTGTAAGATATTAGCATCTTTCTTATCGATTACTCTCCATAATGGTTGTGTGACCAGTTTACCAAAGATGCCAAGGGGTCGCATAGCAGCAACATAAACAGAACCAATGCTGTCCAGTATACAGTATACGATTTTGTTGTCTGTCGTCATTCTCAGGAATTCAGTAATATGGTGAAGGTGGTAAACTGTATCTTTCTAGACAGTAAACTGTTGTTTCTCAGAAAAAAAATCATTAGTTATATGTCCCAAAACTTTGGGACAGAAGAATTCATATTGCAAGCAATTTTAAGTTTTAAAATGACAATGGTCTATATTTATATAAGTCCGGTTCACCTCAACCATGAAACAGGTACTATAATATAACAGTATCAGCACAAAGAGACCTGTATATGGTAGTGCACAGATTCTAGGACGGCCGGGTGACGTGTAATAAACACAGAACAACAACTGTGTTAATGGGTTGGTTGGTACGGCACTTGTGTCATCGTGGAAATATAGAACTCGAGGCTGTGCATCTTGTTCTACCCTTCTACGATAGCACTCGTGTCGTACCAAGAAACCAATTAACACACACGTGTCGTATCAAGAAACCAATTAACACACACGTGTCGTATCAAGAAACCAATTAACACACACGTGTCGTACCAAGAAACCAATTAACACACTCGTGTCGTATCAAGAAACCAATTAACACACTCGTGCCTTTCGGTGTCTGTACTGCATGTACACATCTAAGTGCGATACCAAAATATATCGGAACAAATCATCCATTCGAGCCAGTGTTAAAATGAAGGAATGACAGAGTGGACAAAATTGTTGGTATGGATCATATTTGAAGAAAAAAATTCTAACAGGCTATCTGATGATTGCTTAATCGTATATGGCTAGTTAAGTTTGAACCTCAACAAATATGTACACGCAATTTTGTAGTGTCGCCAATATAGGTTGATCAATTAAATTGACAAATAATTATACCTTATATACTCTGGAAAAAACTTATTGAAGTCATAGTAATTTTTCCAAATGTTTTCATATGTTCTCAAATGCGAGACAAACGCTCTTTATTCATACCATGCCAGGAAAGGTTAACTATAAAATAGATGCTCTATAAATTAAAACCATATCGGCCTTTTAGCCGATTTTATTATTTGAAGTGATAATTTATATGACTTCATTGCGCTTTATTAGCAATTACAAAGTGTGACGACTATTTCCAAGTATTTATCAATCTATTTTTATTCCATGAAAAATTCAAGAGCGAACAATACTAATTTACTATGTGAATTGTTAGCACAAATCGAATGGGGCATTAATATTCTAAAATAGTATTATATTGAGCAGAATGATAACATACGTACCTTTCTTCTTTTTCAATGCTGCTAGTTTATTCCATTTGTAAGCTTTTCGGTGTCAATGTGGACGTCATTTCTCTGAAGCTTAATGAAATTCAGCCCAGTATTCTAACAGAAAGGTCCAATGAGACTTCTGCAAATATAAGTGCAAAATAAGTTCAGTCTCAAGAAATATATCATAGGCTACCATTTTCAAATTTGGTTGTGGGTTGGGTGGGGGGGGGGGGGGGTGATATGCGTATAGGCCTAATTGAATGTATATGACTAAATTTTATTTTCACAAATGGAAAAGCAATAGATGTGTTTGAAGTTTGCTAATCTCCCCCAAGAAGTCAGCTCATAATTATTCCAACAATGTTATTTTAATTTGATTCTTTTGTTTCTTGAAGATGTGATATACACTCTCCAACTGAATACATTGGGCTAAATCATGAGTTATACGTTTAAAATATAACATAATTGATCCATATACAATGGCACTTGAGGGGGTGACTGTGGGGTGGGGTAAGCACATGTTCACCACAAGACATCCCAATATCTAGGCCTACCCAATGTCTAGGCCTACCCACAATGATTTTACATTTTCTTTCTTCAAAATTATTTAATCATTTCATTTTTGATTTTCTTTATACTTAGGTATATTTTATTTTATTTAAGTTATAGTTTAGTCTGAAGTCAAACAATAATGGCAATAGATTCAAGTTTCAACATCTTTGAATGAAAAACACATATTTTTTGATAGTCAATTCAATGAACAACATCGACAGTCACAGTCATATATAGCTTTACCGCTCTTCTATTGGAAGTAGTCTTGCCGTGCGCAGGATATAAACAACTGTCAGTCGCTTCCCAAAGTCGTCGACCGAAATTCACCCCCACAATCCAGTTTTTCTGCGTTAACTTGGAGATTCAACCCAAATAATAACACAGTAGAGATCGAACATTTGATGTCGATTTACGAGTTCAAAAGCGTTGATTTGTCACTAAAATAGTATTTGTATGCATAAAAGGGAGTAAGCGCAATTGACTGAACAGCCAGAAAAACAGCACGAAGGGGGCGGGTTTACTAACGGCGTTATTAAATGTGACTATTCCGTTATTTAAACACCCCCAATTTTGGCGAAAGTGTTTAGTTTACCATAGACACATGGCGGTATTCACCAAGCGGGTAGTTTATTTGGTAGTGGCTGAACGCAAAGGTATCTTCGCTTTAGCTTTAGCGCAAACAACACACGCTGTCGATTATGTGATTGACCCAATCTATCAGATTTGTCACTTGTCAATGGACACCGGCCACAATCCAGATGTATAGCGGTATAATATTTGGGTATAATTGTATTGAGACTGATGCTGGCGTTTATGCATCTGCAGAATGAGTTTCGATGACATTATTGAGATTTTTGAATTAGCACAGTGTGAAAATGAAGAGCCAAGAAAAAGCATTTTAAGAGACAGATCAAACCCACTTGAAGATTATGATGAGTGGAGGTTTGCTGTTCGATACAGAATATCTAAAGAAAGTACAATCCAGTTACTGGACATGATATCTGCGGAAATCGAATCTTCAACAGACACTAATTGTGCAGTCCCTCCTGCAATATAAATATGTGCAGTGCTGAGGTTTTTTGCTTGTGGATCGTTTCCAGTTGTGGTCGGCGACATGCATGGAATATCACAGTCATCTGTTAGTAGGCACACCTTCCAGGTCATCGAAGCAATATGTGTACGCTGAAGAACATGTATCGACATGCCAAGTGGACCCGATGCGAATGACATGTTGTGTGGTTTCAGTGAACTTGCTGGCATGCAATAGGGTGCATTGACTGCACTCATATTCCCATCATGAACCCAGGTGGACCAATGCCCAACGATTTATTAACAGAAAAGGCCGACACAGCGTTAAAACAGAGGTGGTTTGCGATCACAGACTCAGATTCATCAACATCGTCGCTCGGTGGTACTGATCAGCTCACGATTCGCGCATCTTCAATGCATCATATCTGAGGCAAAAGTTTGAAAGTGGGTTAATAGAGAAAGTATTGATAGGCGATTCGGGTTATGAAGCGAATACATATATGCTAACACCGATCGCCAATCCACAAACAGATGCCGAGAAAAATTACAACAAGACCCACATAACGACAAGAAATACAGTTGAACGCAGCTTGGTGTATATAAGAAGAGATTCCCTTCTGTGGCTTTCGGGAATCGATTGAGATTGCGAGTGAGTATTAATTAAAATAATTTATTTCAACTATCGTTTCGAAAGTCTTTAAACAGATTTTATTCTACCAGTTTAACACAAAATAAATGTACAATTAGATAGACATTTGTCACATACTGCATGCACTTAATTTTAATTTTAATGTTATGACCCCAGACTTCCATACCTCCAGTTGGATATATTGGTTTTGTTTGTTTGGCTATACAACCGAATGTGACATGCAAACTATACTATTTTCTGTGCAATAGCGATTGTCAAATTTGTAGCAGTTACATATTGGCACCTACCGCCTCATAATAATTCAGTATTGCCCCAGATCATCTTCTGTGTTTTTAGTACAGGCGAATTAGGGTTAAACCCAAAACTGCAAAAATTGCAACACAAATGGCAAAGGTACCGTCATATAGAGTAAGTCAATATGTGCAACATACTCAAATCTTTGAGAACAATATTTGGGACAAATAGCGAAATTCCCGTTTCCATGGCAACGAGGGGTGATTTTAACTGAGTTTGGAAACTAGATGTTAAATTGCATGTATGGCGAGAATTATTTCCATTATCTCAAATATTATGTTGGTTTGTATGAACACCCATTGTTGTCTAACTTTTGAAATGGTGTTCTCCTCTTGGGAAGGTCAAGGTCATATGTAAAGGTCAAGGTAATTGCAAACAAATGTGTGCTTTTTCCGATACTATCATATAACTTTGACCCACTTGATTGAAATTTAAGATATTGAGAGACGAAAATATATTTAAAATAATTTTGAGGACCACCGCTTCGTGCATAATAATAGCTTTAGCAATAATGTCAACTCAATCCCGAGATATATACCTTCAAAGTTGGTCGTACCCTTTCGTAATAAGCAAAATTATGTACTATTTTGACCAGATACATGGTTATATAAGAGAGCGGCCAGTGGAGGAAAAGGGCCATATTTAAAGATTTTAATGCAAATTCGTATATAACTGATTATTATATACCGTTGGAAAGCTTGTGGATTGTCCATTATTAGTAGCCCTGTTGTAGTGAGCAAAAGTGGAAAGAAAATGTAGATATTATTGTTGCCATGGCAACAGATACTATTTTTGTCAAAAAATGGAAAAAGGTCATATCTGGGTAAGATTAGTTCATATACATTACATATGGGTGAAGGTCCTACACAATGTGCTGTCATCTGCTATGTGTATATGTCAAGGTCAAATATAAAGGTCAAGGTCATTCGGGAAAAGTTGATAACATTGGTTTTGCTCACATCAAAGCAAATACAATGACATATACACTTATGCATAATGTTCTGTAATATTGCACGAGATATGAACACAATAAATAATCACATACAAATTCTGAACAAAACGATATATTAAATTCCATTGTTATGTATTTCAATCTCAGAAGGAGGTTCATAATGTGTGGGGTACATGGTTTTCTTATTGGGGGAGTGTGGTTCCTGAACGCGACGTGTTTGTTTTGGTCTGATATGTTTGACAACAGTTTTCTGTATCAGCATGCTAAGTTATGTATCAATGAGTAGTTAGGGATGGTTGATATTTCTCTGCTTAAAATGACCCCCAGGAAAGTATTGATGCGCCACACATGTACCATGGTAACTGGCATGTATACACTTAACGTTGATTCAGTACTTTAATGAAATGATTAGTCTTATTATATGTCCGTGTTCTGTGACATCTAACGGCATGTCAAGTGATATAGACAGGGACCTCGTAAACTATATAACTGCAATGGCTCATGTCACAATGATGATAATAGCTCTACGACATCAAACCCGACATGTGACCAAACACAATATAGAGCAGGCATGAGTACTGCTTCCAAAGAGCTACATTTAAAATATGTACGGGTTGTCTGAGTCATAAATTTGAACAATATTAATCACAACTAGATTTCAAATTCCCGGCGGGAAATTTGGATATCTCCATGTCTCAGACATCAGACTACCGTCGATAAACATATCATGTTTCATAATATACCAGTGACAAAGACAGTGGCATATATAATACCCCTTCCCTGACCCCTCTCCAGATGCGACGTCGACCAAAGTTACCAATTGTGTTCAACTCAGTATTCTAAATAAAATGGCAAATCAAATAGTGGCATAACTGCTTTCATTTTGACGGAGTATGGGCTCATAACTGTGCCATGTATCATCCGATTAAAGAACATGTTTGCGACTTTGTAATCGCCATATCTTAGAGACTTTATATCCTGAGGTGATAATCAGATCGAAATCAAAATTTGGCCATTTTTGACACCCCGACCCCGCGTCTATTGCGACCTTCGCCAAAATGCCCCATATGTTCATCTTAGTATTCTCAAGGCGTGTGAAAGAGCAACACAGATCCTTTCATTCTGAAGGCGTTTCATCATAACCATGGTAATTAGTGATATAAGCTGTCTGGTGTGACCAAATTTCGTTTCGACTTAAGCGGAGTTCGACTTACCACCTTCGACAACCATGTTTATTTAAATGACTTTTCACACAAGCTCAGCCGGGACCAGTCAATGACTTCGACTTATGTGGGGTTTTTCGAGTTACCGACGTTCGAGTTAACGAAGTTTTACTGTTTTATCATCTATATATACATAACATAGTAGGATATGTCTGTCCGTCTGTCTGTTCGGATTTTTCTCCCAGATCACTAGACCGATTTCAACCAACTTTGGTTGGTTTGGTGTTAGTTTTTCAAACTTTTGATTTAAACAAATTTGGTCCACCTAGAATGCATCACACTGATTTGTTTTCAGAAAATAAATAATCAAGCTTGTGTGCAAAATGTCCAAAAAAATTTGTAGAAAAGTTGATATTTTCAGATATATCCCGGACATTATTGTCTGCTATTCCATAAAAGTAGCACAGTGTGATTCACTTGGTTATTAAACATGTTACAACTGACAACTAAATGTTCTATTTTAAACAAGCATGACGCACGGTATTATTTACATACTGTACTGGAAGCATTATTACTCAGAAGACACTAGAATGGGACGTAAAGTAACGCTCTATTAACAAATTGAATGTTATGTCGATCCATGTGTGCTTCCCGACTGCAATTCAACTGGTAGTACCTAGATGTTCGCATGCGTATTCAATTCAAAAGAAAAGAGACGAAGACACTATAAGGGGGATTTGGTATAACGCTCTTATGTGTAATTAAATATTAAACAGTGTTACTTTACACCTGATAAACACGACGTTGCAATAATTGGTCATTGAGCGGTCCTTGGTTTTCCTATCTATCCGAAGAAAATAAGTGTCTGCATGAAATATTCAGGAATGATTGTGCTATATTTGTCACAAAGAACGCCCAAATGGTAACAAATTTTTAAATCTATATGTTATTGAGTTGTTGGTGCAAGACTCTCCTTCGATTTGAAGCAAAGCATTGTCCCCATATCTCTTATCTACCAGAATCGTTTCACGTGAATCTCGTCCCATCAAGAACCTGTGAGAAGTTAGCGACACTTGGGAAGCTTGACTGTCGGCTAAAGCAAACCCTACTCATCAATGAGGATTACTGCCAGCAGTCCCCAAGCTGTATACCCCAGTATAAATAATGATCGTCTGGTGGAACGTTGTTACACTTTTGTTGTGCCTCATTATATTCACATTTTTTTTACTTTAGTACGTATGTTGCCAGTATTTTAATTTATTTAAATAAAGAAAAATATAAATAAAATTGAGGTCCGTATGAGCCAGGGTCCGTATAAGCCGGGGGTCCGTATCAGCCGGTGGTCCGTATCAGACAGGGTCCGTATCAGCCAGGGTCCGTAAGAGCCAGGGTCCGTATCAGCCGGCATTCATAGGATCACTCCCTGTATACATATTGGCCACACCCATGGCCATATAGCCAATAAATATATACAACATACACACACACCCCGCCAATGCCTATTATATAACCACTTCAGGTATACATCGACGCCTCATCATTGACCATACAGACCTTCTAGGTATAGCAACACAACGCGCAGGACATCACCATTGCTCATACAGTCACTCCCTGTATACATTTTCTTCACACCCATGACCATTTACCAAATCAAGATATACATATGCACCCCTCGTGACCAAAGCGTCAATACAGGTACATATATACCTCTGCAATTGATATACCAATACCCCCCAGGACCATTCGTACACTCCATGTTTGCATATACACCTCGCCCATGACAATTCAGCCATTCGATGTATACTCACACACCCCATCCATGATCATACAGCTACTCTCATTATATATATACACCCACCAATGTATACAGCTAAGGCAGAGATGCATATATATCACATATACAACTATGACCACAAGGACACTTATATACCCACACGCCACCAATGACCATCCAGTTATACTCCAGGTATGCATATACACAATCATGACCGTACAGTACTACAGTCAGTCTGTGTACAGCTATATGCATTACACATAAGCAATTACGACCACTCCCTATTTATTCATGCACACACATGACTATACAGCCAACATATGTATACATATACACCCATCCATGACAATAGTTACTCAATGTACGCCCGTATATCACAATCATGATCATACAGCCGCTCTATATATACATAAACAACACACACATATGACCATGTAGCTACTATCATTATACCCATACACCAATTCAATAAGCATACAAACAATCCTTGTGTAGCTATTCACATCACTCATGACCATACAGTCACCCTTTGTATACCCATGCCTCTCACCATGGACACATCACCATTCATGATGATACAATAACTCCCTGTAGAACTATTAACCCCATCTACGGACACGCATTCACGCCCTGGTTGCAACTTTGACATACACCATACATTAAGTTGATTTTGATGCTAATGATCGAGAGTAGCCACATAGTATGGTTTCACTCAGTTCCGTTTAGGCTTTCTGCCCATTTCCGTTCAAAAATATGGCTAGAATCCCAAAAGACATTTTCGGCAAAATTCCATACTACAGTACATCATTTAATTGAATCTGTCGTGTCTCGGAAGGTACTGGGACAACGAGAAAGAAACATGTAGTTGCCAGTGGATTAAGTAACATGGTTAATAACCAAGTGAGTCACCATTTTCTACCTCTTGGGAACAGAGAATAATGTTCGGGCTATAAGTTAAAAAAAATAAACGTTTTTTTTTTACCAAATTTGGTATCCACTTTGGAAGCCATCTTCAGTGTGAACGCATTTAAGACATCTCAAAACAATAAACATCTTTGATACCAAAGATGGTTTTATTTACTTGAATAAATTGTCCAAACCTGAAAAGTAAATTTTTGCCGATTTTGATGTCAAGTTTGTGATAGAAAAATCCAATATTTCTGGTAATTTCACCGGTTGCATTAGTAATTCTTAACAAATGTGCATCAGAAATGTTAGAATTTTATGTATTTAAGGCAGAATAGCCAATTGTATTCATGTACCACAACTTGTAAGCGATTACATGGCATGCTGGGCCAATATTTACAATTTCCCAGGTTTGGTCACATTTTGGCAGCCATTTTCAGACCAAGTGTCAATTTTGGTTCCAGTGAGTTGAAATATTCATAAGTAATGGTATGCCTAAATTATTGTGCACAGTTCTGTCGATTTCTTGTTAAAATATGACTTGAATCATAATGTTGATTTTTTGTGAAATTTCATACCGAGTTATGTAAAGTTCTAACTTTTGAGGGCGCGCAAGGGGCTGGGACCTCACGAATGGCATATTTTATTGACCCAATCAGTTAATATGCATAATTCAAAAAATAAAGTCACAATTCTGAACTCGTTCCATACAGCAGAAACTGATCTAGAAGATATTAGTGAAAAACGTCAAATTTTCCACTTCTAGCTGCCATTTTGATTGCCATCATTGGCGGGAGTTCAAATTTTACCCTAAAAATGTGGCATTATATCTCACAGAGTCATACTTACTGTATATTCCAAATATTTAAATCGCATATTTCATGGTAAGATTAATTGCGACATTTAATAAATTATCCAATCATGAAATACTCTTTAAATTTGGAATTTCAGCATGGCTCCACATCTAATATCAATTAATATGTGAATATGTACATCTGTGCAAAGTTTCATACTTTAGTCACATATTGAACAATTGCCTTGAAATTGGACTTAATCTACTACACTATATTGTTTATCCCATCATATAATAATTTTTAACCACCTCAGTCGCAAATGTCTTTGTTAAACTGTAAGAATTTGTTTTTATACACCCGTTTTGTAAAAACGGAACGTATTATGTTTTTGTCGGTCCATTTTTTTCGCTTTTTTCGAAAATGATATCTTTAGAAAGTCTGAACGTCATGGAATGAAATTTGGTATGTCAGTTTACTTGCCCAAAATACAGGACAAGTTCAAGTTATGGTCCTTGTCGAACTTGCCGATTATTTTTGTTTCTGCGTGATAATTTTTAGTTTTAATTATCTGATTGTTTTCAAATGTGTTATATGGATTACCCATATGAAAATACAGATCAAGTTTGAATTTGGGTTCCGTCCGTCAAATTTGGCATATGAATTACACGTTATGAAATTACCACATGCGTATTTTGCCTCGCTCCAGCGATGCTCGTTTTAAAAATTACTTTGACCTTTGAATGTCGCCTTGAACTTCGAAGCCTTCCAACCACATATGTGGAAATGTGGACCCTACTGGTTCTTTCATAAACCAGTGAAAACGTTGAGCTAGTGGTTGAATTGCCCATTATAAGAATAATTTAATGTAAAATCTCCAAATAACCCACGATTGGCCATCGTTGCCATGGAAACTCAAATTTACCAAATTGTCCCAAAGGGAATTTCCTAAATATTCTAACAAAGTAGGCATTCAGCAACCCAGTGTACTAAAGGACGTATGTGTTGTAATCAGTTCGCACTAACTGATTTGTTGCATGACAAGTTATGCTGTGAGTTTTGTCTCAACAATCGACTATATAAATATCACATGTTATGCCTTGTTGTACATACAAATATTTCATATTTCAAACTGCTATAGTTTCCAAATCAGTTATCGATATCTTTTTAAATGAACCTTCCCATGGAGCCTGAATTCCGGAGTTTACAAAATAGTGTTGGTGATCGCTATTTGTAATAAATCATAACCAGGACGGTCGAAAATATGACTGCTATAACTGACAAAAAATCCTTATTTTTAATAATGACCTTGACCTTTACGTGTGACCTTGACATTTCAAGGTCACCATGTATATGTGGAAATGTCGGCCACTACAAGATTGTCCATAAACCAATGTAAACTTTTAGGTAGTTTTTAAATTATTCACGATAGGCACTATTTAATGTAAAATTTCCAAATACCCGATTATTAGCCATCGTTGCCATGGAAACTCAAATTTATCACAGTTGGATTTTCCAAAATAAAAGATTTATAACAAGGTAGACATTCAACTATCCAGTGTACTAAAAGACGTCTGTGTTGCAACCAGTTCACAATAACTGACATGTTGCATATGACAAGTGATGCTGTGATGTTTTGTCTCAACAATCGACAACATAAATATCACAAGTGTATGTGTCTTGTTGTACATAAAATTGTTGTCGCCACATATTTCAAACTGCTATAGTTTCTAAAGCAGATATCGATATCCATTCAAATGAACCTTCCCATGGAGCCTGCAGTCCGGAGTGAACAAATAGTGTTGGGTATCGCTATTTGTAATAAATCCTAACCAGGACGGTCGAAAATATGACAGCTATTTGATAAAAATCCAGATTTTTAACAATGACCTTAACCTTTATACATGACCTTGACATCTCAATGTCACCATGGATATATGGAAATGTTGGCCATTACAAGTGTTTCCATAAACCAATGTAAACTTTTAGGTAGTTGCTAAATTATTCACTATAAGCACTATTTAATGTAAAAAATTTAAATACCCGATTATTAGCCATCGTTGCCATGGAAACACAAATTTATCAAATTTGTCCCAATTAGATTTTTCTAAAAAAAATTATATTCTAATGAAGTACATATTCAGCTATCCAGTAAACTATAAGTCATTTGTGTTGCAATTAGTTTGGGGTTGACCCCATTTTTCGGCTAGATCGCCTGTACTATTTGTGGGATTGGGTATGTAACCATAGTCCCATCTTGACGGTCATCTATTTTTATATATTTACATATACCGTTGTGTTATACATGTACAAAATACTGGTCAGTGATTGCTCAACTATCGCTATAAACACGCCGTAACACAAACCGACGTCATATCTTGACCCAGATGACTAAAACCGGTAGTCAGAATAACTGTGTTTGTATTCTCAAGTGTAGAATATGTGGGTAACTTACAGTCAAGTATGGTATACAATACAAACCGGAGACGGATTTCAGAAACAAATCAGCCGAATTTGTTGTAATTAATGAGGGGAAAACTATATATCAGCCTATATATATAGCTATATATAACGGTTTATATAGTACTTGAGCGAAGAGTTGTATATATGATCCAAAAGAATGGAGACATGACTTATAAAACGATCATTTAATACATTTGTAAGTCTAGAGGCCTTTCGTGCTTTGGTCACCAACATTATTCCTTTTGTGACAACACACAATCCGCACCACTTTAATATATCTACAAAAGCCCAAGAATTACTACCAATTCTTCATACCAGTAATAAAATGCGATCTTTGGTGACCAAAGCCGACATTTTACCCAGCAAGCTTCAACCAAGGAACCTAAAACGCATGCTCACTGGTGCTAAATTCACGACAAACCT
Organism: Siphonodentalium dalli; assembly: GCA_032622095.1. Classification (NCBI taxonomy): domain Eukaryota; kingdom Metazoa; phylum Mollusca; class Scaphopoda; order Gadilida; family Siphonodentaliidae; genus Siphonodentalium; species Siphonodentalium dalli. The sequence goes on from CP136067.1 coordinate 97,229,456, forward strand.
ACATGTATCTAAGGAATATAAAGTCAACAAATGTGGCGATCCCAGTATCATTGCACTCTTCAGTCGACCGTTATTGTCGTACGTAATAGACGCAAGGGAAATAACTCTCCCATGCACTTCCGGCTATTACGTTATTGTTACATTAGTCAGCATTTAGTTTTGCTTCGAACAGGATTTTGAAGAAATCTTCCAGAATCTTGCGATGTATTTTGCTCTTGTACATCTTGCAGAACGGGAAGACATGGAAACTCTTTCTGCCACAATCGTCCAGATGGGCACTCAATGGAATCTTCCTGTATTCTGGCTGCTTAATATGCTGTCGGTGGATTCGCATACGCTCAACCACACTATTGCCAGTTCCCCCAATATAGGTTTCTCCGCATCCATCACACATTATACAGTATATCAGATTTACTGTCTTGCACGTCATATCGGCATTGGTGTATATCTTCATACCGTTTTTAAGGGTAATAGTATTTCCTTCTATGATGTGCTGGCACGCTTTACATCTGGGATCGCCACATTTGTTGACTTTATATTCCTTAGATCTGTTTGTCGTGAATTTAGCACCAGTGAGCATGCATTTTAGGTTCCTTGGTTGACGCTTGCTGGGTAAAATGTCGGCTTTGGTCACCAAAGATCGCATTTTATTACTGGTATGAAGAATTGGTAGTAATTCTTGGGCTTTTGCAGATATATTAAAGTGGTGTGGATTGTGTGTTGTCACAAAAGGAATAATGTTGGTGACCAAAGCACGAAAGGCCTCTAGACTTACAAATGTATTAAATGATTGTTTTATAAGTCATGTCTCCATTCTTTTGGATCATATATATATATATATATATATATAGCTATATATATATATATATATATATATATATATCTATATCTATATCTATATCTATATTTGAGAATGTCTGTCTGTTTGTCTGTATGTCTAACTGTGTTCTTTAGAAATGCACATGGGACAATGTAGACGGCACCAAAGGGGTGTATAACAGGGGTAACTTTTTCCGAGAATGATAATGGTGCGGGTTAGAGAAGGGGAGGGACAGAACAACTTGTTATCGCCGATATCCACCAAACTTATACATAACGATCCCCATGATATGACGAATACAATGGTGTGGTTTAAAGATATCAAAAGTAGCGCCGTTCGAGTCAGGCAAGCGCGGAAGGGGAGAGGGGCACCAAAACTGATAAAATATTTTTAGCACCGATTTCCACCAAATTGATACACATTCTTCCCCAAGATACAAGGAATCTAATCGTGGGCTTTAATGACGCCAAATTTGTGCCGTTTTGTGAGAGATGCGGGGTGGGGGCACTAAATTTGATAAGAATTTGTTTAGTCTCCAATTACCTCCAAACTTATATATAATCATCTCCATTATATCAGGAGTCGAATAGTGTGGCTTAAAGCTGTCAAAAGCTGTACAACCCTGACTCGAACGGTGCGTTCGAGTCAGGGTTGTACAGAAGGGAAGAGTGGCTCCAAAACTGATAAAATATTTTTAGCACAGATTTCCACCCATTTGATACACATTCTTCCCCACGATACAAGGAATATAATCGTGTGTTTTAATGACGCCAAATTAGTGCCATTTTGGGTGAAAGATTGGGGGGGGACACTAAATTTGATAAGAATTTGTTTAGTCGCCGATTACCACATATCACGAGTCTTAATTGTGTCGTTTAACGATGTAAAAAGTTCGAGTCAGGGTGCATGGGGGAGAGAGGGCACCAAGAACTATTTTAGCGCCGATTCCACCAAATTGTTTCATATTCATCTTCGTGATACGAGGAATCTAATAATTTGGTTTAAATACGCCAAATTGCTGCCGTTTGGTTGAAGAATGGGAACACTAAATTTGATAAGAATTTAGTTAGTCGCCAATTTCCACCAATTTTATACATAGTCATTTTCATAATGAGTCTAATTGTGTGGTTTAAAGATGACAAAAGTGGCGTCGCTTGATTCAGTGATAGGGAGGGGATGGTCACAAAAACTGATTAAAGATATGTGTAGCGCCAATGTCCACCAAATCCATACACGCTCTTCTCCAACGATACGAGGAATCAAATCGTGTGGGTTAAAGACGCCACATTTAGTGCCTACGCATTTGCGAATGTCTGTCAGGTGTTCTATTGAACTTCACGGGGACCATCTAGATGGCACCAAATGGTTGTGACGGGGGTAAAATTTTACGAGGAAGGTAATGGTGTGGGTTAAAATTGTCTAAATTGACGCTGTTGTTGTCAGGGGCAGAAAAGGGGAGGTGCAGCAAAAATGATGAAATATATTTATCTCTGATTTCCACCAAACTTATACATTATCATTTCTATGGTATGGCGCCATCTTACCGATATTCATGAATATTGGTAAGATAGACAACCCTGGTAGATATTGGCGAAACCACGAACACAGCAGTGCTGAGCGTTCACTGCATTCACCACATGACAAGGACATATACATTTTATTCAGCTGTCAAAGAAATTGTTGTACCATACAGTACATGTCAATATATTGGGTTTTGGGTAGTGTACATGGACCGGATATATGGTCCGGCTATTCAAGGGTGTATATGGGATCTGACAGTATTGTGTCTTGGTCCTACTCAATGTGAAGTGTATACTGTTAGCATATTACAAGTGCTCATTGATTCCAAATTCCAATTAGAATTTTAGAATAGGATTTTTATCCAGGAAGGTAAGTTATTTTACGGATATCATGCCACTGTTTTTATGGTGGAGAGTGTGAGCGTATAGTCAATTATTGTGAGATTATGACAACGTTGATAATCGATGACAGTCAAGACTTATCACAAGCGCTCTCATAGAAACCTCAATCTCTCATAGTTTTGCCACTCATTTCATTGACAGCGACATCAATATGACCTTTCTTACATCTCACTGATGTTGCCATGCTTATATTATAATCATATACACATGTTTGTCCATCGTTTCATGGTGAGTATCAAGATGGTACATCCCCTGCTGTGAAATCTATATCTATATTTGCGAATGTCTGTTGTCTCTTTTCTATAGAAATTCACATGGGACAATGTAGACGGCACCAAAGGGGTATAACAGGGGTAACTTTTTTCCGAGAAAGATAATGGTGTTGGTTAGAATTTTCTAAAGTGACGCTGTTGTTGTCAGGGGCAGAAAAGGCTGAGGGGCAGAAAAACTTTTTATCGCGATATCCACCAAACTTATACATACTGAGCTCAATGATATGACGAATCTAATGGTGTGGTTTAAGATGTCAAAAGTAGCCCCGTTTGAGTCAGGCAAGCACGGAAGGGGAGAGTGGCACAACAACTGATATAATATTCTCCACCAAATTGATACACATTCTTCCCCACGATACAAGGAATATAATCGTGTGATTTAATGACGCCAATTGGTGCCGTTTGGGTGATAGATGTTGGGGTGGGGGCACTAAATTTGATAAAACAAATCCATACAGGCTCTTCTCCAATGATACGAGGAATCAAATTTTCTAAAGTGACGCTGTTGTTGTTAGTAGCAGAAAAGGGGAGGAGCAGCAAAAATTATGAAATATATTTGTCGCTGATTTCCACCAAAAGTATACATAATCCCTTCTATGTTATGGCGCCGTTCGAGTCAGGGGTGCACGGAGGGAGGGGGCACTAAAGCTGATACAAATATGTTTAGCACTATTTTCCACCAAATTCATACACGTTCTTCTCCAATGATACGAGGAATCAAATCACGTGGGTTAAAAAGACGGCACATTTGGTGCATTTAGGTCAGGGATGGAGAGTTGATAAGAACGTTTTAGTCGCCGATATCCACCAATGTTACATATAGTGATCTCCATAATTCGCTCTAAGCATTTTTTTGGCATTCAAATTTCACAACCATGACAAATGGTGATAAAATTAAGTCACTTGAACAATTATATCTTCTCAGTTATCATATTTGTAAATGGAGACGGGACGCAGTGCATTCATATTGTGAGCCAGCAAAAACAGATACATAAAAGAAAGCATTAAAAGTTTATTTGTAATTCTATTTAAGTGATACATATTTTCTTGCAAACCGAGGGACCTTGAACCGTCAGAGGATCGCATGTTAGAATGGCTCATTTATTATAATAAAACTGAGTCTTTCCTGTTCAAGATATTGTTCACAAAAAGATACAATTTGTCAAGAGAGATGGAAATGCATAGGCCTGTTCTAAAATAGTGGCCACAGTGTGCATTCAAATTTAGTTTCTTCTGAGATAAAAGCATCGATTTTTTAATTAGCAATTAAGAGTATTTCAGATTAATTACTTTCGAGTTATGCAAGACAAACTGACTGAGTCTTCTATTCGCCAACTTGACTACACGCTTGTCTGTTTTGGATTCATTCCATATTACTTTATTTTCAGCTTGACAGATGCATGGCCACCATAGTTTCTGCAGCTTGCTTACACAAGTTTGCTTTGACGCACACTGACCCACTCCCAACTGTCAAACTGCCCGTTAGGATAGAAGAAAACAAGACATGATGACAGCGTTGGTATCAGACAGGAACGAAGATGATCTTGTATTTCGCCAACGCTACGCCGATCAAGCGTTTGGCACCAGGGAGTGATTTTCCTTAAACTACATGTAAGATCGGTAAATGTAGTGACATTCTCCAAGTAATAAAATGATGTTTCTACTGTACTGATATTTCGTTAGGTATACCATGTAAATATATTCTTGGTGTTGGCTTTAATTATCATCAGCCATTTAGATGGACATACACGTTCGTATTATGAAAAGCTGAAAAGGTAAATTGTTTCATATTCACTTGCCAAATTGATAAAAGGTATCCAGCGGTCCCACTTATAACATTGAAATGCGACCATGATTATGTTAAGAATGGTACTGCATGATCTTTCCGTTCGATCGGAGTTTCGTATCAATGGTGTCAGGATTTTTTTCTAAACTGTGGGTTTAGGTGAAATTCTGATTTTCTAAGGTAAGGAAATACTCAAACTTCATCCCAAAATAAAAAGCGCACGATTCACAGTGTATATCGCTTGAAAAAGTTTATCTGAACCATATTAATCACCAAGACGTCGGTATTAAAAGTAGATGTCCCAGCTGTGGTGAATGCGTTGATATGGTAGACAAACAGCCATTACATGTGTACTTAACTAAAGGGGTACTATGTTCTAGTCAAACAGAATACGATAAACCACCCGGTCCTTGCGATGTTATAGGATACAATGGAGTTTCTTAAAAGTTAGGCCATTGTAGCGCTGACAAGATCTGATCTTTCTAAATTGGGGTCCGCTCTCCGTCTGCTAACACCGCCAACATTGTTAAACAAAACACAAAAGAACGACAATTCTCTTAAATAACTTCATTGGAAAAAATCGCTCTTTAAGTTAGCTTCTTTAGAAACGCTATTTAAAATCACTTCTTCGGAAAAATCGTTCCTTAAAAAATCACTCTTTTAAAAATGTTAACAATGTTAGCAGATCTCAAGCTACAGTAATACCCTAAATAATCGACTCCCTAACCACAGCAGAATTATGGGTAACTTTTCAGGATTTAGTCGGAAATATTGCTTTTTGCCATTCGTCGGAAAGCTCTTAGTGAGAGGTTTCCGATGAATGGCAACAAGCCATATTTCCGACTAAATCCTGAAAAGTTACCCATAATTCTGCTGTGGTTAAGGAGTCGACTATTTAGGGCATTACTGTATAAAGATACGATCTAATCGTTAGCGCTGCCAGGGGTTAACATTTTAAACAGGTGGTAGCGCATAACATTTTAAGAATCAGGTGGAACAACGGTATACAAATATTAGTGTACCTAAACTGTCCCTTATATATGTGAGTAATAGTTATCGGGTATTCGAGTAATTCCCATGAATTCATATATACGTGCTTGCTTGTCAAATAAGGTAAATTTAGGTTGTTCGTTCAAATTGTTATATGTATATACATCCACACAAATAAATTAAGATGATATGTGACCTCATGACTATGCTAACGATACAAAAACAAGTTAAGAAACACATAGCCTTTCCAATAAAATAAAACACATTTTTTTGAAAGACCTAGCAAACCAAACGATTTTAATCTCAAATCTCGAAAAGGAGGAAAAGATGTTTATAATATACTCACCAATCATCTAGAAATAACTACGAAGCCAATTTTAAAAGGAGACAAAATTACATATAACTCACGATAACCCCTTAAATTGGGAACAAATATTTGTTATTTCGATTTTGTCCACCAAAGACAGGCAATTTAAGATGGCCCCAATACAGGATATTATAGAGAATAATAAGTACGAACACATATCTTGAAAAAAAATCAGATACGTTCAAACGGGCTATGTCTTGGATGTAGTCAATATGACGAGACAATAAAGCAAATTTTCTGGGACTGTCTGAAAGTCAAAGTATTCCTGCAAAAACTTGAATCCTGGTCTTCACAACAGTCAATAAATATAAGATGTTCAGCAGATACGTTTATTTTAGGTTCTATTGGAAAAGAAAACAAGACGCTAAACTACTTAAACCTACTTACAAAACAAAAATATATACAGCAACAAATTTACAGAAACAGAAATCTATCTGGAAGCATTTCTAGCACTAGAAAAGAATCAATATGAAGCAGAAAGAGTCCGCAATATTGAATTTCAGAAAAGACGTATTTGAGGCGGAATGGACAAAAATTAAAATTACATTGTATCAGAAAATAGCTAAATAACCTATAAGATTACCACTGCACATTTGTTGTTGTTCATTGTACATTTAAATAAACACGTGGCGATGCCCGATAACACATTACTGTAATTCTGGCTACGGTCCTTTGTTACCCATAGATTACTTATAAATAAGGAAAAAAGATTGTGTGCTTTAAAGATATTGAGATGTATGACAGCATCCACTATACTCGACTATAGCTGTGCTATTACAGTTGTTGAACAATTCGAATCTGCATATGAATATGTATGCGTGCGTATATATGTATGTATAAACATGTAAATATGTGTGTATATATATGTGTGTGTATACGCACGTATATACAGATGTGTATGATTGTGTATACTGTTATAAGACCACATTGATGCTCAAAAAGCATAGTCCTTAAAAATATATATACAGGAATGCGGGTAAAGTGACAAATACATACGTGGCAATATCAAATGAGCGGCAACTCTACATTAAAATAAATAAACGAGGATGAACTGAAGTAACTCTATAGCTCGTGTATTATAATTATAAGCCACATTCAAATTGTGAAGCTGATTGGTAAACACTTTTAAATCTATGCTCCTAAATTACGAACGGAACAATATAAAAATCAATGCAAATGAAACAACTATAAAAAACAATCAAGCCACAAACACTTAAAACTGTTGGCTGACCCCTTTTTGGATCTTGTGCATATTTTTGGCAACCAAGTTGTCGTAAAATAACATAAATTGTTTGCCAATCAGTATACCATCAAACTTGTAAACTCAGATGGCCAGTGTATGGAGAGAGTGAAGAAGGAAAGAACTGAATGACATTTTGTACACTGTATTATATAATTGTTTCTCCAATAAAAACTTTAAAAAAGATGTCGCATTAGGGCCTATATATGCCAAAATATTCCCGTAGTTTTACGGAGTGGTTTGTATGTGTCACTTTAAATAAGTTTTAATATTATACTAATTGTGTTAAGGTTTTTTAACGTATAAAGTGAATATTAGAGGTACCGTTTTATATGATCTAACGCTCTTCATTTGTATTTGTTAGATATATAAAGTGATCATGTGGATCATGCAGACGCAAGCAAGCGGACGACCAGACATACATATGACATAACACGTTCAGAACGTGCTCTCATGGATGATTAATAGCAATAGCCAATAGGAAACTCACACACAAATGCCCCGCAAAGAATGCACCGGGTCCATACAACAAATCCTGTATTCCAGTTTAGGATATTGAAAACCGTGAATGCATGTAGCATATCTAATTGCAAGTCAAATACACATGTAGAAACTTGTACCAGTTCCATATTAATTAAACTATACAAATACATACAATAGAAGTTATCCGTGTTAAACAATGCAACTCCAGCTTCAAACGCCATTTGAAAGCATAAGTTATCGATGTGCACGTGGGATCGTAATAATGACGTAAATGACGCCGTGCTTATATATACGTCATCATGCTCAGGTGCGCGTTGCTCAAACCCAAGTAAGGACTGTATTGTCCCAAATTCTCCGATTGTTATGCAGTGCATCATATTTTATTGCGATGGAAAGTCAGGTGAACACGAAATGAGTTAAATGTTCTTATGTAACTTATTATTTTTATTATATCACTAAATCCTTACTTCGCATTGAAACCTGAGTAATAACATGGACAAAACTATTAACATAAAAGTAAATCATGATAAAGAGTAGGTAGACATAAGGAACAATTAACTAACTTCATAATAGGTTTATAAATAAATAATTCTGGTTACCCAGAAAATCGTCTAAAGTCTAATGTTCCGAAAGAGACCTTGAGAGCAGGACACCAGTTCAAAGGGATCCACGTATCATTGTTTTATGGTGCCCACATCAGAATGAGCAATGGGTGTGCCACAGTGTCCTGGGGCCGCAAACAAAGTACCCTGCCTTGCTCACCAGAAGCTTGTATTATGATAATGATGGACAGATAGTCTGCCGTCAGAGCAGTTTCTGCCAGTCCAAAAATTTAAATAGTATGAATAAAACTGTAGAGAACCGTGAGTCTCAGGTCATGTAATTATAATATTCTCCTATATATTTTGAGACTTCCGTAAATATATAAATATATGTGTATATTTGTCCTTTATAGACTCCAAAACGGCTGGATAGATTGAGCTCAAAATTCCTATCTATGGGTCATCGCGGCGTTTTGGAGAAGCTCCGACCACCCGTTCTTCACTCTCAGTCACAAAAAACGGCACTTCGGAGGTTAATCGCGTTGATAGTTAAAGAGCGTTCCTATCCGCAGTGCAGTTGATAAAGAGCATATATGTGCGTAATGTGATTCTTACGCCTGTACACGGGCGTCAGCGTCGGTTACCAGACACGAGCGTGTGATCTTCACCTTGACACGGGTACCCACAAATGATATATATGTGTGTGTCCTTCATAGACTCGAACCGATTGAGCTCAAACTTGCTACCTACGGGAAGTGTCATGGGTGGGTTAAATTGTAACCCCGACCTGACCTTGACCTTGAAAATGGTTAAAAAATAAAATAAATTTTTTTTATTAAAAAATAAAAAATTGTCATGTTTCTGACGAACGCCGCCAGTGGCGGGCTAACCTGCTAGTCTCCTATATATTTTGAGACTTCCGTAAATATATGTGTATATTTGTCCTTTATAGACTCGAACACGGCTGGTCAGATTGAGCTCAAACTTCCCATCTAAGGGTAAACACCCCACGGGAATGGTCATCGCGGCGTTTTGGAGAAGCTCCCACCACCCGTTCTTCACTCCCAGTCACAAAAAACGGCCCATCGGGGTTAATCGCGTTGATAGTTAAAGATCGTTCCTATCCGCAGTGTAGTTGATAAAGAGCGTATATGTGCGTAATGTGATTCTTACGTCTGTACACGGGCGTCAGCGTCGGTTACCAGACATGAGCGTGTTGTGTGATTCTTACGTACTTAGGACTTCCTAGGAACGGGGATCGGGTCAGTTTTTCCGCCCTAGGTGATCTTCACCTTGAAACGGGTACCCACAAATGATATATATGTGTGTGTCCTTTATAGACTCGAACCGATTGAACTCAAACTTGCTACCTACGGGAAGTGTCATGGGCGGGTTAAATTGTGACCCCGACCTGACCTTGACCTTGAAAATGATCAATTCAAGGTCAACTCGGGTAAAATTGAAAAAAATTGTAATGTTTCTGACGAACGCCGCCAGTGGCGGGCTAACCTTGCTCGTCTATCTACTATATAATTTGAGACTTCCGTATATGTGTATATATGTATATGTGTACTTCATAGAATCGAAAACGGCTGGCTCGATTGAGTTCAAACTTCCCATCTAAGGGTACAAAACAACGAACACCGTAGTTGTCGCGTTTTGGAGAAGCTCTGAGCACCCTTTATCCACTCCCAAATCACCGCAAAGGCACGGCGTAGGTTAATCAAGTGATTATTTAATGAGCGTTTGTTTTTGATGCATCGCTATAAAGAGCGTCTGTTTATCATTCAACGTTATTAGCATCTGCAGAGAGATATACGGGAACATTGAGTGGTTTCCTATGCGGGGAGATTTATTGGATGCCATAGTACTCTTACAACATCATTGTTATAGTATGTATGACACTTAGGTCAGGGCTTAGGGGGGGGGGTAGTTATAGGCATAATGCTTCTCAGAAATCCCGGTTACAAACCAACACTCACAATTTCGTATTTACGCAAACGTATACGGGAACAAGTGCTTTCCTATTTTTAGAACGCAACACATGATACCAAACAAAATTACGTCGCGTTGGTGATGGCGTTCACGACGGGATTAATTGACTGTCCACTCTTTGCGAGGATGGGGTTCACGACGGTATTAACTTTGCGGGGACTATTGACCATCTCGTAAGGGTGGACAACCTATGTCAGGGGCTGCTCAATGGCCACGGGCAGGTTAAAAAACATCATACCTCTTCTGGGTCTGGGCGTGTATAGACATGAGCGTGTTGTGTTCCTAAGAACGCGGAGCGTGTTGTGTTCCTAAGAACGCGGATCGGGTCAGTTTTGACGCGCTAGGTGAGCTCAAACGTAAAAACACACGGGGATCGTCGACGTCGCATTGTGTGAAACATTCTTATGTCTGTCGTTCCTGGTAAGCGGATTTTGATGCGAGGCTTAAGGCGACATGATCACGTGACGCATAGATCTTGCATCTATTTTTAACTTAGTCCTTACGTCATGAGCGAGTGCACGTCGCTTCGAAGTTAAAATAGTGCGCAAATAATTGATTGAAACAGGAGAATTAAAGAACAGAAGAGCATATCATTTAACTAATTTGATTTGGTACCTAATTGTCAACAAAATATCGCTTCACCGATAACGAGCAAGATGTCATTTCGGGCAATTTTGCATAATTTATGTTTTTAATTTGACCACATTTTGCGAAGCTTGCCGAAGGTAAGTTGACACAGGACGGGGGTTGGTTCAAAATTATTCAAAGTGTAAATATTGAAATCGACAAAACAAAACTTTATATAGCGTAGGCTATATTTATATACACCATATAACTAAATGCAAGTTAATTTGTGCTTGAGATTAATATTTAAATGATGACAAATTAAAGATGTAGACTGTAGTATATATTCATATGGCTCACCACACCAGGGACACACAGCAGAATTTTATGAAGCTATTTTTATTTGCTTTTTATTGTTATAGTTTATTTAGTTTTTTATTCTATGCATAAATTCATAATAGTTAATACATTTATTCGAGCTGACATGAAGTATTTGATATTTGTTTCTTATTTGTGCTTCAGCACAAATTATACTAAAGTCATATAACATGCATGCCATTGTGGTGTCACTGCATGAGGGATTGCTTACCTGATACATGTATGGTGTACTTATTGACTTCAATCAGGGAAAACCCCTATTTTCATATTATCAACATCCCTGTTCCCAAAATTGGTGTCTTGTTCCTGGAGCTTTGGTGTCTCAGTCCTCGAGCTCTGGTATTTTTATTAAATCAGCATCTCTTGCACAGATCTATAGTATTTCCATGGTCATATAGCGTGAATGTGGTTTCACTGAGCCTACTGAGGGCTTGCTTCCCTTATATGGTGTGCCTCTATATTTGAAAATTGAAGAAAATCAAAGTCGCCCAGATTAGTACATAAGGTAATATAATGCTATCACGAGTCGCCCCAACTAAAACAGAAGGTAATGTTATCACGAGCCATCCATTTAGATAAGGAAGTTAAGCTAGCTCGCTCCCTACCCATCCAAACCAATGAAAACAAGAGGTGATATGTCAATAGGAGTTAAGGTAAAGTTATGGCTAAACCTATTTATTCACCAGGGGTGTTTCGTTACATATAACCATGAATTGCGCTTTTAAACGCGCAATTGATTGTGCTCAACGCAAATGAATTGTGCTTTTAAAAGTGCAGTGATTGCGCTTAATCACAATTAATTGCACTTAGTGCAAATAATTACACTTAAGCATAATTGATTGCAAGCGCAATCATTGCGCTTAAGCACAATCAATTGCGCTTTTGAAAGCGTAATTATTTGCACTTAATCATAATTATTTGCACTTAAGGGAGCTAGCCTAACTTCTTTATCAAACTGATAATTTGATTTTCTTCAATTTTCGTGTATACAGGCACACCATATGAGGGAAGCAAGTCCTCAGTGACATCACATTCGCGCTATATGACTATGGAAATACCATAGATCTGTGCAAGAGATGCCAATTTAATAAAAATACCAGTGCTTGAGGAGTGAGACACCAAAGCTCCAGGAATGAAACACCAATTTTTGGGACAGGGATGCTGATAAGATGAAAATAGGCTTTTTTTACCCTGATTTAAGTCAATAAGTACACCATATGAGGTAAGCAAGCCCTCACACAGTGACAGCACACTCATGCTACATGGCCCATATCTGTGCAAAAATACTTAATCAAAAGTTATACAAAAAAGATTTAGAGTCCCAGGAAGGAGACATCATTTTGTTGGATATAGCGATGCTAATAATATAAAATTGGGAATTATCTTTGATTGTTGTACACATACTCACAGATGACTGTACAAGGCTAATTAAAACAGGTTAAAATTAGCCCCATGCTCCTCTTGTGTTGCTAGGTGATACACCAGGTTATGCCAATTAATAGTTTATGGGTAGGTTAGATAGTTACAATTACACTTAAGCAATTAATTTCACTTAAGCGCATACATTGCGCTTAAGCGCAATTAATTACGCTATGCGCAATCCATACGCTTAAGCATAAATGCCCTATTTGTGCTTAGCACAATATGTGGTAATTGCATTTAAGCGAAATTATTTGAACTTAAGCGCATTTAATTTGGCCTCCCATACATGTGGAATCAATTGCGCTTAAAAGAAATCAATTGCATTAAGCGCAATTAATTATTAAATGTGAATCTGTCCTCCCATAGAACAATAAATAATTTGTGCTGAACTGTAAATCATTGCAAAATTGCAATTCCAGTGACTGTTGATCAGTATAACCAATGTATTCCTATTTTTTCCAACACTAAATGTTTTAGGAAGAACGTTTAAATGATTTTACACATAAACACCAATTGTGTTCATTGTTGTTTACTGTTATTTGTACATAAAAAAAAAACTTTCAAAATGGACAAAAACATTTCTTGGAAAAGAGTCAATACTAAGGATTCATTGGGCCATAAGTTGATTTTTGCACAAATGTGTTTAGCAATTCCAGCAGAGTGTAGTCTATAGTTAACCCATTATAGTTAAGAGGTTAAGAGAAACACAGGGCATATGGATATAAATTTATTGAGTTGTATGACCTCAAATAAGATATTCCACCACACCAGTTCTGTGTCACAAGGCAAATATACAATGGAACACAGATTTTGTTTAAGAATATTTTTGTCTTCTCGATCATATATGCATAAACTAATAATTTTGTGTACACAATCTACTGAGGACATTAATACAAAAGCAAGACATCCATTCATTATTCTCTTGTGTTTAAAAGACTAGACCATAACATATTGATTTTAGCTAATTGCGCTTAAGCTTATTAAAGTGCAAATACTTACACGTAAGTGCATTGCACTTAAGAGCAATGATTGCACTTATGCATAGTAAAAGCGCTTAAGGCTTAAACATAATCAATTGCACTTAAGCATATAATTATTTGTGCTTAAGCAGTGAGAGTAAATTGTATTTGTGCTTAAGAGTAATTACTTGCGCTCAAGAGTAATTATTTGCGCTCAAGCGTAATTATTTGCACCTATTGCTTAAGTGCAATTCATTATTAAATGTGAATTTGGCCTCAAATACCCCCACCCAGCAGTCTGCAAATGACAAATGCATCATACCTATGGGAGGCCCTTTTCACATTTATTATTTATTTACGCCTAAGCGCAAATATTTGCTTTTAAGTGCAAATAACCTCTATCATTTGTGCTTAAGCGCAAATATTTGCGCTTAAGCGTAAATCATTTGCGCTTAAGCGCAAACAGATCATATTTGCGCTTAAGTGCAAATACAAATTAATATGCATTGATCCCCCCTGAATTAATTTTAAATGGCACATGCCTAAACACATCACTCAAGTCTATATACTAAGGCCCACCATATTAGGGAAGCAATCCCAATCCCTAGATACCTTTTATGACAATCAGAGGGAATTAAAGTAGTTTTATATTGATAGGCACCTATTTGCCCTTAAGCGAAAATTATTTACGCTTAAGCGCAAATGATTTATGCTTAAGCACAAATATTTGCGCCTAAGCGCAAATAAATAATAAATGTGAAAAGGGCCTCCCATACATAACAAGATATTTCTGCCTATTATTTTTAGGCAAAAAAAATAATACCTCTGTTTAGGGTTACATGATCTGAAATAATTAGGGTAGGTAGGTAGGAATTGTTTTTTTTTCAAACTAGTTTTATTCTGAATTCAATTGGGTCATTGGAAATTCACTATATAAAGCTTCACCATTCATATTAATTGACAGGTTCAATATTAAATATTGTTTTCTTGAATTATTCAGAGCATATATAGACTAATAAGACTTCTAATTTTATAGGAGAGGTTTGAAAATGGGTAAGATACCTTTCGATGCCCTTTCCACTGAAATTTGTTTTTTTGGTGCCTTATATAGTCCTGAAACGGCGAGAACAATTAACTTTTGTGTCTGAATCAGGCTGGGGGTGGGGGAATAAAATCCATAAATATCCAAGTCTGGATATCTCCCCCCACCCACAAACCAACCTACTTTTGAGAAAAAATCATCCCAAGATATTTTGTTATTTTTGTGGCGAGAAATTCACTGTTTCTGCGAAAACATTGTTTGAGTCAAGCTTAGGGCTCATAGGGGTGGGTGGATGTCCAAGATATCCACTTCACAGGTATATGCCTACATTGTATAGCTGACTTAGGTTTTCTCTGCGCGGGCTCCAATTTGGGGCTCAAACTTTTAAGGGCCCGGCCATCATAGAAAAATCTAAATAAACAATAAAACCATAATTATTTGTCATGTATGATTGATGTAGGCGCTGGGGGGGGGGGGGGGGGGGCGGCGCTGGACATCTTCCCCATGCCCAAATCCTGACTCAAACAACTTCTTTTCTACCAACACAATCATATTTATCCACTCTAAAAATATCGTAGATCAGTTTTAACTTTCATTTATTTTCATGATTTGATTGAACCGAAGACGAAACCGAAGACGAAGCGAAGTTGATTGCAATTTGCACGGCAAAACAGTCTAAATTATCCCCCCCAAAAAAGTTTCAATACTTTTTCAACAACAACAATATTTTACCATTTTAATATATGCATAATTAAATCGCCAATGTATTACTAAAACTAGTTTATATATGTGGCGATATTGACAGCTCAACATAAAGTCTGATTAATATTAATAGTAATTTAAAATTCGTGCTACGTAAACGAAGCGTCATTGACGACCTCGTTGCTGACTCGTTTGGGTATTTCCGGCGTCTAAAAATATCGCGTCTCAAGATGTGTCACGTGATGACTTCGCCTTAAGCCTCGCATCAAAATCCGCTTACCGTCGTTCCTAGGAACGGGGGAATTTTTCATCGGGTCAGTCTTAACCTTCAAACGGGTACCCACAAATTATATATTGTGACCCCGACATGACCTTGACCTTGAAAATGATCAATTCAAGGTCAAATCGGATAAAATATTGAAAAACCCAATATTAACTCATTGAAAAACACAAACAAAACATAAAACATTGTCATGTTTCTGACCAAGCACGCCAGTGGCGGGCTAACCTGCTAGTACTGTATATTTTGAGACTTCCGTATATATATATGTGTGTGTGTATGTGTGGGTACTTCATGGAATCGAAAACGGTTGGACAGATTGAGCTCAAATTTCGTATATAAGTGTAAAATTCCACGGACACCGCCGTGATCGCGTTTTGGAGAATCTCAGAGCACCGTTTCTCCCTTCCCAATCATCAAAATCACCGCAATCGGCACTTCGGGGTTAATAGCGTTGATATATAAAGAGCGTTCGTTTTCCGCAGTGTATATATAAAGAGCGTTCGTTTTCGCTATCTACTTATCTGTATGACGGGAGTCTGTAGCCTGTCGCTCGAAATATTATGCAGAGAGATTTCACGACGGGAAGCGTTTGTTTTCAATTCAATGCAATGTTATCGCTCGAAATATTATGCCGAGAGATTTCACGACATTAGGACGGGTACGGCAGACTCGAAATATTATGCAGAGAGATTTTACGACGGGAAGCGTTTGTTTTCAATTCAATGCAATGTTATCGTAGAGAGATTTCACGACGGGAAGCGTTTGTTTTCAATTCAATGCAATGTTATGTGCAGAGAGATTTCACGACATTAGGACGGGTACCGGGCAGGTTAAAAAAAAGAATGCGTTGTCTGTCGTTCCTAGGAAGGGGGGATTTCATCCGGTAAACGCCAGAAACAAAAAAAATAATTAAAAAAGGCAGAATTAAAAAAAAACTAAAATTACAAAAATGTCATGCTTCTGACCAACAGATAAATTGAAAAATAAAATTTAAATTAAAAAAAGCCAGTAAATTAAAAAGACACAATTAACTCATTGAAAAAAAAAAATTCAATTGTTTTTTAAAAATTGTCATGTTTCTGACGATTGCCGCCAGTGGCGGGCTAACCTGCTAGTCTGCTATATATTTAGAGTACTACGTATATATATATATGTGTGTGTGTGTATATTTGTCCTCTATAGCCTCGAAAACGGCTGGCTCGATTGAGCTCAAACTTCCCATCTAATGGTAAAATTCCACGGGAATCGTCGTCGCGGGCGTTTTGGAGAAGCTCTGAGCACCCATTCTCCACTCCCAATCATCAAATCACCGTTCTCGGCACTGCGGGGGTTAAGGCAGTGACGCTCTTTATATTGACCAAATTTTGCCTTGTTAACCGAGTAACGCTCTTTATTGCCATCGGCGTTGCTAAACGGTCACCTATGCGTACGAAACTACGGATGCAAAACGCACCGGAACCGGAATGCATTTATCTTGATTAAAAAGGCAGAATTAACTCATTGGAAAACAACAAATGCGTGTCGTGTGATTCTTATGATGTCGTTCCTAGGAACGGGGGAGATTTTCATCGAATCACAAAACGCACCGGAACCGGAATGCATTTATCTTCATTAAAAAGGCAGAATTAACTCATTGGAAAACAATAAATGCGTGTCGTGTGATTCTTATGTCTGTCGTTCCTAGGAAGGGGATAGATTTTCATCGAATCATACCTCTTTTAGGGACGGTGGAGAATTTCATCGGGTCAGATTTTCCACCCTAGGGACGGGTACCATCATTTATCTTGATTTTAAAGGCAGAATTAACTCATTGAAAAACAAAAAATTAAATTAAAATAAGGATAAGTTCGCACCCACCACCCCATCCCGCCACCCATAGTATCTTATGCGCCACAGGCGCCCGTATAGAGGCTACTGCCCACATAAATAATAAGGATAAGTTCCTACCCACCACCCCATCGTGCCACCCATAGTATCTTATGCGCCGCAGGCGCCCGTATAGAGGCTACTGCCCACATAAATAATAAGGATAAGTTCCCAGCCACCATCCCGCCACCCATAGTATCTTATGCGCCGCAGGCGCCCGTATAGAGGCTACTGCCCACATAAATAATAAGGATAAGTTCCCACCCACCACCCCATCCCGCCACCCATAGTATCTTATGCGCTACAGGCGCCCGTATAGAGGCTACTGCCCACATAAATTATAAGGATAAGTTCCCACCCACCACCCCATCGCGCCACCCATATTATCTTATGCGCAGCATGCGCCCGTATAGAGGCTACTGCCCACATAAATAATAAGGATAAGTTCCCACCCATCCCGCCATCCCCGCCATCCCGCCATCCCGCCATCCCGCCATCCCGCCATCCCGCCATCCCGCCATCCCGCCATCCCGCCATCCCGCCATCCCGACATCCATGGTATCTTATGCGCCGCAGGCGCCCGTATAGATGCTACTGCCCACATAAATTATAAGGATAAGATACCACCCACCACCCCATCGCGCCACCATAGTATATTATGCGCCGCAGGCGCCCGTATAGAGGCTACTGCCCACATACATAATAAGGATAAGTTCCCACCCACCACCCCATCCCGCCACCCATAGTATCTTATGCGCCGCAGGCGCTCGTATAGAGGCTACTGCCCACATAAATAATAAGGATAAGTTCCCACTCACCACCCCATCCCGCCACCCATAGTATCTTATGCGCCGCAGGCGCCCGTATAGAGGCTACTGCCCACATAAATTATAATGATAAGTTACCACCCACCACCCCATCGCGCCACCCATAGTATCTTATGCACCGCAGGCGCCCGTTTATAGGCTACTGCCCACATAAATAATAAGGATATGTTCCCACCCACCACCCCATCCCGCCACCCATGGTATCTTATGCGCCGCAGGCGCCCGAATAGAGGCTACTGCCCACATAAATAATAAGGATAAGTTCCCGCCCACCACCCCATCGCGCCACCCATAGTATCTTATGCGCCGCAGGCACCCGTATAGAGGCTACTGCCCACATAAATAATAAGGATAAGTTCCCACCCGCCACCCCATCCCGCCACCCATAGTATCTTATGCGCCGCAGGCGCCCGTATAGAGGCTACTGCCCACATAAATTATAATGATAAGTTACCACCCACCACCCCATCCCGCCACCCATAGTATCTTATGCTCCGCAGGCGCCCGTATAGAGGCTACTGCCCACATAAATTATAATGATAAGTTACCACCCACCACCCCATCGCGCCACCGATAGTATCTTATGCGCCGCAGGCGCCCGTTTAGAAGCTACTGCCCACATAAATAATAAGGATAAGTTCACACCACCACCCCATCCCGCCACCCATAGTATCTTATGCGCCGCAGGCGCCCGAATAGAGGCTACTGCCCACATAAATAATAAGGATAATTTCCCGCCCACCACCCCATCGCGCCACCCATAGTATCTTATGCGCCGCAGGCACCCGTATAGAGGCTACTGCCCACACAAATAATAAGGATAAGTCCTAGGAAGGGGGAGATTTTCATCGGGTCAGTTTTTCCGCCCGATGTACCGTAAATCATACCTCTTTTAGGGACGGGTACCATCATTTCTCTTGATTAAAAAGGCAGAATTAACTCATTGAAATTTTTTTTAAAAAGGCAGAATAAATTTTTTTGTTTTTTAAAATGTCATGTTTCTGACCAACCACGCCAGTGGCGGGCTAACCTGCTAGTATCTCCTATATATTTTGAGACTTCCGTATAATGTGTATACCGTATATGTGTATATATATGTGTCCTCTATAGACTCAAAAACGGCTGGCTCGATTGAGCTCAAACTTCCCATCTAAGGGTAAACAACAACGGGAATCGTCGTCGCGGCGTTTTGGAGAAGCTCTGAGCACTCATTCTGCACTCCCAATCATCAAAATCACAACAAACGGCACTGCGGGGATTAATCGCGTTGATAGTTAAAGAGCGTTCCTATCCGCAGTGTTGTTGATAAAGATCTTCCATATTTGGGTTCGTTAACCGGTTAACGCTCTTTATTCCCTTCCGCTTTCGCATATCGCATTACGGGAGAGATTTATTGGAAGTCATAAGATACGGGAACAATACTTTTGAGTGCTTCCCGTTCGCAAAGACGGGCAAACCGATCTCCGTTGCGCGCCGAAGTCGAAGGCCGAGGTGGTTGCTTGCGAAGATACGGGAACAATACTTTTGAGTGCTTTCGCATCTATGATTTGCAATTCCCCGTGATTAGCAAGACTGCCATTCGTTTGAGTGAATAACTCAGACTGCCAACATCTTATGTCTGTCGTTCCTAGGAATGGGGGAGATAGCAAGACTGTCATTCATTCGAGTGAATAACTCAGACTGCCAACATCTTATGTCTGTCGTTCCTAGGAATGGGGGAGATTTTCATCGGGTAAATCATACCTCTTTTAGGGACGGGTACCATAATTTCTCTTGATTAAAAAGGCAGAATTAACTCATTGAAAGACAAAAATTTAAATTAAAAAATTAAAAAGGCAGAATTAACTCATTGAAAAATAATTAATGAATTAAAAGGCAGAATTAACTCATAACTCATTGAAAAAAAATTAAATTAAAATAATTAATTAAAAAAAAATAATTAAAAAATGTCATGTTTCAGACGAATGCCGCCAGTGGCGGGCTAACCTGCTGGTATTATATACTATAGTTAAGTTGTCACCTTGTGCATGTTTGCCAAAAATTGTGTTAATGTTTAAAGTGACTATTGGATGTACTGCTGTTATATGATTATGTACTTGACATGCAAATCGCGGACCAAACGCTCTTCATTTGTATTTGTTAGACATATAATGTAATCACGTGTATACCAGACGCAAGCAAACGGACGACCAGACAGACCTATGACATAACACATCCCGATTTTTAAACCGGGCGTTCAAAACGTGCTCGCATTTGTATTATTCTGGATATACATGTACATATACATGTACGACGCGAAGCTAGGATCGAGGTTAGGATCATTGGCTACATAAAACGTCCCATATGTTGACGATATATTTTCCTCAACATTCCACGAGCGTCTTCAAATCACCCGAAATACCAATAAACTTACTCGGGACTTTATTGACCAACATATTGCACCAGACAGATGCTGCGCCCCAAAAAACTTGATTGATTCTCTTCTTGATTTCAGTCAACAACCGAGTTAGATTCTCATGTATATCGTTTTGGCAAACAAAAAAGGGCAATATATTCTGGATGAGACTCGACCTAGCAGGTTTTACTAAATAAGTTAGAAACAATACATTTATAGAACAAGAACATTCTTGGGTAGCTGGTAACCAACATAAGAAGTCAACCTATATTTGAACTAATGATATAGTATCAGCAAGGTTTGTACTAGTAGTACAATGTATTTCAATGTAAGAGCACGCTATATTGGGAAGCAAACTGCAACTATTTGCTAATTATGTAGCAACCGTTAGTAACTTGTCAATATATATATGACGTCATTCCTTGCAACCATGATGGAGATACGCTGCCATGAGGACAATTTGCAACTTAGAGCTACTTGTACAAGAGCTGTCATAATTCCTACCAACCATTATATGGATTGTGGTGCTGGCATTATATCGACGATTGCGATTCTTGTTGGGGGATGTATTACTGTTTATTACATATCTACCAACGTAATTCGCATGATCGCACGAGTTTCCAGGCGTGTGATAATTCTCAGAATCGCACCAGTGCAATCTGTCGACGGAACTATTTCATTTAGTGTTGTTAGACTGGTTCTCGCCGTTACTATTTTTACTTTTTGAACGCAAGGGCGACAACCCACTTGCCGAAATCGAAGCACGCTGATTGGGTTATATTTTTGGAAAATCTATCAGAATTACTTTCAAACGCATCATTAAAGATGGGTCAAGGTCACTCGCGGATAGACGGGCTCCCTGTCTGATTATTGCTTTAACCCTAAAATGCCGTTAAAATTTAATTAAATTAACATTTTCTATACCGGAGATGTACGATTGTGAGTCAACTTACTATGATACGGAGATATGTAATAAAAATAGAACCGCATGAGTGTCTGGCTTTTGACGAATTATCGCACTCGATTTGTTGGCGGAACGCGATACCTCTCGTGCGGGACTGCGTCCCGCACTCGAGGTATCGCTCCGCCAACAAATCTCGTGCGATAATTTGGTCAAAATCCAGACACTCATGCGGTTCTATCTATATATTTACTTATCGAGGTCTAAATAATTATGCCAACTGTAACATTTTTGACGTGATTTAATTTGAATGGAATTACTTTCGGAGTCAGACATGCAGATGTCAACATATAACATTCATTATATAATCAACTTAATTATCAATGGTTAATATAAGAAATGTGCTTCTATGCGGACATTGAATTCTTAAATGTCCTGCAAAGTGTAGTTTCATTGTGTTCTAATGTTAAATACTTATCGACATGCAGCTGGGTTATTGCCTGGGTATGACACACGTGGCAAAGGCACAACTGCTCCCACGCTCTATACACTCTTGGCTTCTCTTTTAGTGTAAATGTCTGATTATTGCAGTGATGGGTAAATCATACGATAATCTATCCTTATCCGTATCTGCACCGAATCCCACCGATACCTGTTTATATAATATATGGACCAAGAAGTGTACCATAGCGGAATAGCGGGGTTAACATTTTGCCTGAAAGTCTTAGAAGAAGAATTTATTGGGACCAGTTACAACCACACCAATAAGTGTGTGGGAACGGATCAATGCTCGGCCACGTGGATGCAGTATGTTGTATTACTGGTCTGGGAAGTATTGCGTATCGTAGGTTTACGCCAGGTCATGTGACTTGGAAAACAAGTTGGAATATAATCGCATGTCGGGCTGAGACCGGTGCTTTTGGTCGTACGTTCTTGGAGGGACCGAATAGCCCCACGACAGACTTTTAGGCGAAATATCTAACTGCTTGGTCTTAGGAAATTATTGTGGTATTCATACATTATATGCTGGAACCAATAAAGATTGTGAAACCTCTCAACTGTGTCTGAACCAGCGTTACCCAACGTGGAGTCAACGATCGACGGCCTATAACACTCTTATGACTAATGTGTAGGTTTTCTACACAAAATGTGTAGCCCTGCTACACAATCATTATTCAATTTTGATCTGAAACATATTTGTGTAGTATATGTGTAGTTTCATATTCGTACACAAATTGTGTAACAATTTTTACACATAAATGGGTAAATTTTTACACATTTATACACAACTGTGTGTATAAAATCAACACATATCCCTTACACAATTTATGTAGGTTCTTACACACACAGTTCGAAGACAAGAAATGCAAGTTCAGTAGTCCGACCTGTGGGTATATTATTAAAGATATATGCAGATTTATATGTTTAAACTTTCATGGCGCATAGTGGTATGTAGTATTTTGTTATGTACTGTGAGTTTTTGCTTTGAATGAACAAACCAGGGCCGAGGCGTGATTGCATAATATTAGTATTATTACAACAATCATAACAAGAGTCTAAGGGCAGTAATCGCCATGAAAGTTTTAACAAATAAATCCTCATATACTATTAATACTAAACCCACAAATTGGAATTCTGAACTTACATCCTTGTCTACGATCGCTGTAGATTGTATTCCCAAAAATATACTCAAACAATATGGCCGTCACGTAGCAGACTATGAAACTGAAGGCACCGCAATGCGCATGCTCTACGTTCTTACACAATTGTGTGTAACAAAATATACACACTATGTGTAGAACGGCACTTGGTCAATGTAGTTGTATGTAAAACTACACATTGCTATGTGTATTAACCGGGTTTACACATTTGATGTGTAATCGTTTCTACACATTAGTTATAAGAGTGATACTATAGGACAGAATATATGTTGTAGTATAACTATTTGTGATTGACAATACCGGCACGATGTAGCCCAAACGTCTTCATTTGCGTTACACGATCCCATGGTATGATTACACATTGTGACCATTCACTGTGGTTTTGTCTTTGAGAGTTGCTGGACCTTGCAACACTATTTTAATATTGTTTCTTACACAAAGTCAACAATGATGTTCTTGGCAGGCAACTGAACACATTACAACTTGCAGTGACAACTATTATCACTACTTCAGAAATTCACCGCAAGGTACAACTATATGTCTCTGATTGATGTTTCATTCACTCAAGGTGCGACCGTCTTTGTACGAATGTTGTCATACCAAGGGCAGGTCCTCCGTGTGGTTTCTGGGTGAGCATGGTGGCACGTGTTTATCAAATCTAAGACTTTGGACATGTTCCAGTATTGAACAAATATTAGGCCCACGTATATAATATCTTCCAAAGGTGAGATGCGTAATCGATGAACGCCGTAGCCTGAATTCAGGCCTCCTCTTATGTCACGATTTGACTTTAGCTGTTTAAATTGACATTAAACCCCAACTAGCTAACTAATTAACCAAGGGTACAGTAATGCTCTAAGTAATCGACTTCTTAACCACAGAAGAATTATGGGTAACTTTTCAGGATTTAGTCGGAAATATGGCTTGTGGCCATTCATCATCGTCATCATTAGCAGTCGGACCTCCAGAGAGCTTGGATCGCCACCTCTCATGATGAACTCGCCACCGTTAATACCAATTAGTGTCACTAATATGCTGGACGCCATGCATGTCACGCCTTGTCTGAGCTGGTCACTTCATGCTCACAAAGGCGGATACCAGCTGGTTCTGGATTTCCAAACCGGCCCGGCACAGCCCTTTTCAGGGCGCCCTACTGGACCGGAAAATACAAGATCAGCACGGAAACCACGACAACAGATGAAAAATAAAAAGAAGAAAACGCCATCGAGAAAAAAAAGAGATTCCGAGAGACTTGCTGCATGGAAAGCGAAAAAGTCGACGGAAACTTCTCCAGTCGACTCCGCCCATACAGCTGAGACCCCGGCCCAGTCTGCCCAGGAGATGGAACGACCACCATCACCATCACCACCACCACGGTCAGACGAGGATACCGAAGACGAAGAAGGAGACCCCCCTGACTTTGTCCCGAAGACTCCGGAGTATAACGAGCCGGAGCCTTCACCCGAAGCAGAATCCACCGGATCCGAGAGGGAAAGCGACATAGACACCGATGTCGAAGAATGGGAATATGAGCCTTCACCCACAACCAAAATATCTTGTATCACCGAGGAAGAATTAGACGCAATTTTCGGCGAAATTAAAACCGAAGACTCCGACTCCGAAGATGAGCCTCCACCCCATCACCATCGAGTGCTCCACCACCAAAAAAGAAGAAACGAAAAGAAAACAAGAAAAAGAAGAAAAAGAAAAAGAACAAATCCAACAGCACCTAATCCCACTCCACCTTTTCCACCCAAGCCACGACCACAGACATGATAAGAAAAAAGAAAACTCAAGTTAGGGCGTAAGGGCGACCCTCGGGTGAGCCCACCACCGTCCTCGTGCCGCCTTTCGGGTGGGCACGCAAATGTTTCTCTGCTGTTGCCATTCATCGGAAAGCACTCGGGGAGAGCATTACTGTATGTTACAGGGAATGCCAGTTAGTGTCTGAAATTAAACATCAGGTATAAGGTAGAAATGTTGCGAGTTTCGTGTTGTTCTGCAAAGATAATGTCACTGAGATAATATGATGTGAATGTTATATATTAGATATGGTAGATATTGTATAGAATAATTATTTGACGTGTATTGGCTCAAATAAAATTACGTTTTATCCTATATAATAGTGTAATAAAAAGACGATTTTATCCAATGGTGATGAACAAACTCATAATCAACCTGTCACGGAACCTTAAATGTTTAGCACGAACACACCAGTGCAATTTTCGGTGCGGGCATGCGTTTGTTTTGAAAGCATTGTTTGTATCAAATATAGTTCATATGGTACCGTAAACGTTGTGTTTTTCTAGTGATACGATCGTCACATTGTTTCATAATGATGCCCCACCACTTCAGGGCAACCCGCGGTTCGTATCAGTATGTACATTGCCATAAATGTGTACATACTGCTGCCAATGCACGGTGTATGTATACGTAGCGGCATTGGTGTATCACCGTTCAGGGACAACCAAATTGCAGCAGCCAATGGCTTATCATCATATACAATGATTGGCATTGCCCTTAAAAGACATGGTGCGTTGTGTGACCAATGTTATCCATTATGTGTAAGGACAACATTTACTGAACATAAAGAATGGGCAATTTGATGTCACCATTTCAAGTGTTCATTTGATTCAGCTTCTATTCTATCCAGCAAAGTGTTATAATTTTTCTCTGTGTGACCCAATTTTGATTATCATATACATGTTCTCGCGAGTGTACAATTTCTCGTGTAATCTAGTTTCAAACAATTTTGCAGTCTTTAATTCGGCATAGAACATTTATCGGATCCATAATAACTACCTCTGCTTGGTTAGGTTTGTTTTTTTCTGATTGGGATTTATCGTTGTTTCAGCCTCAGGCCATATCTCGACGTTGTCATTAACATTGCTGTTAACGGGTGGGGGAAAGATAGTACAGATGGCTAATTTCACGGGGAAATTACGCCAATGCACGTCGAAAACACAGATTCCAAGAAAGCAACTGAAAAAACGTGTCCAGATACACGAATCATGTTACCTGCCTTGTGAATGGATAGGAAAACAATCCGCACACATCAGGATTTGATCCAGCTTCATGATTGCTGGACGGCTCAAGTTGGCCTAATGTGCCTACATTCCAGCCTACCATGGTTATGATTTCTTCTCTTCCAGCCTACCTTTGATATGATAACTTCCCCCTCCCAGCCTACCCTAGATATGATTACTTCTCTCTTCTTGCCTGCGATTGATATGATATCTTCTCTCTTCCACCCTACGTTGGATATGATCAATAATCTATTCCAGCCTACGTTGGCTATGATTTTATCTCTCTTCCCGTCTGACTTGAATATGATATAGTCTCTCTTCCAGCTTGCCTTGGATATGATTTCTTCTCTCTTCCGGCCTACTTTGGATATGTTTTCTTCTCTCATCCAGCCTACCTTGGATTTATTTCTTATATCTTCCAACCTACCTTGGATATGATTTCTCTCGCTTCCATCATATCTTGGATATAATTTCTTCTCTGTTCCAACCTACATCGGATATGATTTCTTTTCTCTTCCAACCTTCTTTGGATATGATTTATATTCTCTCTTCTAGCATACCTTGGATACGACTTATTCTCTCTTCCAGCCTACCTTAGATATGATTTATTCTCTTCCAGCCTACCTTGGATATGACCTGTTCTTTCTTCCAGCTACCTTTGATATGATTTATTCTCTCTTCCAGCCTACAGTGGATATGATTTCTTCTCTTCCAGCCTACCAGGGATATGACTTATTTTCTCTTCCAGCTTCCTTGGATATGATTTCTTCTCTATTCCAGCCTACAATACCTATACATACGTCTGGATCGACGGGACGGAGGAGGGGCACGTCGGAACGTGGACTCACACAGACGGCACGCCACTCATCTGGACAATGTGGACCCCTTTGGGCCCACCAGACGAGAACCAAGACTGTCTGGTGATGCGCAGGAGCTACAACATGGCATTTGTAGATGGCGTGTGCACACGT
The DNA here is from genome assembly GCA_032622095.1 of Siphonodentalium dalli. Classification (NCBI taxonomy): domain Eukaryota; kingdom Metazoa; phylum Mollusca; class Scaphopoda; order Gadilida; family Siphonodentaliidae; genus Siphonodentalium; species Siphonodentalium dalli. The sequence continues at coordinate 97,256,870 of CP136067.1, forward strand.
ACCTTCGACAGACTCTACATCTGTGAAATCGATCTCTGAGACGGCAACAAATAAGATCGCTGGGTCCTTGGTAAGCCGCGGGAATTAAGGATGCCCTGTCCGATCAACTACGTGTTCTATGCCAGAAATGATATAGACATGACAGCATTCTCAATTGCGGGTGGATATCGACGTATTACCTATGGGCGATATTGTAGATTTCCTCAGCAACGTGAATTCCGTTACTTATTTCCTATTCCTTATTCCTTATTCCTTCTTCGCAAAACATTGAAATGGTAACAAATGACCCCACATTCGCATATGGCCAGCTTGGCGGAACATTTTGGGCCAAAAAGTTTTTGGGCCGAGTTTGAAAAAGTGGTCCGAAAAAGTATCGAACCTGGGCTCGGTCCGATTTATTTAGTGGAAAATGACCCCAAATTCACAAGTGGCCAGCTGGGCGAAACAATTTGGGCCAAGACTTTTTGGGTCGAGTTTGAAAAAGTGGTCTTAATATCACTCGACCCTGTGCTCGGTCCGAGATTTTTTAGAAAATGTGACAAATTACCACGGGAACATACTTAGTAAAAAATAAGACAAATTTGGGCGGAAATAAATTTTTATTATTTTTTACTAAGTACGTTCCCGTGGTCATTTGCCACATTTTCTAAAATTGTTCGGACCTAGCACAGGGTCGAGTAATATTCGGACCATTTTTCAAACTCGACCCAAACAATTTTCGGCATAAAAAGTTTCGCCCAGCTGGCCACTTTCTAATTTGGGGTCATTTAACACATTTTCAAAAAAAATCAGACAGAGCACAGGTTCGAGACTTTTTGGACCACTTTCTCAAACACCTGCCCAAATTTTTTTCGGCCCAAAATGTTCCGCCCCGCTGGCCACTTACGATTCCTGACTCATTGGTGCCATTTCCCTCGAGTTTTAGACTTTGCCTAATTTCGAGGCATTTCGGACTTTTCAGCCCAAATGTTTTTCAGCCCAAATTGTTCTTATGTTTTACTTAGTACGTTCCCGTGGTCATTTGCCACATTTTCTAAAATTTCTCGGACCGAGCATAGGTTCCAGTCATATTCGGACCACTTTTTCAAACTCGACCCAAAAAAAAAATATTTGCCACATTTTCCAAAAATCGGACCGAGCAAAGGTTCGAGACTTTTTCGAACCACTTTTTCAAACTCGGCCCAAAACATTTTCGGCCCAAAATTTTCCGCCCAGGTGGCCACTTACGATTCCAGACTCATTGGGGCCATTTTCTCTTTAATTTGTAGACTTTGCCTAATTTCGAGGCATTTCGGACTTTTTCATCCAGTTTTTTCGGCCCAAATTGTTCGTTCCCGTGGTCATTTGCCACATTTTCTAAACTTTCGGACTGAGCATAGGGTCGAATCATATTCGGACCACTTTTTCAAACTCGACCCAAAAAATTTCGGCCCAAAATGTTTCGCCCAGCAGGCCACTTGCGAATTTGGGGTCATTTGCCACATTTTCCAAAAACAAATCGGACCGAGCAAGGTTCGAGACTTTTTCGGACCATTTTAAAAAACTTTTCGACCCAAATTTTGTTCGGCACAAATTTTCTTATTTTTACTAAGTATGTTCCCGTGGTCAATTGCCACATTTTCTAAAAAAAATTCGGACCGAGCACAGGGCCGAGTGATATTCGAACCATTTTTCAAATAAGTAACGGAATTCACGTCGCTGATTTTCGCAAGGTATGTGTGATAGTAATGATGGTGGTTGCAGGTAACTGTTTTTCATTTTATTCGTGGCTGATCAGCAGAACATTTGCTTCTAAAATTTTGGATCATTTGTCGTCAATCGGTCAACGAATCTTTACCTACGATCATGAAACTATATTGTGGTGATATCTTTTTATATTTGAAACTATATTATCATGATGTCTATTTATACTTGTAACACTCTATTGTCATTGCGTCTTTTTCTAATTTAAAATGTTTTATTGTAAACTCAGTTACAAGGGATCTTGCAAATTACAGATGTCCCCGTTCCCAACTACAATGGTATACGTGAATCTTTGCAAGGTGATATCACGATATACATGATGAAGTTGCATTTGACATAGACTTGTGGGTTCGTGTAAAGAGTGGCTGGTGGTTGGTAATCTGAGTATAGGGGTATCTATTTATAACTGGTATTAGTATGGTGTAATGGCCTACACTTTTGAAATGATAATTTGATCAGTAAACATGGTACTCATACAATTTATTTCAATTCACTATATTTAGCTCATCATCATGTTGATGTACATAGTAATGTATCATACGTGCATATTGTGAATTGGATTGGTATCTATATAAGTGGAGTGTCTGAGGCTAAATAATAACCCAAGACCGCAAAGCGGCCGCGGGTGATTATTTGGTATCAGACACCTCACGAGGTCATTGTCTGACTTAAAACCCATGTGCACATCATATATGAGTGGCATATTGGTATTCGGACATTGTATAAGCTGACTTCACATGTTGGTCAATGTGCCGCTTTGCTGAATGGCCATTAGAACATACTTTCCAATTGGTTTGGCCTATAAAGCGCTGATAGAGAGCGGTTGGTAACTGTGCGTGTGATAACTTAACACAATCTTCAGTCGTCACATTTCAGCACGGGCTGAATGCAAAATCAGGAAAATACCGTATAGTGTCCGTCTTTTCATATGGTTGGGCTTCCCCCAATCAGAATCCACACTCGCAAGTTGAGAGCGTTGTGCTATTGTGGTGTGTCGCTGTACTGTGGATTCATGGCATGCATGTGAGATATATTTTTTCATTTTTACCTATTTCATCGTGTTTTCGTATATGATTTAATATTCAATCGTTATTTGTTAAACGATGACTAGCTTGAATTTCAATAACCTCCTTTGGGTCAACGAAGGGACGTGGTTACACAATTTTTCGTTTGGTGGGGTTTCAAGTTTCGAAGTTTTAACTGCACCCCCTCCATTCTGCAAACAGTTCGGTATCCCTTTTCGGGTCAGCGCGATTATTCATCTTGAAACCCATAATTAGAGTTTTTCACATTCTATTATTCGAAGATATTCTTGATTTAATTTAGAAATAGACCGATAAATTGTTTCTATAATATGTCAATGGGGGTGTGGTTGGTTGGTCAAACTCATCATACATGACGATCTGTCTCATCTAAGATGTATATGTGCGAACTTTGTTTTGCTTGGCAATCAACATATTATATTTAAATATTGACGTGGAAATGTAGTTTTCCAAATTATGACACTTTTAGAACGATTTTAATTTTAACATCATATAAAATTAATTTCATCTTATTGCTATTGTAACAATTGATGTGCCATTGAGTCATTGCAGTCATTATATTACCAACATTGAACATTTTGATAAAAGTTTTGGGCGAAACCATCTCAATCCAATGTCGCCACGTCCATGTCTGACATTTATCGCAAATTTGGAATTCAGTTTGGTGTAATTCTTCCCGTTTGATGTCGCTGGAGGATTAACATGTCGAATATTGTTCGTCGACTAAACGTGGTACCAATAGGTTCATATTGGACCTATGATTCTGAAATAAGATACTTTTCAATGTTTTATAAACATAATGGCTTTTCTACATGTACATTCGTTAGCTACAAGTCGCGAAAATGAAAATTTAGAACAAATAACCGTACAATTTCAAAACAGCATCACCGTTCTCTACCAACATCATAGTAATTCACCAGGACCCACCAGCATCAAATCAAGACCACTTAACCAGGAGTGTTTTCCTCTTTCCGATGTGGTCATTATTTTTCCGGTCAGTCTTTAGATAATGCACAGTTGAGCTAATAATGACTAGCAAAATAATTACCACCTCGGCCAGCTGACACCTCGGCGTCTTCTTGGAAAGACATTCGTCGAGATAATACTCAAGCGACAACAATAGGGAGATGCGCAAGTGGGTTTTATAGTGGTCCATAACGAACTGACATTGAGTCATTTTAGTGCCATTATGGACTCATGTTGACTTACTATAAGTTAACTGCGGGCTGAAAATAACACGAGTAAACCAACTCACGGCTTGTATACGCTCTTTATAATGTGTTTTCGCACCGGTCAACAAAATAATAGGTATAAGTCCACTATGGGCTTATTTAAGAATCATAGGTCCAATATGAAGCTATTGGTACCACATTGCACTAGGACATGCTGCTCATCCAGCTGGAGTATATTTTTGTGAAAATAAAGTATCTAAATTCCCCAAGGACTCAATCGTATCATCAGCACCAATCTTATAGCAGCACAGTTGTTCCTGTTCTGATGCGCAGAATGTTTGACACGAGTATATTATCTATATTATAAGATACTTGTCGTTGCCGAAAGCTTGTTTGATTATTCTTTGGAAGGTGTATTTACTTGATGTATACAGTCCCTCCTTTCCCCAGTGTTTATTTAGTGTAGGTCTTTTATATATATCACACATGTGTTGTAGAAAATATTTGTTGAATATCTAGTATATAAAAATAATATAAAATTAAAGGTAGGCATTCCACTGAGTTATCTGCCCTAAATGTCCCTGGGGGAAATACCAGATATACCATGATATATTAGACCAGTGGCAAGGTTCACAAGTCAGATTTTGGGAAAAACATCTATACAATATATTGTAAATGAGATGAATGATTTTGAGAATCTATGAGGAATATGATAGATGATATGTTTTCCAAAAATCGGACTTGTGAATCTTGTCACTGATATAGTACACATATTGGTATAACTGGTATTTCCCCCAGGGACTTGTGATCTGCCTCAGGTGAGAATGCACCGTTGACTGCTGGTGTTGACTGCTATTGGTATTGTACCTGTTTCGCCGTACATAAATGTTGTTTGTATCGTAGATGTAGATTAACTATAAAACCAAATTTCATGTTTATCAAAACAGTTCATGGGACACACAATGTACGATTCGTATGTAAGTATGGGGTCTTTATGTGTACAATGGATTTCCCGATTATACCCGACATGCTTATATTGTTGGCTCTATAATTATATTGAGAAGAGTGAATATCACATTTTCTTACTACGACATCTATTATTGGTATCTTTCGCAAACGATTAATTTTTATGACAAAAAGGACCCAGATAATTCAAGTTTGTTTTACCGCAATTTTCAACATGGTATAGTGTTTGTCTTATATAAATTTATATTCAAACGCCCAGTCACGTAGGACAGTACGTCATAAAAAATTATTTGGTGAGTTTCGTAGTTTGTGGTGGGAGTGGGCGAGCACCAGGGTGTCATCAGCGCATTTATACATGAAAATAGCTTTGTGCGCAGCTCAGAGTCTATCTCAGTAACTATTTATAATAAAAATGACAAAAAGATGACCCAGAAAGTACAAAACCATGATTGTAAATGAATAACTGCCATTAAAGCTACACGATCTGATCAAGTGAAAGGCTCTAATGACTATTTAAATATTTATTTTCTAAAGATGTCATTTTCGTGGTGTATGGCTAATCTGAACGAATCGACGAAAAGTTATTTTATCTACAGTAATGCTCTAAGTAATCGACTCCTTAACCACACCAGAATTCTGCTGTGGTTTAAAATAATGTGTAATAATTAAAGATACCATGTCCGAGTGTACAGTAATGCTTTCCGATGAATGGCAACAAGCCATATTTCCGACTAAATCCTGAAAAGTTACCCATAATTCTGCTGTGGTTAAGGAGTCGATTAATTAGAGCATTACTGTATAACACATTCAATTGATTGATTGATTGGGTTATAATGTCACTTTCAGCAACTAATTATAAGGCCATACCACGTCATTTACAGTTTGTGGTGGACGAAATCTGCACATTTAAGGATAATCTAACAGTAATTTATTTCAATGGCTGATAAACTGGTCGACCATATGCGGCAATCTACCAGCCATCGACGAGTACATGCAACTCCACCAGATAATAATTTCGGGATACAAAGTTCACGATGGAAACATGTGGATTTGAACCCTCATCACCAGCGCTGCAGGATGAGACGGCTTGTAGTTGTAACCCCTAACCGACTGAGCCATAGAGGTCCATATAATACATTCAAAATTTTGAATGTTGTAATTGTTGCGATGGTTGTGTAAACCGATCTTAATCTATAATGGCTATTCCTGTCGTTTGCAAGTACCATGATACAATCGCAGCTATAATTGAAATATTTATATAAATATATCGGTTCTTGAATGTTTCATTCAGATAATGACTTTACTGATTTGTTCAGATTAGGCAAGTACTGGCAATGACAACTTCAGAACATACAGCCAGCCTGTTCTCCCGAAACACATACATTATCCGCTTATTATCTAACATCATTTAGGCAGATAATCTGCTTAGAAGTGCCACATTTTGAGTCGATAATATGCTGAAAATGAGACCGTTTTAGTCACATTATTTACTCATAATGAAGCGATTTTGAGCAGATTATGTGCGGACAGTGACACAACTAAGTCAATTCACGACTTTGCATGTGTACGCCCTTTAATATGTGTTTTCACTGTGACCCGCGTCACAAAACGAAATAACGGATATGATCCATTATCTGCTTATTTAAGAATCAAATAATCACATTATGTACCTATTTCACATTATAGGTAGATTATGAGCGGATTTGGGCGAGGGTATGTTAAAATAACGGTAAATTTTCGTAACAGAATCATTTTTCCCTGACAACACCATATCAGTTAAACGGAACCCACCAGCGTCATATAAAATCCTCAGTATCACATTATTAGGGACGGGAATATAGTTGTTGGAAAAGATTTCCTCTTCATCGTTATTTCTTGTCGAAGATTGAACTGTTGATTGAAATAAATATTGTCTGTTAAAGTAAATGTCCTCGTTGGGTGTATGTTTTAGTCGGTTTTTTATTATCCTTCTTTTTCCTAATATGTATTGCGTTAAGCATTAGTGTGTTATTGGTCTTGAAATTACAATCTGCCATCTTATCTCTGGAAGGCTTTTTTGAGTTGTTGCTGATAATTGTATCCACAGTGTCGGTCGTGTCATGTCTTAATACGGTTCTTATTCCCTACATACATGTACGTGTATGTTATTGTTGATAATTTCTTCTAAGTAATAACTTTTATTCTCTGGTTCAGCCTAGTTGTTCAGCTATTAGCATTGTAAGTTTTGTTTCTAACTCTGTCATAATATTGTCGATGATTCCAGTACCTTCGATCTCTGTAATTATGATGCCTGTTATTCTCTGGAATGTTCCCATCCAAGTTTCAGTTTCTCACCTGATAACATCTATTTTACCGTTTTTGTTTTGACCAGTCCGTTTTTCTTTTATTCCGCATTTTATATTACATTTTCGTGAGTTGTTTCCATATATCCTCTCGATGTACTCCACAATCGATTATCAATAATATTATTTACGTCATCCCATAAATTGTGCAGAACTTGTTTTTCCACAATAATTTTGTTTGAAAAAAAACCCGGTAATTTTCCCCTCAAGTCACTCAAATGTATCGTTACCAGCTTAGTTTTTGTTTGACATTCACTCAAGCTTTAGTTATGTACGAAGTTCGATGTCCCTTTCTCGACTTTGAGATCTTGAATTTTTATTTTAAATCCCGGAATGTTTTGCTCAACTGAAACTTTTGCGTTTCCCGTGTCTTAATTATATAATCACAGAACCGCACTGGCCGATAATATACATAATGCCTAAAACGGTATCAGGACCCGTGCCATAATTATCTTTTTCATCAGCGACATAAAATATTTAAAAAAAAAAATCTAGTATGGCGGCTAATTGTACAATCGTTCACTTCGAGATACAAGCCTGAAATAGACCATTAGTCATCATTAAAATGGCAGTCATTTTTCATTATATGTCACTTAACAAAACAAATATTTACCTGCATGGCATAAAACATGTCTGGAATACAATCAATGCCTTTAAGGAAATCTGGTAGAATTTATCCTCACACATTTGAGTCATACATTTGATTTGACGGAAGTTCTACCAAACAAAAAGAGGTTCATAGTGATGTCCGTTCTCCACCCACTTTTATGGCTATGATAAACTGGTAATTATTGTCACACACAGCACGCTAACACGATGCAACATTGCATAATTTGTTGGTGGATGTAATGTAATCCCTATTAGTATGTCAATGACTGTACAATTCAAAGTTGCTTCACAATGTGCTATGATTCGCTTTGATGCATCAATATGTATTGGATAGATCATGTTAATGTGTGTCTTCGGAATTAAGAAGGGTGGCGTGCATCTTATTTTGGGGTTATTAATTATATTGACGAGCGCGCGGCGCTAGTGAGTAGAGTTAATAACTCCCAATCATGACGGCGCCGCCCTTCTTCTGTCCGAAGTAACGAGTTAGATGATCTATACGATGTATTAAAGGCACGGGCGGCGTTCGTTGGTGAAATATTTATATTTGTTCAAATCGCCATCAACAGAAGGAATATTAAAATATATGTAGTTTTGTTCATATGCCAAACATAATCAGCACGTAAATAGTATAATGTCGTCAAGACGTACGATGGTGTACGTAAACAATAGCCTGCTCGCGTTACAGAGGTTGTGCTTCTGTTCACATAACAAAGTGCAATTCTATTGGTTAATCACAGAAAAATGATAAAAACGCTCTTTATTATTTCCATATCAGGAAAACAGTAACAAATAACGCTCTTTATATTTACCATATCCGGATCTAAACAAAAGCCAGGTAACGTAACGTTTTTCCCTTTTGTTTACATAACAAAGGGGGAAATGTTGACAATAACATACTGTTTATGCCATATTTATGATTGGTATAAGAACAAGGTCTGTCTATAATTTACTATTCTTTCTGTTTATGGAGGTTTTTGACGGAGATGAACATTTTAACAGCATACTCACCGCCAACACCGCCCGTATCTTTAACACAGTGATAACGGGGGGATTAATTAAACTTGTTGTACGGGGTAAACATGAACTCGTCTGAAGGCTGACCCATTTGTATCAGAATTGCGATGAAGGTTGTGGTGAGAAAAATTATATTTAAAACACCGTTGCAGGGACGAATATAGAATGTCTCCGTTGGGGTATAATACCTGGAATTTCTAACTGCACCTCCTTTGAATCAGAATAATTCCCCAACTTTGGAAATTTTATATTCCCATTAACGATAACATTGATTGACTTGCTGATTTCCCCAACGAGATTAACTATATACATGTATATTTACACACTAAGTGTTGTCATCACTAAATCCAGCATTCTGATTGGTCGGCGCCCACGTGGCTAGTTGCAGTTATTTCTCGGTGAATGCGCAACGCCTCATGACACCAAGCTAATAACACCATCGATACGTCATTAGGTTTGGAAAGACGAACGCGTAATGTTTTGGGCGCATTTCGACTCGCGCAGGACTGACTTAATACATCATCGGGTTTCAATATGAAGAGAAATTGTTCCTATTAACTTTTGCCAAGGGTGCTATTGGGTATTTTGGGCTGATCTTGTCACGATACACTTTTCGATTTAAATAAATTTACAAAAGTGGCTTTTTCGCTAAATGTATATAAATATAAGGATTAACTGTCATGTGGACTATTTTTATGGAGATGTAACGGTGAGGTAAGTGGTCATAACTTGTATGTAAAACCCTTCGGGTTTTACACAAGTTCTGTCCACTTACCTAACCGTTACATCTCCATAAAAACAGTCCACATGACAGTTAATCCTTATATATTAAATTAAATACATCAAGCCCGGCACTTGAGCTATTTATCCATACTAGATCTCCTTTTATACTCAACATAATATATGGAAAAATTTAAAGAATTTGAGACATGGATTAGTGCAAAATACACTCGGGTGCTCTACGAACGATGCACAAAATATGGTAATCTCCAGTTATAAATTCACACGACATATAGTAAACAATTCCACTCGACACACAAGAATATGATCCGGAGGGGTTGAATTTCCGACCGGATTTTGTGTAAATATCATTATTACAGATGAGTGAGCACGTCTCGCACCTGGGTCTTCCGCAAGGACTTGTTCCTGTATGTATATTGTTTCCACCAGAGTTTAGAGAAATTACGAAACATTGTTACGGAGTCGCATGATATGCTTACTGATGACAATTACTTGGCGAAGGTATTCCCAGAAAAACCAATAGTCGCTACTCGCCAACCACCTAATTTAAAATGTAAAATTGTGTCATCTTCCGTTAACTCTGGTGGAAACAATATACATACAGGAACAAGTCCTTGCGGAAGACCCAGGTGCGAGACGTGCTCACTCATCTGTAATAATGATATTTACACAAAATCCGGTCGGAAATTCAACCCCTCCGGATCATATTCTTGTGTGTCGAGTGGAATTGTTTACTATATGTCGTGTGCGAAATGTCCCACTGTGCATTACATTGGTGAGACGGGACAGCAGTTAAGTAACAGAATAACAGGACATAGACAAAACATTCGTTCACGAGATGCTGGAATACCCACAGCTGTCCACTTTGGCGCACCAGGACACTCTGTTTCAGACATGCGGATACAAGTACTCCAAGGTGGACTGGACAATACTTCCCAGAGACGAATTACTGAACAAAGATTTATCCAAATGTTTGACAGTCTGAATTCCGGGATAAACAGGGACGCTGGGTTCATGGCCTCGTGGCGCACCGCATCTGGACATTAATAATAACGATAGATACACGTATAGGCCTACACATCTGTGGAAACGCGCGTTCTTATGGTTCAAATTGTAAGACTAACTTTTTGGCGCGAAAAAACAACATATATAACGTTATCATCAAGGAGATGTCACCAAGGGTTGTGTGACGTTGACGTTACGCCTAACTTTGTTCAACTGTATCTTGATGTAACTCCATTTGCATATATACCTGAGGAAGGGGAAACCCGAAAGCTCGTATGTTAAATACATAAAATAGGTCTTAAAAGGTGTTACTCTTCATATTTATTATATATATATATATATATATATATACTATTGAAAAGTGGCAATGCCACGAAAGGCCTATAGACATTTTAATTAAATGAATTATTTTCTATAGACATGTCTTATATCAATCTTGGAGCATATATATTACTGTGCACATGCTATACTAAACTGTGAAATATATATATATATATATATATATATATATAGCTATATATAGCTATATATATATATATATATATCCTTTATTTCCTCCGTTAACGAAGAGCTGTTACAATATATTTTAAATGTTTACACAATTGCAATGAACAAATGAACGAATACAAGAAAAAAAGGAATATATAAGTAAACAAACATTAATGAGTGTGGTAGACGGATAAGCCAGCCACACACTGGACGAGGCAGCCATGCTCAAACAGCAATAGATGTCGGTAAGCAGACTGTTGGTCATGCATACAACAGGCCGTACGTACATACATACATACATACATATATGCATAAAACACACGTACCAACATACATACTTTCATGCATGCATATATACATTCATATATACGTACGTACATACACACATACATACGTATATACATACATACATACACAAACACATGCACCCGGGATATTGGCAGGCAATCCAGTAGGCAATCAGACATAAACAAGCATATAATCAGACGAAGCATGGATATATATATATATATATATATATAGAGAGAGACTTGCGAGAGAACATCATGCTCGCATGAAGCCTTCAGACGAGTCACTCAAAATTAAACAAAACTGTATAATGTACATATCTCAATTTGAAAGAGGGTGTTTTATTTTGATTCTCAGTAACTCTAACTTCGAAGAGAGGTATTTGCATGCATGTTGATTTGGAAGACCCTGTTAGCATACCAGCCAATGCCTCACTTGGAAGTTGTTATGGTAGTTTAGATGTTATTATTCCGTTTTCAGAGTTAGCGATGTTGACCGAGAGCATGTTGATATGTTTTACCGAATATGCCGAAGAAGCAATAGCGTATGCGTTAAAAAAACTGTGACTCGGATAATTTTGTTGTATGAAGAGCACCAAATTGAGACCAGTTAAGGGCTGTCAAGCATGTTAGTGCCAGTGTCTACGGCGAGGTTGAGTTTGGTTGTGTAATGTGACCACAGCTCGTAGGATTTCCTCACAGCGAAAAGAGAAAACTCGTTTAAGTTGAATATTTTGCTCCTGATGTCATCGGATAGGATGGAGAGCAATACCATTACTTGGTCCTTCTGTGCGAGGGAATCAACGTGTAAAAAACAGGGTATGCCAAACATGTCAATTAGTGAGAACAACACTTGTATTCTCACCTCTGATGTCGTCGAGCAGCCCAGTAAGGCATGCTCACTTGAACAATATCATCATAGTCCTTGCCACACAGTTTGCATTTTCCACATTCCGGTGAGGTAGATAGACTCAGTAGTTTTGCAACAAGCAAGAATTTATGTTTTTCGTGTGCATGCGATCTGCAAGACGTCCAAAGAACAGATTTTGTCAATATGTTATGCGAAGGTTGACAGTGAATCAGAACTTCTCATGCGCTCTTCGCACTCGCGCTTCTGTATTTTGTTGATTTGTAGTTTGATGATTGTTTTTCATTCGCATTTGGATGGGAAATTACCACGTGTGGCGAAGTTATGGAGATATGAGCATAGATTATAGCGTTCGAGTATAGATATAATATTGTTGATAAATGAAGAGTCGTCGGTTGACGTTTGTGAGAGGTGGTCGGCTAAACGTGATGTGAATAGTTCTTGCGACGATTTTCCCTGCGGCATTCTGCAGAGGTTTCCGAAAAAACTGAGTTTACGTTTATCAATTCCCAATGGCTGGAAAGAAATAGTTCAGTGATTATCCCATTGTTCGCCACACGCCACTCATAACAAACAAACAAACAAACCGCACGGGAACGTCACAGTAGCTTCAATTACCAGAGGCCACACGCAGGGGCATGGACAGCGCTATGCTGCCCCCAAACACACTGCCATTATACGCCGTTGCTATTTACGCGCCTCTATTATACTAAGCAGGCACATATATAGGGATGGCGTATAAGGGGAGTGCGGGTGGGGGTGCATGGACTCTATACTAATTGAAGTTACATTGAAACGACCGCGCGATTTGTTTGTTATGAGTGGCGCGTGTCGAAAAATGGGATATCACTGAAATATTAGTTTGCCAGCCTTGGGAATTGGTCTGATTTACCAACAATACAATATATATACACCAACAGGGCGAACGGAAGGCGGTGGCAATAGTAATACATTCATTGGTTGAATTATTTATTAACTAGTAGAATAATTACATTTATTATAATGATTCCACAGAACTAATCCAGTTCCGAAAATATTCACAGGTACTCAGGACCACTAATCCAACGATGAATATAAACGAATTAACATTTAGATTTAGAACCACTAAATAGTGATATATCCAATAAACCAATAGAATCACCACTTCACTATATAGCGCTCCGCATATCCGATATAACTAACAACAGAACTTGTATCTTGAGAATCTGGAGGAATCTATGGACTATTATTAGTAATTTCGAAACAGTTTTCTTGTAACGACGACACGTTTGTCACATAATCATGATGTGCAGCATTACCTTTGGCAAAAAGTAAGTTGGTTGTTGGTTACATGTCCAAATGCCTTATCATCATTCTGGAAGACCGACCTTCGTAATTCATGATCCACTTATACAATGTATATAATATAATAGTATAACACAATCATGCGACTGCCACATTCGACTTTCCAAACACATCTGCGAGTGACTTGGTTTGTGAAAACGGTTCACACGTTAGTCACGTTCATGGGACCAGTCCATGTTGTTTCGGATAATATTTATTCACATTCAACGGCGATCATTGCATTGTTAATCGGACTGTTAGGCTTGGCTAACGGGCTATTGTATTGAATCTCGGCCAGCGCACGGATTTCGCGTCGTGGTCAACACACGCTCAACGGCGCAATATCCAGTTAAGTGTCGGTCAGGGCACGTGAATAGTTCTTTACCAGAATAAAAGCTCGTCTTCGACTCGATGTATTCTGGTAAAGAACTATTCGTGTGCTCTAACCCTTACTAAAAGCGGACGCCTGAACTACACAATCATACTAATCGCGGTCATACCGTGATATATTCAAGTGGGCAGTAATTACAGAGTATCCCTGAAGATACAAGTGTCTATATATCAAAGGCTGCGTGATAATTTAGTTGTGAAGATGAGTGTTTAGAGAACAATAGATGGTGTTATGTTGGAATTTGCCAAAAGTTGGAAACATTAAGGTATCAGTTGGACAATTCCGAGCCAATTAAGAGGAGCGCATGCGATTTAATGCGGTTTAAGTGGGTGTGCAGTTGGAAATTCACAGATGAACACCCATAACAAACGAAGACCACCTACCCAGATCCCTGGATTTAAACGACAGCAGGTTTGAAAATGGTTTGAATACTTCTGATCATTGGCAACGACGGGTAACCATGGTAGTGATAACCATAATATTGTTTCAACTGACATTCAAATTGGGTATTTGATAAGATGATAAAAACACGGATGTATTTTTGAATGATACGGTACAATAGTAGACTGTTATTATTCGTGGTATTCCATAAAGTATCCTCCTCTGATTCTTGTACTATTGAGTCAAAGCATATGTGGTTGTTTCACAACGCGTCACGTACATTCATTTTAATGTATCATGTTGAATTTGATCTGGTGTCGGTTACACCGAAGACGAAGAAAAGATGATAACTATAATGATGATGATAATTTTTTGTTGACGACGATGATGGTCACGAAAATGGCGACAACGACGGTGATAATGATGGTGATGATGATAATTATTATGATGGTGTGGGCGCGATGATGATTATGATGACAGCGACTATGGAATGGTGATGGCTTAGACGTAACGCCGAAAGTGTTGGCGGATAATGATGTTATAAATCAAATGAACAAACCGTACAAAAACCATCTCAATGTTCAAATATATGACAAACTGTGACGTCATCCCTATATTGCCCCATATCCCCCATACCAATTAGTTTATGCTTTTCGATTTTGTTCTATTTACTATACACGAACACCAGAGCTTTGATAATCGAACTCTTTTAAAATTTGATTACTTTCAGCTGAGGTATACATATGTCGAACATGATGCTTATATTACAAAATTCCACAATTCTCCAAAATATATGCACGAGGCCGCCGTACCATAATGACCATTATTGATGTAATCTCAATTGCAAATAAGTATTCGGTGGCCATTTAGAAAATCCAAGATGGATGCCAGTTGAGTTGCCTGTTAAATGAAAATGTTACAAGTTCCATCCATACTCATTCAGTGGTGAATTTTCAATTGATAATTATTTGTTATGGACCCATATATTCCATTCGATGGACAACTAGTTGAATATAATTTTATTTGCGGCCATTTCGAAAAATATAAGACGGCCGCCAGACATCGTCGTAAAAAATGGAAACATGGATATTTGCTGTAAACATATTTATTCTCCCAATAATTTAACATCTATAAATAATACCTAACAATTACCGTTCATTGGTGCAGAATAGAGTTTTACTTGAAGGATTCAAAAACAAGCTAAAGTTTATTTTATGTCGTCTCTCCGTGATAATTCGAGCAGTATAAACAGTGGTCATAGTAAGTATAATAGACAGTGAGGGTGGAAGAGATAGAGTTGAAGAAGATGTCGAGAAGTTGATGACATTTACAAGCACATTGTTTGTCACATCACATGTAAGTCACGAAGAGTAATTATTTGCTCAAAGTTAATGAATGTACATATGTACATCGTATATATGCGGTACACATACACACTATCCACATATATTACTTTATTATTATACAAATTAGAGGCACCATGTTTTACTGAAACGTACTGATTTTGCTATAAACTTATGTGTTGCTAATATTATATCAGAATTTTCGCCTACCGATAATTGGTCGGTTTGAAGTAGAGTACCTATCTCTGCGTGTGCATCTGGTATTGTATCTCAGATGGTTATGGTGTAGATCGTAATTTAGATTGGTACACCCGTTCTTATACTTGTGTGATATATCTGACATTCCCTGTTCTCTAAACACAGCAATGAAACGGTGCTTTGGCCTAGATTTCCGTTCATACATTATCGTACATGTAGTTAGCAGAATCACTGATACACGTATGGGTAATATGAACTTGACGTCGCTTTGTTTCTTCAGCTGAACATTCACTGGTAGAAGAAATGCCCTCGTTTTAACGATTTCATACAGCGCAACATCGCTGCCAACATTGGACCGTTATGCATGGGCAGGTTGTAGCATGTTCCACGGTACAAAACTATTTAAGTAACTGGCAGACTGTAACAGACCGTTGTATTTTTTTACGGTTCAACACCGTGTAATTAATATTAAGACAATAACTAATAACTGTCTTTCATGGGTCAGCACCATTGTTTTTGCTCTTGCATGTAATTTGCTAATTTACCGTAGAATTAGCCAAGTTCCCGTGGTGACAATATGATTTCCCGGTAGGCATTACGATTCATATGTTTTAGAATGGTCGCAATTAGTATTATTAACTGAAAATGCATCTTAGTTCTTCTATTACGGTCATAGTGTTGGTGACACTTAAATCCTCATCAATGCATAAAGAGACAGAAAATACATTTGAAGTTTGAAGAGGATCAAACTCGTTATGTGCCTCGTGGAGTTTGATCCGGAAAAAGGCTATGCAGGCGTGATGTGATCATCTTTCAACGATTCCTAGAAACTTAACATACCCATTTGTATGTTTAGTTCAGTTTACAAACAAGTACAGCGCACATAAGCCTAATCTTCCTAAAGTGACAACACACCCGGAGATGATGGGATAATTTTCAGCTATTGAGGGTATAGAGTAAACACATTCAATGATGTGTAGAGATATTGCTTCTTAAGGAGAGACATATGTGAAGGAATGAAGGCATTCCAAGAAAGACCATACACAGTTGCCATATTTGTAAATGAGGCAGGCTTTTCCCGGAAGTCTAAAAGTATACAGTATGGCATAACCATATTTGTGGAAGAGCAACAAGTTTTTTTCTGAGAAAACTGCGGGCACACAGGAGGTCAGCTGCAGCCATTGGTTGCAGAGCCATATTTGTTTATCATATTTAGTTCCGGAGATGTCATTTGAATAAAGTTAGAGGAATTAGAACAAGCGGCAGTCAGTTCACTTTCTCTCAATTTTGTGCTGTGGTAGTTTGTATTACTGTTATCTTACTCTGTTTACTACTATACTATACATGTTATTATCATGGGACGTGTGAGAAGGAGCGCTTCATGGACAGTTAATCATGGATTAAATTCAGAAGCTAATTACACAGTTAATGATGTCTTTGGTCAGTCCAGGACAGGATCTCATAACATACAGCAGACTAACTCTGTTCCCCAACAATTCAGATGAAAATCCAGCAAACTGGACAGTTCAAAGACTATTACGGGAGTTGAATAGAATAGGGATCAGTATGCCATTCAAACGGAAGCCAACTCTGTTGAGACTTTATAAGGACAACAACTCTAAGCATAGTGACACGTTGGAAGGACCTACAGTTTCTCACATACTGGAGACTGTAGATGTGACAACAGACAATGCACAGACTGATGTTACTGCAGAATCAAATATACACAGTGCAATATCATCATTAACATATATTGGTGTATATTGGACAATAAATTAAATATGCAACAACCAGTTCAAGAGGTTGAATTTGTACCAGTCACAGGAGGATTTCCTAACTCACATAGGAGTAGGCAGCAGCCAGAAAGTTCTAATTGTATTCCAGTGGATATAGAGACCGTGTATTAACGGAATATATCGGCTACACAGCTAGGTTTGGGGCTATATAACTCAGCTATCAATGGTAATGGACAATACCCATTTTCGTCGGACTGGAAAGGTGTATCCATGTCACCGTTACCTCAAATTGAGAACATTCCCAGTAACTTAAAACATAAGATATGGGCATGCCATGACACCAATCTGGCCCAGTTACTTATACCAACATTTAATGGACATTCGGCAAGTGCGAATTCAGAGGTACCAAGGGCAGAGAATCGGCCTGATGGAGGCTAAGTCGGTCAATTTCGATCACAGAATTCATAACATCCTTCAATCGTTTCAAGACAGTGATGTGCCAGGCCTTCCCACACCGTAGAGAGGAACTGGACATTTACCAGGCAACCATTTTGGATATGTCAAATAGATTTCCTGGTGGAGCTTTCTGTGAGTACCACAACACATTATCAGCAAAGCTGCTTCATGGCTGTTTAACAACAATACATTAGTGGACTGGTCGGTGCGAGATGACTCGTTGTTCTGTGATATATTTGCAGGTAAAGTGAGTAAGAATTGTGATTTATGTAAGGCCATTATTCATGCAACTCATTTTTTTGTGTATGCTAAGAATGAGCAGTAATATAGCCATGCACGTCCATCTGGGGGTTTCTCTAAATATCCAACACGCCCTAAAGTATTTTTTCAGGGCAACGAGATCTGTTACAATTTCAAATCGGTAAAGAGCTGTGCAAATAGGTCATGTATTTATGCTCATATTTGTCTAATTTGTAAACACCGACATAGCAAAGTCAAATGTTACAAGGCTATTATGCCGGCAACATCTAAATGACTTTCACAAGCAGACACACAGAAGATCCCCCTGTCTGCTACTACTCCAATTAATGTCGAACAGCTTCAGCATGAATTAACTCACCCCGATCGAAATTGTGTTCAATATTTATTGGATGGATTGCAGCATGGGTTTCATCCTGGCATCCAGGATATACCATCCACTAGCTTTCAGTGTACGAATTGATTGTCAACTGTTAGCAACGAGCAAGTGGTGAATGGGTTAATTGAAAAATAAGTAAACAAAGGGTATTTGCTGGGTCCATACCAGAGGCCACCATTCCGGTCTATAGAATCAATGCAATTTGTCTAGTAACAAGCAAATATTCAGCCAAACAGCTACTCATTGTGGATTTATCAGCACCTCACCACCATTCTCTACATCCATGTGTGAACTCTTTGATCAACAAAGAGGAATTTTCATTATCATATTTGATGATAGATGATGCTATCCAAATTATATCGGAATACCTGGTTATGTAAATTTGATTAATTAGATCCCTTTAAACAGGCGCCACTGGCACCAGAATTATGGCCTTTGTATGGGGTCTGTTGGACAGGGTTATATTATTTTTTATCACAGACTACCATTTGAAATCGTAGTTGACCTTATCTGTTGACCAACTGTCTACATCAGTCTGCTGGATTGCACATCATAATTATGGCATTGAGAACATCTTATATTTACTTGATGATTATCTGACAATTGATAAGCCAACTCAGTCCAGTTGAGAAAGGACCAAATCAGTTATGACCATGTTGTTTAAGAAATTAAATATCCCTCTGGCAGAACACAACACAGTAGGCCCATCACATTGTCTCGAATATTTAGGTATACTATTGGATACTGTAGAAACTGTTATGAATTCAATGTATGCTAGACAAATTCAGTGCAAGTAAAACATGTACCAAAAAGGAAATGGCAAGCCTCTTATGTCACTTGAATTTTGCAAGTAAAGTGATTGTGCCAGGTCGATAATTTGTGTCATATTTACTATCGCTGCATAACTCACTTAAAGAATGTCATCATCATATTACGCTTAATGCATAGTGTATGGCAGATCTGCAATGTTGAGTACTTTTATGAAATGGTGGAATGGTGTGGCCTTTTTTCCGGATAGTAAGATCACAGAAGCATCAACATTTCAGTTATTCACTGACGCGGCCAGTAAGACTGGTTTTGGAGCTTACTTCCAAAAACAATGGTTTCAGGCAACATGGCCATCAGTTTTTGAAAGTCAGCAGTTCCCAGACCAGGAATAATCTATGGCACTGTTAGAGCTGTATCATATCATCGTGGCAGCTATATTATGGGAACATCTGTGGTCCGAGAAACGTATTCTCTTTAATTGTGACAATATGGCATCCGTGCACATTATTCAGAAGGTCAGTCCTAAGTGCCTATTCTATTGAAACTGATGCGCAAATTAACACTTGTGTATAAAATATAATTTCTTGATATATGGAAACTTTATTCTATCTAAGGTAGCAGTACACGATTTCACGGGTTGTAGGTCGTCTGAAAAATAGAAATATAAGTATCTGGGGGGCATAATGGCCAGTGTAGCCGGTGTTAACTGTGTCATTACTGGTTTGAAGGTTTATTTATTTTACAAAACTGGGAAAGTTCTCAAAAAAGTGAAAAATTTGGATACGCAACAGGGTTTTCGTATTCAGTGAAGGCCAACTCTGTGTTATTGATTACAGGAAAATAGCCCGATTTCTCTCCCCTGAATTCTGTCATCTGGGCTCGCAAGACTTTTTTTTCAAATTGATACGATAACTTTTTTTCTATTTCAAATATTTCTCAGCTCTAGCATAGCTCTATCAGGTGGAAGAATCTTATTTACTGACATTCGCTCTATCATGGTCTGTTTTTGGGTTGAAAATGGCCAATTTGAGTAAAAAAATGGGTAAAATTGAGCGGTTCGTGTGTGCTAACCAAGGGGCATAACTCAATGACAAACTGTACGAAGAACCAAAAGTACATTTATATGATTACACCTAAAATTTCTGTCGAAATTAAAACATGCTCGATTGGATATATGCCAACGATAATGGCTTAGCATTGATTTGAAGTACAGTAACCCCTCCCAGGTTGGCAAAATTGCTGGAAATCGTGTATTGCTACCTTAAAGAGACATATCAAATTGGATAAATTAGTGAAAATCTACTGAAACATTTTATCTTTCCTATCTTCGTGTCTGAGTTACTATTGACAGTTTCTATTTATGACTGTTCTCGGAATTAGGTGCATTTGCTTGTAGAGTATTTGTATCAGAGGCTGTAAAGTTTGATAGTATGGATTCCAGCTTGACAAGTCACTGAATGATCACACCGACAGGGCAAAAAACAAATTCAACGTATGTCTGCTATCGATAAAAAAAACATTCCGGTTCACATTGGGGGGGGGGGGGGGTTGGTTATGTGATTATATATGCATCAGTTACTCTGTACGATTCGTTTCGAGTGGTGCGGTTTTGTGTAATTACATAAAATTGACATTAATTTAATGAAACGTGTTGCCACGCAAACATTTCAACAATGGATTTCCTTGGATACCTGGTATGAAAAGCCATATTAATGTTGGTTATTTAGTCTTGGTCGTGTTTCCGAATGACCGAGTAATGTCAATATGTATATTGGAGAGGGGGTAAAGTCAGCTACTGAGTTATCACGAACAGCGCGTGAGCACCAGCACAATAAAAATGGTATATAAGATTCCATAAATAATTAAATAGTGTGATTTCAACTTGACAATTAAGTCATTGAATGTACACCGACCGGCCAAATAAACATGGTTCACATTTTGGGGGAGGGGTGATTATATATGCATTAGTTATTCCCTACGATTTGTTTGGAATTTTGTTGCGTTCTTACATGTTTATGACTGACCACATAAAAGTGATTTGCATGTAACGAAATGTGTTGCTAAGGGAACATCCCAACAATGAAACTCCTCGGATACCACCTACGAATAGGCGTATTGATTGATATTGGTCATTCGGTCTTGGTCGTGTTTCCAAATAACCAAATACATTGTCTCTTAACATATTCGGGGGGGGTGTGTGACAAGAACATTGTCTTAACATATGCAGGGGAGGATGGGGGGGGGGGGCTGGCTAGTAAATAACCACAGTTTATATGCTTTGGTCAGCAGAATACAGATGTAATATGTCTGTTCAGACTGCCTTTTTGACTGGGATGTTTAGTTTTAAGGTGGTGGGCATGATGTCACATTTATAATTTAACTGTTTTTTTTTTCGCTATAACCAATAATTTGGGTGAATTTGGTTCATTTTTATTGAAACCACACTACTTATATTGACCTTATTTCCCATTCGCACTGAAGAAACACCATATGTGTTATATATCAAAGTTATCGGTGTACGTCAGAGACTTAACTGGACATTTGCGCGTTGAAGGGGGATAACTCTTTTTTTTCCTTTAAGGTAGCAGTACACGATTTCACGGGTTGTAGGTCGTCTGAAAAATAGAAATATAAGTATCTGGGGGGCATAACGGCCAGTGTAGCCTGTGTTAACTGTGTCATTACTGGTTTGAAGGTTTATTTATTTTACAAAACTGGGAAAGTTCTCAAAAAAGTGAAAAATTTGGATACGCAACAGGGTTTTCGTATTCAGTGAAGGCCAACTCTGTGTTATTGATTACAGGAAAATAGCCCGATTTCTCTCCCCTGAATTCTGTCATCTGGGCTCGCAAGACTTTTTTTTCAAATTGATACGATAACTTTTTTTCTATTTCAAATATTTCTCAGCTCTAGCATAGCTCTATCAGGTGGAAGAATCTTATTTACTGACATTCGCTCTATCATGGTCTGTTTTTGGGTTGAAAATGGCCAATTTGAGTAAAAAAATGGGTTAAATTGAGCGGTTCGTGTGTGCTAACCAAGGGGCATAACTCAATGACAAACTGTACGAAGAACCAAAAGTACATTTATATGATTACACCTAAAATTTCTGTCGAAATTAAAACATGCTCGATTGGATATATGCCAACGATAATGGCTTAGCATTGATTTGAAGTACAGTAACCCCTCCCAGGTTGGCAAAATTGCTGGAAATCGTGTATTGCTACCTAAGAGCAATGACATCAGCGATAGCCTCTCTCGATTTTAGACGGACTGATTCTGGCGGCTGGCACCAAATGCACACCCACCCCTTGTCGGATACCAACAATGGAGGTGGTGTTGGCCACCTACATGTAAATCCTTGGGTGAATCAGCTTGTAGCTGCTGCTTTAAATCCTTCAACAGCACGAGTTTATCAAAGCGCCACACTTAATAAAAGTTGTTGTGATGAATCATGGAAAGTTTCTACCTAATGTTTCACTGTCATGGTGAATGAAGAGATCTTAATATATTATGTACCATATTGTCGACATAGCTACATTGTACAGGGACTTCCTAGCCCATTGCTGAGTGCCTGGGGCCCGCATTTGCAAAACGTGAAGCAGTACTTCGTGGTAACAAACGGCTACAAGTGAACCGACAAATGTTCGATTGCCCATCACAAATCCGATACTGGAGGAGATTGTGCAGAAACTCAAACAACCTTTTAGAAGTCTTTTCATTGATCTGATATTAAGTTCTGTGAGCATTGTGGCCTTCTTTGGTTTCTTACGATATGGCGACTTTACAGTCAAAAGTGGTAAGTTTGATCCGCAGTTACATTTATGTATATATGACGTACAATTTCACTGTTCAAACAATTTACTTTATGCTACTCTACAAATTAAAAACTCCAAAACAGATCCATTCAGGCATGGCGTTCATGTGAAATATTTTACGCATCGTTGGATATGACACACAGTTCAGGTTGTGCCAGCTCTTATGCAGCCAGTGGTATTCCAGACCATTTAATTCAACTGCTTAGTCGGTGGGATTCACAATGTTACACTAGGTACATTCACACTCCTGAATACTCCTTGTCTAGCGCAAATGAAGATTAAATGAATAGTTTTATGTAAGAAGTAGCCAATCTGTCAGATATTGAATAAAGTTAGCAAGTTTAAATAAGAATACCTGCAACAGATACAATTCTAGGGTTGTCAATCACGACAAATTATAACAAGTATATTGGTAGCCTACAGATCGAATGGGTTATCACATATTTGCTTCTGGATTCAAGCCTCATATGCAATACCAATACAACATGTTGGGAATCATTGCGATTATTAGTATAATCTCCATTTGGGGCTTTCACAATATCGAACTGACAGATTTTCAAGATTTAGTATTACAAGAACCCCAGTGTTCACCGGAACAATCTTAGGATAACCTGACTAATTTGTCCATTTTCATAACAGACATCACATGCATACCGTAATCTCAGGACTTTTATCCCGTTCAGGATTTGGCCGAAAATGTGCTTTTCTCGAATTCCGAATCCGGATCCGCCCAATATGTTTAAATTGCTTGAAAACACTACTATGTGGCATTTTCGCATTATATCACCGCTATAACATGAACAAACATTGCTATTGAACAGGTTGCAGACATATACTGCTGAATACAGTAATGTTGTCAGAGCGGAGGGCGAATTGCGTCTGAAGAATACACGGGTTATACTGTCGTGTGCGGTGGTATCTACTATCATAGTACACATTCATGTATCTACCGAGATGAATGTGGAACGTGCATGAGCGCAACATCTGCGAACTGTCCGGTGTTGCAAACAGTTGAATGGATCACTCCATTGAATCCGGATTGTTTTCGATCTCTCTCCCCCTCTCCCTCTTTCTCTCTCCTAATATCTCTACCCCCTTCTCTCTATATCTCTTGTTCTTTCGTTAGCCCCTGATCATTCAGATTGCAGACGGTGTGCATACACATCGCATTAGTTAAGTTCCGGGAAGCGAATCCGGGTTATTCTTAATCGATAATCTGGAACTCTGGTCATCTGGTGTCAAGGTACTTAGTGTTGACTCATAGCATATTGTGGGGGGGGGGGTCTTGTTGCTCTCTGTTCCCCTCTTTTTCTCTTCTGATAACTCCGGTAGTTCTGACAATCTGTGTTGTCTTATCTTCATTGTCTCCGCCACATTTGCTCATTATATCTATAAATAAATGTAATTTTATCAGGTAGTTTGTTAGATAATTTGTTCTGGCATATGAACATATATGAATGAGCGTGAAACGGGTGTGCATGACAAATTGTTTGATGTCATATAGCAACGAATCCTGGCTTTCCAATGCATTGATTCAGTTCCGGGAGGCGAATCCTGGTTATTTTCGATTGACAATCTGATACTCGGTTCACAATCACGTATCTACCGAGATGAATGAGTGAGCAAGCCACTGATAAATTTGTATTAATTAGTTCTCTCTCTCTCTCTCTCTCTCTCTCTCTCTCTCTCTTATATATATCTCGTTCGTTCGTTATCCCTTGATCGTTCGTGTAGAGAGTATAAGTTGTACAAACATCGCCTTGGTTCTGTTCCGGAATCGAATCCGGGTTATTCTCGAATGATATTCCTGGACTCGGGTCATCTAATGTCAAGTGATGTGAAACACTCCGGCAGGGTGATCAACTAGAAATGTAGATTTTCTTGTTTAAAGTAGGTATTTTTTACAAATATTATATCTAAATTGACAACAAACACTGCCATTCTTTATATATTAATTAAATGTAGTGACTCTCGATGGCGAAATCATTTTCGTCAGTTTATCGCGGATAGATGCGTCCCGAATCGAGTAGTAAATATTTACAATTGAGCGTTGTTCAGACGATGTTTTCTATGGAGTGGTTGTCGATTTGCTTCATATTTTCGGTGATGTTAGTAGAATGGTAAATTCCTCCAGTTGACATAGGTCCTGAATACTATCTTACCAGTACATAATATGTCTTTAGAGTTGATTTATAGGAAATATTGTTATCTCATTGCTCGCTATCCCGCCTCTCTCACGCTCTCGCGAAGGTTCTCATTAGGAAAGACTCAAAATCTCTGAGAACAATCATGATATCTGCACCTACTGTATCACAAAACACTCCTGATGCGAACTGCTTCCGGTGTCGTATACACAGCGGATACGTGTGTACTATGATAGTAGCTATTACCGCACACGATTTTATAATCCGTGTGTTCTTCAGACGCAATTCGCCCTTAACTGTGGCAACAGTATTCAGCAGTATATGTCTGCAACCTGTTCAATAGCAATGTTCGTTCATATTATAGTGGTGATATAATGCGAAAATGCCACATAATAGTGAGTTAAAGAAATTTAAACATTGTGGGTCGGATCCGAATCCGGAATGCGGGGAAAAAAACTTTTTCGGCCAAATCCTGACGCGGTTCCATATCCGGAATCAGGGTTACAGTTAGTCCATAAGCATCACAGAAGAGCAGAGTATTTATACACATGCGGGTAACCTGCATGTATGGCGCGGGCAACCTATTGGTATGGAAGCTGAACCTTGTTTGACAAGTTTAATTAATGAGTGTTTTGTAATTTTCTGAGCTTACATGATAGGCATTTCATCCGGATGGTTATTTAAAATAGTTCACATCCTTTGTCTGCCATATCCTGCTATTTTCACCGTTCTTCATCGAACTTTTGGAGTGTGTCCCCAATTGTTCTTGGAATAAAAAAGTGTTGGAGAGGTTGTTGTCCAGCTTCGTATCCTGGAGTTTTTTCCCCTTGTTCAAAAGGAATTAATTCAAGATTATTAAGAGTGACAACGTTATTAATATACAACCTACTTGTGTGCAACAATCGAAACAATTGTGTTATCATCGAGTTAATGGAAAGCCCACGACAATCTGTGAACACAAGCATGTGTCTGCACTTCCAGTCGCATACTACTCCCACATCCTACGTCAGACCGTTCATGTTGTCACCATAGCACACTGACACAGATAAGTGATTAGAAGGAATTGCAAGTATATGAATCGAGACGCATAACATCTTCCAGTGGCATCGTTACTACTTAGTGCTGAATATATTTATTCACAGATAAAGGTAACAGTAACCTTAATTTACAATATCAACACTATTTTCGAGTTAATGGACCGCCCATGGCAACCAGTTGGGACCAGCAGCATGAGTCTACCCGATAAAGTCACGCCATACGCTAATATACTGTACAAGAAAACCATATTCAGAAATGTTACACCCTCAATCATACGATCATATTATTTGGCATATATCAAATATATTGGAGCTTTAATGTAGTGATTGTGAAAAAATTCTATATAGGTAACGGCTATTTAGTTGATTATATGTAATATGTTTTGTGCGCTTGGTGAGAAAGTATGTAAAACATTTTAAACTCGGACGTGCTAAGTAGTAATTAAGAAACTATGAGGTTTTATTTGTGAGAATTGACGCCATACCCCCATAGTCAGTCAAGTAACATGAAACCGCGTCCATACCATAGCTCCAGAGTTAGACATATATACCACGCCATGCCCCCACAGTCAGTCACGTAACATGAAACCGCGTCCCCCATATTTTTCCTCCAGAATTAGACATGTATACATCATACCCCGTAGTAAGTCACGTAATGGGAAACCGCGTCCCCCATAGTATATCTACCCCCAGAGTTAGACATGTATACATAAAACCACCAAAGTTATAGCCGTGTAAACCGCGTCCACCGTAGTATACATATGATGTTTATGTTTTTAGATAATTGTGTGTATACGTCATACCCCCATAGTTATAACCGTGTAAACCACATACTGGAGTATGATTGCTAGCGATATGTCTAGAATTCCCTTATACTATGTTTATATGGACAAATGTACTCGTGACGTGTGAATGTTAAAGGGACAAAATGCATTCGCGATGTGTGCATGTTAAAGGGACACACGACACTCTCAGTGTGTGAATGCTAAAGGGACGCAATGCACTCACGGTGTTTGAATGTTAAAACACAGACGACACTCTCGGTGTACACATGTTAAAGGGAGGCAATGCACTCACGGTGGGTGAATGTTAAAAGGAAAGCATGACACTCTTGGTTTGCGAATGTTAAAGGGACGCACGGCACTCACTGTGTGTGAAAGTTAAAAGTACACTAGACACTCGCTGTGGGTAACTGTTAAAGGGACATAAGGCACTCGCCGTGGGTGAATGCTCAAAACTAAATCTTAAACATAAAAGTAAAACAATTTTTTTTTTTAAACTTAAACCTTTTCAAAAATAATTATAAAAAAATAAATTAAAGAAATATTTCAAATTTAAAAAAAATGAACTGCTAAGTTTAAACAAAATGACTGGAAAATACAGACTCAAAGCTACTTATTGGTGACATCTCGCTAAATGACAATTTAAATCGAATGTTAATCAATTTTGTTCGAACTTACATAGCTTCAACTTGCCACTTTGACATCAGCGAATAGGCTGCATTACTGTTAAAGTAACACAGATTGCAGCAGACCCCCCGGACGCACATTGATGGAACCAACACAATCATGAATATACATCTGTTATATCATAATTCCATATAAATTGTATACTACGTTTTATACATGTGGATCGAACCTTACATTATACCTATGTAAATTCACATGTTCCTTATATTATTGTCTGCAGCGAGACCAAGATAAGTTTTGTAACTTGTGTCTCAATCCCCTGTATTTAATTCTGAATGCAAATACAATATGTTAACGTTAACAAATTAAACCATTATATTGTCGATTACCATCAACAATTGCTTGACCATACATTCAACCGTGCCGAAATATAAATGATCAATACTCCGTTTGAAATAAGTTTATCGTCTAACTGCGAAATCGCTTGAGTGACAATGTTTGAATTATGGTGCTCGCTGTTATATCATGGGTCGAGAAATTGAGGGCTACTACATAATCTTAAGCATGATAAATGCCTGCATAATATATGGGGTATATAATCGATGACGTTGCAGCTAAGATTAATAACACATATACATGGATAAGATATCCTTAGGTTATGATGATCATATATAATGGACACAATGAAATAACAAAAAGTGGTTGATAATTTGTTGCATGGAAATGTCAGTTGTGATGGCCCTTAGATTACACTCACGCATGTATCCACGGCATATACTCTCCCAATTTCAGCGGGAAGATGTACGAAGCTTGTGCACTATACACATTGGGTATCCAGGGGATATACACACGCACAAACCGTTCGTTCTTATGTAATGACAAGACAAGCCTTATTTCCAACTAAATCCTGAAAAGTCACCCATAATTCTGCTGTGGGTAAGGAGTCGATTAATTATATCTGTCGCGTTTTTGGGAGATCGGTCGTCCGTATCAGTTGATATGCCCCGGTTCCATATTCCCGATTTTCTGTCCCGAATTAGTATATTCGGCACCAATTCGGGACCAGACCAAATCGGCAGCATTCGAGAGAATTCTGGACGAGTTTTATTCCAAAAGCCGCCGAACTGATGACAAAATTTAATCGTCCCGAACATTGCCGAGTATTCCAGAATGCTTCCGAATTTCTTCCCGAATGATAAAGAATTATCCCGAACTGATACCGAAATTTCGTGCGAGTAGCTGCCGAATTTCCCAGATTACTACCGACTTGTTGCCGAATACCCCGAATCAATGCCGAACTGGTACCGAATTGATGCCGAATAAATACCGAATTGGTATTCAATTGCTGCCGAACGTCCCGAATCGATGCCGAATTTTGCAGATACACCGGATCTTAGTATAAAAGCAGCCACACATGGCGAATTCGGGAATAAGCTACCGAATACTGCCGACTACTCCAGAATATCCACCCGAATATTGCCGAATACTGCCGACTACTCCCGAATAGGTGCCGAATTGCTCCCGAATTTCTCCCGATGATTGACAAATCGGGGCGATTCGGCTTGGTTCACGATAGTTTTGAACATTTCAAAACTGTCGGGAGCGGGCCCAGAATCGTCCCGAATCGACCCCGATAGCACCGATATCCCCGATCATGTTCGGGGGTAAAAATTCACTGTACCGACTCATCCCGAACTTACTCCACGATGTTTGCAAAATTATGATTCGGGAGTCATTCGGGAACATTCGGGGTGGAAAATCGGGGATATGGAACCGGGGCTTAACAAAATCGTCGTCTAAAAGGTTACACTGGTGTAAATAAGGTTCGGAGAGACCTCTAGCGGATGCGGGAGGAATATATAGGAGAGAATAAAATAGACACTGGGCCCTGATTGGTCAATAGCCTTGTGTGCTTTTTGCATAAAAAAAATCATCACACCTCTTCCCTATGGTTTCCCACTGGTAAAATAGCCATTGGCACAGGAATTAACCCTCTGTAGTGAAGATTGAATTTTTTGTTGTGGTCTAAATTATGACAGTATTTTTTTATGCGGTTCTGACACTTGTTAGGAAAACACAAGATTTAAAGGCGAATTCCCTGCCTGTCGTACCTGATTTTTTTGTGCAAAAAGTTTCCCAAAGTGTCAATTTTTCAGATTTAAAGAAAATTTTGGATCCAACGTTTATATTGCCAATAGTATACGCTAAAACGTTAGCACTGAGGTCTATGGAAAACATTTACACATGTGTAACCTAAAAGGCGCACACGCCGTGACCATGCATGTGATTAGGATGCAAGGTCGTTTTCATTGACTGTATATATATAAGGTATAGATGACTATAACATATCAAAACCCTTAAAGCTAATGTGCAATATATCCAACAAAAAGCGTCTATTTCGCAATTATCATGAGATGTGATCCGGGAGATAGTGGCAATGGGTGGTTTGGGGGGGGGGGGGGGCGTCTCACCCATAACTTTGGTAAATATGGTATAGTTGGAAATTTCATACCTAACATGACCTTGTTGGAAATAGGTTTAGTTAGTTCTCGTGGTTCGATTTTCAAATATTTATAATTTTCCTACTTCTTGGTCAATTTTTGGAATGAGATGGCCATTAGTTGGAATTGTTCATACCTTTGGGGGTGCCAGACTGGACAATTTATAACACGTGGACAGCTTGAGACCGGTCTAGATGCTATGATTTTGCAATTCTCGTGTTCAGATTTAAAACTGTTCTCACACCCGACCGAAGCATGGTCGGCCCGGTATCCCCCTTAGCCAGTCAAAAGCCGCTAATCAATTTAAACAATTTAAATCGGGTGGGAATTTGCCTGTCCGGTTTGACCATTAGATGTTAGGATTTTGACACTTGCAGGTTCAGATCTCGAAATTGACTAACACTGGGCTGAACTTTGGCCGGTCAAAGAAAAGTGATCAATTCAAAATAGCCTACCACCCAGGCCTGTGAGGAACCAGTTGGAAATAATGAAAGTAAAATCCAACGGGGTTGCAAATGGATTTCAGAAATCTTATGAGTTTGTTCTGGTTAAAATATTGGGGTGGAGTGCAGTTGTAAATTCCAACGGGGACAACCCAGTGCAGACACTGTAGCAATGTCCATGAGTGTGATCAAACAGCTACATCGACTCGGTAATACAACTCGATGCCAATCTAATAACACCCGAGGTTGGAACATGACGATCATATCCAAGAACCACACCATACAGCAAGACAATATTAACAAGAAAACCACAGTCAGAAATGCTAACGCCCTCAAGATATATTATTAGGCATATATACAATATATTGGAGTTTTAATGTAGTGATTGTGAAAATTGTTTATATAGGTAAAGTTATGTAGTTGAAATGTGATGTTTTATGTATATTCTGTGCAATTGGTGAGAAAGGATGTGAAAACATTTAAAAAATTGGACGTCCCAAACTGAAGTTTAATTTGAAATATATATACACCATACATCACGAATTTATATACGTTCTGACATGTTCATTGCCAAACATGCAACGGCCATTGCATTGATACCCCAATAGCCACACACCCATTGTCAAAACATTGACGAGTGACACGCTATTATGTTGACGCGCTGCCAGCTCGCGGCCAATAAACCAAACTCTTGGTTTCTCGGTTCTCTTATACGACATTTGAATTGATTTCGACTGGCATGCATTTTTCTTTGTTATCTGTTCTAATTTATATTGAAATAGAGGTCTGAATAGTGCATGAAATAGTACACCGAATAATAATCAGGCCAAAATTGTCGATCTTCATTTCGTGGTCGAGTACGTAAATACCGAGTACGCTGCTAATAACATTATGTCCATCCAAGTACGTAAATACAGAGTACGTTTTTATTAACACTTAATCCATCACCCCTATGACAGGACCAGATATACTTGCCAATATACACCATGAGAGGCCGTAATATCTAAGAATTGCCTCAGGTAATGCACTCCTGATATCAACTTTGAAGATTTGGTCTCTAATGAGGGTTAATTAAAATACATGTATGATCCAATGAGAGTTAATTAAAATATGGTCACATCCAGGGAGGGTTAATTAATATATAGTTCGATGAGGGGAAATTAAAAAATGGTCACATGAGGGTTAAATAAAATATGGTCCATTGAGGATTAATTAAAATATGGCCCAATGAGGGTTAATACAAACATGGTCCCATGATGGTTAATTAAACTGGTACCATCTTTGTTAATTAAAATATGGTCCCATTACTGGTCAGGCCGGTTAATTAGAATATTGTCTCATATGGGTTAATACAAATATGGACCCTTGGTTTTAATTGGAATATGGTCCCACCAAGGTCAATTAAAATATGGTAACAAGAGGGTTAATTACATTTAAAATATGGTCCCATTACTAGGGTTAATTAATATTCAGATATGGCGTAATCAGTGTTGATTAAACTGCAGTCCCATATGGTTAAATATAATATAGTCCCATGATGGTCAATTAAAATATGGTCTAGTCAGGACTAACTAAAATACCCCCATGAAGATCAGGTAAAACAGGGGGGGGGTAATTTCTGCGTATTGAATGCTGCGTATATAGAATAAGGCCACAGGTATGTTAAACAACCAATGTGAAGGGTTAGTGTTGAACTGTTCTTAATAACATCTCTATCATAGCTCAAATATATTCCAGAAACAAAGAAATATAAAAAATGGTTTAATAGACCAAGAATAAAGTCCACTAAACATCAATATTTACAAATAGCACGAAGGAGTAACGCGGGAATTGGTTAATAATTACCATCCCAATTTATTCCGAGTATAACATGCCGATATTTGCCCCGTATTAATAAATGAAACGTTCACTAAACGATGTTAAATAACACGTTAAGCACCGATATAAACAAACAGCTCGAATGGTTCATGTTCAAGGGAAATGTGCAGGTGCTCCCCTGTTCATGGTGCTATACGGGCTAATTAGTCTCAGTGTAAAAGAAATATTGTTACACATCAGCTACACTTGTCGACACGGATCGATATTTTAAGTTGTTTATGTTAGGCTATGAGTCTATTATAAAATATGAAATAAATCCTCGGTAAAAGGACAGATTTATCCCTGTGATACACCAGTATTGGAGGATCCTAAAAAATCATGTGATACCCGACTGTGTTTTCTTTTATCTCAAAGGAAATTATATATGACTGCACACTGTGACCAATATTTTTGAACGGGCCTTCTATAAAATTACATCTTTCTTGACAAATTGTATTTTCTTGTGGAAATAGTATATACATGTAATTGTGGTGGATATCGGTGACTAAAACATTCTTACAAATGTTAGTATCCCTCCACTGTAACCACTGACCCAAAACGTCACCAAATGTGCGTTTTTAACCCACATTATCTTTTTCCTCGTATCATTGGAGAAGAACATGTATGGATTTGGTGGAAATTAATGCTAACATAACTGCATCAGCTATGGTGTCCGTCTCCTCTCCATTGATTACTCGAAAGGCGCTACCTTTTACATAGTTAAATAACGTTCACTACACTCCTGATATCAAGGAGATGATTATGTATATAAGTTTGTTGGTAATCGGCGAATAAACAAATTCCTCAATGTTATTGCCCCTCTGCGTACCTCTGACTCGAACGGCGCCAAACATGGATATGACTATGTATAAATTTGGTGGAAATCGGCGACAAAAATATTTATTCAGTTTACTGCCCCTCCCCTTTGCTGCCCCTGACGCCAACAGCATCACTATGATTTTAGATAAATTTCACCCGCTCCATTATCGTTGTCCTAGAGTTACTCCTGCTGGACCCCATTGGTCCTATCTACTGTTGATGATCCCCCGTGAACATGGATAGACAGACATACATTCGCAAATATAGGCACCAAATGTGGCATCTTTAACGCACACGATTTGATGGATTTTGGTGACCTATCCATATCCCTGTAAAATATGTGGAAATCGGCGACTAAACAAACGGCACAAATGTTGCGTATTACAAGAAGAATATGTTTGATCAATGTTGATGTCCCTCTCCCCTCCGTGCACCCTGACGCGAACGCCCCAATTTTAACACCATTAGATTGATTGATTGATTGGGGTTTATTGTCGCTTTAGCAACTGAGGCCATATCACGACATTGCCAGTTTTAGTGGTGGAGGAATTCCGCACACTTGCGACTAATCTAAAAGTGATTTCAATGGCTGATAAACTCGTCAACCATGTGCGGCAAACCATCGGCAATCGTCGAGTAACTGGTAACTCCACCAGATAACGATTTCGAGTTACAAAGGTCCACGATGGAAACATGTGGATTTGAACCATAATCGCCAGCGCTGGAGGGCGAAACGGCTTTGAGTTGTACCCCTAACCGATTTGGCCACCGATGCCCCCACACCATTAGACTCGTGATATCATGGAGATGGCTATGTATAAGTTCGGTGGTAATATTCGACTAACCAAATTATTATCAAATGTAGTGCCCCCATATCTCAACAAAGGCACCAATTCGGCGTCTGTAAATCACACATGGAGAAGAATGTGTATAAATCTGGTGAAAATCGGCGCTAAAATACTCTAAAATACTCCCCTTCAGTGCACCCCTGACTCGAATGCCACCCGTTTTGACGTTACATCGATGCTCTCAGAACAATCACCATTTTTGTCCCGGCTGTGATGTAAGGCACACCCGAGCGCGGGGATTATATAGAATATATGGATGACAATGGATAAAAACATTATCCAAAAACAGTCATGCCTGTTGATGGTTGTGGGGTCCAGTCCTATCAGCGAATGGAAACCAAATGAACACGTCATTGTGGAGACAGGCGTTCCGGAATTAGGAACGCAGATATATCATATACATGTTGATTATTTCAAACCAGAAGTGATTTCTGAGATTAATGATATTCGGAGAGAAGCAATGTAGGTTACACTGGTGTAAACGTTTTCCATAGGCCTCAGTGCTAACGTTTTAGCGTGTACTGTTGGCAATATAAATTTTGGGTCCAATATTTCTTTAAATCTGAAAAATTGACATTTGGGGAAACTTTTTACGCAAAAAAATCATGTCTGTCTAACAGGGAATTCGCCTTTAAATCGTGTGTTTTCGTAACTAGTGTCAGAACCGCATACAAAAATACTGTCACATTTTAGTCCACCTAAAAACAATTCAAACTTCACTACAAAGTATTAATTCCTGTGCCAATGGCTATTTTACCTATGGGAAATCATAGGGAAGAGGTGTGATGATTTTTTTTTATGCAAAAAGCACACAAGGCTATTGACCAATCATGGCCCAGTTTCTATTTTATTCTCTCCTATATATTCCTCCCGCATTCGCTAGATTTCAATCCGAACCCTATTTACACCAGTGTAACATGTACGCGATATTTATGATTGTATAAGAACAATATATATATATATATATATATATATATATATATATATATATATATATATATATATATATATATATATATATATATATATATAATATTCCTTCTGTTTATGGCGGTTTTAGCGAATGTGACTATTAACAGCTATGCCCATGCGAAGGCCGCCCGTATGTTTAAGGAAGATACCGACTCAACAGTAGTGGGAATATGAGTGTCCAATTTGAGTTGACGGTTAACTGACATACCTGAGTCCTGGGCCTCCGTATACCCTGATAATAATGTTCCGCTGACCATAATCATATCTTGAAAATACATATACCTGTCCATACCCATACCCTAACCAAGAATATTCAATAATGCATATTATACCTGTATTATGCATGTACCATGATCATATTTTGAACATGTATACCTGTGTATACCACAACGGTTCCAGCACCATATCGAGGAGAACTGGGTTATGGCGGGTTCAAGCTGATTCCAGAAAACATGTCTGCATATTACATCGCAATGTATTATATGTGGGTCATTGCCGGCATTGGAGTACCAGGAAATATCATCTCGATTCTAATTATATGTGGGTCATTGCCGACATTGGAGTACCATTCTAATTATATGTAAAATGGGACCAATGAGTTATTACGGCCTTCTGGTAACATGTGATGGCCATGAATGTGGTACGGGCATATTTTTCGGCTCCCCGGGTAACACGAGCTTGGCCCGGACTCCATCCGACATCACGTTATGATGTCATTTCCGCACGGGCAAAACTGTTTCTCGGGAGCTGCTTGGCAAATCACACCGGTCCTGATTCCCTAACGTCGCGGTTTGACGTTAATATCCACACGGACATCGCGGTTCTCAGAAACTTCGGATCTCACTGGCACGTGGTATGATGATATATTTCCGTCCTCCGGGTAACATGTGTTGGGTCTGAACTCTGCCCGACATCACTTTTATTGTAGACCATATCAGAACAAAATGAGATTTCAAATTTATGCGAAATTTATTCGCATTTGTGAGAAGAAATAAATGTGAAATTTATGCATTCACCTAAATTCCAAGTTTATGATAAATTTATGCCGTTGTAAATTGTATACATGGAATTTAGGAACAATTTGTTCTTTTGTAAATTCCTCTTTCAAGCAGTGTAATTTGACCACGACAAAGAAACCTTAGAGATAAAGCATCAGGGTGCCCAATTAAGAAGAGAGTGTTGGCATGTTTTACGAAACAGAACATATACTACCGGTCTTGCCAAGCTCTGGCTCTATCAAATTAATTGGATAACAGATACAGACACCATACAAACATCCGTTGACGTCGCAAATGATTTCTTAAAAAACAAGAATGTATATAAACAAACGGAAATATCGCTTATTCGAAATAAAGAGGAATTTGATCAAAACCAGGATGATTACATCAAAACCCATTGGTATTGAACAAAACCCGAATAATTGATAAAACCAATGGGTTTTGATAAAAACTCAACGGCTATGAGTGTAACATGGCGTTACTTATATGCTCTCCTAACAATCACCATTGATGTTCCCGGTGTGGAGTATATATTGCACACGCACACGCGGGATTATATAGCGTAAATGGATGAAAATGGATTTAAATAATCTCCAAAAAAGGTCAACCCTGTTCTGGATGGTTGCGGGGTCCAGTCTTATCAGCGAAAGGCAACCAAATTAATACGTCAAAACATGTTGTGGAGACAAGCGATTCGGAATTAGTAACGCAGATTTATAATAAATTTTGATTATTCAAAACCAGAAGTGGTTTCTGGGATTATTGGTATTCGGAGAGAACCAGCGTGAGAGCGTATACATAAGGATTAACTGTCATGTGGACTGTTTTTATGGAGATGTAACCGTGAGGTAAGTGGACATAACTTGTGTAAAACCCGAAGGGTTTTACATACAAGATATGACCACTTACCTCACGGTTACATCTCCATAAAAATAGTCTACATGACAGTTAATCCTTATATTTATATACATTTAGCGAAAAAGCCACTTTTGTAAATGTATATAAATCGAAAAGTGTATTGTGACAAGATCAGCCCAAAATACCCAATAGCACCCTTGGCAAAAGTTAATACGAACAATTTCTCTTCATATTGAAACCCGATGATGTATTAAGTCAATCCTGCGCGAGTCCAAATGCGCCCAAAACATTACGCGTTCGTCTTTCCAAACCCAATGACGTATCGATGGTGTTATGAGCTTGTTGTTATGAGGCGTTGCGCATTCACCGAGAAATAACTGCAACTAGCCACGTGGGCGCCGACCAATCAGAATGCTGGATTTAGTGATGACAACACTTAGTGTGTAAATAAACATTCATGGATGTTAAATGCCAACTGGCGCTAACATGAACATTTTCAACTTTTAAAGAAGATACCGATTCAATCGTAATGGAACTATGACTGACATTCCTTATTCCTGAACCTTAGAATACTCTGATAATACTGATACCCTGACCATACGCATATCCTGAAAATACATTATCATGCATATTATACCTGGATAATGCATTTGCGGTGACACTATTATGAACATGTATGCTAAATGATAATCGTTTCTTATTATTACAACTGTCATTCAGGTCTCCGAAATCGAGATGAGTTCACCAGTGAACCACACTATAGACTGGAATGGAACAAGAAACGACACATACAACACAACGGTTCCAGCAACATATCGAGGAGAACTGGGTTATGGCGAGTTAGAGCTGATTCCAGAATTCATGGCTGCATATTACATCACGATTTATTATATGTGGGTCATTGCCGGCATTGGAATACCAGGAAATATCCTCTCGATTCTAATTATATGTAAAATGGGACCAATGAGTTCTTCTTCTCTGCACATATGTGTTCTCGCGGTTGCGGACAACCTCGCTATATCTGCAAAGATAATTTACTCACAGATGACAATGAACGATGTAAAAATCGGATCGTTCGGATGTAAGTTTCTGATTTTCTCGACACAAATTTGGTCGATGTTCGCTAATTGGATCATTGTAGCCATGACGACAGAGAGATACATCGCGGTTTGTTTCCCGTTAAAATCCAGACGGTTCTGTACGAAGACGATCGCAATCTTCAAGCTCGCGGTGATCTTGTTATTTCTGATTGGGCTCAATTCACACTTTTTCGAGATAATAACAAATACCTATCACCCGGTTCACAGAGAAAATTGTGACGCTCATACCGATCCAACAACTCAGTTTTGGGCTAACAAGGTGTGGTATTGGATTGATGGAGCTTTCTTCGCCATAATTCCTTGTGTGATTATCATAGTGTTAAATGTGATGATCATTGTGGGGTTAAATAAATCTCAAAAACTGAAAAAGCAGATCGCTTCACAGAACGAGAACCAAATCCAGTCCAACGTGGAGCAGCAACGACATATCATGAATATGCTTCTTGTGGTGTCCATTACATTTGTAATGCTGAATGCACCAAACGCAATTTTCTTTGTAGCGACAACATTCATCGACTATGAAGCCACTCTTCAGAGTTATTCTAACTACATTCTAGGGGGAACTATTATCCAACTTTTGTCAAATTTCAATCACTCAGTTAACTTTGTTTTATACTTCTGGGTTGGGAAGCAGTTCCGTGCAAAATGTATGGAACTCATGTACCGGCGGAGGTGTGGATCACCTACATCGGATCATGCATACCCATGCGTTGGTCGGGTATCAACAGTGAGCGGCGTATCCGAAAATTGTAATACTGAAATTTCAACGGTCGCTGCTGGAGGAATCCTGGTAATGAAAATAGAAGATAGCCGAATCTAGGTTATGGGACATGGAGGAAACACGGAACAATATACACAGCAGCATAACACCGCATTGAGGTGATCACATATTTATGCGGATTGGATGAATTTACATTAGTTACTACGACTCGGGGTCTCAGATCTCGGATTACGAAGATAACCGTCTTTAATTTATTAAAGAAGATCGCAATCGCCAAGCTCGTGGTGATCTTGTTATTTCTGATTGGGTTCAATTCACACTTTTTCGAGATAATAACAGATACTTATCACCCGAACATTGTGACTCTCATACCGATCCAACAACACAATTTTGGGCTAACAAGGTATGGTTTTGGATTGATGGAGCTTTCTTCGCCATAATTCCTTGTGTGATTATCATAGTGTTAAATGTGATGATCATTGTAGGGTTAAATAAATCTCAAAAACGGAAGAAGCAGATCGCCTCACAGAACGAGAACCAAATTCAGTCCAACGTGGAGCAGCAACGACACATCACGAATAATTATGCTTCTTGTGGTGTCCATTACATTTGTAATGCTGAATGCACCAAACGCAATTTTCTTTGTAGCGACAACATTCATCGACTATGAAGCCACTCTTCAGAGTTATTCTAACTACATTCTAGGGGGAACTATTATCCAACTTTTGTCAGATTTCAATAACGCGGTTAACTTTGTTCTATACATCTGGGTTGGGAAGCAGTTCCGTGCAAAATGTATGGAACTCATGTGCCGGCGAAGGTGTGGATCACCTACATCGGAGCATGCATGCCTGCGCGTTGGTCGGGTACCGACACCGAGGAATTCACACATATCGGTGTCTACATGCCCGCCAGTGAGCGGCGTGTCCGAAAATGGTGTTACCGAAATTTCAAAAGTCTCTCGTGGAGGTATCCTGATCATGAAAACAGAAGAAAGCCGAATCTAGGTTATGGGGAAATGGAGGAAACACTATAAACTATAGCATGACACCACAATGAGCTAATCACATATGTATGCGGATTGGATGAATTTTACATTAGTTACTACGACTCGGATCTCAGATCTCGGATTACGAAGATAACCGACTTTAATTTATTGGACAGGGTGGAGACAACGAACACTATAAACAATATACAGTTGTCGCCCGTTGTCGAGGGAGACATTGAGATTTGTGACCCGCTAGAGAACGGAATGTCTCCCGAGGAGCGAAGCTCCTCGGGAGACATTCCGTTCTCGAGCGGGTGTCAAATCTCAATGTCTCCCGAGAAGAAGGGCAACAACTGTTTTGTTATCCGATTATACCACAGAAAATAGCCTTGCCATCCACACGCACGATGTTGCACTGAGTCATGAGTGCTTTCTTTCCCGATTATGTATATTTTTAGTAACTTTTTATCGTCCCATAGGATTTCTGTTCCATAAACGATAGTCAAGCTGTTAAGCGTTTGATAATCCGCGTTTATTTACGATCATTTTGGTGGTCAAATCGTCAATATCGGTCCGTGCAATGTAAACCAATAAGCCATATAGGTATGTTCTCGTCTTATTCAAGGCATATTCAATGTCGTCTTGTGAGCGCAATTTACTCGCGATGTTCATTTCATAACGGTCTTCCCCGAAAGCTATTGGGAAGTTGTCAATTTCATTAATGTACATTCATATGTGTCAGTGCTCATGGCGATCCTCACATAAAATACTTCTATGATCACATTGCAGACATCGCGGATGATAAGTGTACAGTACCATTCATTCGCGACAAACGTATGCATTACGTTGTCTACCAGCGAACATTTATAACCAACCAACCTAAAGGGATCCTCTCTTTCAATGTTGCATCATAATGTCGACATGAACAAATTGAATCACCGAGATGTTTCGATGTAAAAAAAGTAAATAAT
The DNA here is from genome assembly GCA_032622095.1 of Siphonodentalium dalli. Classification (NCBI taxonomy): domain Eukaryota; kingdom Metazoa; phylum Mollusca; class Scaphopoda; order Gadilida; family Siphonodentaliidae; genus Siphonodentalium; species Siphonodentalium dalli. Next base: position 97,297,869 of record CP136067.1, read on the forward strand.
AACGCTTGTCCGATAAAAGTATCAACTTAAAACTTAAGAATATTAGTGTTCACTAAATATATGCAAATTAGCAAACACCACAACTGGTGTGTTTTGCGAATCCGTGGGGTATATAAGATCTATGATTTTTTAGTACGTTGTAGTGATGCGAAGTAGATGAGTTATTGCAGTGTGTGTTTGGAGATATTCTTGCAATATAACATCAGGCGGGCGACAAAAACAATGTATCCCGGGTCAGCGGGCGACAGTGTGATTTGTCGCCCGGCACGTGACAGCACATGGGCCAATCAGAAGGGTGGCAAATAGGGAGGAGGATAACAATGATCATGGATCCATAGGACGGCGGAGGTGGTAGTTATGCGCCTAGGTCACGTACCAGAAACTGGGAATTCGCGTGCATCGGGGTATACATTCCAGCGCGTTAGTCGGTACATGAAACGCGGAATACAGACAAATATCGGTGTCGACACGTGAAATGCATTAGCAGAAATGCCAACGGTATCTGCTAGAGGGTCTCAGCTCTTAGCGGACAACTGACATTATTTTTATACTGACGGAATGGGCAGTTATCTACAAATATTTCTTCCTGCAACCGTTGACGAATTGATCATTAAATTTGACAAACTGAAACTACATGTATAGTTCAACCATTGAGATTAATGACTTACTCCAACATATATCTATAGTGCCTAAAATTAAAATAGACACGATATAATATCAGCAAACTTTCGGACCATATGATGGGTCGTTGCTTGCGCCACCATCGCCCCCGATGTTCCAGTTAGAAGTTTTAAGCCACACTGAAAGGGTGGGAGTCTGGTTGAGACTGTTTAGATGGTATAATTGTTCACCACTTGCTAGTGTTTAATACAAGTCGTACACAATGCATTTCCTCATAAAATGGTGTTTTTGTATTCAATGTGGGTTTATTATGACGTGTAAATATCGGCGACCCTACCCAAGCGTCTAGACGACGAATCAAATAACTGATGTGCGCGATTACTTGTCGAACGTTATTGTTTTATTCGTCTTGTTTATTGTTTTTTCAGTTCCAATTTGTTTTTTTCCCACTCGTTTAAACCATATGATATACGAGGAACCTAACAAATTATACATCAAACTGTACGTTTTATTGGTGTAAATGTCTCTTTGAGGAATCGCAGTGGAGGTATGCATTTCATCCAATAGTAGTCATATTTGCCGTATAAATTGACTACATAGTATAAGTATATTATCACTTTCCATTAACTCATTCAGTTCCCGTGTTCCTGTGGAAACCGATAGCTGTGTACCATGTTTCACGTGAGAAAGGCCAGCATTTACACTAACTAGATAATTAGTTTGACTATTCAATATTGGAAAGAATCTAATTGACAGCAGGCACCGATAGTACATGCCCTACTCATTTCCGGTACTACAGGGTAATCATTGTTTAAAAATTCCATATTGCTATGGCAACGAGGACTTCATATGAACACCGATTGCGTGAAATGTTGTTTTATATGGCCATCTAACGAATTTATTCAGTAGAGTGTTAGACATTGATTTTTCTGGTGGAATAACATAATATGACAAGGACCAGAGGGGTTATAGGTGAGGCATAACGATTTCGAAGGGGGAAGCTTCTTGGGCTTTTACTGATCATGTTCCAAGTAAATTTATTCAACTAATATGTGACTGGTCTAGTGATTGCAGTAAGCGAAATGTTCATTAATCACTTAAGGATGGGTTTGTATCGGCTAATCGAATGAAGGTAGCCATTTTGGAACCCTAAACCCGGCTCCTTCGGATTTGGTGCCCCCATTGCTTGGCGCCTTGTATGATAATATACTATATGATCATTTTATTTACAATATACACACATGGACAGTAAAATTACAAATAAATATAATATTAATAGACTATACATGCATATTGTTAGGGTGATATATTCCTATCACCCCTGAATGTGGTGACAGATTATATGATGAAGATGGCCGAATTAATTTGATTGTCTTTAGGTTACGTTATAATTACTGACCTTAAGATATATTACTATGCGTTTCATTTAAGATGTAAATATGTAACACGATTAGACCAAGGAAATTCAGGTGTCATTTGGTTTGACATAGGATAACGGCATTCTCAAAATAACTTAGCACACTAAACGACCTCAATACTTATTGATGATGCTCCAAATTCAGAGACGATTTCAGAATACTGAGTCAGTTTAATTAAGGTATATGTCATGTTCCCTGTCATCTGCGTGTATGTAGTATCCAAATTGACTTAGTTCTGTCTAATCTAATGCCGCCTGCTTGTTTTTCATATCATAATCCGGCGTGTTGGCTGATAATGGAGCCCATGTAATATGTCGTTATATGCTTTGCCAGTGAATGTGGTCTGAAACAGACCAATCCCTTGGTGACTATAGGCTAATCCACACATGTGATGACTGTCATCACAACAATATGCCCCCGTGTGGGCCCGGTGTAGAATATGATTACTGCTCCACTGCGAGGGGTAATAATCCCCTAATGTGGCACCCTGTTTGCTGTGGGGTGCATCCCGTGAGGTTTGGTGTAGGAGCCCTGGGGGTACTAGGGTGGCCGTTTCACGTGAGTCGTAGACCTGTTGTTACGGCTTAGCTCATGGTCATCTTTGGTCCTACATCTCTTCAAGTCGGGTGGTTGAGTTGACCTGGCTCAATCAATCGGCTAGTCACGCCTCTCCACAGTGTTTCAGATTACATTTCTGCCATCTTTGCTATTAAATTTCTGGTGTCTAGTTGTGTTTTCTGTTTTTTCATGTCTTTCTTTCGTGTCATGTTTGTTTGCATTTCGTCTTCATCACTGTTAAATGTTTCAATTATGTACTGCTTACGCCTGTCTCACTGTGGCGAGGTACAGGGAGGCTGCTACAGCTATATACCAGTCTTTGGCCCGGTCATAATTCGAATGGTAGTCCGAGGCGGCTGCTGGGCTAGTTGTCATAACCCATAACAAACAAAAACGTAAGAATGAACACCCGTCAAGTTCCACTGATGCTGAGGTCTATCCTCAGTACTCGGTACATGGTTTTGATCCAAATGTTCAGAACTTCTGTATTTGTGATTTATAAAATGCTCCAAAGAATAGCCGGACAATTAAAATTTGTCAAACCGATCAGGACTGGGCCACTCAGTTGCTCTCTTCTGATCGAATGTTCATGAAAAATTCAAGCTGACTCTCTTGTGCAATGGAGATTTATTGCACAAATACCAGTGTTTGTTACTCATTACAAGGCATTGAACAGTAGCTGAGCTGTGTTGAGAACTCCCCGATATAGCTGATTCTTCTGAGTCAGATATATTGGGTGAGTTAGCACCACAGGGAGTTCCAGAAGTCCGTAGATTAGTAGATGGTCAAAAAGCTCAGTTGAACAGTTATATTCTGACCATCAATCGGTGCGAACATCCACCAACATTGAAGGTTGGGTATATGAAGACGGATTTAAGTACATATGTTCCAAACCCATTGCAATGTATTACATGTCAGGAGTATGGCCATGACCAGGAAGATTGTAAAAGTACAGAAAAAGTACTCGCACGATGTTCTCTTTCTGGTCATGATCATACGGATTGTGCTAATCTTAAGAAATGATCAAACTGACAAGTTTCACATTCTGCAATGGATCGTTCCTGTCGCGTTTGGGACTATGAATTCAAGATTCAATGATGTAAAGCTGAGAAGCATCTGTCATATATAGATGCTAAGAAAATAGTTGATCCTCGACCATCCATTCCACAGGTCACATACTCAGTAATCGTGTCTACACTAAAAGTGTGTTGATGGCAGCACTCAGACAGAGAGTCAAACCAAACTCGCCAGTATATCACTACACGAGCAACACAAGTTGAGGAGACTGATCATATTCCTTTCCAGAGCCCGTAGAGCTAGCTATAGATACAGCTTCTGTCGCCTGTAGCTTCGGAACAAAGATCACCAAAGTCAATCAAACGTTTCGACTCTCAGACAGAGAGGTACATCTTTGAGCTTTCAAAATGTAACCACATGATTGACGAGAAACGGTTCACCCTCAAAGATAAGAAACAGTATTTGGGGATCGAAGCTGTCTGTTGGTTGAAGGGTGACATTATGTCTCACCCACCCGGCATCAGCTTGACGCATTTATAAAGTTCATGCGTGATTCATCAAATATTAGAAATACTTTATCACTGCAAAGTCTGATTTTAAAAGCTACTTTACATATTTTGATGTGGATCCTTGGTAATTTCATGTCATTTATTTGCTATATATTATCTATTCTTGTACTACTTGTATGCGTTCTTGAAGTTATATTCCTGACTCCAAGTGGAAACATTCCTCTTAGGTGCTTTTATTTGTACATAGCTCATCGTTGCATTGTTTTAATCCAATCCGCCCTCTGATTTATCTACACAGTTACTTCGCTTTGATCTCTTTTGATACCTGATTCTGTTCTTGGTCGTGATATGGCCTCGCGGCTAAAACGACGTTAAACCCTCAGAGGAGGTACTCATAAGTGAGTCTAAGTGAGTCAGCACTTGTCCTCCAATCCCATTGTATGTATACAAGTATATGTGTTATTTCCTATGTATTATTGTATTTAGACAAATAAATATGTTTAAACTAACCCTCAGTCAATCAATCACAACAATATGTGAGGTCATTATTGGAATATCAAGTATCTGGACTTAAACATTTATGTATTATTTTAGTTGTGGCTGGTCATGCATATTTTAAATTCAGATAAAAATATCAAACATATTTATTGCATTGATGGAAAATTAGCCAACATCGTCTGTGATGCCATTTCCACCAGGAATATAACCTACATAAATGTTTATCCAGTGGCTGTATTAAAATAGATTTTATAGTAAGAGATTTATTATTTCAATTTTATACAACAGTAATCTAGAATACTTTGGCAAGATGTAATCAAAAGTTATCAAAAAGTAATTGAAATACTCTACAAATTTCAAAAGTATTTGGTTACTACAGTCATAATATTTTGGCTCCTAAAATACTTGGTTACAAATACAACAATATAATGATTACGATTCTGCCATCCCTGATATGACGTGTTACCATCACGCAATTTGTTGCGGCTGAACCAACTCCCTCTAAACTGGAAATAGATAGTAGATTATGGTAAGGAAAGTGAGAAGTATTTTCAAATTATACACATATGAACTTGTTGTGTTTATGTTATACATGTATGTTTAATTTCTTTTGTTGTTATTCCTCATTAAATATTATTTCAATAACAAACCTTCTGTCTCGCATATGTCCTTGTAATGCGTACATGCATGTATAATATGCCTGTATTCTAGAACTACCAGGTCCGTGTGGATTATAATATTTATGTAAAACTTGGGAAGTGCCCAGAAATGTGTAAAAAATGAAGACTCTAAAAACGCTTGGCTCTACCTACCGCAGCTACAATTCGGGCTGCACCCGTCAGGGATGTTGGATGCCAAATTTATCGAAATTCACACACAGTGTCAAATCAGAACAATTGAGCATTGTGGGCAGCAAACCAATGACTTAACACAGGGATTTCCAAATGAATACATGTGAATAAATGTTGGTGGTGCCTGTACTTGTGAGTGGAATTCCAGAGTTTTCTGAACAATAACAGCCAATCCAATAGTATTATTGATGAACTGTCACGCAATTACGATATACGACCGTTGATGTCAAAGTTTGGACAATATGGTTAATTTTCTCGCGGGCTGCAAGACTTAATTTGTCCCAGATATCACAGCTCTTTCTGGAGCTGTACATACTGTCACATTATTTTGAGTGTACAGTCAACTATAAGGTATATTATGGGGTGATTGAATGCTTTAAAACCACACAATACTTAATATATCAGATTTGAAAAATGGTATTATGGGGTGCAGCACACACAACCAAATCACCCCACAATGTATGATAGTCTAGATGGTGTGATAGTTTAGAAGGTTCATCCCGCAATGTATCTGTATTACGTGTTGGTGTGCCTTGCTAAAAAAAATTTAATTCTAAATGTTGGCAAAAAACGATTAACACACGCTGTTATAGCATCTATCGGGATACTGAGAGTTACACCAATTTAAAATTAAAGTTATTGGCTTACATAATTTATTCTCCGTCGTTCGGTAAGGTACGGATACAACGACACAGAAACAAAACACTACCTGCCCCATGCCATGCGTGGTTGGATAATGGTTAAAATTTAAACAAAATGTATTATTCATATTGCAGTTAGTGTTGCTATCAGGACGTCACATGATGAATACTGATAGGCATTGCGTTATGACAGTCGACACGCTACCATCATGAGGTAGGTGGATGCTACCAGGTTGACCCTGGACAACATGACTATGCTACGGATGTTGGTTCTCTATGCAAGTTTGTCTTAGAACAGACCGTCGTGTGCCCTTAACATTATTTACGAAACATGTATGTACGATTGGAAAATAAAGGAAAAGTGATTCCCTCCAGTCAGTAAAAAGTGGACAGGCATGTGTATTTTATTACGTTCAGATTGCACAAGACACATATACTGGTACGCTAGTCTCTTTTCTGGAAGCTTATGGTTCTTGTTAGTTAAACGACAACTCCACTATTATAGTCTACATTGTATACCGTTCCACTGGAGTTGAACTGGCCCTTTTTATAATTATGATACAATTAGCATGCATAAGAACTACTCAAAGTAATTACGTGATCCCAACTTGGCATCGAGAAAATCCATTAAAATATAGTTAAATATTCACTTATGTCCTGCAAATGTCAGTCGATGGAGTCCAGAACAATAACTATAACCTATTTCACAGATATAAATCAAACGGTCAGCATGCTGACGGAAGAAAAACGCCGTTTACCGTTTACCGTTCCACGCGGCCACAGTGGTAAGATATGTGGTGGTCAGCTGTAACTTGGTTATGAACCCATAACCCAATTTTTTCATTCATCAAAGTCAGGAACATGAGCATTCTCAAATATAGAACATTATTTATGGGTAGTTTCCTTTCTACATTATTATTAAATTTCGCAAAACTAGAAGTCTCCTATCAAAATCCTTAGATATGATAGCACGGATATATGAACAACACTTTTTACAGAAGTTCTTTATACCTGGAAACAGTGAAATTTTAAGTGTTTTTATGCTACAACAGTAAAGTAAATATCGTTATAATATCCAACGGATTGGTGGTTCTTAAACGACGTGTCACAATTATCGCTTGTACCAAATTTTACAATGAAATTCCTGATATATTTTGGGAAAATAAATTTTGAAATACCAGGAAACTTTGGAAAAACATGCATCTGGCCCTTAAACCTTTCATGACGGGAGCTTCCGGAATTTATTCGAAACCCCTGTGACCATACATTCTCTTAAATACGCGAGTCGACCATAGGTCGCTTCGCATAAATTGGCCTAACAAATTTTATATTATTTTTTATAATTGTTAAAAAATGTAAGAAAAAATAACAATAATTAAACAAGTTGGTAAAGAATGTAAGAAATCATGATAAAAATGAAAAAAATTGTGAAAGAATGTAAGAAAAAAATTATAAAAATTGATAAAGAAAGTAAGAAAAAAATTATGAACATGTGAAAGAATGTAAGAAAAAATTAAAAAAATTGATAAATTTTATTAAAGAATGTAAGAAAAATTTATAAAAAATTATTTAAAAAATGTTGGGTCAATGCATTCTCTTTTATATTTTAGGCGATCTATGATCGACTCGCACGTATAAGATAATGCATTGGCCTGGGGTCTTTAATGTTGCGCCAGCGCAGCTCCCTTCGTGAAAGGGTTAACTGATGGAACATGATATAAACGGCCGTATCCAGAGGAGAATTGCATGGCGTCATATACGTATGTACCTGCGCGGTACTACACAATTAATTTGAAATGCACGATCAATTTATCCAACATGAAATAGAAATTACGATTACCGGTATATATGTGAACTACACCAGGTGATATAATCCAGGTACCACTGACTGACTAACAGTATTGATGTATACCATGAATAAAAGTGGACACCTGAACCATGTGCAACGGCTTGGCCAATTGATTTGAAAGTTGGTGTCTGCATAGCCATTGAGCATACGCACAGTGGATCAACGGACACGAACCAAAACCGGAAGTCGTAGATTTCGAGGTGGAAAAATATCAGTCGACAAATATTTGTTGACATTTTTTGACGGTTTTTTGGGGAAATAAACGCTTGGATAGCATATCTGACCAACTGAAGGTGAGTGAAAATTTCTTCGCTAATGTTCGGACACCGACGGTCAATTTAAGTCAATTGTCATTGTTCGATCGCGGAAAAAATGTCATTTAATCATCGCCGCGAGACGATTTCTTCCCCAAAATATCCCAGAAAATCATACTTTTCACATTCATCGCAGACAGCTGTCGCAACAACCTATATACCAATCGAAAGGCCTGTTTTCCCCCACAAATGCATATTTTGAGTATTTTCGCGGACTGTCTAAATTTACAAATTTCATCTTTTGATGCAGGTACCACCTCGAAAATATGGAAATATTGTTAGAAAAAGAATATTACTATGCCCTCCATGACCAAGGCCGTAGCAACAGATTGTTTTGACGGTGGGAGGTGTAGATGTATTTTCCAATAGTTTGATATTTCAGCCAGTATATAGCGTGAAATTTGATACTTAAAAAAAATAAATTCGATTAATTTAAGAAAAAACAAATCGGGACCCATGGCTGTTCTTTAAGAGGCCAAATTCACATTTCATAATTAATTGCAGTTAAGCAATAGCACATAAGCATAATTATTTGCGATTAAGCGCAATTCATGGTTATATGCAACTATGTACCCCTGGTGAATAAATAGGTCTATCTATAACTAAACCTGAACTCATATTGACATATCACCTCCTTGTTTTCATTGCTTTGGATAGTTGGGATTGTGAACTAGCCTAAATTCTTTATCAAAATGGGGGACTCGCGACAGTATAACCTTATGTTGTAGTTGAGTCGAGTCGAGTCGAACATGCATACTGTCGGTTCGGATATAGTTTAGTCGTATCATAATCAGTAGTCCAAGTCTTCTTGTACTAAAACCAGCTAAGATATTGGGATGGCGATTTGCTGTTTTTAGTCCAAGCCCGCTTGTATACCATTTCTATCACACGAGTTACGCCCACGATCTGTGGCGGGAATTTGTGGTGTATTTTACTCGATTTACCTAGCAAATCAATACATGATGCTATATACATCGGAAAGGCTTACATCTTATGGTCATAATGGTGTATAATAATCTAACTTTAATGTTAAATTACACATAGAATATTCCGGTTGATTGCCACAAACATCGATTTGTTTCTCTGTTTGTTTACGTTTTAACCGAAAGCCGAAGTGGTCCGAATAAGTTCGGCATAATCCGCTGTTTGTTCTGGGAATTCTACTTTCCGTTTCTATATATAGCGCGGGTTTTCCGAAAAAAAATGGCGAAAACCGATCGCCAGAAAGTCCAGTTTTCTATGTGCTTTCAGAACAATTCCCGCACTAAAAACTTAATGACATAATGGAGGATCAGAACGGTAGTTTTGTTGACAATTTTCGCAAGCAACTTGTCAAAATTGGAGCAAATTAGAACTCTTGTGTCTGGCTTGGCATGCGTGTGATGTGCATTTTGACATCTGTGTTGATAAAATAATCGGAGAACCGAATCACACAGTTACGAAATATAGTTCTTCCGTTTTAGTGGGACTTTTCAAACTTAAGGTTAAAAATTTATACAAATTTGATTTGATTTTTTGTGTGCTTAACCAGAGCAGTATATTGCCCTGTTCGCTTAGTATATATCTTAATTTCGCGGAAGTCCACCAAATATGGGTGAAATGTAGCACCATATAAGGCATATTATATCTAATGCTCGTAACTTGTGTTTACACTGTTTTAAACGTTGAGAGGGTTCTAATTCCCGTAATTTATTTAGTGTATTACATTTATATCTCCAATGTTTAATTAATCTATTTATTATTTTATTTATTGACATACATAATTACGATTACAATGGAGAATTCATCGTAATTTGCGCTGTTGTCCAAAATCTACGGAATATTTTCAACGGAAAATGCCGAACACAGTTCGCGAGGTCAACCGAGTTCGCATACTTTTAAAAAATTGTAAACATTGAGGTAAATGTCTCTTTTCGCATTAAATTACCGTTTTAAATTCACAACTGATGTGGGTTTCAGATAAAATAGCATGTCTTCTGCGGAAAATATCCGTTTATTATCGCAATTGTGATATTTTATTTCATATAATTGTGGTTTTATTTGAGCGGGTCACTAACGCTAAGCTCTGTCATAAGAGAGCATATAGGACGGGCTTGGACTAAAAACAGCAAATCGCCATCCCAATATCTTAGCTGGTTTTAGTACAAGAAGATTTGGACTACATAATCAGGTGCGTATTGAGACCCAATATGGCGAAAAAGCCCATCTAGATTCAAGCTACTTCATCTTACTTGCCATGCATTAAATTTTGTCATCAGAGACAGTGTTTCTGTTTTTTTAACTGGGGTGTCTCGCCCAACCTCATTCAAACCGTTCATCAGGGGGACAAATCTATATATCCATGCATTTTTCGGGCTACACCCGAAGTCAATGTTCTCTTAGTCTGGTTTTTGGCTCAATTCTAGATCTGATGTATAACTCTGGCGAATCGCGTGGAAAGCATGACCGCCTATATGAAACATTCTGTACTTCATGTATATACTATGGTGCATATCAAGCAAAATGGTCGGCATAACAGACGCCATCTTGTCTGGAGTCTAAGCGGCCACAACACGCCAGGATTATTACACTTCAGAATGGGGTTTCTGCGGTGGTCCAAACGTGATACCAAATCGAAGGCATCAAACATTTCGTATGCGATAGTGCAATTGAAACTCTCTGGGCTCTCTGTCTATTACTCGTCGATATATTTGGAGGTTCATGTGAGCCATTCCCGTTTAATGTGTGTAGATAGTGTGTAACGGAGGGCGTATACACGCTCTAAACATATCACGGACATTTCTCATTATTTTCAGCATCGAAGAGTCACAAATGTCGATAACTGGCGTCGTAAATATATCATTAAAATGTAATCATTAGCTTTCAACATCGAAAACGAAAACTATAGTGGAGTAAAGTCAGGTAAGACACCTTTAACGGTGCTCCTGGAATCATTATCTCAATAGGGGTCCGCACTAATACCATGGAATCGATGTTCAACTTCACCGGATATTGGTCATTTAATTGTATACGGACTTCATCTGTTTCAGATAGTCATACCAAGTTCTGTTCCGATTTTCTTCAGACTATATGAAACAATAAAGAGTGTGTATGTTATATATCAAAGATTGAAAAGAACTTCAAATTTGCGACCACTTTTTGCAAGACATTTCAGATTATACTAAGATTGTCGGCATTTTGTGTATTTAATCACCAATATTAAAAATCGATTAAAGTGACTGGATATGGGCGTAAAGTCTGATTTCGAGACTTCGACGTAAAACCAGCATTATCATAACATATTACACTAGCTGGTTCACGTCGAAGGAAACTAGGACAGACGGACTCACAGAAAGACCCACTCAAGTCACCGATTAGTTTGAGCCGATTTTACTTCAGAGCAGAATAGAAGAATAAAGAGCGTTCTCCCAAATTAATAACAATTAATGTCATAACAATATAATAATTTTGCGGCTGTGTGATTGGGGGATCTATTCCTGATTTGGCAAATAAAGAGCGTTTATTTTATATGTCAACGATTGGAAGCAGCTGGCAAAATGATATTACTTTGGAAAGATTTTTCAGGGTATACAAATGTTTTTTTTTTCGATCAGCAATTCGTGTATTTAGCGACCCATCTTTACCTTCTTCCAAATATTTGGAAGTATGAACGAGCCATGGCCATGTAATGTGCATCGGCATCTAAACACCCTGAGAACATTTCTCAAATTTTCAGCATCGAAAAGTCACAATGTTCGGTATATGGCGGCGTAAATTCTCATTAAAATGTTCTCATTAGTTTTCAGGATTGAACACGAAAACTATAGTTGAGCAAAGTCAGACTGGAGATCATTACTGATGCTCCGGGAGCCATTATCTCAATAGGGGTTCGCACTAATAGTTTGGAAATCGATGTATAGATGTTGGTCAAGTCATAGATAAGTTGGGTACTGATTGTTCTCAGAGCAAAGTATAATAAGGAGCGTTCTAGTTAGTCTAGTCCTGATATGGTAATACAACGAGCGTCAGATATGTAGAGGATAAACATGTTTTTCTGGTGTGATTTGGGACGATTATCTGTGGAGTTTTGAGATGGAAAATACAGTTTTAAATACCGGCGCAGCGTGTAGCCGGTAAAACGGATATTTTGCATCGGAAAACCTACCGAAAAACGTCCCAAATCAAACAGACAGCATGTGTATCCCCATTCTAAATCACACACATAGAAAAATCATGCTATAGACATACAAATCTACCCACGAATTGCTGCAGTGGACGGTATATAATTGATTTTGTCAAAGAAGCATAGGATTGAACATATTTAAAAAAAAGCACATGTCATTCTCAATATGGTGGGACCACTTTCGATCCAGATAGATGTCAAGGGGCGGACCAAGATGTCAGTAACACCGGATCTTCTGTGCAGTAAATATCCATAGTACTTATAAAGTTCTGGTGAGTTTTCGCGTGTTTCGTATGTATCTGAGACTGATGAGTTGGACTAATTATCTCATCTGAATATGAGTCCGTACCATTTTCGAATCATGTATACACATATATTATGGGTGGATTCATTAAATTAATTGAACAGTCATCTCAGCAGTCAAATTTCCTCATTCAAAAAGGCGAATGAAAATGACGTATACATAAGTCCATGTTCACACGAACATGCATGCTGTCGTTTCGGATAACAGTTTAGTCGTATCCGAATCGGGTTTGTATTAAGACCCCACATAGCGAAACAATACCATACGACTATGGTAATATAAGACGGTCATGTTGTGGACACAGTTAATACCATGTATTAAGGAGGTTATCCTGCCATCTATATCTATATTTGCGAATGTCTGTCTGTCTGTGTTCTATAGAAATTCACAGGGGACCACCTAGATGACAAAAATGGGTCTAATAGGGGTAACTTTTTACGAGAAAGATAACGGCGAGGGTTAGAATTTGATAAAGTGACGCCGCTGTTGTCAGGGGCAGAAAAGGGGGAGGGGCAGAACAAAAATTGTCGCCGATTGCCACCAATCTTAAATATAATCATCCCCATAACATGAGGAATCTAATGGAGTGGTTTAAATATGTTAAAAGTCGCGCCGTTCGCGCCAGGGATGCCCGGAAGGGGAGAGGGGTACCAAAATGGATCAAAATAATTTTAGCGCCGAATTCCATCAAATTTATGCACATTCTTCTGAGATCTTCTCCATCATACAAGGAATCTTATTGCTTGATTTAAAGACGCCAAATTGGTGTCGTTGGGATTAGAGATTTGGGGGCGGTAGGTGGGTACTAAATCTGATAAGTATTGGTTTAGTCGCCGATTGCCACGAAACTTATTCATCCCATGATATGAGGTGTCTAATGGCGTGGCTTAAAGCTGTCAAACGTGGCGTCATTCGAGTCAGGGGTGCCCTGAAACAGAGAGGGCACCACAATTGATACACATTATCTTTAGCGCCAATTGCCACCAAATTGATACACATTCTTATCCATGATATGAGGTATCTAATCGCGTGACGTCATATTGGTGCTGCTTTGGTGAGAGATGGGGTGGGATGGGGTGAGCACTAAATTTGATAAAAAATTGTTTAGTCGCGGATTAGCACCAAACAAACAAATAATAATATCCATGATATAAAGAGTCCAACCAAAAACTTATAAAAAATATGTTTAGTGCCAATTACCATCAAACACATACACGTTCTTCTCAAATGATACAATGAATCAAATATTTGCGAACATCTAGCTTTCTGTGTTCTATATATAACTTTAAGGGTACACTCGAGATGGCACCAAGGGGGTCTGACAAGGGTAACTTTTTACGAGTAATATAATGGTCAGGGTTAAACTTTTCTAAAGTTAAGTTGTTGATACGAGGGATATAAACGTGTGATTTAAGACGCGAAATTGGTGCCGTTTGTGTGAGAGATGGGGGGGGGTAATAAATATGATAAGAATTTGTTTAGTTGCCGAATACCACCAAACTTATATATAATCATCTCAATTATATAATGCATGCATGAGTCTAATATACCTGGTTTATATATGATAAAAGTGGCGCGATTCAAGTCATACATGTCGATACAAATATATTAATAGCACTGATTCCGCCAAATTCATTCACGTTCGTATCTAATGATATGATTAATTAAATCACATTTGGGGCCATTTGGTTCATGGATGGCGAGAGGAGATTCACTAGCATTTATAAGAGTGTTCAATTCGCCGATATCCAACAAAGTTATATATAGTCATCTCCAAGGCCATCTCCATGTTGTTATGAGGAGTTGTTGGCATTCTAATTTCACAATCTGGACAAATGGTGACCGTATTAAGTTACTTGAACAATTATTTTGAGTGTGTTTTATTGAAGGGCATAGCGCCATGTTGTCATTTCCCTTGCACAAGATATAATCGAACCTTCATGGTATGTGCAAGTAGGGTCTTGGTCGATGCATGCCAATAGGTTAGTGTGAAATGTTCTGAACGCCCGCTGTTTTCTCCAGATCGAGAACCGAGGTTATTCGGGTTACACCATTAATGTTTTAAAACGCCGGGAGTGCTAGCGTAGCATCCAGCTGATTCGAACTTAGGAGGTTTTTTGTCTCTTCTGTAAATTGAAGATATATTTTGGTCGGACAATAGACAATTTTTCTTACCAATATAGTATGCTCGTTGTACGCAACAATGGGGTTGACCCAGAAAAATTGTTAAAGAAGCGATCTTGGTGTCATTCAATGCGGGATAATCTGTTGTACAATATATCCAAAATCCGATTTGGGGACAATCAGGATCCAAGATGGCGTCCAACATGGCCGCACTTAGTCAAAAGAGACTCTGGTTGAGAAATTATTCGATTATAATGAGAACAAATATTGCCATATGTATACAAATAACTTTAAGGGTACAATCGAGATGGCACCAATGCGGTCTGACAGTGGTAACTTTTTACGAGTAAGATAATGGTCAGGGTTAAACTTTTCTAAAGTGACGTTATTGATACGAGGAATATAAACGTGTGATTTAAAGACGCGAAATTGGTGCCGTTTGGGTGAGAGATGGGGAGGGGGTAATAACTATGATAAGAATTTGCTTAGTTGCCGAATACCACCAAACTTATATATAATCATCTCCATTATACAATGCATGCATGAGTCTAATAGACGTGGTTTATATATGGCACAAGTGGCGCAGTTCAAGTCACGCATGAGGGGAGTTGCAACAAAGTCGATACAAATATATTAATAGCACTGATTCCGCCAAATCCATGCACGTTCGTCTCTAGTGACATGATTAATTATATCACATTTGGGGCCGTTTGGGTATTGGATGGGGAGAGGAGATTCACTAGCATATATAAGAATGTTCAATTCGCCGATATCCAACAAAGTTATATATAGTCATCTCCCAGGCCATCTCCACGTCGTTATAAGGAGTGGTTGGCATTCCAATTTCACAATCTCGACAAATGGTGACCGAATTAAGTCACTTGAACAATTATATCTTCTCAACTGTCATATTTATATGGGGATGGAACTCAGGGCATTCCTATAATCATCTAGCAATACATATACATAGAAGAAAGCATTAACAGTATATTTATATCAATCTATTTAAGAGCTACATATATTCATTCAAACTGAGGGACCTTGAATCGTCAGAGGATTGCATATTAGAATGGCTCATGTATATGTTATAACACGATTGAGTCTGTCTCATTCAATATAGTTTCCACAAAAACAGTTACAATTGATAAGAGCTATGGAAATGTAGTGCAGACCTGTTCAAAAAGAGTGGTCGCAGTGTGCAGTCAGATATGGTTTGGTTACTTCTGAGATAAAGGAAAACGCAGTCCGTAGCACATGACTTTTCAGGATCCTCTGACAAGGGTATATCTGCCAGATACAGAGGATTTCTTTCATATTTTAGAACAGACGCATCGCCTAACATAAACAATTCAAACTATCGCTGTGTCGGACACATGTAGCTGCTACATACATGCATAACATCATTTCTTTTAAACTGAAAATGATTAGCCAGTATATATAACAGATCTAGAGGAGCACCTGGACATCTCTTTAAGACATCTGTATCTTCATGAAGATGTGATAAACTAGATTGATTGATTGATTGATACATCTCTATGTAAAACACAATTGTCGTCTTTTATTGTTTCGAACTAATGTGTTTATGATGTTTCATGTTTCATGCTATAACGTCTGAAGTATACGCAGTTGTAAATAAATAAATAATTCTTTATTGTGGGAGGGAATAAACGCGATAACCAAAATGATAATCGCTCCGATCTGACAAGGTGAGCCACTATATTCCAAGTGTAAGAATCATGTTTTGTGATGCCATTTTGATATACAATTTATGAGAATACGTGTAACACGTTGAGAGCACGAGTATTCTCTATTCCCACCAAATATCCAGATGGTTTCACATCACTTTAACCTGGGCAACGCCGGGTAACCCTGCTAGTATATAATAAAGCCACTTCATCTTACGTGCATGCATTAAATTTTGTCCTCAGAGACAGGGTTTGTGTTTTTAATTTTTTACTTGGGTGATATCTCGAAAAATGTTTAGGCACGTATGCTGATTTTTTACTTTTGACCCTTGTTGGGACCCACCCACCCCATCGTCCAAATTGTTTTCCGCTTTCGGCAGTTTTTTCCGACCATTTTTGGACACCCACCCCCTTTTAGCACTAAAACAGAGATTTGCGCACGGGGGTGGAAATAAAGTTTTTTTCCGGGCACATATGCCAGGGTGGGTGGGTGGTCGATAGGACCAACAAATTTTTTTTTCCGCAACTCAAAAATATTATACAAACAGTATAGCCTGTAGCCCATGCTAATGGATTGAATTTTGAAATCCAAGATGGCTGCTGGCAGCCATGTCTTTTTTGACCGAATGACCCCCAAAATGACTCGTTCCTATTTACATGTCAATGTTAACATCCATGACTAATAGTGTGCACTGAAATTCATATACAGCTGTTTACAGTGAATTTCCCCCCGCAAATTTCTGTTTTAGTGTTAAAAGGGGGTGGGTGTCCAAAAATGGTCGGAAAAAACTGCCGAAATTGAAAAAAAAATGGACGCGGGGGTGGGTGGGTCACAACAAGGGTCGAAATTCAAAAATCAGCATACGTGCCTGCAAATATTTTCCGACTCCCCCTGACTTGCGGGGGGGGGAATTCACTGTAAACAGCTGTATATGAATTTCTGTGCATACTATTTGTGATGGATTGTATATACCATTCTGTACTATACTATAGTCTGGGGCATATAACAAAAATGGCCGCCATGACAGACGCCATTTTTTCTGGAGTCTGAAAGGTAACTTTTCTAGCATCCGGAAAACAGAATCCGGCTTTTAAGTTTGTACTCTGTGACCTTTTGACCTGGTTGACCTTGATCAGATATTCACAACCACATACACCCCCGTTGTATATAGAAATGCACGCCATTTCGTTTGGTATATAACATGTCCCCACTACATGTATTTAAATGCAGTTCTTGTTGGGTCCATTTCAATCTAACTACCCTTAAACAATTGCGATCGAAAAGAACTATGGTAACTGGGAGAAACGATTACAATTTCCATACATTACAAACATATCTCGCAGCGAATGTTTTATATGTTGTCAGGAAGAAGCCCCTGCATACATTAAGAATAAAATAAATTTTGTAAATATTTTCAACCGATATATGTCGTATTTTGACTGGACTATAACATATGGTTCAAATGGAACTACTCAATCCGGGGGTGCATGCGCATTAAGAAAATCTTAGGTGGACACACCAACTGAGACCCTATACAGCCACGTCCCTATCCATCAAAGATTTACACTGTTTAATTTTCCCCTACCATACGTACAGTTCCGGGCCTATATTATTGAAAATATCCTACTATATACAAGGCATGTATTAGCATGAAATTAAAACACAAACAAACATACGAATACGCCCACCCATGTGCACACACGCCCCTCCCCCGCCCACCAACACACACAACGACAAAGAAACATCTGCCATGTGAAGACCTGTCCGAAAGATAATGGTATATTCCATATAATGGGGATATTTTACTAGCTCAAGTCCTAAAGTACGTGCCATTCTACGGATTTTCTTTCGTGCAATCGAATCCGAACTGGCGGAACCAGCTTCACCAATGATTTAAGGAAATGTTATGCGGTCTGCATCCTATATGGACCACACCGCCATCAACAATTCATAAGTGAATAACTGACAAAATTGATAGCTTTTATAATGAAGTATGACTTAATATATATTACATAATTATATTATAATAATTGAAAATCGATTCATCAGAATGCGTGACTGACATTGAGTGATTATCAGTACTAATTCACCAACAAAAACAGTCAAAATGCGAAATATATAATCCGCATCTTTGACATCCCAACTCCGGTTTGGCGACATCTTATTGCAGTGTCGATCCGCGGCTTTGACCCCCATGATTATGGTGAGTACCTACACTTGATCGCGGTTAGTGATTTTTTTCTTTACGAATCGCACTGTAGGGTGGAACAACTTAAGGTTACTCGAACATATATTTTCTATTGATACTTGCATTTTCCGCCGTTAGCGGCGGCTAATTATACCTCAAACGAACTATCTAACGTCAAAAAGTGTCCAGGATTTATGATAAAAACGGATATGAGCCGGAATGTCCATTAAATGTAGCGGGGCGACAGCAAGCTATCATAATGAGGGAACATTACGCTTTACGAATTTATGTTTTAAATAGTGGATAGCAACATCAACCGGGCGATAAATACATTCATCTGAGGGAGGATATGTTCATTTATCAAAAACCGCATGGTCCGGTTTCGTGATACCTTCCGGATTGGTGATATCAGGTACACGGGTTAAACTTTGTGTATAGCATATATGGTCATGTAGTAGCATCGTTTGGTGTCATAATTAAAACGTTCAACCCTTCAAATGAATTCGTAGAAAACACCTGTATTTGTGATTGCCACAATATAGTTGTAAACATTATATTGAAGGAACTTGTCCATATCTGAGCAACGCTCACGTGCGAATGAATCAACTGTGACACGATAACACCAGTCGGCAGTCGCCACGTAGACACGCCCTCACTCGAGATAATTTACAGCTCCACCCTTTGATTGATTGTTTGCTAATTCTAAACCGCGATGAAGAAAAGACGGATTCGTCATCTCAAGTTTAGCCTCGGTAAAGCTGGTTTAGCTGGACCGCCGAATAAGATGGTTTAGTT
This sequence comes from Siphonodentalium dalli, assembly GCA_032622095.1. Taxonomy (NCBI): domain Eukaryota; kingdom Metazoa; phylum Mollusca; class Scaphopoda; order Gadilida; family Siphonodentaliidae; genus Siphonodentalium; species Siphonodentalium dalli. Next base: position 97,317,404 of record CP136067.1, read on the forward strand.
GCTGGTTTAAGCTTATGAAACGCAGACAAATTATCGAAATTGACAAAAACTTATCCCCGCACGCTGTATATGTGTGAGTGCTTGTCGCTTATAAATGTCCAATCAAAATATGGTCGTTGTCGTAATTATTGATTTTCGCAATCAATAAAACGAGGCGGTCCGCATTAGGAAAGTACGATTAATTATCTCGACGATACAGAGACACTACTGCTAAACCAACGGTCTGGCTGGACCAGGTTTAAACCAAAGATGACGAATGCGTCACTTAAACCTGTGTTCGCGGGTTTAAACCACGGATTTTGCTGACTCACGGCGGTTTAAACTTAGAGGTTTACGTAGACCAGGTTTAAACCGGAGATGACGAATCGGGCCATCATATTGTACCTTCTTGCCCAGATTATTCCGGCCGATACATTCAACTAAGTCCCTTAGCGACTTGAAGCTTTCGAAACCCCACTCCAAGCAAGCATCATAGTCGAAAATGTTCTATATCAAGCCTGTATACACCAGCTGTGTCGCTGGTATCTTAATAAAATGCCAGATATCACACAGACTTAACTAATTTCCACATCCGTAAGAGAAGACCTGTTTTGGACTGGCCTTAAATGTTTTGATAACAGAGAGTTTGACTTCGCTTATGACTACTCACTTGTCTGGCCTGTTAACAATGAACCGCTCGCGCACAGGTGATCAATGTTGTCAATTATTGGTGCGGCCATGTAAAATACATGTATTTTACATACAGAGATTACATGCATCCATGTAAAACGCCAAATACACGATAATTACATAGCTTATATGCATGTGTGTATCAACACTTAGGGGTTATCATCAAATCCTTCTATAAAGATAACAATTCATCCGATAATCCAATGAATAGTAACAAGCGGGCGCAAATTACGTTTACGTACCGGTACATGATCATATTATTGACATACATTTAGCGAAAAGGCCACTTTTGTAAATGTATTTAAATCGAAAAGTGTATCGTGACAAAAACAGCCCAAAATACCCAATAACACGCTTGGCAAAAGTTAATAGGAACAATTTCTCTTCATATTGAAACCCGATGATGTATTAAGTCAATCCTGCGCGAGTCCAAATGCGCCCAAAACATTACGCGTTCGTATTTCCAAACCCAATGACGTATCGATGGTGTTATGAGCTTGGTGTTATGAGGCGTTGCGCATTCACCGAGAAATAACTGCAACTAGCCACGTGGGCGCCGACCAATCATAATGCTGGATTTAGTGATGACAACACTTAGTATGTAAATATATAGAGATGGAGCAGGACTGTATGGAAATTCCCCCAACACTTTGCATCGGGACATATGTTATCAAGATATACTCTCAAAATATTCTGTAAACATTGTAGTGACCTACATTTGCCGTCGGTTGTGTGCGACGAAGGAAAGGATGCCCGAAATAGATGTGGGCGGTGCTTCAGTAAATTCCACAAAACATGGAAATGTGACAATGATATTGTGCACCCCCGTGTACGTGGTATCGCCAAAACCGAGGGTATCGCCAAAACCGAGAATATGGGAAAGTCATTTTCACGTATATGATATGGGGATATGTTTGTTTCTCATCGTAATACAGACATCGAGCATCGTATGTGTATGTCCACACGAAGCAGGGGTATTTATCCACTAGTTGTAATTTAGTTTCCCCAGATCAGACCATTAATGTTTTTTTGGCGAATTTTTTCAATGGTGTTTTTGCTTTTGCTCACTCAAATTTTCTAGAACATCCATTCACTAGTATAGTTCCTGGACTCCCACGCTTCCAAAACAAATGCCGGTATATAGTTGAATCTGTCAATGAAGCATACGATTTGACAGAATTTAAAAAATCCCTGTCGTTCTCAATATCCGCGCGATATGAAGGGACCACTGTCGGTCCAGAAAGATGCGAACGGCACAGATGAAGATGCGCCAAACGCCGAGTTTCTGTGCAGTAAATATGCGTATTACTTAAGGAGTTCTGATGAGTTTTCGAGTGTTTTTATGTGTATCTGAGACTGATAAATTGGACTGCGAATGTCATCTGAAATATGAATCCATAACATATTCGAAATATTGTGTGCATATATATAATGAATGTGTTTCAATTGAAATTAATTGAACATTCATCTCAGCATTCAGATTTGCGATCTCAAGAACGTGAATGAATGATAACGCGATACCTTGATCACACGCACGTGAATGCTACCGTTTCGCATGCATGCAGCTAATCAGTTATTCGTTTAGTATTAACATGCTTGGAGTTTGTATATAGACCACACATGCCAGACGACACGCTACGGCGTATCAACGATTTGTCATAATCATGTTTATTTTACAGACTTTAAATTATGACTCGTTCCCACTCGAGTAGACCGTTACGCGACAATGAAACCGAATCATCTTATTGGATATACATATATATATCGTATTGCTCCAAATTATGCAATTCTGGCTTTTTTGAGAGTCATCAGATAAAATTGTAACGGTTCTATGTTAACACACTAAACATCCGAACATATATGTACACACACAACAAAGTTACTGCTATTTATAATAAACACTTCACTGTGGAACATGTGTATACTGCCATGATTTTTATGTGCACATGTAAATTGCACTATAGTTTATAACTTTTCTAATTTAGCCCTAGGACCACATATTTAGTGGGCATACTATTTACACAAGACTTCATTATGTGATCGTATAGGTTGCATATACTGTATATTGATATGTATGTTTAACCGAAATGAATCTTATCTCCGTCCTGAGTTTGGTTTATGGTTCTAACCAAAATTGTTATGGATGTTCAGCGTCAAGTCGCATCTGACTTTCCCTAACGATTCGTCTATGGGCACAATTTCCAATGGCGCATCTGATTCAGACATGGTATGTCATAATACTAAATTCGAGATGCCACAAAATATCCGCGCAACACACAAGGGACCGGACGAATTGACTGATTAAGGGATCAATTATAATTTTATTATGATTTTATGCGGACTGGCTGTTTTTGCTTTGTTCACAGACAGAGATAATTGTTGTGATTATAGCTCCACTCGTGCAAACTTTCACGAGGCCCGATGATGAGTATAATGTGTCATTCATCATAAATTTATTTGTCTTCGGGGAGAGTACTTGTTTTGTTGGGGCGGAGTCTTAACCTCTGTCAAACCATTCAACAGAGAAAAATGGACACCATAGCACATGATGGCGGTCAGACGAGCAATTTCCAATGATAATTCTTATACAAAACATCACAGGAAAAAAGATAAATATTTATACGTGCTCTATCCGCGAACATACTAGGCTACATCCGAAGACCACAATGTTCTGTCTTTTAGTCGGATAATTCATCCACTCGGTTATAGGGATGTGACAGTGGTGTGTTGGTGTAACATAACACTTCCCCAGATAGATATATAGATATATATATATATATATATATATATATATATATATATATATATGTATAGCTATATATATATATATATATATATATATATATATATATATATTATATGTTGGTTCATTTATATCCACATCCAAATGCATAATTTCAACAAATCCATATATCAATATTATATTGTTGTTTGTAAATGTGTAAATAATGGCTGTAAATATAAAACGATCAGCTGAAAAGCCCACCCATCAGTTACGAGTAATACTAATTTGACCACTCTAAAACATATCGATCGGGCATGCCCCTTTTAAGACATAAAGGAATAAAGCTACGTGTATCACAGTTAAAACTCAAACGTATGTACACGTGCATACTTAATGCATACTTTGTTGTAACATTGTCCAGCTACTTGATAACTCAGTTTTTGTTTAACAGGCGCATACGTACATCACGACAATATACCAGTAATATCCACAGCTAGTTAGACATCTTCAGGAAAATAGCAGATCCCGTAGTAACTGCTCGATTACTTGGCGACAGCATTATCCTATAGTCGCACATCTTTCGATGAAATTTTGTATTTTATAACATGATGCATCAAACTGGGTATTGTATACGACACTTAATATCCATACCAGTGAGTCAGCCAAAGATTGGATTGGATTGGATTGTTTATTTGCACAAATTAAATACATAATACATAAACATAATAATATATCCTGAAAATTTGCACAGGAGCGGCATGGTCAATACAGGCCGTCTTCCTGTCGCCCCTTATACACAATATAGAATAAGTAGATGGCGATCATATTGTCGTGTGACAATCGAGATGTTGCATGAAGATTAGCTATGGTTGAGAAAATTTGTTACACTTGTGTTTTATTTATCCATTTTGTTCGGGCAGCTATGATTAAATGTTTGTCTATACAATGATGTGTCCATGGATTTGTGCCCATAAATTGTGAGTAATCCAGGGTTACGGCACATGACTAGGACACGTCTCTTAAGCGCAATTATACATACTACATGTATACTTATTGTTCCAATTACTTCCTACAATCTCGGCATTCCGCGTTGTCACAATTCACTAAGTTACTATAGTGTGATTGCACATCTATACGTATGGAAGATATAAAGATGGTTCTGCTAACTGCAAATTTGTGTTCCACACCCACGGGAATGAGTATCTTGGTAGAATTTGGGAGAAATTCGTCCTTGGAATTGTAGTAACCAAGTTGCCGGACTGCCGTGTGATTGACATAGGGGTATTCTTAAATAAACTTTCGAAAGGTGGCGGTTTTTTTTGTTTTTTCAATAGTACATGAACAATGCGTTTTGAAGATGATACAGGTCATGGAATTTAAGAAGTTTAAAATTTTTAAACAATGGCTCTGTATGACTGCGATATCTTTTATCGCATAAGATCCGGACTGCTTTTTTCTGTAGCCGAAACAGAGACCCTGATGCTGAATCGTGTCCCCAGATTATTATTCCGTACAGGAGATGACTGTGAATTAAGGAGAAATAAGAGTTTTTAGAGCGTTTTTTTGGCGAAATCGTTTGGCTTTACCAAGACAGTATATTGCGTGTGATATTTTTCTGGTTAACATTGATATGTGTTATTTGAAAGTAAGATTTTCGTCAATGATTATGCCATAGAATGTTCCGTCCATAGATCGGATGGGATGTTGGTATTTATCCAATTTTATATACAAAATTTAAGTGTATAATATCTAAGAATGCAACTGGTTTCCAACAGGACACTCGTATATATACTGACTCTCATTCTAACATAATGTGTACCACTTAACTATTTAATCATGCTTTCTACACGGTATGACACCATGACATCCCTGAATTCGCCTGCCTGCCTACATATTAGATGTATAATATCTAAGTATGCAACTCTTTTCCAATAGGAAACGTGTATATATGCTGATTCTCATTCTTACCTAATGTGGACCACTTAACTATTTAATCATGCTTTCTACACGGTATGACACCATGACATCCCATAAATTGGATGCCTGCCTACATATTAGATGTATAATATCTAAGTATGCAACTCTTTTCCAATAGGAAACGTGTGTATATACTGACTCTCATTCTTACCGAATGTGTACTACTTAAGTATTTAATCTTGCTTTCTACACGTTATGACACCAAATATAAGCACATCAAAACGCTTATGTGAAGAACTTTAGCATATACACAAATGCATACTAAATTTTAGATACAGAGATGATGACATTCTTATCCGGAATGCTGCGCGCCAAGAGGTGCTAGACTTCGTCTCATTGGCAAGCAATGCCCATGACCTATTGAAATTCAGTTATGAAATTGAGGGAAATGAAGGCAGTTTACTGAATCTTGATATATGTAAAGGTCCGACGTCTACGAATACTGAGATACTTGACATGAAATGTCACACGACTGAATCATTCCAGTATATACATAGGAAGTCTAACCACCCTTCCAGCTGTTTCATATCATTTCTCACAGGAGAATTCACTCGATACCCACGTAACTCATCTACTGAAACGGAATTTATGAACCGTTGTTCTGGGTATCAACAAAAGCTAAAAAACAGGATATAACCCGAAAGAAATATCGGCGTCCCTGCAGACATTGACACTCAATGACCGACGTGCTAATTTAACCAAGAAGCACCTGCTAAATGCCACTGATAAATCATATATTTTTGCACACGATACCAAACTGGTGCATCATAATATAAGACGTGTTACAATATAACTGGAACATTGTTTAAACAATTCATTCATGAGAGCTACGAACAATGTCCTAATTATATGCACACACGTGCAGTGAATAATTTACTCATTGAAAATGGAAACAAATGGAAAGTCTCGGTCAAAGATCGGACGTGATGTTCGTAGTTATCCATCCTTAAATTAAAAATTCCCCTACATGGGAATCAAAGACCCGCTAAGGGACTAAAATTTTAATTCCTGTACTTTGACGATATGTGACTGCCAGAACGCTTGAAATATTGGCTTATAATTATACCCACTTCATTTTCTATAGTAAATAGCCGTTGAGTTTATCAAAGCTAATGTAATTATATCGGATAATTACATTAGGTCGAGATTTTATCAGTGCAACAAAAACGACCCAAAAGTACTTGCGCGCAATGATATTTGTAGTCCGTTGCATAGTAACTAAGGACGCTATTTTGTTCGCACTCGCTTCGCAGTACACATTTTTTTTCACGAACGCTATGAAAGCTAATAAAAGAATAATAAATAACTATCCAAATAAAGACAATGCCCCAATATAATAAACATTCCCAAGCTGTTTACAGAGTGTAAATTTGGTCGTATTTGCGACGTTTCGTTACGAAATGCATGACTAAACATACACAACTTTTTAGTTTTCGTTTCATTTATAATTTTATTTACATTTTCCCAGCAGGCACCACTTGTCATTTTGTAAGACCACAGGAGTGTGGAACTTGATTAATAATTGCATTAATTAGCCTAATTACCATTTTTTTGGCCATAATGATGGGCCAAAAAAAATGCTAATTAGCATAATTGAGGCAGTTATTGATCAAGTTCCAAGTTCCTGTGGTAAGAGTATTAAATTTAGTGGTTATATATTGTGGGCACTACAATTTATATTATAGGATGAAATTTTTAATTACTGTTTACAGATGTCCCCAAACATTGTACCAGTCCCGTGAGGAAATTGCAACATATTTTTTCGCTTCGTCTCAGTGTAACGATATGTTACAAAGCGTTTCATGATTTCTGAGATTCCACAGAGACTGGCCCTACAAACTGAAACTTACAGTCCCCGTAAAAAAAATGCAGCATTCAATGTTTCTTCACCTCCTTTTATTGTAGCGATATGTTGCAAAGTGTTATGAGGCGTTACCGGTACATTTTACAAATGATATTAAGTCCCCCCCCCCCCCCAAAAAAAACCGCAGCATATTATTAAAACTCATCTCAATGCAGCGATATATTACAAAGTGTTATACGAATCGTTATATGATTTCAGAGATCCACAGTGACCGCTCGTAGACAGAACTGTGTTACAAATGATACAAAGTCCCTGTGAGAAAACTGCTGTATATTTTTTCAACTCGTCTGAGTGTAGCAATAAATTGTTACGAAGCATTACGTTACATGTGCAACAGAACGAGAGAGAGAGAGAGAGTGAGAGAGAAGTGTGGGAGTCGCACCGAAAGTTGGTAGCACCCGGAATCCCAAGCCGGTCACACATCCATGGAATAACCGCGCCCGACGTTGCTTAACTTTGGTTAGCACACAAAGCGTGTAACGACCGTGACCTATCTATCAGAGAAGTCATCGGCCTTCTATATTTACAACGCGACCGCTATACACATGATTTCTGAGATCCACAGAGACCACTCGTTGATTGGTGTTACAAATAATGTAACGTCCCTGTGGGAAAACCGCAGTATATTTCTTCTACTCGTCTCAGTGTACCGATATGTTAAAAAGTGTTACAAAGGTTTACGTGTCTGAATTATCTGGACACAAGCGATTTAATAATCACTTTAAATTTGACCAAATAAATTAGTTTTGGAAAAATAAATCATCTTAAAATTCCTTAAATGCCATGATGATTTAATTCTTCTGAAAACTTGTTTCTCGGTAAAATCACAATGACCTGATGACAAAAAATGACTGCGAAAAATCGAAAATTTAAAAGTATTTGGCTCACTGCCGATAGATAGGAGGATTCCTGTAAGAAAATTCTCACTAAACTTTTTGATTATCGCATGTTCATGATTCCCAGTTGACATGGAGACTAACTGTATATTTTCCTCTTCCAAAATTCTGCTAATAATGTTTAATTTTGATCAAAAGTTTATTAATGTTTTGTTTCGTCCCTGACATACGTTCGGGAAAAACCCACTCGATCTGCAGATCGATCGATATTATTCGGACGGGAATGCAGCGAGTTGTTTTCGGCTCAAGTCTTGTCTGTTATTTGAGAACATATAGTTCCTTGTTTCAATCGTATTTTAAGGGCGAATATGTCTTTAAAATCAATATTTAACAATCGATGGCATAATTATAAGGAATAATCTCGGTTTCCTAATGTAATTACACAGTCTAACGGCATATGCTGAATCACAAACTCTTATAAATCGCTTCGCGATTTATAGGTTTGTGATTCCGCATATGCCTTTAGACTGTGTAATTACATTAGGAAACCGAGATTATTCCTTAATTAACGACACACAGACTGTTGAAACGCAGATTACTCAATACAGATATCTCTTACAACATTTGTTAATGAGATTACAACAATCTGGACTAATTGATCAAAAAGGAAAGTGTGAACTGCCTTGATATGTTACTTGACAGGTCTAAGCTGGCGCACATGTAAACTGAATGCTACCACGCTATTACGAAGTGGCTATGTCAATCACACTTAACGAACCAATGAAACTACGTGTTTGTTATACTGCCGTATTACACAAAGAACAGTGGGCTGACCCGAGCACGTGTTATATTGACCAGCGATATTCGTAACAAATTACTATTAAGTGCGGACCACACAACATCACTCTGGGATAACTTGCACATAATGTTGCTTCCGATTATTGCTATTTCACAACGAATGAACTACTATGAACAACATGCGAAGCCTACTTAAAGGCAATCGCTCAACTCAGCTGTCCTGAGACAGACTATATCTACCACGCACACATACATATATGTGTCGATCCCTCAGTTACTTTGAGGAATCTTACTTCCGCTCTCTCCTGATGAGACCTTGCGGGTTCACCAATTTCTAAATTGGATGACAAAATAGGTCGAAACACTAATAGGCAGTGTAGAGTGCTACATAGAATGTCCCGTCCATAGATCGGATGGGATGTTGGTATTTATCCAATTTTATATAAAAAGTGATTTATCTTGGATTTGATTACTTACACGAACTAGTTCCTTTTTATTCAATTTAATTCGCAGATCTGCCCATTTAAAATCATTATTTTGTGGATGCAACAACATATATTTAGTTTTTGATTCGTTGAGGGATAGTCGGTTACTACAGCACCAGCGGTATGCTTAATCTAGTTCATCGTTTATCTTATTCTGAATGGTTTTAGAATTAGTCCCTGATGTATATAACGTTGTGTCGTCAGCAAATGAAAGAAGTTTGAGATTGATACTGTTGGGCATGTCATTGACATAGCTTAGAAATAGGATGAGGCCGAGTATATATCCCTGTGGTACTCCACATTCCATAGTCAACATTCCCCATTGATGATCGTGGACTTCTACATATTGTCGTCTGTGATGTAAGTAACGTCTGAACCAGTCATTAGCGATTCCCCTTATACCATAGTGATCGAGCTTTCTAAGTAAAATTTCGTGACTTATGGTGTCAAAAGATTTTGATAAGTCTAAGAAAATGGCAATGGTGTAGTCACGGGTTTTTTGTCATTACATTCCGCTACCGCCACATTTTCGAGAAGATATATTAGTGGATGAATGGTAGAATGTTTCTTACGAAAGCCATATTGGTGTTCATGAATAATTTGATGTTTGTTGAGGAAAGTTGAAAGCCGAGCGTTGATTATTTATTATATTATTTTAGACAATGCAGGTATTATGCCGATCATTGATTGTTTGTTTCATTAGTTTCACGGATGAATCGTTTATATCTGAGCAAGTTTTATTAGATAGTTTTGAGCAAAGTGATATTAGTTCATCGCTGTTTGTTGGGGAAAATAAAAAGGTTAATTTCATATTGCCCCGGTAGGTAATCAGTGAAGTTCATCCCTGGAATCTGTGTTACGTTTTTTGCGGTAATTCTCCCAATGTCAGCGAAATATGTGTTGAGTGCGCATGCGATAGTTGTCGGATCAGACAGTTTTCCGTTACCGGTACCTTTTGAAAATTCTGTAGGAAAGGTATTCAGATCATGAGCTATTTTAAGTGCGTCTTTCAGTATCGTCCAATTGCATCGCACGTTTGCTTGATTTTCCTTGAGAATATTGTCATAATAATGATTTTTTACTCCGTCGTTTTAATTGGTTGTATCTTCTGCAGTAGTTTTTGTATCTTTCTATGTGCTCATCTGTTGGAAATTTTAATTTATTGGTGTACAATTTAGTTCTTTTTGACTGATGATTGAATGAATCCTTTAGTCATCCATGGTTCCAGTTTAGCATACTTGTTTGGTGGTTTGCGTTTACTTATTGGAAAGGCTTCTTCGAAGAATAAGGAATAGCTGTGCAAACAGGCGTTATATGTTAGGTCTGCGTCGTGGTATATGAAGACCTCTTCGAATGAATGATTGTACAGGAGACTCTTAAATTTTGCTATATTGTTTTCGGACATTATTTGAGTTGATATCATTGGTTTCGACGTGGAATGTACCGAAGTGGTCTGAGACGTCCGGTAGGATGATTCCACTGTGAAATTTGCAGTTGGATATGCTATTTGTGTAAATGTGGTCAATGAGAGTCGCTGAGAATTCAGCTACTCTCGTTGCTAGTAATCACTGGCATGAATCCATGTTCGAACATATTACTGACTAAAGCATTGGTTTTTCTGTGTGAATCATAATTCAGTAAATGCATGTTAAGATCACCTACGATGTATACTTTTGCGTTTAATTCGTTAAGTTTGATAATAACATTGTCAAGTTGATTAGAGAATGTTTCTATGTCAGCGAGCGGGGCAGTGTTGGGTCAGTATATAGAGCCTACAACGTATGAATTTTTTTATCCGGATTGAATATACAAATAATGTTTCAATAACGGGGGAAGTATACAAATATATATATTTGTGAAGCCAAGACATAGTGGCACCACTTTAAGGATAATTGGAACTTCCTACATAAGATGACCACAAAAAAAGGCCGCCGGAACTGGAAAATTAAACATTTTTTCACTAACAGTTTCTAGATTACTTTCTTCAGTTTGGAACTGGTGGAGAATAGTGGTTTTATTGCTTATGTTTCATGTTGACTGACGATTGGAGCAATGATTTATGACATTATTAAAGTCCCAGTTCCTTCGAACCACTAAAAAAGTCGATTTTACAGAACGCGGTGTAAAATTTCACGAACAACCGCCGTTGGGACTCTAGTCATATTTCAACAATAAATGAATAGAGCTGGTCGATGTAAGTGATGCATACCATTACGTGTATTTATTATATGCTTCCCTATTAAATTCTATTGATTTCTTGTTCGCATAAAAAGCTATATTTCGCTAGTCGAGCGCCCAACTGTGCGCCAACGTTATATTCCACTGTAGATTCCCTTATATCACATGGTAGCTTCCTTATATTACACGCTAGCTTCCTTATATTAAACGCTAGCTCCAATCGGGGCGAATCAATTGTAATGCCGTTAAATTTTGAATCGATATTCATGCGCCTGAAACGATACGGACTATTTGCACTTTTGCGCGTGAGTATTTCCCCCATAACTGCATTACAGACGCCTGTTTACATTAGCAACGTCATTCGTCAAGTAAAACATTGAAGACGGATTTGAAGTAAACGTAGAGGGCGATGTGTTTTGGGACTCTTTGCTGGAAAAATTTGTCAAATATAATGATAAAGATCCACAAATTTGTGTTCAGAATAGTGACACTATATTTGACCAGCAGGTTCCTGCAGATTCAACTTCCACTTCAAGTTCAAGCTCACTACTGAATTCAGCCTCAGCCTCAGCTGCATTGCCAATATTGCCATTGCCTTCAACTTCCACTGTAAATTCCAGATTTACAAATGTAACTGATGAGGATGTGTCTCAATTCAATGACCAACAAAGAAATATAAATACTGTTAAAAAAACTGAATATGATATTAAACTCTTTAGAACATTTCTACTAAGTAAAGATGAAAAGAGACAGCCCGAGTTCATTCCCCCAGATGTTCTGTGTGGGCATATATCAAGTTTCCTCCTATCTGTGCGGAAGAAAGATGGAACTGAATATGAGCCAGTGTCACTTCGAGCGTTCATGTCCTCACTTGATCGATACCTCAGGATGCGATCATATCCAGTTTCTGTCATAAGTAATCATCAGTTTTCATCATGCCGTGAAACTCTGAAAAGCAAACAGAAACAACTGAAATGTATAGGAAAGGGCAATAAGCCATTTGAAACAGGTCCGATTATTCAAGATGATGTTGAACGATTTTATGGGGCGCAAGTTCTTGGACCATATAACCAAAAGTCGTTACAAAATTCTATGTGGTGGACTTGTGTTTTGTATTTCGGAAGGAGAACAGGGGAGGAAACTCATTCTTTGAAATGGGGCGATATCAGTCTGCAAGAAGATAATTATGGACAGGACTATATCATTTACACACAAGAGCGACAAACAAAGACAAGAAACGGTGAAAATCCACGAGACATCAGAATAATTAAACCAAGGGCATATTCGGCCGACAACCCAGAGAGAGACCCGGTTAAATTATATCGATTGTTCAGCGAGAAGCAACCAGAAGATGAAAAAGATCCATACAGTCCGTTCTTCCTCTCCGTCAATTACCAGGGCTGGAATAAAGGCAAGCCTTGGTATAAACGGAATGCATTAGGCATTAATTCTTTAAATATAATTGTGCAGGGCATGTGTGTAGACTCAGGCCTCACAACGGATAAGCGACTTACCAACTATAGTGTTCGAAAACTGCTGGTCCAGTCACTTAACGATGAAAATGTACCACCGCATCAGATAATCCAGGTGTCAGGACGCAAGAATTTAAACAGTTTGTTGAACTACTCCAAAATGAATGCTGTCCAAACAAAACATATTTCTTCAATTGTATCAAATACTGCTGGCAATAACACAGTCACAGAGCCAGATACAAAACTCCCAGCTACACAGCCTGCAGTGGAGCTTTCACCAGTATTGGAAACTGCACCTGCTCATGTACGAAGTTCTGACACTATTTCAATATCATCACCGACACATGTAACTGTTACCAAATCGACAGTTAGTGTATCAAATAGTGACCTTATTGATACACCTGGAGTTGTGAGTTCATCAAGTGCGATGCAAAGTTTGAAATCCATTTTCTCAAACGCAACTTTCAGTGGATCGGTGTACATGCACTTCCACAGCTGCTCACCGAAGCATCATATCACAGATGACACAGAGTCTAGTCCTATCGTGAAATACCGGCGAATCAGGAGAATAGTTGACAGTGACAGCGAGTGAAATCGAAGCAAAATTGTGTTGATTTTTATATTCCAAACTGCGAAGCGGAAGTATTATCAGTAATTAGGATTTTGGTATTTCCAAATGGAACGAACCTTTTGTGTTGTTAATTGTTCATTATGCTTGAACAAAATCAAACCATTTATTGAAGATAAGCAATTCTATTGCTTTGTTCGAGGTAAACGTTCATAAATTGATGAATATTTCGAATGGGTTCTCTTCATTCTTGCGGGGTCATCGGGGACTATTTTGTTGTGTTCACGCTTATTTTACAGAAGATCGTAGTGAACTGATCACAGAACAGCTGGTTGATCAAAACAAGTCATTCGATTTCTAATTTGTTGTGGTGATTAAGCGCAGCTAATCTGTTTAGCATATAATAAACATAATAGTTATATTTCACTGTAGCCACTCATGAGGTAATTCCGGTATTCACTCGAGAACCGCAGGTATCCTCTATATATCCCTCTTCTATCTAACCAAAAATATCCCTATTGGCTCTAACTAGTCACCAAAATAGCGGCCAAATTATTAAAAATAGTAGACATTGACCCAGTGGGCCTGCAATCGCTTACCAGTTGTGGTTGATGAATAATACTGGCTAATCTACCTTCTGAATATTTACTACTAATATTTATGATTAGTGCGTTAATAGTGGTTATTGTAATAACTTACATTACCATAAATAATGGATTTTTTATCATAAACGTGACAAACTTTATATTTAATGTCCAGACCACATTTTCAACAAAAACCAGAACTATCTTTGGTAAAGGTGTTTCTTGTCTTGAACACTCTTGACTGCCTTGCACTGAGAACTTATTGACCACATTACTCGCTATGCCTTGACAAATGGCAACAATTTGGTAAAAAATCTCGATATTTTGACATATATCTCGAATAATATCCTCTGATGTGACGAAAATGAAGCAGATTGTGACTCACTTGGTTATTAAACATGTTAGTTAATCAACTGGCAAATAAATATTCTATTCCGACAGCCCCAGTGTCGTATGAGCCTTGAAAAATATATTTGAAAAAAACAGCGGTATGCAATTTTGCCGAATATTGATTTTGGGAGTCTGGTCATGTATTTTGATGCAATTGGGCAAAACTTTGCGTAGAAAGTAGGGATGATCACGAATTGTGGCTACCATGACTAGCCCAATAACATCAGAGCAATTGAATAACATAATCTAAGACAACATCGAAAAAGAAAGCAAAAAATTCATTTAGATGTTGCTCCATTTGCAGCGAAAACACCTACAATGTATCAATGAATTCGACTAATTCTCACCGCCTACACGTAAGACCAATTAAATATCTACTTAGTTTCCAATGAACTGCTGGCAGATTTATGACCGCTGACGGTCAGTGGTTTTTATAGTAATGAAACAACTCCAATGTGTACTTCAATATGAACGCAGTATACGATGGATGACAATGTGTTGGTTCAGGATTTAATAAGTTATCAAAGTATAGTGATGGAGTGGCTGGTCAGAGAATGATACTGAAATGCAACATTGCGTGAATCAATTTCCAAAATTATCATATTGAGAAAAGTCTATGCCCGCAGTAATTTCACCACGAAAGGACATACACAGATTGTCACACAAACACAGATGACTCCATATAGCGGCACAAGAACGTCTCAATCTCAGAATTGATTAATCTCAGAATATGGGATTTACCACAACATTGTCGCCAATTTGGGGACAGTGGGTGGGGTTAATAAATGCCCGGTCTCAAACATGCATGCAGTATTCCTCTTTGTTACAAGAATACATAACAAAATGCCAGTAAGCTACTCTCGTTTGTATAATGCTGGCATATACCATAGCTCATGGTCCTCTTTGGTCCTACATCTCTACAAGACTGGTGGTTGAGTTGACCCGGATCAATCAATCGGCTATTCACGCCTCTCCAATGCTTCAGATTCAATTTTCGTTATATGTTGTATTGCTCGACCGATGCTTGAAGTGTTGTTTTCTGTTTTTCACGTAGGATGTTTCTGTTCTCTCTCGCCTCTTTTGTGTTCGTCCTGATGATTGTTGTGTGTTGGATCCTGTATTATTCACGCCTGTGTCACTGTGGAGAGGTACCGGGAGGCTGCTATATGAAGTGGCTAAACGGGTCACCGCTTCAGCTATGTACCAGTCTTTGGCCCGACCAGAATTCCAAGGGTAGTCCAAGGCGGCTACTGGTCTAGTTGTCGAGTTGTTGCTTTTCATATGTTAACTCAAAAAATAAAACGTATTGCTCGTAAGAATGATGACACACCAAGTTCCAACGATGCTGTGGTATTCCCTCAGTACTTGGTTCTTGGCTTCGACCCAAATGTAAAACGACCTTCTATCGTTCTCATTGATAACACGCTATAAAGCATCTGTTTAACCAATCAGGACTGGGCCAATACGTGGCTTTCTCTTGATTGAATGCTGAAAAAAGTTCAATCTGATGCTCTGTTGCATTTCACAACTATTGCACAAACACCAGTGTTGGTTACTCATCAGAAGACATTGAATAGTAGCAGAGCAGTGTTGAGATCCCGCGATATAGATGATTCTTCGGAATCAAAAATATTGGCGTAGTTGGCATTACATGGGGGCACAGAAGTCCGGTAATTTACAAAAACTGTCGATTATATTCGAGTTACTCTGAATAGTTATCTTCTGACATTCAATCGGTGCGAACATCCACCGACATTGAAGGTTGTGTATATGAAGGTAGATATAAGTACCTATGTTCCAAACCCATTACGATGTTTTAAATGCCAGGGCTATAGCCATGGCCAGGAACATTGTAGAAATAAAGAAACCATTTGTGCACGATGTTCTGCTTCTGGTCATGAGTATAAGGATTGTACAAATCCTAAAAAATATTCGAATTGTCAAGGTTCACATGCTGCAATGGATCGTTCATGTACCATATGGGACTATGAAGTCAAGATGCACAGATGTAAGTCTGAGAAACGATTATCGTACATGGATGCTAAGAAATTAGTTGGTGCCAGGCCATCGATTTCTCAAGTCACATACTCGGCTGCCGTTTCTAAGAAAAAAGTATGTTGATGCCAACACTCAGACAGAGAGTCAATCAAAACTCGTCAGTACATCATTAGCAACACAAGTTAAAGAGAACGATATTGTTCCTGTTCCAGAACCTGTCTCACCGGCAATGGATACAGCTACTGCAGTTTTTACGTTTGCTCCAAAACCAACTGAGGAAGTTGATGCCATTGTTCCACAACAAAAATCTCCAAGGTCTGTCAAGTCTTTTGACTCTCAGCAGAGGTTGAGCATTGAGATTTTAAAGTTTGATAATATGCTTCGAGATAAAGGGCATATTTTGTATGAACGGGGTAAAGGTGTGGAGGGATGCTGGCTTTTGGGTGAGGCATCACCTACTGAGTCAACCACCCGATTGTTAACTTGATGAATTGATAAAAACCCACGGCAGATTCAACATATATTATAAATATCGTACCAATCATCCAGAAAGCATAATTATTACTGGCATTGAGCTATAGTCGGTTTTCATCTTATGCATAAACGTCATTTGCGTTATGTATTAGAATTGGAATCTGCTCTACTGATATTTAGTTTTTTTTAGAGACGAAAAGCCATTAAATATCGATGACACCAGTTATTGGAAGTCTGAATAAAACACAGGGAAGATGCATGTCCATGCATGCATATCGAAATCACGAAGGCAAATGGCTGACATGTATACCACTTAAATCGCTCGATTAACGGTATCAAATGTGCAAGTAATAGAACCTCACCTATTAATGGACTTAGTGGCAGCAACAACAAATATTCGCCAGGAATATAAATTTATTCTAATGATTGCAATGATTACTGGAAGGGAATTTCTTTCCTTCGCTATACTAGTACGGAATGTGATGTTCTGGAAAAGGAATTGACTTCATATTACTCATTTATTGTGCTATTGTGAATAAGACACCCACCACAATGAATTGCAACATATCTTGGTACAGGGAAGGAAATGTTATACTTGAATATCCACACGCTGACCCATCACTATGTCGGACTCGGGTAACTGGTATCACAAACAAGCTCACTATTTTAACGTCGAGTCAACTTGATGTTCATACCAATTTGCAGTCACGCCCCAGATGCTACTAATAGACAGGCGATAAAGAGAATAGGCCGTGTATAGTGATTACTATATTCAATAGACTAACATGTGCATTTACACCGAAATCAAAACTGAAAACCCCATTCTCTGATGGTGCGAGTAATTATTATATTATCCAAAGCCGTGTTCATTTAATTTGTCTCATAATAGTAACGTATTAGTCAAAACAAACTAATGTACCAGACCTTGCAAATGCTATCAGGGTAGATTTAGCAAAATCTGTTGAATTTTGGTATACATGTATAACAGTCATCTTGCCATCCAACCTGTATTAAGTTGATGAATATGTTGAAAATGATCATTGTAGCTATATATTATGGTCTCTCTCACTTCATTTGCAAAGTTCTGATCGTTCCCTTTAAAACGTTGCCATAATCCCAAAAAACGTTTTCAGCCAAATTCCATACTGCTTCCTTTAAAATGAATTTGTCATCCTCAGTAAGGTACTTGGACCACCATAATAGTAAGGTAAGACATGTAGTATCCTTATTTCCAACATCCGTATTACGTTAGATAACGTATGCACCGACGACAATGATAATTATGTACCTGTTCAAATAGTGGGGAGTTCGCGAAACAATGTCAGGACACAAGGTATGGTGGGTGGGTAGGTCTGAGCGACGATCGCAGAATTTGCTAATGCCATATAAAGTTTGTTTTCCAAATCCATTTTAAAAGAAATATTACGACTACTCAAATTATTTTATATGTTCAGGCTTATAAACTGTACCAAAATGGAGGATTAATCGAGGGAAGACTCCAAATTCCATACTTAGCCAAAACTTGTTCTCTTATAACACGATATAATGGGGTGGGTCCCGCTTTTTACGAGGAACAAATTGCACTGGAAAAAAAAAACAATTCCATCAGTTCCCACAGGTTTCCTTTGTTGTTTTTGACCTTCAATGAACCACACGATGCCAATATCAGTTCATTTAATTCGTCTGGTTCTATACATTGTATGAATATTCGAAGATATACAGATTTATCCATTGTAAGACGTTCATCATTTAGAAGATTGGACCTCGGATCTCTGGGACCTACCAATATAGTGAAAAGCTGAGTGATTTAACATAACATTCTAATTATTAAAAAAACAAGTATTCATCTTTGCGATGTTAACATTTTATTTCGGAATTACCGTTTCTGCCACAGGGGATTGTAATGCGCTCCACTGCCCCTTCCCGCCCAAATATGCACTTCCTTGCATCGTCCTTTTAAACATAACTGCTTTTCATCATGGGTAGTATACATGCATCTCATATTATATATACTAGTAGTTATGGCAGTGCAAGTTGCACGTTACAAGCCTCTGTGTTCTACCATGTGCATCGAATACATGTATTTTGTCTGTGTTTTCTTCAATTACATGATATTGGTTAATGGAACAGACTGCATATAGAAAATTAAATAAGTAAATCAGAAACTGGCCTACTATTTGGTCATCTTGTCGATGCTTGTCACCCTCAAGATCATATTATTGGGCATATATCAATTATATTGGAGCTTTAATGTAGTACTAGTGATTGTGAAAAATTTCTATATAGGTAACGGCTATATGGTTGATTATATGTAATATGTTTTGTATAATGTGCGCTTGGTGAGAAAGGATGTAAAACATTTTGAAATCGGACGTGCTAATTAGTAATTAATAATTTGTTTGCGAGAATTGACGTCATACCCCCATATAGTTAGTCAAGTAACAGGAAACCGCGCCCCCATACTATAGCTCCAGAATTAGACATGTATACATCATACCCCGTAGTAAGTCACGTAATAGGAAACCGCGTCCCCCATAGTATACCTACCCCCAGAGTTAAAATGTATACGTCAAACCACCAGAGTTATGGCCGTGTTAACCGCGTCCCCCATAGTATATATATGATGTGTATGTTTTTAAATACTTTTGTGTATACGTCATACCCCATAGTTATAGCCATGTAAACCGCGTACCACTGGTACACGTATAATGGTTAGCGATATGTCTGGAATTTCCTTATAGGGAATAAATGCACTCGCGGCATGTGAATGTTAAAGAGACAAAATGCACTCGCAATGTGTGCATGTTAAAGTACAAACGACACTCTCAGTGTGAATTCACTCGTGGTGTGAATGTTAAAGGGACACATTGCTCTCACGGTGAGTGAATGTTAATGGGACGCAATGCAGACACGGTGTGTGAATGTTAAAAAACACACGACACTCTCGGTGTACAAATGTTAAAGGGAGGCAAGGCACTCACGGTGGGTGAATGTCAAAAGGAAAGCATGACACTCTTGGTTTGCGAATGTTAAAGGGACGCACGTCACTCACTATGTGTGAAAGTTAAAAGGACACTAGACAATCGCTGTGGGTAAACGTTAAAGGAACACAATGCACTCGCCGTGATTGAATGATCAAAACAAAATCTTAAATTTAACAGTTAAATTTTTTTTTTTTTAAACTTAAACTTTTTCAAAAATAATAATAAAAAAAATAAATTAAAGAAATATTTCAAATATAAAAAAATGAACTGCTAAGTTTATTACAAAATGACTGGAAAATACAGACTCAAAGCTACTTATTGGTGACATCTCGCTAAATGACAATATAAATAGAAAGTTATTCAATTTTGTTCGAACTTACAAAACTTCAACTTGCCGCTTTGCCATCAGCGAATAGGCTGCATTACTGTTAAAGTAACACAGACTGCAACAGACACCCCAGACGCACAGTGATGGAACCAACACAATCATGAATATACATCTGTTATATCATAATTACATATAAATTGTATACTACGTTTTATACATGTGGATCGTACCTTACATTATACTTATGTAAATAACATGTTCTTTATGTTA
The DNA here is from genome assembly GCA_032622095.1 of Siphonodentalium dalli. Classification (NCBI taxonomy): domain Eukaryota; kingdom Metazoa; phylum Mollusca; class Scaphopoda; order Gadilida; family Siphonodentaliidae; genus Siphonodentalium; species Siphonodentalium dalli. The sequence continues at coordinate 97,338,004 of CP136067.1, forward strand.
TTGTCCGCAGCGAGACCAAGATAAGTTTTGTAACCTGTGCCTCAATCCCCTGTATTTAATTCTGGATGCAAATAAAATATGCCAACGTTAAAAAATTAAACCATTATAGTGTCGATTACCATCAACAATAGCTTGACCATACATTCAACCGTGCCGAAATATAAATGATCAATATTCCGTTTGAAATTGAAATAAGTTTATCGTCTAACTGTGAAATCGCTTGAGTGACAATGTTTGAATTATGGTGCTCGCTGTTATATAATGGGTCGAGAAATTGAGGGCTATTACATAATCTTAAGCATGATAAATGCCTGCATAATATATGGGGTATATCATCGATGACGTTGCAGCTAAGATTAATAACACATATACATGGATAAGATATCCTTAGGTTATGATTATCATATATAATGGACACAATGCAATAACAAAAAGTGGTTGATAATTCGTTCTTATGTAACGACAAGACATCGATATAATTAATCGATTCCTTAACAACAGCAGAATTATGGGTAACATTTCAGGATTTAGTCGGAACCTAGAGCTTTCCGACGAATGGCAACAAGCCATATTTCCGACTAAATCCTGAAAAGTTTCCCATAATTCTGCTGTGGTTAAGGAGTCGATTAATTATATCTGTCGCGTTTTTGGGAGATCAGTCATCCGTATCAGTTGATAACACAATCGTCGTCTAAAAGGCGCACACGCCGTGACCATGTGATTAGGATGCAAGGTCGTATTCATTGACTGTATACATATAAGGTATAGGTGACTATAACATATCAAAACCCTTAAAGCTAATGTGCAATATATCCAACAAAAAGCGTCTATTTTCGCAATTATCATGAAATGTGATCCGGGACATAGTGGCAAGGGGTGGTTTGGGGGATGTCTCACCCTAACTTTGGTCAATATGTTATAGTTGGAAATTTCATACCTAACATGACCTTGTTGTAAATAGGTTTAGTTTGTTCTCGTGGTTCGATTTTCAAATATTTTTTATTTTCCTACTTCTTGGTCAATTTTTGGAATGAGATGGCCATTAGTTGGAATTGTTCATACCTTAGGGGGGTGCCCGAATGGATAATTTATAACACGCGGAAAGCTTGAGACTGGTCTAGATGCTATGATTTTGCAATTTTCGTGTTAACATTTAAAACTGTTCTCACACCCGACCGAAGCATGGTCGGTCCGGTATCCTGTTGTATCAACCTTGTCCAGTCAAAAACCGCTAATCTATTTAAACAATTTAAATCGGGTGGGAATTTGCCTGTTTGTTAGACCACTAGATGTTAGGATTTTGACACCTGCCGGTTCAGATCTCGAAATTTACTCACACTGGGCTGAACTATGGTGGTCGGTCAAAGAAAACTGATCAATTCAAAATAGCCTACCACACAGGCATGTGATGAACTAGTTGGAAATAATGAAATTCAAAATCAAACGGGTGTGCAAATGGATTTCAGAAATCTTATGATTTTGTTCTGGTTAAAATATTGGGGTGGAGTGCAGTTGGAAATTTCAGTGCAGACATTGTTAGAATGTCCATGAATGTGACCAAACAGCTACATCCACTCAGTAATACATCTCAATGCCAATATAATAAAACCCGAGGTTGGAACATGATGATCATATCCAAGAATCACACCGTAAGAGCAGGACAATAATAACAAGAAAACCAGTCAGAAATGCTAACGCGCTCAAGATATATTATTAGGCATATATACAATATATAGGAGTTTTAATGTTGTGATAGTGAAACATGTGTATATAGGTAAGGTTATGTAGTTGAAATGTGATATTTTATGTATATTCTTTGCAATTGGTGAGAAAGGATGTGAAAACATTAAAAAACATGCAACGGCCATTGCGTTGATACCACAAGAGCCACACACCCATTGTAAAAAAATAACGAGTCACACGTTATTGTGTTGACGCGCTGGCTGCCAGCTCGCGGCAAATACTCCAAACTCTTGGTTTCTTGGTTCTCTTCACAGGGGCATGTAACGCGCTCCGCTGTCCGCCCCCCTTTTGCACTGCCCATATACGCCGCCTCTATATACGCGCCTTCTTCGCGTTAATGGAACATTATATAGACAAGGGGCACTGTAGAAATTCAACGTTTCACATCGCTCGGGATCGCATCGCTCAGGTCATAATGAATATTAAAATGAGGACCTCGATTCTAACACTGAGCGGTGATTGGCTATTTCTACTATGTCAGTCATGTAAAGGTCAGGTCACAATGAATATTAAAATTAGGAACTGTGTGACTTGATAAATGTTTTTTTTAAGTTGGAATTATCGACAGATTTCTCCTCTATAGAAATTGTTTACTGACAAGGTGTTGATTTGTATGAGTAAATAAATTATTAGCCGACAAGAAATCACTAAGTTCCAGATATTTAGTTGATCGTTTGACTGATTTTTAATGTATTGGTGATGAATTTAGAGACACATGTCGGCCATTGCTACTGAGCCGGATCAATCCTGAAAAATACGCTCTCCGGAGACAATATTCGGTGGTTAAAATGTTATCAAATGCAAGTGTATGAATGTTTCTGATGGGAGTTTGTGGTATTTATTGAAAGATGAATTCTTTGCCGGTCCATCCGTGTATATATCGTTATCATTACTGGGGTGAATGGGCTAAATTTGTGCGACTCCCGAGCGATGGTGAAACGTTGAATTTCTACAGTGCCCCTTGTCTATATAATGTTCCATTAACGAGAAGGCGCGTATATAGAGGCGGCGTATATGGGCAGTGCAAAAGGGGGGCGCACAGCTGAGTGCGTTACAGGCCCCTGTGGTTCTCTTATACGACATTTTAATTGTTTTCGACTGACATGCATTTTGTCTTTGTTATTGTTTCTAATTGATATAGAGGTCTAGTGCATGAAATAGTACACCGAATAATATTCAGGCCAAAATTGTCGATCTTCATTTCCTGGTTCAAGTACGCAAATAGCGAGTACACTGCTAATCACATTATGTCCACCAAGTACGCAAATACCGAGTACGTTTTTATTCACACTTAATCCATCACCTTCTATGACAGGGCCAGATATACTTGCCAATATACACCATGCGAGGGCGTAATATCTAAGAATTGCCTCAGGTAATGCACTCCTGATATCAACTTTGAAGATTTGGTCTCTAATGAGGGTTAATTAAATACATGTATGATCCAATGAGAGTTAATTAAAATATGGTCACATCCAGAGAGGGTTAATTAAAAAATGGTCACATGGGGGTTAAATAAAATATGGTCCCATCATCTCCATGAGGATTAATTAAAATATGGTCCAATGAGGGTTAATACAAAAATGGTCCCATGATGGTTAATTAAAATGGTACCATGATTGTTAATTAAAATATGGTCCCATTACTGATCAGGGTTAATTAGAATATTGTCTCATATGGGTTAATACAAATATGGACCCATGGGTTTAATTCACATATGGTCCCATTAAGGTCAATTAAAATATGGTAACAAGAGGGTTAATTAAATTTTAAATATGGTCCCATTACTAGGTTTAATTATAATTCAGATATGGCGTAATCAGTGTTGATTAAACTGCAGTCCTACGGGTTAAAAAAAATATAGTCCCATGATGGTCAATTAAAATATTGTCTAGTCAGGACTAACTAAAATACCCACATGAAGATCAGTTAAAACAGGGGATTAATTTCTGCGATTTAAATGGTGCGTATACAGAAATAAAAATGATGTTTGGAATAAGGCCACATGGTATGTTAAACAACCAATGTGAAGGGTTAGTGTTGAACTGTTCTTAATAACATCTCTTGTCATAGCTCAAATATATTCCAGAAACAAAGAAATAAAAAAAATGGTTAAATAGACCAAGACTAAAGTCCACTAAACATCAATATTTACAAATAGCACTAAGGAGTAACGCAATCTTGGTTAATAATTACCATCCCAATTCATTCCGAATATAACATGCCGATATTTGCCCCGTATAAATAAATGAAAACGTTCACTAAACGATGTTAAATAACACGTTAAGCACCGATATAAACAAACAGCTCGAATAGTTCATCTTCAAGGGAAATGTGCAGGTGCTCCTCTGTTCATGGTGCTATACGGGCTAATTAGTCCCAGTGTAAAAGAAATATTGCTACACATCAGCTACACTTGTCGACACAGAGCGAGATTTAAAGTTGTTTATGTTAGGCTATGAGTCTGTTATAAAATATGAAATAAATCCTCGGTAAAAGGACAGATTTATCCCTGTGATACACCAGTATTGGAGGATCCTGAAAAATCAGTGATACCGACTGTGTTTTCTTTTATCTCAGACGAAATTATATATGACTGAACCCTGTGACCAATATTTTTGAACAGGCCTTCTATAAAATTACATCTTTCTTGACAAATTGTATTTTCTTGTGGAAATAGTATATACATGTAATTGTGGTGGATATCGGTGACTAAAACATTCTTACAAATGTTAGTATCCCTCCACTGTAACCACTGACCCAAAACGGCACCAAATGTGCGTTTTTAACCAACATTATTTGTTTCCTCGTATCATTGGAGAAGAACATGTATGGATTTGGTGGAAATTAATGCTAACATAATTGTATCAGCTATGGTGCCCGTCTCATGCCCATTGATTACTCGAAAGGCGCTACCTTTTACATAGTTAAATCACGTTCATTACACTCCTGACATCAAAGAGATGATTATGTATAAGTTTGTTGGTAATCGGCGAATAAACAAATTCCTCAATGTTATTGCCCCTCTGCGCACCTCTGACTCGAACGGCGCCAAACATGGATATGACTATGTATAAATTTGGTGGAAATCGGCGACAAATATATTTATTCAGTTTACTGCCCCTCCCCTTTGCTGCCCCTGACGCCAACAGCATCACTATGATTTTAGATAAATTTCACCCGCTCCATTATCGTTGTCCTAGAGTTACTCCTGCTGGACCCCATTGGTCCCATCTACTGTTGATGATCCCCCGTGAACATGGATAGACAGACATACATTCGCAAATATAGGCACCAAATGTGGCATCTTTAACGCACACGATTTGATGGATTTTGGTAACCTATCCATATCCCTGTAAAATATGTGGAAATCGGCGACTAAACAAACGGCACAAATGTTGCGTATTACAACTACACAAATAGATTCCCATTATCACGGAGAAGAATATGTTTTATCAATGTTGATGTCCCTCTCCCCTCCGTGCACCCTGACGCGAACGCCCCAATTTTAACACCATTAGATTGATTGATTAATTCGGGTTTAATGTCGCTTTAACAACTGAGGCCATATCACGACATTTCCAGTTTTAGTGGTGGAGGAATTCCGCACACTTGCGACTAATCTAACAGTGATTTCAATGGCTGATAAACTCATCAACCATGTGCGACAAACCATCGGCCATCGGCGAGTAACTGGTAACTCCACCAGATAACGATTTCGAGTTACAAAGTCCACGATGGAAACATGTGGATTTGAACCATAATCGCCAGCGCTGGAGGGCGAAACGGCTTGGAGTTGTACCCCTAACCGATTTGGCCACCGATGCCCCCACACCATTAGACTCGTGATATCATGGGGATGGCTATGTATAAGTTCGGTGGTAATATTCGACTAACCAAATTATTATCAAATGTAGTGCCCCCATATCTCACCAAAGGCACCAATTCGGCGTCTGTAAATCACACATGGAGAAGAATGTGTATAAATTTGGTGAAAATCGGCGCTAAAATACTCTAAAATACTCCCCTTCAGTGCACCCCTGACTCGAATGCCACCCGTTTTGACGTTACATCGATGCTCTCAGAACAATCACCATTTTTGTCCCGGCTGTGGTGTAACTTGTAAGGCACACCCGAGCGCGGGGATTATATAGAATATATTGTTGACAATGGATGAAAACATTATCCAAAAGCAGTCATGCCTGTTGATGGCTGTGGGGTCCAGTCCTATCAGCGAATGGAAACCAAATGAACACGTCATTGTGGAGACAGGCGTTCGGAATTAGGAACGCAGATGTATCATACATGTTGATTATTCCAAACCAGAAGTGATTTATGAGATTAATGATATTCGGAGAGAACCAGCGTGAGAGCGTATACACATTGATGAATGTTAAATGCCAACTGGCGCTAACATGAACATTTTCAACTTTTAAAGAAGATACCGATTCATTCGCAATGGAAATATGACTGACATACCTTATTGCTGAACCTTCGAATACTCTGATAATGCTGATACCCTGACCATACGCATACACTGAAAATACATTAGCATGCACTGGTGTAAATGTTTTCCAAAGGCCTCGGTGCTAACGTTTTAGCGTGTACTGTTGGCAATATAAATTTTGGGTTCAATATTTCTTTAAATCTGAACAAATTGACATTTGGGGAAACTTTTTACGCAAACAAATCATGTCTGTCTAACAGGGAATTCGCCTTTAAATCGTGTGTTTTCGTAACTAGTGTCAGAACCGCATTAAAAAATACTGTCACATTTTAGACCACCTCAAAACAATTCAAACTTCACTACAAAGTATTAATTCCTGTGCCAATGGCTATTTTACCTATGGGAAATCATATGGAAGAGGTGTGATGATTTGTTTATGCAAAAAGCACACAAGGCTATTGACCAATCAGGGCCCAGCGTCTATTTTATTCTCTCCTATATATTGCTCCCGCATTCGCTAGATGTCACTCCGAATCCTATTTACACCAGTGTAACATGTACATTATATTTATGATTGGTATAAGAACAATATATGTATATTATATAATATTCCTTCTGTTTATGTCGGTTTTAGCGAATGTGACTATTAACAGCTATACCCATGCGAAGGCCGCCCGTATGTTTAAGGAAGATACCGACTCAACAGTAGTGGGAATATGAGTGTCCAATTTGAGTTGACGGTTAACTGACATACCTGAGTCCTGGGCCTTCGTATACCCTGATAATAATGTTCCGCTGACCAAACGCATATCCTGAAAATACATATACCTGTCCATACCAATACCCTGAACATACATATTCCTAACCATGAATATTCAATAATGCATATTATACCTGGATTATGCATGTACCATCATCATGTTTTGAACAACGGTTCCAGCAACATATCGAGGAGAACTGGGTTATGGCGAGTTCGAGCTGATTCCAGAATTCATCGCTGCATATTACATCGCAATTTATTATATGTGGGTCATTGCCGGCATTGGAGTATTAGCAAATATCCTCTCGATTCTAATTATATGTCAAATGGGACCAATGAGTTATCACGGCCTTCTGGTAACATGGGATGGTCAGAACATGGCCCGATCGCACATGAATGTGGTACGGGCATATTTTTTCGGTTCCCCGGGTAACACGAGCTTGGTACGGACTCCATCCGACATCACGTTATGATGTCATATCCGCACGGGCAAAACTGTTTCTCGAGAGCTGCTTGGCAAATCACACCGGTCCTGATTCCCTAATGTCGCGGTTTGACGTTAATATCCGCACGGACATCGCGGTTCTCAGAAACTTCGGATCTCACTGGCACGTGGTGTGATGATATATTTCCGTCCTTCGGGTAACATGGGTTGTGTCTGAACTCTTCCCGACATCACTTTATTGTAGACCATATCAGAACAAAATACCGTAACTGTAAATGATCGTTAATATATTCCCGTGTAAAGCATGAACATCTGCTAGCAGTTAATTACTTTTGAACAACTTAACATTCAAATAATATGCACAGAAATTTACCGTATATTCCACACCAATGTGCCACAGGGTTGTATATTGATTTATGTCAAAGGAAAGTTTGAAATTCACATAGGCCATTATGCCCAAATCTAGCTTCATGTACATGGTCCTTGGGCATGGCTCTCTCAAATTGCTCTTATATCTGCATAGTTTTCTTATTATGCCTAGGTATTTATAACTGCAACTGATCCCACGAATTCGGTGAAGACTAGACCATGCTGGGATTCAATACAAGTTCCTCAAAGAAAATATATTTTACAGCAGGTGGAGGCCGGTCTTAGATCAGGATTGTATGATTTATGCGGCTTTCGATAGCCCGGCGATTTCGTGATAAACTTGAATTGATTACTCCGCTTGAAATTGAAATGATCGTCAGCTATTCAAGACGAAATCCGCTCATATATCATGTAATCTTGAACTAGACATTCATATAATGTTAAATACATGGTTACCGAACAGATACTAGCTAGTTAAGACATTTATAAAATATGTTATTTTTTTCGATGTCATATCTTCAAACAGTTCCCAGGTTTTGAACTGATGATCACCCCCGTTTGATACATAGTGATAAGTTGTCCATATGGTTTCTACTTAGATTCTTCTGATTATTTTAGCATGCGAATACCTACGTGGAACTCTGAAACATCTAAGTGAGACGGTCCCAAAATGATGACACTACGTCAGTGCTAAAAGTTTGCACCTTATATTATGTTTCAAATCAAATTTATGCATTTTGTTAAACTCCAGAATCATGCCACATTAAGGTTGTTCTAAATTGAGGATAATTTTATGCCATGGTACATGGAATTTAGACATAATTTATTCAAAATGTATTTACATTGATACAATGTATACATTTGGATGGTCAGTATAAATGTTGATAGATTTCGAAATTTATTCAGATTTTTTTTTATTTTTCCAAATAAATTTCGAAATTTATCAAATTATATTTCTACGTGTATCCCCATTTTGTTAATTTATATAAAAAAGAGCGTTTAGATCGCGAATACTCAGAACTCGGAAACATTTTCTAAATATATTCCTGGTATAAATGTAGATGAAATTTATTTACATTTATATCAGCTAAATTTGGATGGTCAGTATAAATGTAGATAAATTTTGAAATTTATCCAGATAAATTTTGAAATCTATCCAAATATATTTCGAAATGTATCCCCATTTCTTAATTTATATTATAAAGAACGTTTAGATCGCGAATATGCAGAACTCTGAAACATAAATATGACGGTCCCAAAGTTATGACAATGCATAAGGGCGTAAACATTTCAACATTTATGTCAAATGTATACAATGCATACATTTGTTTTAAACTCCAGAATTTATCCATTTTGTTCTAAATTTGAGATTTCAAATTTATGCCAAATTTATTCGCATTTGTGAGAAGAAATAAATGTGAAATTTATGCATTCACCTAAATTCCAAGTTTAGGATAAATGTATGCCGTTGTAAATTGTATACATGGAATTTAGGAACAATTTGTTCTTTTGTAAATTCCATATTTCAAGCAGTGTAATTTGACCACGACAAAGAAACCTTAGAGATAAAGCATCAGGGTACCCAATTAAGAAGATAGTGTTAGCATGTTTTACGAAACAGAACACATACTACCGGTCTTGCCAAGCTCTGGCTCTATCGAATTAATTGGATAACAGATACAGACACCATACAAACATCCGTTGACGTCGCAAATGATTTCTTAAAAAACAAAAATGTATATAAACAAACGGAAATATCGCTTATTCGAAATCAAGAGGAATTTGATCAAAACCAGGATGATTACATCAAAACCCATTGGTATTGAACACAAATTTAATAATTTATCAAACCAATGGGTTTTGATAAAAACTCAACGGCTATTGATCAATAGCAGTTATGAATCAATACTTGCATGAGTGTAACATGGCGTTACATCGATGCTCTCAGAACAATCATCATTGATGTTCCCGGTGTGGTGTATATATGGCACAACCGCACGCGGGATCTATAGTGTATATGGAATCCATGGATGAAAATAATTTCCAAAAAAGATCAACCCTGTTGTGGATGGTTGCGGGGTCCAGTCCTATCAGCGAAAGGCAACCAAATTAATACGTCAAAACATGTTGTGGAGACAGGCGATCCGGAATTAGGGACGCAGATTTATAATACATTTTGATTATTCAAACCCAGAAGTGGTTTCTGGGATTATTGGTATTCGGAGACAACCAGTGTGAGAGCGTATACACATTCATGAATGTTAAATGCCAACTGGTGCTAACATGAACATTTTGAACTTTTAAAGAAGACACCGATTCAATCGTAATGGAAATATGACTGACATTCCTTATTCCTGAACCTTCGAATACTCCGATAATACTGATACCCTGACCATACGCATATCCTGAAAATACATTATCATGCATATTATACCTGGATAATTCATGTACGGTGCTAATATTATGAACATGTATACTAAATGATAATCGTTTCTTGTTATTATAGCTGTCATGCAAGTCTCCGAAATCGAGATGGGTTCACCAGTGAACCAGACTATAGACTGGAATGGAACAAGAAACGGCACATACACCACAACAGTTCTAGCACCATATCGAGGAGAACTGGGTTATGGCGAGTTAGAGCTGATTCCAGAATTCATGGCTGCATATTACATCGTGATGTACTATATGTGGGTCATTGTCGGCATTGGAATCCCGGGAAATATCCTCTCAATTTTAATTATATGTAAAATGGGACCAATGAGTTCTTCTTCTCTGCACATATGTGTTCTCGCGGTTGCGGACAACCTCGCTATATCTGCAAAGATAATATACGCACAGATGGCAAGGAACGATGTCAAAATCGGATCATTCGGGTGTAAGTTTCTGGTTTTCTCGACACAAATTTGGTCGATGTTCGCTAATTGGATCATTGTAGCCATGACGACAGAGAGATACATCGCCGTTTGTTTCCCGTTAAAATCCAAACGGTTCTGTACGAAGACGATCGCAATCTTCAAGCTCGCGGTGATCTTGTTATTTCTGATTGGGCTCAATTCACACTTTTTCGAGATAATAACAGATACTTATCACCCGGTTCACAGAGAACATTGTGACGCTCATACCGATCCAACAACACAGTTTTGGGCTAACAAGGTATGGCATTGGATTGATGGAGCGTTCTTCGCCATAATTCCTTGTGTGATGATCATAGTGTTAAATGTGATGATCATTGTAGGGTTAAATAAATCTCAAATACTGAAGAAGCAGATCGCTTCACAGAACGAGAACCAAATCCAGTCGAACGTGGAGCAGCAACGACACATCATGAATATGCTTCTTGTGGTATCCATTACATTTGTAATGCTGAATGCACCAAACGCAATTTTCTTTGTAGCGACAACATTCATCGACTATGAAGCCACTCTTCAGAGTTATTCTAACTACATACTAGGGGGAACTATTATCATACTTTTGTCAGATTTCAATAACGCGGTTAACTTTGTTCTATACTTCTGGGTTGGGAAGCGGTTCCGTGCAAAATGTATGGAACTCGTGTGCCGGCGAAGGTGTGGATCACCTACATCGGATCATGCATACCCGTGCGTTGGTCGGGTATCAACAGTGAGCGGCGTATCCGAAAATGGTAATACCGAAATTTCAACGGTCGCTGCTGGAGGAATCCTGGTAATGGAAATAGAAGATAGCCGAATCTAGGTTATGGGACATGGAGGAAACAAGGAACAATATACACAGCAGCATAACACCGTATTGAGGTGATCACATATGTATGCGGATTGGATGAATTTACATTAGTTACTACGACTCGGATCTTAGATCTCGGATAACGAAGATAACCGTCTTTAATTTATTAAAGAAGATCGCAATCGCCAAGCTCGTGGTGATCTTGTTATGTCTGATTGGGCTCAATTCACACTTTTTCGAGATAATAACAGATACTTATCACCCGAACATTGTGACTCTCATACCGATCCAACAACACAATTTTGGGCTAACAAGGTATGGTTTTGGATTGATGGAGCTTTCTTCGCCATAGTTCCTTGTGTGATTATCATAGTGTTAAATGTGATGATCATTGTAGGGTTAAATAAATCTCAAAAACGGAAGAAGCAGACCGCCTCACAGAACGAGAACCAAATTCAGTCCAACGCGGAGCAGCAACGACACATCACGAATATGCTTCTTGTGGTGTCCATTACATTTGTAATGCTGAATGCACCAAACGCAATTTTCTTTGTAGCGACAACATTCATCGACTATGAAGCCACTCTTCAGAGTTATTCTAACTACATTCTAGGGGGAACTATTATCCAACTTTTGTCAGATTTCAATAACGCGGTTAACTTTGTTCTATACATCTGGGTTGGGAAGCAGTTCCGTGCAAAATGTATGGAACTCATGTGCCGGCGAAGGTGTGGATCACCTACATCGGAGCATGCATGCCTGCGCGTTGGTCGGGTACCCACACCGAGGAATTCACACATATCGGTGTCTACATGCCCGCCAGTGAGCGACGTATCCGAAAATGGTGTTACCGAAATTTCAAAAGTCTCTGGTGGAGGTATCCTGATCATGAAAACAGAAGATAGCCGAATCTAGGTTATGGGGAAATGGAGGAAACGAACACTATAAACTATAGCATGACACCATAATGAGCTAATCACATATGTATGCGGATTGGATGAATTTTACATTAGTTACTACGACTCGGATCTCAGATCTCGGATTACGAAGATAACCGACTTTAATTTATTGGACAGGGTGGAGACAACGAACACTATAAACAATATACAGTTGTCGCCCGTTGTCGAGGGAGACATTGAGATTTGTCACCCGCTCGAGAACGGAATGTCTCCCGAGGAGCGAAGCTCCGAGGGAGACATTCCGTTCTCGAGCGGGTGACAAATCTCAATGTCTCCCGAGAAGAAGGGCAACAACTGTTTTGTTATCCGATTATACCACAGAAAATAGCCTTGCCATCCACACGCAGGATGTTGCACTGAGTCATGAGTGCTTTCTTTCCCGATTATGTATATTTTCAGTAACTATTTATCGTCCCATAGGATTTCTGTTCCATAAACGATAGTCAAGCTGTTAAGCGTTTGATAATCCGCGTTTATTTACTATCATTTTGGTGGTCAAATCGTCAATATCGGTCCGTGCAATGTAAACCAATAAGCCATATAGGTATGTTCTCGTCTTCTTCAAGGCATATTCAATGTCGTCTTGTGAGCGCAATTTACTCGCGATGTTCATTTCATAACGGTCTTCCCCGAAAGCTATTGGGAAGTTGTCAATTTCATTAATGTACATTCATATGTGTCAGTGCTCATGGCGATCCTCACATAAAATACTTCTATGATCACATTGCAGACATCGCGGAGGATAAGTGTACAGTACCATTCATTCGCGACAAACGTATGCATTACGTTGTCTACCAGCGAACATTTATAACCAACCAACCTAAAGGGATCCTCTCTTTCAATGTTGCATCATAATGTCGACATGAACAAATTGAATCACCGAGATGTTTCGATGTAAAAAAGTAAATAATAACGCTTGTCCGATAAAAGTATCAACTTAAAACTTAAGAATATTAGTGTTCACTAAATATATGCAAATTTGCAAACACCACAACTGGTGTGTTTTGCGAATCCGTGGGGTATATAAGATCTATGATTTTTTTAGTACGTTGTAGTGATGCGAAGTAGATGAGTTATTGCAGTGTGTGTTTGGAGATATTCTTGCAATATAACATCAGGCGGGCGACAAAAACAATGTCTCCCGGGTCAGCGGGCGACAGTGTGATTTGTCGCCCGGCACGTGACAGCACATGGGCCAATCAGAAGGGTGGCAAATAGGGAGGAGGATAACAATGATCATGGATCCATAGGACGGCGGAGGTGGTAGTTATGCGCCTAGGTCACGTACCAGAAACTGGGAATTCGCGTGCATCGGGGTATACATTCCAGCGCGTTAGTCGGTACATGGAATACAGACAAATATCGGTGTCGACATGTGAAATGCATTAGCAGAAATGCCAACGGTATCTGCTAGAGGGTCTCAGCTCTTAGCGGACAACTGACATTATTTTTATACTGACGGAATGGGCAGTTATCTACAAATATTTCTTCCTGCAACCGTTGACGAATTGATCATTAAATTTGACAAACTGAAACTACATGTATAGTTCAACCATTGAGATTAATGACTTACTCCAACATATATCTATAGTGCCTAAAATTAAAATAGACACGATATAATATCAGCAAACTTTCGGACCATATGATGGGTCGTTGCTTGCGCCACCATCGCCCCCGATGTTCCAGTTAGAAGTTTTAAGCCACGCTGAAAGGGTGGGAGTCTGGTTGAAACTGTTTAGATGGTATAATTGTTCACCACTTGCTAGTGTTTAATACAAGTCGTACACAATGCATTTCCTCATAAAATGGTGTTTTTGTATTCAATGTGGGTTTATTATGACGTGTAAATATCGGCGACCCTACCCAAGCGTCTAGACGACGAAATCAAATAACTGATGTGCGCGATTACTTGTCGAACGTTATTGTTTTAATCGTCTTGTTTATTGTTTTTTCAGTTCCAATTTGTTTTTTCCCACTCGTTTAAACCATATGATATACGAGGAACCTAACAAATTATACATCAAACTGTACGTTTTATTGGTGTAAATGTCTCTTTGAGGAATCGCAGTGGAGGTATGCATTTAATCCAATAGTAGTCATATTTGCCGTATAAATTGACTACATAGTATAAGTATATTATCACTTTCCATTAACTCATTCAGTTCCCGTGTTCCTGTGGAAACCGATAGCTGTGTACCATGTTTCACGTGAGAAAGGCCAGCATTTACACTAACTAGATAATTAGTTTGACTATTCAATATTGGAAAGAATCTAATTGACAGCAGGCACCGATAGTACATGCCCTACTCATTTCCGGTACTACAGGGTAATCATTGTTTTAAAATTCCATATTGCTATGGCAACGAGGACTTCATATGAACACCGATTGCGTGAAATGTTGTTTTATATGGCCATCTAACGAATTTATTCAGTAGAGTGTTAGACATTGATTTTGCTGGTGGAATAACATAATACAATGTATGACAAGGACCAGAGGGGTTATAGGTGAGGCATAACGATTTCGAAGGGGGAAGCTTCTTGGGCTTTTACTGATCATGTTCCAAGTAAATTTATTCAACTAATATGTGACTGGTCTAGTGATTGCAGTAAGCGAAATGTTCATTAATCACTTAAGGATGGGTTTGTATCGGCTAATCGAATGAAGGTAGCCATTTTGGAACCCTAAACCCGGCTCCTTCGGATTTGGTGCCCCCATTGCTTGGCGCCTTGTATGATAATATACTATAGGATCATTTTATTTACAATATACACACATGGGCAGTAAAATTACAAATAAATATAATATTAATAGACTATACATGCATATTGTTAGGGTGATATATTCATGGCTGACTGTCTTCCTATCACCCCTGAATGTGGTGACAGATTATATGATGAAGATGGCCGAATTAATTTGATTGTCTTTAGGTTACGTTATAATTACTGACCTTAAGATATATTACTATGCGTTTCATTTAAGATGTAAATATGTAACATGATTAGACCAAGGAAATTCAGGTGTCATTTGGTTTGACATAGGATAACGGCATTCTCAAAATAACTTAGCACACTAAACGACCTCAATACTTATTGATGATGCTCCAAATTCAGAGACGATTTTCAGAATACTGAGTCAGTTTAATTAAGGTATATGTCATGTTCCCTGTCATCTGCGTGTATGTAGTATTCAAATTGACTTAGTTCTGTCTAATCTAATGCCGCCTGCTTGTTTTGCATATCATAATCCGGCGTGTTGGCTGATAATGGAGCCCATGTTATATGTCGTTATATGCTTTGCCAGTGAATGTGGTCTGAAACAGACCAATCCCTTGGTGACTATAGGCTAATCCACACATGTGATGACTGTCATCACAACAATATGCCCCCGTGTGGGCCCGGTGTAGAATATGATTACTGCTCTACTGCGAGGGGTAATAATCCCCTAATGTGGCACCCTGTTTGCTGTGGGGTGCATCCCGTGAGGTTTGGTGTATGAGCCCTGGGGGTACTAGGGTGGCCGTTTCACGTGAGTCGTAGACCTGTTGTTACGGCTTAGCTCATGGTCATCTTTGGTCCTACATCTCTTCAAGTCGGGTGGTTGAGTTGACCCGGCTCAATCAATCGGCTAGTCACGCCTCTCCACAGTGTTTCAGATTACATTTCTGCCATCTTTGCTATTAAATTTCTGGTGTCTAGTTGTGTTTTCTGTTTTTTCATGTCTTTCTTTCGTGTCATGTTTGTTTGCATTTCGTCTTCATCACTGTTAAATGTTTCAATTATGTACTGCTTACGCCTGTCTCACTGTGTCGAGGTACCGTGAGGCTGCTACAGCTATATACCAGTCTTTGGCCCGGTCATAATTCGAATGGTAGTCCGAGGCGGCTGCTGGGCTAGTTGTCATAACCCATAACAAACAAAAACGTAAGAATGAACACCCGTCAAGTTCCACTGATGCTGAGGTCTATCCTCAGTACTCGGTACATGGTTTTGATCCAAATGTTCAGAGAACTTCTGTATTTGTGATTTATAAAACGCTCCAAAGAATAGCCGGACAATTAACATATGTCAAACCGATCAGGACTGGGCCACTCAGTGGCTCTCTTCTGATCGAATGTTCATGAAAAATTCAAGCTGACTCTCTTGTGCAATGGAGATTTATTGCACAAATACCAGTGTTTGTTACTCATTACAAGGCATTGAACAGTAGCTGAGCTGTGTTGAGAACTCCCCGATATAGCTGATTCTTCTGAGTCAGATATATTGGGTGAGTTAGCACCACAGGGAGTTCCAGAAGTCCGTAGATTAGTAGATGGTCAAAAAGCTCAGTTGAACAGTTATATTCTGACCATCAATCGGTGCGAACATCCACCAACATTGAAGGTTGGGTATATGAAGACGGATTTAAGTACATATGTTCCAAACCCATTGCAATGTATTAAATGTCAGGAGTATGGCCATGACCAGGAAGATTGTAAAAGTACAGAAAAAGTACTCGCACGATGTTCTCTTTCTGGTCATGATGATACGGATTGTGCGAATCTTAAGAAATGTTCAAACTGACAAGTTTCACATTCTGCAATGGATCGTTCCTGTCGCGTTTGGGACTATGAATTCAAGATTCAATGATGTAAAGCTGAGAAGCATCTGTCATATATAGATGCTAAGAAAATAGTTGATCCCCGACCATCCATTCCACAGGTCACATATTCAGCAATCGTGTCTACTAAAAGTGTGTTGATGGCAGCACTCAGACAGAGAGTCAAACCAAACTCGCCAGTATATCACTACACGAGCAACACAAGTTGAGGAGACTGATAATATTCCTTTTCCAGAGCCCGTAGAGCTGGCTATAGATACAGCTTCTGTCGTTGAGACATTTCATCGGAAGCAATCCATGCAACTTGGATCATATTGTTCCAATATAAAAATCGCCTGTAGCTTCGGAACAAAGATCACCAAAGGCAATCAAACGTTTCGACTCTCAGACAGAGAGGTACATCTTTGAGCTTTCAAAATGTGACCACATGATTGACGAGAAACGGTTCACCCTCAAAGATAAGAAACAGTATTTGTGGATCGAAGCTGTCTGTTGGTTGAAGGATGACATTATGTCTCACCCACCCGGCCATCAGCTTGACGCATTTATAAAGTTCATGCGTGATTCATCAAATATTATAAATACTTTATCACTGCAAAGTCTGATTTTAAAAACTACTTTACATATTTTGATGTGGATCCTTGGTAATTTCATGTCATTTATTTGCTATTTATTATCTATTCTTGTACTACTTGTATACGTTCTTGAAGTTATATTCCTGACTCCAAGTGGAAACATTCCTCTTATGTGCTTTTATTTGTACATAGCTCATCGTTGCATTGTTTTAATCCAATCCGCCCTCTGATTTATCTACACAGTTACTTCGGTTTGATCTCTTTTGATACCTGATTCTGTTCTTGGTCGTGATATGGCCTCGCGGCTAAAACGACGTTAAACCCTCAGAGGAGGTACTCATAAGTGAGTCTAAGTGAGTCAGCACTTGTCCTCCAATCCCATTGTCTGTATACAAGTATATGTGTTATTTCCTATGTATTATTGTATTTAGACAAATAAATATGTTTAAACTAACCCTCAGTCAATCAATCACAACAATATGTGAGGTCATTATTGGAATATCAAGTATCTGGACCTAAACATTTATGTATTATTTTAGTTGTGGCTGGTCATGCATATTTTAAATTCAGATAAAAATATCAAACATATTTATTGCATTGATGGAAAATTAGCCAACATCGTCTGTGATGCCATTTCCACCAGGAATATAACCTACATAAATGTTTATCCAGTGGCCGTATTAAAATAGATTTTATAGTAAGAGATTTATTATATCAATTTTATACAACAGTAATCTAGAATACTTTGGCAAGATGTAATCAAAAGTTATCAAAAAGTAATTGAAATACTCTACAAATTTCAAAGTATTTGGTTACTACAGTCATAATATTTTGGCTCCTAAAATACTTGGTTACAAATACAACAATATAATGATTACGATTCTGCCATCCCTGATATGACGTGTTACCATCACGCATTTTGTTGCGGCTGAACCAACTCCCTCTAAACTGGAAATAGATAGCAGATTATGGTAAGGAAAGTGAGAAGTATTTTCAAATTATACATGTATGAACTTGTTGTGTTTATGTTATACATGTATGTTTAATTTCTTTTGTTGTTATTCCTCATTAAATATTATTTCAATAACAAACCTTCTGTCTCGCATATGTCCTTGTAATGCGTACATGCATGTATAATATGCCTGTATTCTAGAACTACCAGGTCCGTGTGGATTATAATATTTATGTAAAACTTGGGAAGTGCCCAGAAATGTGTAAAAAAATGAAGACTCTAAAAACGCTTGGCTCTACCTACCGCAGCTACAATTCGGGCTGCACCCGTCAGGGATGTTGGATGCCAAATTTATCGAAATTCACACACAGTGTCAAATCAGAACAATTCAGCATTGTGGGCAGCAAACCAATGACTTAACACAGGGATTTCCAAATGAATACATGTGAATACATGTTGGTGGTGCCTGTACGTGTGAGTGGAATTCCAGAGTTTTCTGAACAATAACAGCCAATCCAATAGTAATATTGATGAACTGTCACGCAATTACGATATACGACCGTTGATGTCAAAGTTTGGACAATATGTCTAATTTTCTCGCGGGCTATATGACTTAATTTGTCCCAGACATCACAGCTCTTTCTGGAGCTGTACATACTGTCACATTATTTTGAGTGTACAGTCAACTATAAGGTATATTATGGGGTGATTGAATGCTTTAAAACCACACAATACTTAATATATCAGATTTGAAAATGGTATTATGGGGTGCAGCCCACACAACCAAATCACCCCACAATGTATGATAGTCTAGATGGTGTGATAGTTTAGAAGGTTCATCCGCAATGTATCTGTATTACGTACTGGTGTGCCTTGCTAAAAAAAATTTAATTCTAAATGTTGGCAAAAAACGATTAACACACGCTGTTATAGCATCTATCGGGATACTGAGAGTTACACCAATTTTAAATTAAAGTTATTGGCTTACATAATTTATTCTCCGTCGTTCGGTAAGGTACGGATACAACGACACAGAAACAAAACACTATCTGCCCCATGCCATGCGTGGTTGGATAATGGTTAAAATTTAAACAAAATGTATTATTCATATTGCAGTTAGTGCTGCTATCAGGACGTCACATGATGAATACTGATAGGTATTGCGTTATGATAGTCGACACGCTACCATCATGAGGTAGGTGGATGCTACCAGGTTGACCCTGGACAACATGACTATGCTACGGATGTTGGTTCTCTATGCAAGTTTGTCTTAGAACAGACCGTCGTGTGCCCTTAATATTATTTACGAAACATGTATGTACGTTTGGAAAATAAGGGAAAAGTGATTCCCTCAAGTCAGTAAAAAGTGGACAGGCATGTGTATTTTATTACGTTCAGATTGCACAAGACACATATACTGGAACGCTAGTCTCTTTTCTGGAAGCTTATGGTTCTTTTTAGTTAAACGACAACTCCACTATTTTAGTCTATACCGTTCCACTGGAGTTGAACTGGCCCTTTTTATAATTATGATACAATTAGCATGCATAAGAACTACTCAAAGTAATTACGTGATCCCAACTTGGCATCGAGAAAATCCATTAAAATATAGTTAAATATTCACTTATGTCCTGCAAATGTCAGTCGATGGAGTCCAGAACAATAACTATAACCTATTTCACAGATATAAATCAAACGGTCAGCATGCTAACGGAAGAAAAACGCCGTTTACCGTTTACCGTTCCACGCGGCCACAGTGGTAAGATATATGGTGGTCAGCTGTAACTTGGTTATGAACCCATAACCCAATTTTTTCATTCATCAAAGTCAGGAACATGAGCATTCTCAAATATAGAACATTATTTATGGGTAGTTTCCTTTCTACATTATTATTAAATTTCGCAAAACTAGAAGTCTCCTATCAAAATCCTTAGATATGATAGCACGGATATATGAACAACACTTTTTACAGAAGTTCTTTATACCTGGAAACAGTGAAATTTTAAATGTTTTTATGCTACAACAGTAAAGTAAATATCGTTATAATATCCAACGGGTTGGTGGTTCTTAAACGACGTGTCACAATTATCGCTTGTACCAAATTTTACAATGGAATTCCTGATATATTTTGGGAAAATAAATTTTGAAATACCAGGACATTTTGGAAAAACATGCATCTGGCCCTTAAACCTTTCATGACGGGAGCTTCCGGAATTTCTTCGAAACCCCTGTGCCCATACATTCTCTTAAATACGCGAGTCGACCATAGGTCGCTTCGCATATATTGGCCTAACAAATTTTATATTATTTTTTATAATTGTTAAAAAATGTAAGAAAAAATAACAATAATTAAACAAGTTGGTAAAGAATGTAAGAAATCATGATAAAAATGAAAAAATTGTGAAAGAATGTAAGAAAAAAAATGATAAAAATTGATAAAGAAAGTAAGAAAACAATTATAAAAATGTGAAAGAATGTAAGAAAAAATGATAAAAATTGATAAATTTTATTAAAGAATGTAAGAAAAATTTATAAAAATTTATAAAAAAATGTTGGGTCAATGCATTCTCTTTTATATTTTAGGCGATCTATGATCGACTCGCACGTATAAGATAATGCATTGGCCTGGGGTCTTTAATGTTGCGCCAGCGCAGCTCCCTTCGTGAAAGGGTTAACTGATGGAACATGATATAAATGCCGTATCCAGAGGAGAATTGCATGGCGTCATATACGTATGTACCTGCGCGGTACTACACAATTAATTTGAAATGCACAATCAATTTATCTAACATGAAATAGAAATTACGATTACCGGTATATATGTGAACTACACCAGGTGACATAATCCAGTTACCACTGACTGACTAACAGTATTGATGTATACCATGAATAAAAGTGGACACCTGAACAATGTGAAACGGCTTGGCCAATTGATTTGAAAGTTTGTGTCTGCATGATACGCAGTCGATGCAACAATAGGGAATTTAGTCTGACCTTGACCTTTGGAAACAACGTTCTTTATCTGTTTTATTGTTGTTAGCGTATCTCCTCCGAAACGGCTTGAGATATCGGGTTCGGACTTTTTTCATTATTTGCGCATGTATGTGTGTTCTAAAATACTGGAAAATGACAGGGGTCGCACTTCCGGTTTAAAGTTTGATTTCTTGTATCGTCAAAACGGCTCGGCCAATTGATTTGAGGTTTTGTACCTGCATAGCCATTGAGCATACGCAGTCGATGGAGTAATAGGGAATTTCGTCTGACCTTGACCTTAGGAAACATCGCCCTTCATCTATTTTATTATTGTTAACGTATCTCCTCCAAAACAGCTTGAGATATCGGGTTCAGACTTTTTTCATTATTTGCGCATGTATATGTGTTATAAAATACTGTAAAACGATAGGGTTCGCAAATCCGGTTTAAAAGTGCGCTACTGGTCGAAGAATATAATAACGCTCTTTATACGAAATCCAGAACGGCTTGAGATATTGAGTTGGGACTTTTTGCATTGTGTGCATCAGATTCTGCGCTGTATAATGATGTATATATGTTACGGATTTGACTTCCGGTTTGGGAGAAATGGCGTGTTGGTATGCATCTCAAAATGTTTTGATGCAGATTTTGATGGAATTTGGTGGATACAAGCTGTGGTTGCCGAGTATTACTATGATCACATGTGTCCACTGACAACTTACGCTGCATTTTTTAACAGGGACTTTGCAAGTGCGAATGGTCCTCTGGCGCTGTAGCCAGTAGTGGAGGGGCAGTCTCTGGAATCTCAGAAATCACGTAAAGGTTTGTATACCGCTACACGGAGATGAATGGGAAAAAATCTGCTGCGGTTTTCTCACGGGGACTGGGTACAATGTTTGGGAATGTTTGTAAACAATAATTAAAAAATTCATCATAGTATATATATAAATTGTTAACATGTTGTGCCTAAAACAATATAATGTACGGTAACATGCATGCACTTGTGACGGTCTTACCAATATCATAGGAGTTTGGAACTTAATTAATAACTGCCTTAATTAGCAATGTTTTGGCCCAGCATTATGACCAAAACATTGCTAATTAGCCTAATTATGGCAGTTATTTATCAAGTTCCAAGATCTGTGGTCTTTCAAAATCATAATGGCAATGCCTATGCGATGTGAAAATGTAATTAAATTATAAATGAAACTAAAAAAAAACTGTGTAAGTTGCATTTCGTTATAAAACGTTGCAAATACGACAACATTTATTATGTGTGTACAGCTTGGAAATGTTTAATTCATTAGGGCATTGTCTTCATTTGGATATTTATTTACTATTCTTTTGTCGGCTTTAATGCCGTTCGTGAAATAAAAGTGTTCGGCAAACGAGTCCGAAGAAAGTAGCGTCTCTGGTTACTATGCAACGGACTACAAATATCATTGCGCTGGTATTCTTCGGTCGTTTTGGCTGCACTGATAAAATCTCGACCTAATGTAATTATGCGACATAATTACATTAGCTTTCATAAACTCAACGGGAATTTACTATAGAGAATGAAGTGGATGTAATTATTGTTTAGTAACAGATCACTGGAACAATGAGTTATGTCATTATGTGGGTCACACCCATTTCCGATTCACAAACAGGCCGATTTTACAGAACGCAGTATCAAATTTTACCAAATATCGCCATTGGGATTTCAGTCATAGTTCAATACTGGGCGATGTAAGTTATGCATGCCATTGCATATGAACGTTTCACCTCATTATAAGCAAACTGTTAACTTTGGCTCAAAATGGCCATCAACATTTTAAAAGATAGATATTGCTCCCAATAATGGTGAATAATATTGGCTAATCTGCGATGTATACATGCTTCGAATCGTAACATACACATACATTATGAATATTATTAATTATCTCTCACTAAACTTGACAATACAATCGGCTAAAATTCACTGTTAGCGAGCTTGGACCATGTTTTTAAGTAAATGTAACTACGTACTACGGTTAGTATCAGGGGTGTGTGTTGTTTCGGAACTGTCTTAATGGTGGTTTTCAGATATGCAATAACAATTTATAGAAAAAAGTAAATGTTTCACATATGTAGAACACTATATTATTTGATGTTTCTTAAAGGTCGCAAACTGTGACTTATTGTGTTAATAGGCATGCTATTTAGTATCGTGACAACTATATATACTATTATGGTGGTCCCAGTACCTTACTGAGGATAACAAATTCATTTTAAAGGAAGCAGTATGGAATTTGGCTGAAAACGTTTTTTTGGATTATGGCAACGTTTTAAAGGGAACGATCAGAACTTTGCAAATGAAGTGAGAGAGACCATAATATATAGATACAATGACCATTTTTCATCATATTCATCCACTTAATACAGGTTGGATGACAAGATGACTGTTATACATGTATACCAAAATTCAACAGATTTTTTGCTAAATCTACCCTGATATCATTTGCAAGGTGTGGTATATTAGTTTGTTTTGACTAATACGTTACTATTATGAGACAAATTAAATGAAGACGGCTTTGGATAATATAATAATTACTCGCACCATCAGAGGATGGGGTTTTCAGTTTTGATTTCGGTGTAAATGCACATGTTAGTCTATTGAATATAGTAATCACTATACACGGCCTATTCTCTTTATCGCCTGTCTATTAGTAACATCTGGGGCGTGACTGCAAATTGGTATGAACATCAAGTTGACTCGACGTTAAAATAGTGAGCTTGTTTGTGATACCAGTTACCCGAGTCCGACATAGTGATGGGTCAGCGTGTGGATATTCGAGTATAACATTTCCTTCCCTGTGCCAAGATATGTTGCAATTCATTGCGGTGGGTGTCTGATTCACAATAGCACAATACATGAGTAATATGAAGTCAATTCCTTTTCCAGAACATCACATTCCATACTAATATAGCGAAGGAAAGAAATTCCCTTCCAATAATCATTGCAATCATTAGAATACATTTATGTTCCTGGCGTGGCGTATTATTTGTATATATTTTGGTTCATTTTAGCCTAATTTTCTGTCATTTCTAATCGCAGTTGCTTCACTTGATTTTGATAATCAGTTTCTTCTCTGTTTGGAAGGCATGGATTATATATATCGGGGGCTGCATGAACTCCTAACAAATTAATATACTAGAGACACTTACTAACAACAATAATGTTTTGTCAGATTGTAAGATGTTTTATTGCTGTCAGCATATGAAACTATACTCATC
The DNA here is from genome assembly GCA_032622095.1 of Siphonodentalium dalli. NCBI lineage: Eukaryota > Metazoa > Mollusca > Scaphopoda > Gadilida > Siphonodentaliidae > Siphonodentalium > Siphonodentalium dalli. Next base: position 97,362,784 of record CP136067.1, read on the forward strand.
TTTATGTATCATAGTTATAATTGATTAATACGATAAAAACACATTTTACTGTGCCAGGAACTTTCATTGTGTATCATACCAAACTACCCCAGTTAATGTGGCATAATTATTACTGGCATTGAGCTATAGTCGGTTTTCATCTTACGCATAAACGTCATTTGCGTTATGTGTTAGAATTGGAATCTGCTCTACTGATATTTTGTTTTTTTAGAGACGAAAAGCCATTAAATATCGATAACTGGTCTAGTTGTCGAGTTGTTGATTTTCATAAGTTAACTCAAAAATAAAAAAAAAATAAATAAATAAATAAATAAAACGTATTGCTCGTAAGAATGGTTACACACCAAGTTGCAACGATGCTGTGGTATTCCCTCAGTACTTGGTTCTTGGCTTCGACCCAAATGTGAAACGACCTTCTATCTTTCTCATTGATAAAACGCTACAAAGCATCTGTTTAACCAATTAGGACTGGGCCAATAAGTGGCTTTCTCTTGATTGAATGCTGAATAAAGTTCAATATGATGCTCTGTTTCAATTAACAACTATTGCACACACACCAGTGTTGGTTACTCATGAGAAGACATTGAATAGTAGCAGAGCTGTGTTGAGGGCCCGCGATATAGCTGATTCATCTGAATCAGAATTAATGGCGTAGTTGGCACCAAAATGGAGGGACAGAAGTCCGGTAATTTACAAAAACTGTCGATTATATTCGAGTTACTCCGAATAGTTGTCTTCTGACATTCAATCGGTGCGAACATCCACCGACATTGAAGGTTGGGTATATGAAGGTAGATATAAGTACCTATGTTCCAAATCCATTACGATGTTTTAAATGCCAGGGCTATAGCCATGGCCAGGAACATTGTAGAAATAAAGAAACCATTTGTGCACGATGTTCTGTTTCTGGTCATGAGTATAAGGATTGTACAAATCCTAAAAAAAATTCGAATTGTCAAGATTCACATGCTGCAATGGATCGTTCATGTACCATATGGGACTATGAATTCAAGATACACAGATGTAAGTCTGAGAAACGATTATCGTACACGAATGCTAAGAAATTAGTTGGTGCCAGGCCATCAATTTCTCAAGTAACATAATCGGTTGCCGTTTCTAAGAAAAAAGTATGTTGATGCCAACACTCAGACAGAGAGTCAATCAAAACTCGCCAGTACATCATTAGCAACACAAGTTAAAGAGAACGATATTGTTCCTGTTCCAGAACCTGTCTCACCGGCAATGGATACAGCTACTGCAGTTTTTACGTTTGCTCCGAAACCAACTAAGGAAGTTGATGCCATTGTTCCACAACAAAAATCTCCAAGGTCTGTCAAGTCTTTTGACTCTCAGCAGAGGTTAAGCATTGAGTTTTTAAAGTTTGATAATATGCTTCGAGATAAAGGGCATATTTTGTATGAACGGGGTAAAGGTGTGGAGGGATGCTGGCTTTTGGGCGAGGCATCACCTACTGAGTCAACCACCCGATTGTCAACTTGATGAATTGATAAAAACCCACGGCAGATTCAACATATATTATAAATATCTTACCAATTATCCAGAAAACGACGTCAGCTATTCTAAATAGTTCGATATGCAGATGTCTTAATAAATTATTTATATTTGATGAAATGTTTATGTAGGTTTTATTTTTTCTGTTTTCAAAGCAGTATTGCTATCTGTTTTGATATTCTGTTTTATATGTGTTTGCACAATGGTCAGTTTCTTAATTGTTCTGGCCCCAATCGAGCACTCACGCTTTGGGTGTTTTTATTTGTATATATTTTGGTTCATTTTAGCCTAATTTTCTGTCATTTATAATCGCAGTTGCTTCACTTGATTTTGATAATCAGTTTCTTTTCTGTTTGGAAGGCATGGATTATATATATCGGGGGCTGCATGAACTCCTAACAAATTAATATACTAGAGACACTTACTAACAACAATAATGTTTTGTCAGATTGTAAGATGTTTTATTGCTGTCAGCATATGAAACTATACTCATCTGTATGTATCATAGTTATAATTGATTAATACGATAAAAACACATTTTACTGTGCCAGGACCTTTCATTGTGTATCATCCCACACTACCCCAGTTAATGTGGCATAATTATTACTGGCATTGAGCTATATTCGGTTTTCATCTTATGCATAAACGTCATTTGCGTTATGTATTAGAATTGGAATCTGCTCTACTGATATTTTGTTTTTTTTAGAGACGAAAAGCCATTAAATATCGATAACACCAGTTATTGGAAGTCTGAATACAACACAGAGAAGATGCATGTCCATGCATGCATATCGCAATCACGAAGACAAATGGCTGACATGTATACCACTTAAATCGCTCGATTAACGGTATCAAATGTGAAAGTAATAGAACCTCACCTATTAATGGAGTTAGTGGCGGCAACAATAAATATTCGCCACAAAATTTCGGGCTACCAATACGACCACGCCAGGAACATAAATGTATTCTAATGATTGCAATGATTATTGGAAGGGAATTTCTTTCCTTCGCTATATTAGTATGGAATGTGATGTTCTGGAAAAGGAATTGACTTCATATTACTCATTTATTGTGCTATTGTGAATCAGACACCCACCACAATGAATTGCAACATATCTTGGCACAGGGAAGGAAATGTTATACTCGAATATCCACACGCTGACCCATCACTATGTCGGACTCGGGTAACTGGTATCACAAACAAGCTCACTATTTTAACGTCGAGTCAACTTGATGTTCATACCAATTTGCAGTCACGCCCCAGATGTTACTAATAGACAGGCGATAAAGAGAATAGGTCGTGTATAGTGATTACTATATTCAATAGACTAACATGTGCATTTACACCGAAATCAAAACTGAAAACCCCATTCTCTGATGGTGCGAGTAATTATTATATTATCCAAAGCCGTCTTCATTTAATTTGTCTCACAATAGTAACGTATTAGTCAAAACCAACTAATATACCACACCTTGCAAATGATATCAGGGTAGATTTAGCAAAATCTGTTGAATTTTGGTATACATGTATAACAGTCATCTTGTCATCCAACCTGTATTAAGTGGATGAATATGATGAAAAATGATCATTGTATCTATATATTATGGTCTCTCTCACTTCATTTGCAAAGTTCTGATCGTTCCCTTTAAAACGTTGCCATAATCCAAAAAAACGTTTTGAGCCAAATTCCATACTGCTTCCTTTAAAATGAATTTGTTATCCTCAGTAAGGTACTGGGACCACCATAATAGTATATATAGTTGTCACGATACTAAATAGCATGCCTATTAACAAAATAAGTCACAGTTTGCGACCTTTAAGAAACATCAAATAATATAGTGTTCTACATATGTGAAAAATTTACTTTTTTCTATAAATTTTTATTGCATATCTGAAAACCACCATTAAGACAGTTCCGAAACAACAAACACCCCTGATACTAACCGTAGTACGTAGTTACATTTACTTAAAAACATGGTCCAAGCTCGCTAACAGTGAATTTTAGCCGATTGTATTGTCAAGTTTAGTGAGAGATAATTAATAATATTCATAATGTATGTGTATGCTACGATTCGAAGCATGTATACATCGCAGATAAGCCAATATTATTCACCATTATTGGGAGCAATATCTATCTTTTAAAATGTTGATGGCCATTTTGAGCCAAAGTTAACAGTTTGCTTATAATGAGGTGAAACGTTCATAGGCAATGGCATGCATAACTTACATCGCCCAGTATTGAACTATGACTGAAATCCCAATGGCGATATTTGGTAAAATTTGATACTGCGTTCTGTAAAATCGGCCTGTTTGTGAATCGGAAATGGGTGTGACCCACATAATGACATAACTCATTGTTCCAGTGATCTGTTACTAAACAATAATTACATCCACTTCATTCTCTATAGTAAATTCCCGTTGAGTTTATGAAAGCTAATGTAATTATGTCGCATAATTACATTAGGTCGAGATTTTATCAGTGCAGCCAAAACGACCGAAGAATACCAGCGCAATGATATTTGTAGTCCGTTGCATAGTAACCAGAGACGCTACTTTCTTTGCACTCGTTTGCCGAACACTTTTATTTCACGAACGGCATTAAAGCCGACAAAAGAATAGTAAATAAATATCCAAATGAAGACAATGCCCTAATGAATTAAACATTTCCAAGCTGTACACAAATAATAAATGTTGTCGTATTTGCAACGTTTTATAACGAAATGCAACTTACACAGTTTTGTTTTCGTTTCATTTATAATTTAATTACATTTTCACATCGCATAGCCATTGCCATTATGATTTTGAAAGACCACAGATCTTGGAACTTGATAAATAACTGCCATAATTAGGCTAATTAGCAATGTTTTGGTCATAATGCTGGGCCAAAACATTGCTAATTAAGGCAGTTATTAATTAAGTTCCAAACTCCTATGATATTGGTAAGACCGTCACAAGTGCATGCATGTTACCATACATTATAATTTTTTAGGCACAACATGTTAACAATTTATATATATACTATGATGAAATTTTTAATTATTGTTTACAAACATTCCCAAACATTGTACCCAGTCCCCGTGAGAAAACCGCAGCAGATTTTTTCCCATTCATCTCCGTGTAGCGGTATACAAACCTTTACGTGATTTCTGAGATTCCAGAGACTGCCCCTACACTACTGGCTACAGCGCCAGAGGACCCTTCGCACTTGCAAAGTCCCTGTTAAAAAATGCAGCATGTTTCTTCACCTCGTTTCAGTGTAATGATATGTTACGTAGTGTTACTGGTACATTTTACAAATGATATGAAGACCCCATGAGAAAACAGCAGCATACTTTTAAAACTCATCTCAATGCAACGATATGTTACGAATGATTTCTGAGATCCACAGAGACCTCTCGTACGAGTCGTAGACAGTTGTTACAAATGATATAAAGTCCGTGTGAGGAAACCGCAGTTTATTTTTTCAACTCGTCTGAGTGTAGCGATAAGTTATGTTACAAAGTGTTACGAAGCGTTACGTTATATGATTTCTGATATCGACATAGACCGCTCATTGATGGGTGTATACAAATGATGTAAAGTCCCTGTGAGAAAACCGAGGCTATTTCTTCAACTCGTCTCAGTGTAGTTACGAAGGTTTACGTGATTTATGAGATTCCACAGATCGATGTACCGCTTGTAGACGGTTGTTCAAATTATTGTTCAATACAAATGCTACAAATCCCCGTGAGATCACAGCAGAATTTTCTTCACCCCATCGCAGTGTAGCAATATGTTATTGTTAGAATGTGCACGAACAAATGAATGACAAATTGCGGAACATTCTGATTTTGTGATTTCTGAGATTCCTCAGAAACTGGTCATATTCATGTATGGACACAAGTGTTTTTAATAATCACTTTAAATTTTACCAACTATATTAGTGTTTGATTAAATAAATCATCTTAAAATTTCTAAAATACCATGATAGTTTATTCTACTGAAAACTTGTTTGTTTCCTAACTGTGGAGCGAAAAATCGAAATAGAAAAATATTTGGCTCAATGCCGACATATAGGATAATTCCTGTAAGAAAATGTTCACTAAACTTATTAATTATCGCCTATACATATGCTGAATAACAAACTCTTATAAATCGCTTCGCGATTCATAGGTTTGTGATTCGCCAGGAGCCTTTAGACTGTGTAATTACATTAGGAAACCGAGATTATTCCTTAATTAAACATACAAAATAGAGCCAGAATTCTCCACTAGTTACAAACAGCAGAAACTGATATGAAAATATCAGTGAAAAATAAAATTGTCCTGTTCCGGTATAATAATTCGGATCAAACTGACTTAGTGCCTCGTCTGAAAAAAAACGGCGGCCAAAGTTGGCGCCATCTTGTTTGGTGTCAACGCGCCCACTTGTTATGTTAAAATTTGTTAAAAGTTGAAGGACATAACAATGAAGAAACTAAGTTAGGTGAAGTGAAGTCATGGCGTACATGGGTACACTAGGATATCACCTCCCGGACAAAATTTAATAGCGAATTTCTTAAGTTTTAGGGGAGGGGTCAAACTACCCCTTTTTATCTGAAAATGCTGCTGAAATCCGCTTCTGAAGTTGGTTTCTATGTTTAGTATATATCAAAGAATTTCAATTTCAAGGACTTACGCGAAAGTTCGAATAAAAGTGATTTTTTACGTTTTGTGGGTTTCTGTCAAAATACCCCTTCTTATCTGAAAATACTGCCATAGGTTATGTTTTTATGACCAGTGTAGTACCTAGGTATAATTATAGCAGATTTTGTGCTGGTACTCGAAAGTTCGTTTAAATGTGATTTTTGGTGGGCCACTGCCCCCTTTATGCTGTAATTGCGGAACTTAAGAATTGGGCTTGTGGCGTTAACCCGGTCCTCCCGATAATTCAGGCACATCAAACCTTTCGTACTCAGTAGTTCAAATAAAACTGTCTGGGCTCCTCGACTAGAACTTAGTGTATGGCGAAACATTGAAACACTTCAAGAAGAGGCCGGACATACATTGGGCAGGTCAAGTAGACTAAATTTCCAAACTGAATTGCAGACCAACTTAACGAATGCTCAAACAGATAGCAAATCCCAAAACATATAAATCAATATTACTGGAATTGATGTTATATTGCGGCAACAAAAGAAGGCAGCGTGGACTGAAAGCTTCTTTAACCATAATTAAGAGTTGGGGCATCTCCCGATGTTCCTTACTTGAAAGCGTTAGCGATTGATTTTTTAATGTATACTTGTAGTTAATGGAACGCCCATGGCAAATCGTTAGAAACCGCAGCGTGAAGTTGCACGACAAAGTCACTCCATACGCCTATATACTGTACACGATAGACCATATTGTCATCGTAGGACTCAAACGCTGGCCAAAGTTTGGATGGAATTACATGTAGGTTAACTGAAAGGTATAATAGCATACCGTGGCACTGTGACTACACAATTATGTAGGACCTTTCATAGGTAAGGTAAGATATGTAGTATCCTTTTTTCCAACATCCGTATTACGTTAGATAACGTATGTACCGACGACAATGATATGTACCTGTTCAAACAGTGGGGAGGTCGCGAAACAATGTCAGGACACAAGGTGTGTGGGTAGGTCTGAGCGACGATCGCAGAATTTTCCAATGCCATGTAAAGTTTGTTTTCCAAATCCATTTTTAAAGAAATATTACGACTACTCAAATTATTTTATATGTTCAGGCTTATAAACTGGACCAAAATGGAGCATTAATCAAGGGAAGACTCCTAGTTTCCATACTTAGCCAAAATTTGTTCTCTTATAACACGATATAATGGGGTGGGTCCTGCTTTTTACGAGGAAAAAATTGCACTGGAAAAAAAAAACAATTCCATCAGTTCCCACAGGTTTCCTTTGTTGTTTTTTACCTTCAAGGAACCACACGATGCCAATATCAGTTCATTTAATTCGTCTGGTGCTTTAAATTGTATGAATATTCGAAGATATACAGATTTACTGTATCCATTGTATGACGTTCATCATTTGGAAGATTGGACCTCGGATCCCTGGGACCTACCAATATAGTGAAAAGCTGAGTGATTTAACATAACATTCTAATTATTAAAAAAACAAGTATTCATCTTTGCGATGTTAACATTTTATTTCGGAATTACCGTTTCTGCCACAGGGGATTGTAATGCGTTCCACTGCCCCTTCCCGCCCAAATATGCACTTCCTTGCATCGTCCTTGTAAACATAACTGCTTTTCATCATGGGTAGTATACATGCATCTCATATTATATATACTAGTTGTTATGGCAGTGCAAGTTGCACGTTACAAGCCACTGTGTTCTACCATGTTCATCGAATACATGTATTTTGTCTGTGTTTTCTTCAATTACATGATATTGGTTAATGGAACAGACTGCATATAGAAAATTAGATAAGTAAAACAGAAACTGGCCTACAATTTGGTCATCTTGTCGATGCTTGTCACCCTCAAGATCATATTATTTGGCATATATAAAATATATTTGAGGTTTAATGTAGTGATTGTGAAAAATTTCTATATAGGTAACGGCTATATGGTTGATTATATGTAATATGTTTTGTATAATGTGCGCTTGGTGAGAAAGGATGTAAAACATTTTGAAATCAGACGTGCTAATTAGTAATTAATACACTATGGGGTTTTGTTTGTGAGAATTGACGTCATACCCCCATAGTTAGTCAAGTAACATGAAACCGCGCCCCCATACTATAGCTCCAGAATTAGACATGTATACATCATACCCCGTAGTAAGTCACGTAATAGGAAACCGCGTCCCCCATAGTATACCTACCCCCAGAGTTAAAATGTATACGTCAAACCACCAGAGTTATGGCCGTGTTAACCGCGTCCCCCATAGTATATATATGATGTGTATGTTTTTAAATACTTTTGTGTATACGTCATACCCCATAGTTATAGCCATGTAAACCGCGTACCACTGGTACGCATATAATTGTTAGCGATATGTCTGGAATTTCCTTATAGGGACTAAATGTTAAAGAGACAAAATGCACTCGCGATGTGTGCATGTTAAAGGACACACGACACTCTCAGTGTGAATGCACTCGTGGTGTGAATGTTAAAGAGACACATTGCTCTCACGGTGAGTGAGTGTTAAAGAGACGCAATGCAGACACGGTGAGTGAATGTTAAAAAACACACGACACTCTCTGTGTACAAATGTTAAAGGGAGGCAAGGCACTCAATGTGGGTGAATGTCAAAAGGAAAGCATGACACTCTTGGTTTGCGAATGTTAAAGGGACGCACGTCACTCACTATGTGTGAAAGTTAAAGGGACACTAGACAATCGTTGTGGGTAAACGTTAAAGGGACACAATGCACTCGCCGTGGGTGAATGATCAAAACAAAATCTTAAATTTAACAGTTAAAAAAAAAAAATTTAAACTTAAACTTTTTCAAAAATAAAAACAAAACAAAATTAAAGAAATATTTCAAATATAAAAAAATGAACTGCTAAGTTTATTACAAAATGACTGGAAAACACAGACTCAAAGCTACTTATTGGTGACATCTCGCTAAATGACAATATAAATAGAAAGTTATTCAATTTTGTTCGAACTTACATAACTTCAACTTGCCGCTTTGCCATCAGCGAATAGGCTGCATTACTGTTAAAGTAACACAGACTGCAACAGACACCCCAGACGCACAGTGATGGAACCAACACAATCATGAATATACATCTGTTATATCATAATTACATATAAATTGTATACTACGTTTTATACATGTGGATCGTACCTTACATTATACTTATGTAAATAACATGTTCTTTATGTTATTGTCCGCAGCGAGACCAAGATAAGTTTTGTAACCTGTGCCTCAATCCCCTGTATTTAATTCTGGATGCAAATAAAATATGCCAACGTTAAAAAATTAAACCATTATAGTGTCGATTACCATCAACAATTGCTTGACCATACATTCAACCGTGCCGAAATATAAATGATCAATATTCCGTTTGAAATTGAAATAAGTTTATCGTCTAACTGCGAAATCGCTTGAGTGACAATGTTTGAATTATGGTGCTCGCTGTTATATCATGGGTCGAGAAATTGAGGGCTACTACATAATCTTAAGCATGATAAATGCCTGCATAATATATGGGGTATATCATCGATGACGTTGCAGCTAAGATTAATAACACATATACATGGATAAGATATCCTTAGGTTATAATTATCATATACAATGGACACAATGCAATAACAAAAAGTGGTTGATAATTCGTTCTTATGTAACGACAAGACATCGATATAATTAATCGATTCCTTAACAACAGCAGAATTATGGGTAACTTTTCAGGATTTAGTCGGAACCTAGAGCTTTCCGATGAATGGCAACAAGCCATATTTCCGACTAAATCCTGAAAAGTTACCCATAATTCTGTTGTGGTTAAGGAGTCGATTAATTATATCTGTCGCGTTTTGGGGAGATCGGTCGTCCGTATCAGTTGATAACACAATCGTCGTCTAAAAGGCGCACACGCCGTGACCATGTGATTAGGATGCAAGGTCGTATTCATTGACTGTATATATATAAGGTATATGTGACTATAACATATCAAATCCCTTAAAGCAAATGTGCAATATACCCCCAACAAAAAGCGTCTATTTTCGCAATTATCATGAAATGTGATCCGGGACATAGTGGCAAGGGGTAGTTTGGGGGGGGGGGGTGTCTCACCCTAACTTTGGTCAATATGTTATAGTTGGAAATTTCATACCTAACATGACCTTGTTGTAAATAGGTTTAGTTTGTTCTCGACGTTCGATTTTCAAATATTTTTAATTTTCCTACTTCTTGGTCAATTCTTGGAATGGGATGGCCATTAGTTGGAATTGTTCATACCTTAGGGGGATGCCAGAATGGACAATTTATAACACGCGGAAAGCTTGAGACCGGTCTAGATGCTATGATTTTGCAATTTTCGTGTTAACATTTAAAACTGTTCTCACACCCGACCGAAGCATGGTCGGCCCGGTATCCTGTTGTATCCACCTTGTCCAGTCAAAAAACGCTAATCTATTTAAACAATTTAAATCGGGTGGGAATTTGCCTATTGGTTAGACCACTAGATGTTTGGATTTTGACACCTGGAGGTTGAGATCTCGAAATTTACTCAAAGAAAACTGATCAATTCAAAATAGCCTACCACACAGGCATGTGAGGAACCAGTTGGAAATAATGAAATTCAAAATCAAACGGGTGTGCACATGGATTTCAGAAATCTTATGAGTTTGTTCTGGTTAAAATATTGGGGTGGAGCGCAGTTGGAAATTTCAGTGCAGACATTGTTAGAATGTCCATGAATGTGACCAAACAGCTACATCCACTCAGTAATACAACTCAATGCCAATCTAATAAAACCCGAGGTTTGAACATGATGATCATATTCAAGAATCACACCGTACAGCAGGACAATAATGCTAACGCCCTCAAGATATATTATTAGGAATATATACAATATATTGGAGTTTTAATGTTGTGATAGTGAAAATAGTTTATATAGGTAAGGTTATGTAGTTGATATGTGATATTTTATGTTTATTCTGTGCAATTGGTGAGAAATGATGTGAAAGTATTAAAAAATTGGACGTGCCAGCTCGCGGCAAATACACCAAACTCTTGGTTTCTTGGTTCTCTTATACGACATTTGAATTGTTTTCGACTGGCATGCATTTTTTCTTTGTTATTTGTTCTAATTTATATTGAAATAGAGGTCTAGTTCATGAAATAGTACACCGAATAATTGTACCATGGTTGTTAATTAAAATATGGTCCCATTACTGATCAGGGTTAATTAGAATATTGTCTCATATGGGTTAATACAAATATGAACCCATGGGTTTAATTGAAATATGGTCCTATCAAGGTCAAATAAAATATGGTAACAAGAGGGTTAATTATATTTTTAATATGGTCCCATTACTGGGATTAATTAAAATTCAGATATGGCGTAATCAGTGTTGATTAAACTGCTGTCCCATGGGGTTAAATAAAATATAGTCCCATGATGGTCAATTAAAATATGGTCTAGTCAGGACTAACTAAAATACCAACATGAAGATCAGTTAAAACAAGGGGTTAATTTCTGCGTATTAAATGGTGCGTATACAGAAATAAAATTTATGTTTGGAATAAGGCCACATGGTATGTTAAACAACCAATGTGAAGGGTTAGTCTTGAACTGTTCTTAATAACATCTCTAGTCATAGCTCAAATATATTCCAGAAACAAAGAAATACAAAAAATGGTTTAATAGACCAAGAATAAAGTCCACTAAACAAATAGCACGAAGGAGTAACGCGGGAATTGGTTAATAATTACCATTCCTATTCATTCCGAATATAACATATTTGCCGATATTTGCCCCGTATAAATAAATGAAAACGTTCACTAAAACAAACAGCTCGAATGGTTCATGTTCAAGGGAAATGTGCAGGTGCTCCTCTGTTCATGGTGCTATACGGGCTAATTAGTCCCAGTGTAAAAGAAATATTGCTACACATCAGCTACACTTGTCGACACAGAGCGAGATTTTAAGTGGTTTATGTTAGGCTATGAGTCTGTTATAAAATATGAAATAAATCCTCGGTAAAAGGACAGATTTATCTCTGTGATACACCAGTATTGGAGGATCCTGAAAAATCATGTGATACCGACTGTGTTTTATTTTATCTCAGAAGAAATTATATATGACTTTCACACTGTGACCAATATTTTTGAACAGGCCTTCTATAAAATTACATCTTTCTTGACAAATTGCATTTTATTGTGGAAAATATCTTGAATGGGACAGACTCAATACATGAGCCATTCTAACATGTCATGTATCTCTTAAATAGAAATGATAGGTGTACTTTTATTGCATCCTTATATGTAACTATTTTGTAGCTCATTATATGAATGCTCTGTCCCTATATCAATATGACAGTTGAGAAGATATAACTGTTTAAGTGACTTCGGTCACCATTTGTCGAGGTTGTGAAACTTGAACGCCAAAAACTCATTAGAACGAATTATGGAGATGACTATATATAATTGTGGTGGATAACTCTGCCCGACATCACATTTATTATAGACCATATCAGAACAAAATACCGTAACAGTAAATGATCGTTAATATATTCCCGTGTAAAGCATGAACATCTGCTAGCAGTTAATAACTTTTGAACAACTTAACATTCAAATAATATGCACAGACATTTACCGTATATTCCACACCAATGTGCCACGGGGTTGTATATTGATTTATGTCAAAGGAAAGTTTGAAATTCACATAGGCCATGATGCCCAAATCTAACTTCATGTACATGGTCCTTGGGCATGGCTCTCTCAAATTGCTCTTATATCTGCATAGTTTTCTTATTATATGCTCGTTTGAAGAAAAAAACGATCGTATTATGTAATTAGTTTGTCTACCTGTCCGTTAACAATTTTGGTTACTGATCGATAAATCTAGTTTGGAGTTTTGGATCAAAACCAAAGTTCTTATTTGTCTTTATCAGCCAAAAATACATGACAAGTTCGAGCATGGGTTCAGTCCAACAATGTGTAGCAGGAACAGGATTTGCGTGCCCGCCCGAAGGGCGGCACGAGGACGGTGTGGGCTCACCCGGAGGTCGCCCTTACGCCCTGTCTTGAATCTTCTTGGTCTTTTCTCTTAACAGTCAGGCCGCGGATCGGGTGGAGAAGTCTTGAGATCGGGATCGGTCAGCGTCGCAGGTGTCTTGAATCTTGTCTTGAATCTTGCATCTTTACTTGGGCTTTGCCTTGTACTTTTGCCTTGATCTATGCCTTGATCTTTGCCTTGATCTTCTTCTTTGCCTTGTCTCGGCATCTCGCAAAATGCGGGACGATCCAGCGATGATGCTGGATTGCGCATTTTCAGTTGGTTGTCCACGCCCGGGACCTTCCAATGGAGGCATTGGATTGCGGGCTGCTAAGAGAGTACGGGACGGTCCAGTGATTCCACTGGACTGCGTGCTCTCTTATGTTACCGCCCGGGACGGTCCAATACACCTTATTGGACTGCGGGTCTTTTCTGAAGTGGGATACGGGACGGTCTAGCATGGCCTGCTTGACTGCGTATCCTAAAACCCGGGACGGTCCAATAAGCCTATTGAACTGCGGGTCTTTTCAGCCACAGAGAAGCAGTTTGCGTTGTAAACACTCCCTCATGATGTCACTGCCGTCCATTCTCGCCAGTGTACTTTCCGCCAGATCGCGCAGGCGCTCTCTGATGGGTTCCACGTCAGCGATAGTATGCAGATCTACAATACGGGTGTGACACGGTGCTTGCAGTGCCATTCTCAGGGCTTTGTTTTGGACCACCTGGAGCATTTGGATCGCTCGATATGATGCCAGGTTGGTGACCACCGATGCGTATTCCATGATAGGTCTTACAAACGTTTTGAAGACTCTAAGCAGAGTGGCCATGCTACCTCCCCAGGAAGTTCCCCTCAGCCGTCTGAGAAGATTAACTCGTTGCATGGTCCTCGTGGCTGTCTGCTTAACATGGGTTAGCATGGTGAGTCTGGAGTCCAAGGTGACGCCTAGGAAGGTCACCTCTTTTGCGGCAACTAAGTCAATGCCACTGACATTCAGTTTGACCACCGAATTGCGTTTTCGTTTCGTGAATAGGGCGAATTGTATTTTGTTTGCATTGAGCTTAATGCGCCATTTCGAGCACCACCTTTCCAGGTCACCGAAGGCCCGCCTCAGTCTGAGCTCCACATACTTTGTACTGCCATTGGTGATCCACAGACCCAAGTCATCAGCGAACTGCGACAGTTGCCTCGGGTCTATTTCAATGTCATTGACGTAGAAAATATAGAGCAATGGGCTTAAAACCGACCCCTGTGGTGTACCAGCGTTCAGTGGAACAGAGTCTGACGATTCTCTGTCCACCCTCACCTTTATTGAGCGGTCGGTGAGGAAAGAGGAGAGGAGCCTTACAAGTTTGACCGGGAGGCCATACTTGTGTAACTTGTACCGGAGGCCGTTGTGCCAGACGCTGTCGAACGCCTTTTCAACGTCAAGTAGCACTGTACCAGTTACCCAGTTTTTGTGGAAGCCACTGCGTATGTCCTCCACAAGGCGGTAGATGTGTTCTACTCCTTCGCATCCGTTTCGATATGCCCTCTGCCATTTGTTGAAGAATAAATTCTTCTCCAGATGGTTTCGGAACCGTGATGCAATGATTGCTTAGAATAGCTTGCCGATGCAGCTAAGAAGACTGATTGGTCTGTAGTTGCCAGGGTATTTCAGATCTTTGCCATTTTTTGGTATCATGATGCCGATTGCCTCTTTCCATGCAACTGGAAAGTAACCAATCTTCAGGCAGGTGTTGTACAGCTTGGTAATGTAAGAGAGGAGTTCAGCTGGGGCTTCTTTGAGTACCCTGTAAGGAATTCCATCGTGGCCAGCGGCCGATCTAGACTTGCACTTGGAGAGAATCCCGATGGTTTCTTCCGAAGTGATCTCTCTAGTGAGATCGTGGTCGTCCCCCACCTCATCACTCACGTTTTCCTGAGGTTTGAATAAGTCCTCATTCAGACTGACTAGGTTGTCAACTTCCAGTTTCCAGTTGTCGTCAAATTGAGGGCCAATTTGAACTTGGTGGGCTCGACTGAGTGCGTCTGAAAAAGCGTCCGCTTTTTCCTTTGTGGAGGAAGTTAACGTACCGTCAATACGATACACCGGATTCTCAACGTTCCCATTGCTGGGATTTTTTGAGGTGCCAGTCAGAGTTTTGAGCTTTGACCAGAACTCACGTCCGTTGTTCCGATCGTTTGTGTTGAGTTCAGAGGTTTAGGGTGTTGTACCACGTCAACAGGGCCGGTGTTCTGTGCTTTTGCCACATCCGAAACACATGGCGCTTCTGCTTGATGAGGTCGAGCGTTTCCTTAGTCACCCTCGGTGCTCCACATTTAGTCAGCTTTTTTGGGCATGCCCTATCCAGGGCCGACTGGATAGACTGCATCAGATGTTCACTAGCAACATCGATTTCTGATATGCAAGAGAGTGAAAGTTCAGTGTTCAGATGGATACGGATATCTTCCCTGAACGCTGACCAGTCAGCTTTCTCCAAGTTGCGAGTCAGTTTCCTTGGATATTTGTCAATGTGGCTAAGTCTTTGATCAAATATTGCATGTACCGGTAGGTGGTCGCTACCAACTGTTTCTCCAACGAAGGTGCTAACCGCCTTTCGTATGAGAGATTCACTGGCTATAATATAGTCAATAACTGACCCACGTCCGTTTTGAAAGTGAGTTTCCTCCCCTTCATCATTCAAGACGTGAGCCTCCGCCTTCTCAGCTACATCAAATAGATGGTCGCCATGAGCGTCGGATTCCTTGCTTCCGTAGAACATATGCTTGGCATTAAGGTCGCCTCCGATGAGGCATTGGTCGTGGTTTTTCATCATATAGACAATGAGGTCACGGTTGACAAGGAGCTGTGGCGGGCAATAGTATGCCACCACCGCCAAATCCCTGCCCCCGAAGCTGGTTTTTAACGCCACAACTTCAGCCCCTGTCGAGATATTTTGGGGAATATCTATCACAGAGTGCTTGACGTCATTTCGCACGAGAATCGCGACGCCTCCCCCTCGATTGGTGCGATCGAGTCGGTGCATTTTGTACTTGGGAATTCGAAGTTTTGGCCATCAAGCTTGGTTTCGTTCAGGAGAACGAACTCCGGGTTGTGCTCATATGGGTATTGCTGTAGAAGCGCACGATGACCCCGCAGGCCATTGATGTTGATGTGTATAACATGCAGACCAGCCATGATTAAGCTGTCAGTTGCCTACAATACTCTGTAAGGTGTTCACTTGAAACACTAGTTTTATAGACTTTGCTCGCTATAGACGCCACGCGAGCAGATATTTCCGATTGATTGATGAGAGAATCGGATGCGCCAAGTGTAGCTGTAAGGCTGGCACAGAGTACGCAGGCAAGGTTGAGGGCTTCCCGGCCTGCTGGGGAGGAGCAAGAGGACTGAGCTATGCTTAGTGACATTGCCTCCTTCTTTGTTACCTCAGTTTTGTAACGAGGGCACACTTTGTCAGAGCTTTTGTGCCCTCCTCCGCAGTTTGCACATTTGACAGCGTCATTTGTACATTTTTGATGAGTGTGTTCACCAACCACTTCCGGCACTTGGTTTTTGATTGGCACCTATAGCTAGCATGGCCATAGGATTGACAGTTGTAGCACTGTGTGTGTGTTGGCTTGGCTACGTAATCACTTGTTTTGTATTTAGAAAAGTCAAGTACTAAGCCTTCTTTTAGGATTCTCTGCTTGACTTCCTTGTTTGGACATGTTATCTTCACTTTCCAGGTTGAAGATCCTGTCGCGGATGCAACCAAGCGCTTGGCTGTACATCCTGCACCTGCACTTGTAGCACAGTATGCGTCGTCGATGCTTGGGTGGATTTTGAGCGCGACGACGCATAGGTGTTCCTTTGCCCCTTTCTTGCCCAAGCCTGTGGGATTGAAGGAAGTGTCGCCAAGGTCTTTGGCTTGCAACAATTTTTGCCTTGACGCTTCATCCCTCACAAAGATCAGGATTTCAGCTTTATTCCGTTGGCTGGGACGTATCTTCACTACGTCCGTTACACTGCATTTTTCACGCAAAAATGCTGCTAGCCTCCCGGGTGGTTGCTAATCCCAGCCGGGAGGTTGACACCCAAGACAGGCGGTGTGCGTTGTTTTGGGTCATTCTTGGGTTTTTCCTCAATCTTCTCCTTTGGAGGTGGAGTAGATTGATCACCTTTAGCCTTCTTGCCTTGTTTTTTGTTTTTCGGTCCCACTTTGACCCACGGTTGAGAGCTCGGAGGATTTGGTTCCTCGTGTGCTTCTGGAGTAGTGATGTCTGTAGCGACCTCCATTTCTTCCGTGTGTACTGAGTTAGTGCTGCCCGTGGCTGGTACCTCAGACACGTTCACTCATTGTGTACATGCGTTATGGGCCTTTTTATACTTATAATTTGTCAAATTTCATAACAATTTATTTTCTGACGGATAATCCCAGTTTAGATTATTTGATCAGAACCAAAGCGACGGGTATTTGTCGCAACCAAAGTGTTGACAAGAGGAGGTATAACCTTGGTATTTCTAACTGCAACTAAACCCATGCATTCGGTGAAGACTAGATCATGCTGGATTCAATACAAGTTCCTCACAGAAAATATATTTTACAGCAGGTGGAGGCCGGTCTCAGATCAAGATTGCATGATTTATGCAACTTTCAACAGCCCGGCCATTTCGTGATAAACTTGAATTGATTACTCCGCTTGAAATTGTAATGACCGTCAGTTATTCAATACGAAATCCGCTCATATATCATGCAATATTGAACTGGACATTCATAAAATGTTAAATACATGGTTACCGGACACTGATTATTTTAGCATGCGAATAACTACGTGGAACTCTGAAACATATAAGTGAGACGGTCCCAAAATGATGACACTACGTCAGTGCTAAAATTTTGCACTCTATAATATATGTTTCAAATCAAATTGATGCATTTATTAAACTACAGAATCATGCCACATCTAAGTTTTTCTAAATTAAGGATAAGTTTATGCCATGGTACATAGAATTTAGACAAAATTTATTCAAAATGTATTTACATTGATACAATGAATACATTTGGATGGTCAGTATAAATGTAGATAGATTTCTTAATTTATTCAGATAAATTTTGAAATTTATCCCCATTTTCTTAATTTATTCATGATATGGATGTAAATCAATTTCGAAATTTATCAAATTAAATTTCTAAGTGTATCTCCATTTTGTTAATTTATATAAAAAAAGAGCGTTTAGATCGCGAATACTCAGAAATCTGAAACTTTTTCTAAATATATTCCTGGTATAAATGTAGATGAAATTTATTTACATCTACATTAGCTAAATTTGGATGGTCAGTATAAATCTTGAAATCTATCCAAATATATTTCGAAATGTATCCCCATTTATTAATTTATATTATAAAGAGCGCTTAGATCGCGAATATGCAGAACTCTGAAACATAAGTATGACGGTCCCAAACTCATGACACTGCATAAGGGCGTAAATGTTTCAACATTTATGTCAAATGTATACAATGCATAAATTGTTTTAAACTCCAGAATTTATCTATTTTGTTCTAAATTTGGGAGAAGAAATAAATGTGAAATTTATGCATTCACCTAAATTCCAAATATGGGATAAATTTATGCCGTTGTAAATTGTATACATGGAATTGAGGAGCAATTTATTCTTTTGTAAATTTCATTTCTCAAGCAGTGTAATTTGACCACGACAAAGAAACCTTAGAGACAAGCATCAGGGTGCCCAATTAAGAAGAGTGTTGGCATGTTTTACGAAACAGAACATTTACTACCGGTTTTGCCAAGCTCTGGCTCTATCAAACTAATTGGATAACAGATACAGACACCATAAAAATATCCGTTGAAGTCGCAAATGATTTCTTAAAAAACAAGAATGTATGTAAACAAACGGAAATATCGCTTATTCGAAACCAAGAGGAATTTGATCAAAACCAGGATGATTGCATCAAAACCCATTGGTATTGAACAAAATCCGAATAATTGGCTCAAACCAATGGGTTTTGATAAAAAATACCGGTTAGGAATCAATACTTCTATCAGTGTAACATGGCGTTACATCGATGCTCTCCAAACAATCAGAATTGTTGTTCCCGATGTGGTTTATATATGGCACACGCTCACGCGGGATTATAAAGCGTATATGGATGAAAATGGATGAAAACAATCTCCAAAAAAGGTCCTTCCTATTGCGGGTGGTTGCGGGTTCCAGTCCCATCAGCGAATGGCAACCAAATGAATTCGTCAAACAATATTGTGGAGACAGGCGATCCGGAATTATGAACGCAGATGTATCATACATTTGATTATTCGAAAACAGAAATGTTAAATGCCAACTGGCGCTAACAAGAACATTTTCAACTTTTAAAGAAGATACCGATTCAATCGTAAATCGTAATGGAAATATGAGTGCCCAAATTGGATTGACGGTTGACTGACATACCTTATTCCTGAACCTTCGAATACTCTGATACTACTGATACCCTGACCATACGCAAACCATGAAAACACAGGTACCTGTCCATACGCATACCATGGATATACATATTCCCTCAAATGAATATTAAAAACAAAAATACATTATCATGCATATTATACCTGAATAATGCTTACACGGTAATAATATTATGAACAAGTATATACTAAATGATAATCGTTTCTTGTTATTACAGCTGTCAGTCAGGTCTCCAAAAATCGAGATGAGTTCACCAGTAAACCACACTATAGACTGGAATGGAACAAGAAACGGAACATACAACACAACGGTTCCAGCAACATATCGAGGAGAACTGGGTTATGGCGAGTTCGAGCTGATTCCAGAATTCATGGCTGCATATTACATCGCGATTTATTATTTGTGGGTCATTGCCGGCATTGGAATAACAGGAAATATCCTCTCGATTCTAATTATATGTAAAATGGGACCAATGAGTTCTTCTTCTCTGCACATATGTGTTCTCGCGGTTGCGGACAACCTCGCTATATCTGCAAAGATAATTTACGCACAGATGACAATGAACGATGTAAACATCGGATCATTCGGGTGTAAGTTTCTGATTTTCTCGACACAAATTTGGTCGATGTTCGCTAATTGGATCATTGTAGCCATGACGACAGAGAGATACATCGCCGTTTGTTTCCCGTTAAAATCCAAACGGTTCTGTACGAAGACGATCGCAATCTTCAAGCTCGCGGTGATCTTGTTATTTCTGATTGGGCTCAATTCACACTTTTTCGAGATAATAACAGATACTTATCACCCGGTTCACAGAGAACATTGTGACGCTCATACCGATCCAACAACACAGTTTTGGGCTAACAAGGTATGGCATTGGATTGATGGAGCGTTCTTCGCCATAATTCCTTGTGTGATGATCATAGTGTTAAATGTGATGATCATTGTAGGGTTAAATAAATCTCAAATACTGAAGAAGCAGATCGCTTCACAGAACGAGAACCAAATCCAGTCGAACGTGGAGCAGCAACGACACATCATGAATATGCTTCTTGTGGTATCCATTACATTTGTAATGCTGAATGCACCAAACGCAATTTTCTTTGTAGCGACAACATTCATCGACTATGAAGCCACTCTTCAGAGTTATTCTAACTACATACTAGGGGGAACTATTATCATACTTTTGTCAGATTTCAATAACGCGGTTAACTTTGTTCTATACTTCTGGGTTGGGAAGCGGTTCCGTGCAAAATGTATGGAACTCGTGTGCCGGCGAAGGTGTGGATCACCTACATCGGATCATGCATACCCGTGCGTTGGTCGGGTATCAACAGTGAGCGGCGTATCCGAAAATGGTAATACCGAAATTTCAACGGTCGCTGCTGGAGGAATCCTGGTAATGGAAATAGAAGATAGCCGAATCTAGGTTATGGGACATGGAGGAAACAAGGAACAATATACACAGCAGCATAACACCGTATTGAGGTGATCACATATGTATGCGGATTGGATGAATTTACATTAGTTACTACGACTCGGATCTTAGATCTCGGATAACGAAGATAACCGTCTTTAATTTATTAAAGAAGATCGCAATCGCCAAGCTCGTGGTGATCTTGTTATGTCTGATTGGGCTCAATTCACACTTTTTCGAGATAATAACAGATACTTATCACCCGAACATTGTGACTCTCATACCGATCCAACAACACAATTTTGGGCTAACAAGGTATGGTTTTGGATTGATGGAGCTTTCTTCGCCATAGTTCCTTGTGTGATTATCATAGTGTTAAATGTGATGATCATTGTAGGGTTAAATAAATCTCAAAAACGGAAGAAGCAGACCGCCTCACAGAACGAGAACCAAATTCAGTCCAACGCGGAGCAGCAACGACACATCACGAATATGCTTCTTGTGGTGTCCATTACATTTGTAATGCTGAATGCACCAAACGCAATTTTCTTTGTAGCGACAACATTCATCGACTATGAAGCCACTCTTCAGAGTTATTCTAACTACATTCTAGGGGGAACTATTATCCAACTTTTGTCAGATTTCAATAACGCGGTTAACTTTGTTCTATACATCTGGGTTGGGAAGCAGTTCCGTGCAAAATGTATGGAACTCATGTGCCGGCGAAGGTGTGGATCACCTACATCGGAGCATGCATGCCTGCGCGTTGGTCGGGTACCCACACCGAGGAATTCACACATATCGGTGTCTACATGCCCGCCAGTGAGCGGCGTATCCGAAAATGGTGTTACCGAAATTTCAAAAGTCTCTGGTGGAGGTATCCTGATCATGAAAACAGAAGATAGCCGAATCTAGGTTATGGGGAAATGGAGGAAACGAACACTATAAACTATAGCATGACACCATAATGAGCTAATCACATATGTATGCGGATTGGATGAATTTTACATTAGTTACTACGACTCGGATCTCAGATCTCGGATTACGAAGATAACAGACTTTAATTTATTGGACAGGGTGGAGACAACGAACACTATAAACAATATACAGTTGTCGCCCGTTGTCGAGGGAGACATTGAGATTTGTCACCCGCTCGAGAACGGAATGTCTCCCGAGGAGCGAAGCTCCGAGGGAGACATTCCGTTCTCGAGCGGGTGACAAATCTCAATGTCTCCCGAGAAGAAGGGCAACAACTGTTTTGTTATCCGATTATACCACAGAAAATAGCCTTGCCATCCACACGCAGGATGTTGCACTAAGTCATGAGTGCTTTCTTTCCCGATTATGTATATTTTCAGTAACTATTTATCGTCCCATAGGATTTCTGTTCCATAAACGATAGTCAAGCTGTTAAGCGTTTGATAATCCGCGTTTATTTACTATCATTTTGGTGGTCAAATCGTCAATATCGGTCCGTGCAATGTAAACCAATAAGCCATATAGGTATGTTCTCGTCTTCTTCAAGGCATATTCAATGTCGTCTTGTGAGCGCAATTTACTCGCGATGTTCATTTCATAACGGTCTTCCCCGAAAGCTATTGGGAAGTTGTCAATTTCATTAATGTACATTCATATGTGTCAGTGCTCATGGCGATCCTCACATAAAATACTTCTATGATCACATTGCAGACATCGCGGAGGATAAGTGTACAGTACCATTCATTCGCGACAAACGTATGCATTACGTTGTCTACCAGCGAACATTTATAACCAACCAACCTAAAGGGATCCTCTCTTTCAATGTTGCATCATAATGTCGACATGAACAAATTGAATCACCGAGATGTTTCGATGTAAAAAAGTAAATAATAACGCTTGTCCGATAAAAGTATCAACTTAAAACTTAAGAATATTAGTGTTCACTAAATATATGCAAATTAGCAAACACCAAAACTGGTGTGTTTTGCGAATCCGTGGGGTATATAAGATCTATGATTTTTTTAGTACGTTTTAGTGATGCGAAGTAGATGAGTTATTGCAGTGTGTGTTTGGAGATATTCTTGCAATATAACATCAGGCGGGCGACAAAAACAATGTCTCCCGGGTCAGCGGGCGACAGTGTGATTTGTCGCCCGGCACGTGACAGCACATGGGCCAATCAGAAGGGTGGCAAATAGGGAGGAGGATAACAATGATCATGGATCCATAGGACGGCGGAGGTGGTAGTTATGCGCCTAGGTCACGTACCAGAAACTGGGAATTCGCGTGCATCGGGGTATACATTCCAGCGCGTTAGTCGGTACATGGAATACAGACAAATATCGGTGTCGACATGTGAAATGCATTAGCAGAAATGCCAACGGTATCTGCTAGAGGGTCTCAGCTCTTAGCGGACAACTGACATTATTTTTATACTGACGGAATGGGCAGTTATCTACAAATATTTCTTCCTGCAACCGTTGACGAATTGATCATTAAATTTGACAAACTGAAACTACATGTATAGTTCAACCATTGAGATTAATGACTTACTCCAACATATATCTATAGTGCCTAAAATTAAAATAGACACGATATAATATCAGCAAACTTTCGGACCATATGATGGGTCGTTGCTTGCGCCACCATCGCCCCCGATGTTCCAGTTAGAAGTTTTAAGCCACGCTGAAAGGGTGGGAGTTTGGTTGAGACTGTTTAGATGGTATAATTGTTCACCACTTGCTAGTGTTTAATACAAGTCGTACACAATGCATTTCCTCATAAAATGGTGTTTTTGTATTCAATGTGGGTTTATTATGACGTGTAAATATCGGCGACCCTACCCAAGCGTCTAGACGACGAAATAACTGATGTGCGCGATTACTTGTCGAACGTTATTGTTTTAATCGTCTTGTTTATTGTTTTTTCAGTTCCAATTTGTTTTTTCCCACTCGTTTAAACCATATGATATACGAGGAACCTAACAAATTATACATCAAACTGTACGTTTTATTGGTGTAAATGTCTCTTTGAGGAATCGCAGTGGAGGTATGCATTTCATCCAATAGTAGTCATATTTGCCGTATAAATTGACTACATAGTATAAGTATATTATCACTTTCCATTAACTCATTCAGTTCCCGTGTTCCTGTGGAAACCGATAGCTGTGTACCATGTTTCACGTGAGAAAGGCCAGCATTTACACTAACTAGATAATTAGTTTGACTATTCAATATTGGAAAGAATCTAATTGACAGCAGGCACCGATAGTACATGCCCTACTCATTTCCGGTACTACAGGGTAATCATTGTTTTAAAATTCCATATTGCTATGGCAACGAGGACTTCATATGAACACCGATTGCGTGAAATGTTGTTTTATATGGCCATCTAACGAATTTATTCAGTAGAGTGTTAGACATTGATTTTGCTGGTGGAATAACATAATATGACAAGGACCAGAGGGGTTATAGGTGAGGCATAACGATTTCGAAGGGGGAAGCTTCTTGGGCTTTTACTGATCATGTTCCAAGTAAATTTATTCAACTAATATGTGACTGGTCTAGTGATTGCAGTAAGCGAAATGTTCATTAATCACTTAAGGATGGGTTTGTATCGGCTAATCGAATGAAGGTAGCCATTTTGGAACCCTAAACCCGGCTCCTTCGGATTTGGTGCCCCCATTGCTTGGCGCCTTGTATGATAATATACTATAGGATCATTTTATTTACAATATACACACATGGGCAGTAAAATTACAAATAAATATAATATTAATAGACTATACATGCATATTGTTAGGGTGATATATTCATGGCTGACTGTCTTCCTATCACCCCTGAATGTGGTGACAGATTATATGATGAAGATGGCCGAATTAATTTGATTGTCTTTAGGTTACGTTATAATTACTGACCTTAAGATATATTACTATGCGTTTCATTTAAGATGTAAATATGTAACAGGATTAGACCAAGGAAATTCAGGTGTCATTTGGTTTGACATAGGATAACGGCATTCTCAAAATAACTTAGCACACTAAACGACCTCAATACTTATTGATGATGCTCCAAATTCAGAGACGATTTTCAGAATACTGAGTCAGTTTAATTAAGGTATATGTCATGTTCCCTGTCATCTGCGTGTATGTAGTATCCAAATTGACTTAGTTCTGTCTAATCTAATGCCGCCTGCTTGTTTTGCATATCATAATCCGGCGTGTTGGCTGATAATGGAGCCCATGTTATATGTCGTTATATGCTTTGCCAGTGAATGTGGTCTGAAACAGACCAATCCCTTGGTGACTATAGGCTAATCCACACATGTGATGACTGTCATCACAACAATATGCCCCCGTGTGGGCCCGGTGTAGAATATGATTACTGCTCCACTGCGAGGGGTAATAATCCCCTAATGTGGCACCCTGTTTGCTGTGGGGTGCATCCCGTGAGGTTTGGTGTATGAGCCCTGGGGGTACTAGGGTGGCCGTTTCACGTGAGTCGTAGACCTGTTGTTACGGCTTAGCTCATGGTCATCTTTGGTCCTACATCTCTTCAAGTCGGGTGGTTGAGTTGACCCGGCTCAATCAATCGGCTAGTCACGCCTCTCCACAGTGTTTCAGATTACATTTCTGCCATCTTTGCTATTAAATTTCTGGTGTCTAGTTGTGTTTTCTGTTTTTTCATGTCTTTCTTTCGTGTCATGTTTGTTTGCATTTCGTCTTCATCACTGTTAAATGTTTCAATTATGTACTGCTTACGCCTGTCTCACTGTGTCGAGGTACCGTGAGGCTGCTACAGCTATATACCAGTCTTTGGCCCGGTTATAATTCGAATGGTAGTCCGAGGCGGCTGCTGGGCTAGTTGTCATAACCCATAACAAACAAAAACGTAAGAATGAACACCCGTCAAGTTCCACTGATGCTGAGGTCTATCCTCAGTACTCGGTACATGGTTTTGATCCAAATGTTCAGAGAACTTCTGTATTTGTGATTTATAAAACGCCCCAAAGAATAGCCGGACAATTAAAATTTGTCAAACCGATCAGGACTCTCTTCTGATCGAATGTTCATGAAAAATTCAAGCTGACTCTCTTGTGCAATGGAGATTTATTGCACAAATACCAGTGTTTGTTACTCATTACAAGGCATTGAACAGTAGCTGAGCTGTGTTGAGAACTCCCCGATATAGCTGATTCTTCTGAGTCAGATATATTGGGTGAGTTAGCACCACAGGGAGATCCAGAAGTCCGTAGATGAGTAGATGGTCAAAAAGCTCAGTTGAACAGTTATCTTCTGACCTTCAATCGGTGCGAACATCCACCAACATTGAAGGTTGGGTATATGAAGACGGATTTAAGTACATATGTTCCAAACCCATTGCAATGTATTAAATGTCAGGAGTATGGCCATGACCAGGAAGATTGTAAAAGTACAGAAAAAGTACTTGCACGATGTTCTCTTTCTGGTCATGATCATACGGATTGTGCGAATCTTAAGAAATGTTCAAACTGACAAGTTTCACATTCTGCAATGGATCGTTCCTGTCGCGTTTGGGACTATGAATTCAAGATTCAATGATGTAAAGCTGAGAAGCATCTGTCATATATAGATGCTAAGAAAATAGTTGATCCCCGACCATCCATTCCACAGGTCACATATTCAGCAATCGTGTCTACTAAAAGTGTGTTGATGGCAGCACTCAGACAGAGAGTCAAACCAAACTCGCCAGTATATCACTACACGAGCAACACAAGTTGAGGAGACTGATAATATTCCTTTTCCAGAGCCCGTAGAGCTGGCTATAGATACAGCTTCTGTCGTTGAGACATTTCATCGGAAGCAATCCATGCAACTTGGATCATATTGTTCCAATATAAAAATCGCCTGTAGCTTCGGAACAAAGATCACCAAAGGCAATCAAACGTTTCGACTCTCAGACAGAGAGGTACATCTTTGAGCTTTCAAAATGTGACCACATGATTGACGAGAAACGGTTCACCCTCAAAGATAAGAAACAGTATTTGTGGATCGAAGCTGTCTGTTGGTTGAAGGATGACATTATGTCTCACCCACCCGGCCATCAGCTTGACGCATTTATAAAGTTCATGCGTGATTCATCAAATATTATAAATACTTTATCACTGCAAAGTCTGATTTTAAAAGCTACTTTACATATTTTGATGTGGATCCTTGGTAATTTCATGTCATTTATTTGCTATTTATTATCTATTCTTGTACTACTTGTATACGTTCTTGAAGTTATATTCCTGACTCCAAGTGGAAACATTCCTCGTATGTGCTTTTATTTGTACATAGCTCATCGTTGCATTGTTTTAATCCAATCCGCCCTCTGATTTATCTACACAGTTACTTCGGTTTAATCTCTTTTGATACCTGATTATGTTCTTGGTCGAGATATGGCCTCGCGGCTAAAACGACGTTAAACCCTCAGAGGAGGTACTCATAAGTGAGTCTAAGTGAGTCAGCACTTGTCCTCCAATCCCATTGTCTGTATACAAGTATATGTGTTATTTCCTATGTATTATTGTATTTAGACAAATAAATATGTTTAAACTAACCCTCAGTCAATCAATCACAACAATATGTGAGGTCATTATTGGAATATCAAGTATCTGGACCTAAACATTTATGTATTATTTTAGTTGTGGCTGGTCATGCATATTTTAAATTCAGATAAAAATATCAAACATATTTATTGCATTGATGGAAAATTAGCCAACATCGTCTGTGAATCCATTTCCACCAGGAATATAACCTACATAAATGTTTATCCAGTGGCCGTATTAAAATAGATTTTATAGTAAGAGATTTATTATTTCAATTTTATACAACAGTAATCTAGAATACTTTGGCAAGATGTAATCAAAAGTTATCAAAAAGTAATTGAAATACTCTACAAATTTCAAAGTATTTGGTTACTACAGTCATAATATTTTGGCTCCTAAAATACTTGGTTACAAATACAACAATATAATGATTACGATTCTGCCATCCCTGATATGACGTGTTACCATCACGCAATTTGTTGCGGCTGAACCAACTCCCTCTAAACTGGAAATAGATAGTAGATTATGGTAAGGAAAGTGAGAAGTATTTTCAAATTATACACGTATGAACTTGTTGTGTTTATGTTATACATGTATGTTTAATTTCTTTTGTTGTTATTCCTCATTAAATATTATTTCAATAACAAACCTTCTGTCTCGCATATGTCCTTGTAATGCATACATGCATGTATAATATGTCCTTGTAATGCGTACATGCATGTATAATATGCCTGTATTCTAGAACTACCAGGTCCGTGTGGGTTATAATATTTATGTAAAACTTGGGAAGTGCCCAGAAATGTGTAAAAAATGAAGACTCTAAAAACGCTTGGCTCTACCTACCGCAGCTACAATTCGGGCTGCACCCGACAGGGATGTTGGATGCCAAATTTATCGAAATTCACACAGTGTCAAATCAGAACAATTGAGCATTGTGGGCAGCAAACCAATGACTTAACACAGGGATTTCCAAATGAATACATGTGAATACATGTTGGTGGTGCCTGTACGTGTGAGTGGAATTCCAGAGTTTTCTGAACAATAACAGCCAATCCAATAGTAATATTGATGAACTGTCACGCAATTACGATATACGACCGTTGATGTCAAAGTTTGGACAATATGTCTAATTTTCTCGCGGGCTATATGACTTAATTTGTCCCAGACATCACAGCTCTTTCTGGAGCTGTACATACTGTCACATTATTTTGAGTGTACAGTCAACTATAAGGTATATTATGGGGTGATTGAATGCTTTAAAACCACACAATACTTAATATATCAGATTTGAAAAATGGTATTATGGGGTGCAGCCCACACAACCAAATCACCCCACAATGTATGATAGTCTAGATGGTGTGATAGTTTAGAAGGTTCATCCGCAATGTATCTGTATTACGTGCTGGTGTGCCTTGCTAAAAAAAATTTAATTCTAAATGTTGGCAAAAAACGATTAACACACGCTGTTATAGCATCTATCGGGATACTGAGAGTTACACCAATTTTAAATTAAAGTTATTGGCTTACATAATTTATTCTCCGTCGTTCGGTAAGGTACGGATACAACGACACAGAAACAAAACACTATCTGCCCCATGCCATGCGTGGTTGGATAATGGTTAAAATTTAAACAAAATGTATTATTCATATTGCAGTTAGTGCTGCTATCAGGACGTCACATGATGAATACTGATAGGTATTGCGTTATGATAGTCGACACGCTACCATCATGAGGTAGGTGGATGCTACCAGGTTGACCCTGGACAACATGACTATGCTACGGATGTTGGTTCTCTATGCAAGTTTGTCTTAGAACAGACCGTCGTGTGCCCTTAATATTATTTACGAAACATGTATGTACGTTTGGAAAATAAGGGAAAAGTGATTCCCTCAAGTCAGTAAAAAGTGGACAGGCATGTGTATTTTATTACGTTCAGATTGCACAAGACACATATACTGGTACGCTAGTCTCTTTTCTGGAAGCTTATGGTTCTTTTTAGTTAAACGACAACTCCACTATTTTAGTCTATACCGTTCCACTGGAGTTGAACTGGCCCTTTTTATAATTATGATACAATTAGCATGCATAAGAACTACTCAAAGTAATTACGTGATCCCAACTTGGCATCGAGAAAATCCATTAAAATATAGTTAAATATTCACTTATGTCCTGCAAATGTCAGTCGATGGAGTCCAGAACAATAACTATAACCTATTTCACAGATATAAATCAAACGGTCAGCATGCTGACGGAAGAAAAACGCCGTTTACCGTTTACCGTTCCACGCGGCCACAGTGGTAAGATATATGGTGGTCAGCTGTAACTTGGTTATGAACCCATAACCCAATTTTTTCATTCATCAAAGTCAGGAACATGAGCATTCTCAAATATAGAACATTATTTATGGGTAGTTTCCTTTCTACATTATTATTAAATTTCGCAAAACTAGAAGTCTCCTATCAAAATCCTTAGATATGATAGCACGGATATATGAACAACACTTTTTACAGAAGTTCTTTATACCTGGAAACAGTGAAATTTTAAATGTTTTTATGCTACAACAGTAAAGTAAATATCGTTATAATATCCAACGGGTTGGTGGTTCTTAAACGACGTGTCACAATTATCGCTTGTACCAAATTTTACAATGGAATTCCTGATATATTTTGGGAAAATAAATTTTGAAATACCAGGAAATTTTGGAAAAACATGCATCTGGCCCTTAAACCTTTCATGACGGGAGCTTCCGGAATTTCTTCGAAACCCCTGTGCCCATACATTCTCTTAAATACGCGAGTCGACCATAGGTCGCTTCGCATATATTGGCCTAACAAATTTTATATTATTTTTTATAATTGTTAAAAAATGTAAGAATAAATAACAATAATTAAACAAGTTGGTAAAGAATGTAAGAAATCATGATAAAAATGAAAAAATTGTGAAAGAATGTAAGAACAAAAATGATAAAAATTGATAAAGAAAGTAAGAAAACAATTATAAAAATGTGAAAGAATGTAAGAAAAAATGATAAAAATTGATAAATTTTATTAAAGAATGTAAGAAAAATTTATAAAAATTTATAAAAAAATGTTGGGTCAATGCATTCTCTTTTATATTTTAGGCGATCTATGATCGACTCGCACGTATAAGATAATGCATTGGCCTGGGGTCTTTAATGTTGCGCCAGCGCAGCTCCCTTCGTGAAAGGGTTAACTGATGGAACATGATATAAATGCCGTATCCAGAGGAGAATTGCATGGCGTCATATACGTATGTACCTGCGCGGTACTACACAATTAATTTGAAATGCACAATCAATTTATCTAACATGAAATAGAAATTACGATTACCGGTATATATGTGAACTACACCAGGTGACATAATCCAGTTACCACTGACTGACTAACAGTATTGATGTATACCATGAATAAAAGTGGACACCTGAACAATGTGAAACGGCTTGGCCAATTGATTTGAAAGTTTGTGTCTGCATGATACGCAGTCGATGCAACAATAGGGAATTTAGTCTGACCTTGACCTTTGGAAACAACGTTCTTTATCTGTTTTATTGTTGTTAGCGTATCTCCTCCGAAACGGCTTGAGATATCGGGTTCGGACTTTTTTCATTATTTGCGCATGTATGTGTGTTCTAAAATACTGGAACATGACAGGGGTCGCACTTCCGGTTTAAAGTTTGATTTCTTGTATCGTCAAAACGGCTCGGCCAATTGATTTGAGGTTTTGTACCTGCATAGCCATTGAGCATACGCAGTCGATGGAGTAATAGGGAATTTCGTCTGACCTTGACCTTAGGAAACATCGCCCTTCATCTATTTTATTATTGTTAACGTATCTCCTCCAAAACAGCTTGAGATATCGGGTTCAGACTTTTTTCATTATTTGCGCATGTATATGTGTTATAAAATACTGTAAAACGATAGGGTTCGCAAATCCGGTTTAAAAGTGCGCTACTGGTCGAAGAATATAATAACGCTCTTTATACGAAATCCAGAACGGCTTGAGATATTGAGTTGGGACTTTTTGCATTGTGTGCATCAGATTCTGCGCTGTATAATGATGTATATAGGTTACGGATTTGACTTCCGGTTTAGGAGAAATGGCGTGTTGGTATGCATCTCAAAATGTTTTGATGCTGATTTTGATGGAATTTGGTGAATACAAGCTGTGGTTGCCGAGTATTACTATGATCACATGTGTCCACTGACAACTTACGCTGCATTTTTTAACAGGGACTTTGCAAGTGCGAAGGGTCCTCTGGCGCTGTAGCCAGTAGTGTAGGGGCAATCTCTGGAATCTCAGAAATCACGTAAAGGTTTGTATACCGCTACACGGAGATGAATGGGAAAAAATCTGCTGCGGTTTTCTCACGGGGACTGGGTACAATGTTTGGGAATGTTTGTAAACAATAATTAAAAAATTCATCATAGTATATATATAAATTGTTAACATGTTGTGCCTAAAAAAATATAATGTACGGTAACATGCATGCACTTGTGACGGTCTTACCAATATCATAGGAGTTTGGAACTTAATTAATAACTGCCTTAATTAGCAATGTTTTGGCCCAGCATTATGACCAAAACATTGCTAATTAGCCTAATTATGGCAGTTATTTATCAAGTTCCAAGATCTGTGGTCTTTCAAAATCATAATGGCAATGCCTATGCGATGTGAAAATGTAATTAAATTATAAATGAAACTAAAACAAAACTGTGTAAGTTGCATTTCGTTATAAAACGTTGCAAATACGACAACATTTATTATGTGTGTACAGCTTGGAAATGTTTAATTCATTAGGGCATTGTCTTCATTTGGATATTTATTTACTATTCTTTTGTCGGCTTTAATGCCGTTCGTGAAATAAAAGTGTTCGGCAAACGAGTCCGAAGAAAGTAGCGTCTCTGGTTACTATGCAACGGACTACAAATATCATTGCGCTGGTATTCTTCGGTCGTTTTGACTGCACTGATAAAATCTCGACCTAATGTAATTATGCGACATAATTACATTAGCTTTCATAAACTCAACGGGAATTTACTATAGAGAATGAAGTGGATGTAATTATTGTTTAGTAACAGATCACTGGAACAATGAGTTATGCCATTCCGATTCACAAACAGGCCGATTTTACAGAACGCAGTATCAAATTTTACCAAATATCGCCATTGGGATTTCAGTCATAGTTCAATACTGGGCGATGTAAGTTATGCATGCCATTGCCTATGAACGTTTCACCTCATTATAAGCAAACTGTTAACTTTGGCTCAAAATGGCCATCAACATTTTAAAAGATAGATATTGCTCCCAATAATGGTGAATAATATTGGCTAATCTGCGATGTATACATGCTTCGAATCGTAACATACACATACATTATGAATATTATTAATTATCTCTCACTAAACTTGACAATACAATCGGCTAAAATTCACTGTTAGCGAGCTTGGACCATGTTTTTAAGTAAATGTAACTACGTACTACGCTTAGTATCAGGGGTGTTTGTTGTTTCGGAACTGTCTTAATGGTGGTTTTCAGATATGCAATAACAATTTATAGAAAAAAGTAAATTTTTCACATATGTAGAACACTATATTATTTGATGTTTCTTAAAGGTCGCAAACTGTGACTTATTTTGTTAATAGGCATGCTATTTAGTATCGTGACAACTATATATACTATTATGGTGGTCCCAGTACCTTACTGAGGATAACAAATTCATTTTAAAGGAAGCAGTATGGAATTTGGCTGAAAACGTTTTTTTGGATTATGGCAACGTTTTAAAGGGAACGATCAGAACTTTGCAAATGAAGTGAGAGAGACCATAATATATAGATACAATGATC
Source organism: Siphonodentalium dalli (assembly GCA_032622095.1). Taxonomy (NCBI): domain Eukaryota; kingdom Metazoa; phylum Mollusca; class Scaphopoda; order Gadilida; family Siphonodentaliidae; genus Siphonodentalium; species Siphonodentalium dalli. The sequence continues at coordinate 97,396,255 of CP136067.1, forward strand.
ATTTTTCATCATATTCATCCACTTAATACAGGTTGGATGACAAGATGACTGTTATACATGTATACCAAAATTCAACAGATTTTTTGCTAAATCTACCCTGATATCATTTGCAAGGTGTGGTATATTAGTTTGTTTTGACTAATACGTTACTATTATGAGACAAATTAAATGAAGACGGCTTTGGATAATATAATAATTACTCGCACCATCAGAGAATGGGGTTTTCAGTTTTGATTTCGGTGTAAATGCACATGTTAGTCTATTGAATATAGTAATCACTATACACGGCCTATTCTCTTTATCGCCTGTATATTAGTAACATCTGGGGCGTGACTGCAAATTGGTATGAACATCAAGTTGACTCGACGTTAAAATAGTGAGCTTGTTTGTGATACCAGTTACCCGAGTCCGACATAGTGATGGGTCAGCGTGTGGATATTCGAGTATAACATTTCCTTCCCTGTGCCAAGATATGTTGCAATTCATTGCGATGGGTGTCTGATTCACAATAGCACAATACATGAGTAATATGAAGTCAATTCCTTTTCCAGAACATCACATTCCATACTAATATAGCGAAGGAAAGAAATTCCCTTCCAATAATCATTGCAATCATTAGAATACATTTATGTTCCTGGCGTGGCGTATTATTTGTATATATTTTGGTTCATTTTAGCCTAATTTTCTGTCATTTCTAATCGCAGTTGCTTCACTTGATTTTGATAATCAGTTTCTTCTCTGTTTGGAAGGCATGGATTATATATATCGGGGGCTGCATGAACTCCTAACAAATTAATATACTAGAGACACTTACTAACAACAATAATGTTTTGTCAGATTGTAAGATGTTTTATTGCTGTCAGCATATGAAACTATACTCATCTTTATGTATCATAGTTATAATTGATTAATACGATAAAAACACATTTTACTGTGCCAGGAACTTTCATTGTGTATCATACCACACTACCCCAGTTAATGTGGCATAATTATTACTGGCATTGAACTATAGTCTGTTTTCATCTTACGCATAAACGTCATTTGCGTTATGTGTTAGAATTGGAATCTGCTCTACTGATATTTTGTTTTTTTAGAGACGAAAAGCCATTAAATATCGATAACTGGTCTAGTTGTCGAGTTGTTGATTTTCATAAGTTAACTCAAAAAATAAAACGTATTGCTCGTAAGAATGGTGACACACCAAGTTGCAACGATGCTGTGGTATTCCCTCAGTACTTGGTTCTTGGCTTCGACCCAAATGTGAAACGACCTTCTATCTTTCTCATTGATAAAACGCTACAAAGCATCTGTTTAACCAATTAGGACTGGGCCAATAAGTGGCTTTCTCTTGATTGAATGCTGAATAAAGTTCAATATGATGCTCTGTTGCAATTAACAACTATTGCACACACACCAGTGTTGGTTACTCATGAGAAGACATTGAATAGTAGCAGAGCTGTGTTGAGGGCCCGCGATATAGCTGATTCATCTGAATCAGAATTAATGGCGTAGTTGGCACCAAAATGGAGGGACAGAAGTCCGGTAATTTACAAAAACTGTCGATTATATTCGAGTTACTCTGAATAGTTGTCTTCTGACAGTCAATCGGTGCCAACATCCACCGACATTGAAGGTTGGGTATATGAAGGTAGATATAAGTACCTATGTTCCAAATCCATTACGATGTTTTAAATGCCAGGGCTATAGCCATGGCCAGGAACATTGTAGAAATAAAGAAACCATTTGTGCACGATGTTCTGTTTCTGGTCATGAGTATAAGGATTGTACAAATCCTAAAAAAAATTCGAATTGTCAAGATTCACATGCTGCAATGGATCGTTCATGTACCATATGGGACTATGAATTCAAGATACACAGATGTAAGTCTGAGAAACGATTATCGTACACGAATGCTAATAAATTAGTTGGTGCCAGGCCATCAATTTCTCAAGTAACATAATCGGTTGCCGTTTCTAAGAAAAAAGTATGTTGATGCCAACACTCAACCAGAGAGTCAATCAAAACTCGCCAGTACATCATTAGCAACACAAGTTAAAGAGAACGATATTGTTCCTGTTCCAGAACCTGTCTCACCGGCAATGGATACAGCTACTGCAGTTTTTACGTTTGCTCCGAAACCAACTAAGGAAGTTGATGCCATTGTTCCACAACAAAAATCTCCAAGGTCTGTCAAGTCTTTTGACTCTCAGCAGAGGTTAAGCATTGAGTTTTTAAAGTTTGATAATATGCTTCGAGATAAAGGGCATATTTTGTATGAACGGGGTAAAGGTGTGGAGGGATGCTGGCTTTTGGGCGAGGCATCACCTACTGAGTCAACCACCCGATTGTCAACTTGATGAATTGATAAAAACCCACGGCAGATTCAACATATATTATAAATATCTTACCAATTATCCAGAAAACGACGTCAGCTATTCTAAATAGTTCGATATGCAGATGTCTTAATAAATTATTTATATTTGATGAAATGTTTATGTAGGTTTTATTTTTTCTGTTTTCAAAGCAGTATTGCTATCTGTTTTGATATTCTGTTTTATATGTGTTTGCACAATGGTCAGTTTCTTAATTGTTCTGGCCCCAATCGAGCACTCACGCTTTGGGTGTTTTTATTTGTATATATTTTGGTTCATTTTAGCCTAATTTTCTGTCATTTCTAATCGCAGTTGCTTCACTTGATTTTGATAATCAGTTTCTTTTCTGTTTGGAAGGCATGGATTATATATATCGGGGGCTGCATGAACTCCTAACAAATTAATATACTAGAGACACTTACTAACAACAATAATGTTTTGTCAGATTGTAAGATGTTTTATTGCTGTCAGCATATGAAACTATACTCATCTGTATGTATCATAGTTATAATTGATTAATACGATAAAAACACATTTTACTGTGCCAGGAACTTTCATTGTGTATCATCCCACACTACCCCAGTTAATGTGGCATAATTATTACTGGCATTGAGCTATAGTCGGTTTTCATCTTATGCATAAACGTCATTTGCGTTATGTATTAGAATTGGAATCTGCTCTACTGATATTTTGTTTTTTTTAGAGACGAAAAGCCATTAAATATCGATAACACCAGTTATTGGAAGTCTGAATACAACACAGAGAAGATGCGTGTCCATGCATGCATATCGCAATCACGAATACAAATGGCTGACATGTATACCACTTAAATCGCTCGATTAACGGTATCAAATGTGCAAGTAATAGAACCTCACCTATTAATGGACTTAGTGACAGCAACAATAAATATTCGCCACAAAATTTCGGGCTACCAATACGACCACGCCAGGAACATAAATGTATTCTAATGATTGCAATGATTATTGGAAGGGAATTTCTTTCCTTCGCTATATTAGTATGGAATGTGATGTTCTGGAAAAGGAATTGACTTCATATTACTCATTTATTGTGCTATTGTGAATCAGACACCCACCACAATGAATTGCAACATATCTTGGCACAGGGAAGGAAATGTTATACTCGAATATCCACACGCTGACCCATCACTATGTCGGACTCGGGTAACTGGTATCACAAACAAGCTCACTATTTTAACGTCGAGTCAACTTGATGTTCATACCAATTTGCAGTCACGCCCCAGATGTTACTAATAGACAGGCGATGGTGCGAGTAATTATTATATTATCCAAAGCCGTCTTCATTTAATTTGTCTCATAATAGTAACGTATTAGTCAAAACCAACTAATATACCACGGCTTCCGGTAATGACGTCATCGTGAACACGCGGTGACCGGCGAGCTCCGTAAAAAAATGTCAATTAAAACAGCTTTAGCCCGTGTCATTAAGTAATTACAGAACAAACTGGAGGAGCAACGTCCTATAAATTGAAAGGCGATAAAAAAACAGCGCATAATTTGTAACAAAAGTAAGGAAAAAGCAGTCGTGTCGTATTGGCTCGAAAATAGGTGAAATAAAAATGATAAAAACAACAACAAAAACGATGGAAACCAGATCCAAAAAAGATGATAAACCGGAACCGACTTATGAATGTAAGAACTTCGAGGATATTTCAAAATGTTTCAAAATGTTACATGATTCCTTAGGAGGTAAAATTGACAGTGTGGAACAAAAAGTGGAAGATCTTGCACTGAAAGTTGAGGCGGTGGAACAATCGGCGAAAGAGGTCAAAATAAAAGTAACAGAAATAGAAGTGAAAACTGTACCTCAACTTGAAAACAGAATAACAGATCTGGAAGAAAGATTGGCCGAATTAGATGTAATGTTCACTGAAAAAGAAAAAGATACCGAGGAAAGACTTGAAGAAGTAGGATTCAGAACAGGAATATTGGAAGAAAAAACTCATTCGTTGGAAGATGCACAGACCAAGATCGATCTCTGGGGCAGAAAGTGGAACCTTATAGTTAAAGGAATAAAAGGCAGCGATAAGGAGAATTCTGGACTGACTCTTCAAAAAACATTAAAATCATTTGAAAATAATCTCGGCATAGAAGAAGCAAGAATAGCAAAAATGGGTCTGGCAGCATGTCACCGACTACCAACTGGAAGAGAAGGAACACCAGATATTATTATTAGACTGTTAAATCTGGAAGACAGAGATTACATACTCGAGGAAGCTAAGAAACTAAAACCGGGATCAGGATATGGAATAGCAGTGGACTTGCCTTCAATCCTTTCAAAGTTAAGAGGCAGATTACTTAAAGAAAGAGCGGAAATGTCACCTGAGCTAAAAAAGCGAACAAAACTCGTGTACCTCAAAAGGGAACCTTTCTTGAAGCTTCAGACAAAGCAAATCTTTAAGAGATAAACAGTCGGGGAGAGTGATCATTCTGTTGTACAATTCAGATGAACTAGTAGTATAAACTGTGATGAAAACAATTAACCCAAATTTTTGTTTGTTTTTTCAGGTTATTGTTGTTAAATTATTACTTATAATTCAGGTAACTTATTGTCCTCCTAGATAATTGCATAGAACATACTATAGATACATATATTCCAAAATGGAGTTAGGGATAATTTAATTTCACCGGGTGTAAATTGAAAAAAATATATATAGACATATATTTTTCATAACAGCTCCAAGATGGAGTTTGGGGATAATTTAATTTCACCTTTTGTAAATTGAAAAAAATATCTCGAGTCTGGACGGGTCAAATTGGGTAATGTGTCTCTTGGACTCATAAGGTGCATAGGCTTGGTGGGTCTAAGAGACACATTCCCTGGTTTTACCTGTCCGGACTCGAAAACAAGTGTTTGGAATATAAGTCCCAATTTAGTACTTAAGAAAATAATATTTAAAATCTTATATATCTATTTTATATATGCTACCTTAACTGATTTAAATATGTAACAGGGAAAAATGAAGATATATAGAGGAGCTCGCAAGTCTAGATGCAAAATAGATATTAAGTGCGGGAAGCACACAATGTTATTAATTTATGTTCATTTTCAAGGGGTGGGTGGGAGGGGGGTAAAAAAAAACAAAAAAACAAGCTGTCTTTTTAATCACATGGTACATTTGAATAACAACACATTTAATGTCAATTAAGATAGGAGCAGTGAACTGCAGGGGACTTGGGTCAGACAATACTAAAAGAAGAGATATATTCAATATTTTTAGACAAAAGTATGATATTAGCATCTTCATTGATACCCATGCCACAAAAAAATGTGAGCGTATCTGGAGAAATGAATGGGGAAACGAAATGAAATTTGCATCCTTCAGTAGTAATAGCAGAGGCATTGCGATTGGGTTCAAAAGCTCCTTTGAATATAAAATTCATAATTGCATCTCGGAGGAAAATGGAAATTATCTTATAATAGATATAACAATTAAAAATCAAAGACTTTCACTAGTAGCAATATATGGTCCGAATAAAGATAATATAATTTTTTTTGAGAAAGTGAAAGAAAAGGTTATAGAACTCGGCAACTTATCTACTATCTGGGTGGGGGATTGGAATGTTGTGCAAAATTTTGAAAAAGATACATATAAATATAAGAAATTTAACAACCCAAAAAATCATGAAGAAGTGGGAAAAATAATTAAAGAACTAGATTTAATAGACATATGGAGGAAACATAATCCGGATAAAAAAAGATATACATGGTATGGTCCAAATAAAAAATGTAGCAGACTTGACTATTTCCTTATATCAAATGATTTAGAACCTTTGGTCACATCCGTCAATATTGAAACAAAATATAGATCTGATCACGCATCAATAAATATTGAACTTGCATTTGAAAAACAAACGAGAGGAAATGGAACGTGGAAATTTAACAATTCTCTTCTAAGAGAGGCACATTATGTGCAACAGGTAAAAGAAATAATAATAAAGACAGTAGATCAATACACAGTAACAGGATACAAAATAAAGGAATCAAAATACAACATAGATGATCAAATGCTGTGGGAAATGATAAAGTTAAATATAAGAGGGAAAACAATAGCATATTGTTCAAATAGAAAGAAAAATATTATCCAAAAGCAAAGAGAACTAGAACAAAAGATAGAACAAAATCAAAAACTATTTGATGAAACAAAAATGGAAAAGTACCAAAAAGAGGGAGAAGTGTTAGAAAATGAGTTATATACCTTAAGACAAACTCATGTAAAGGGACTGATGATTAGGGCTAAAGCACAATGGTATGCAGAAGGGGAAAAGAATACAAAATACTTTGCATATTTAGAAAAAAGAAACTACACGGAAAAACTTATCCCAAAAATAATACGCGAAGATGGTACTTCTACATCCGACATAGAAGAAATTTTGGAAGCACAAAGAAATTTTTATAGTGCTTTATACAGTGAAAATGAAGAAAAAAATATAAAGTGTAATGAAACAAGCTATAACCAATTTATGGATTCTAAAAACCCTTTTCTGGGTAACAAATCCTGTGATGAGACAAAAGCATGTGAAGGACTTATAACAAACATAGAATTAGTAAACGCCTTGAAAATGTCAAAATACAACAAATCACCTGGGATAGATGGTTTTACAGCCGAGTTCTATAAATTTTTCTGGAACGATATCTCAAGTTATCTGTTGAACTCTATAAATGATGCATTTAAAAAAGGACATATGTCAATATCGCAATGCCAAGGAGTGATAACCTGCTTACCTAAGCCAGGAAAAGACAAATCATATATTAAAAATCTTAGGCCTATCACTCTTTTGAATGTAGACTATAAACTGGCTTCAGCAGTAATTGCTAATAGAATAAAAACACAAATTAAAACAATGATAAGTGATACACAAAAAGGGTTCCTGAAAGGAAGATATATAGGGGAATGTACACGCTTAACCTATGATTTGATAATAGACTGCCAAGAACAAAATATCCCTGGTTTAATTCTACTATTAGATTATGAAAAAGCTTTTGATTCAATAAAATGGAAATTCATTCAGAAAACCTTAGAATTTTTCGGTTTTGGGAAAAATATATGCAAATGGGTGACAACATTATACAATAAAACAAACAGTCTTGTTATCAATAACGGACATTTGTCACAGCAATTTAACCTCCAAAAGGGAGTTAGACAGGGAGATCCTTTGTCTCCCTATCTATTTATTCTTTGTATTGAATTATTTTCGGCAGCTTTAAAATATGATAATAATATAAAAGGGATAACAATTAACGATAAAGAAGTTAAAATAAGTCAGTATGCTGACGATTCAGTAATATGGCTAGATGGTAGTGAATCATCACTCAAAGGGGCAATTGATCTCATTAACGCGTTTGAAAAAATATCAGGCTTAAGGGCAAACTTTGAAAAAACTGAAGCTATATGGTTTGGATCCAAAAGAGGATGCACACAAACCTTAAAGAATAACACTAAAATAAAGTGGAACTACCAGGGAAAGTTTAAAACACTGGGGATTTTGTTTGACTTAGAAGATCCTCTTCTTGTATCTGAAAATTGGAATGAAAAGAAAAATAAAATGGAAAACATTTTAAAACATTGGGCATTGAGGACACTGTCTCACATTGGAAAAACTACTGTGATAAAAATGCTAATTTTACCAATTATTATACAAATCTTGACTGTTTTACCAGAACCACCTGCACACATATTGAAGGAAATGCAGGGCTTGCTGTTTCAGTTTTTTTGGAATGGAAAAAGAGATAAAATTAAGAGAGACACACTAGTCCAAAATATTGAAAATGGTGGACTAAAAATTCCAGATATTAAAAGCTTTTCAAAATCCTTAAAAATAACATGGCTTAGAAAATTCCTAGATCCCTTTAACTATTCAGATTGGAAAATCATTTTAATAGATAAATTGCATATATATGGAGGCTCAGCTCTTCTAAATTTAAATAAAGCCAGTCTGATGAGAATTGCTAAGCGATTCAATCCATTCTGGAGAGATGTCTTAATAGCTTATGCAACATTATCCACAGACCCAAATACAGAAGTAGAATATAAGAAACAGCCACTCTTCCATAACTTACACATTCAGAGAGAAAAAAAACCTTTAATTTATAAAAACTGGATAGAAAAACAAATATTGCATATTAATGATATTTTGCGGGAAGATGGTTCTTTTATGGACACTGGAGAAATTCTATCAAAATATGACCTTAAAGTTAACTACTTAACTTTACAAGGAGTAATATCCTCTATTCCTTTAAATTGGAAAAAAGAAATAAAGGCCTCACAAAACAAATTGACTAAAAGCTCTAGAATTGATTTAGTTGAAAATATAATTCATGAAAAGAATTTGAACAACCATCTGTACTGGAAAATTGTAACTCTTGTCATTCCAAATAAACCAAGCGCTCAGGTAGGATGGGAGCATAAACTAAAACTAGAAACAAACGAAATTCACTGGGATTCAATATATAAGCAAACATTTAAAACAACGAAAAACACGAAACTGCAAGCCTTTCAATTCCAAATAAATCACAACACTTTAGTTACAAATGTCTTCCTTGAAAAATGTAAGATTATAGCATCAAAATTGTGCACACTCTGTGGAAAAGAAAATGAAACTATAGAACATTTGTTGGTTACCTGTCATCAGAGCAAAACTCTTTGGGAAGAAATTTCAAAAACAATGTATACCAAATGTAACATCAAAATGCCAACAAAGATTGAAGAATTACTTTTTGGAATAGATTCAGACTTTGTCATGAGCACACTTGAAATTAACAATATTCTACTATTAATAAAACGATATATTTATGTGACAAGGTGCAATAAGACAAATCTATGCCAAAAAAAAGCAATACAATTTGTTATACAAGAATACAATCTAGAAAAGCAGGCACTAAAATGGACTGATTCAACAAATAAAGCCTTTGATAATAAGTGGAACAGTGTCCTCAATTTAATAAATGACCCTTGACCGGAAATTACTCTGGTAAAAAAATTAAATTTATAGATAAAAAAAATAAATTATTTTCAATTTTTAGACCGACCCTGCAGTATCACGAAAACTGAATTAAAAAAAGAATAACTGTCAAAATGACACATTAGCAAGAAAAATGCTATAGATAATTTTATAAGACAGAACAAGAAAAAGGATAAGTTTCAAAAACAGAGATTATTCAAGTGTGCATGTGATAAAAAATATATTGTTATAAGAATTTATTTTTTCATGTTTAATGTATATTTATTATGTACAACTTTAATATGTAATTGAGACAGACTATGAAAAATAAAAATAAATTATAAAAAAAAAAAACTAATATACCACACCTTGCAAATGATATCAGGGTAGATTTAGCAAAATCTGTTGAATTTTGGTATACATGTATAACAGTCATCTTGTCATCCAACCTGTATTAAGTGGATGAATATGATGAAAAATGATCATTGTATCTATATATTATGGTCTCTCTCACTTCATTTGCAAAGTTCTGATCGTTCCCTTTAAAACGTTGCCATAATCCAAAAAAACGTTTGCAGCCAAATTCCATACTGCTTCCTTTAAAATGAATTTGTTATCCTCAGTAAGGTACTGGGACCACCATAATAGTATATATATTTGTCACGATACTAAATAGTATGCCTATTAACAAAATAAGTCACAGTTTGCGACCTTTAAGAAACATCAAATAATATAGTGTTCTACATATGTGAAAAATTTACTTTTTTCTATAAATTTTTATTGCATATCTGAAAACCACCATTAAGACAGTTCCGAAACAACAAACACCCCTGATACTAACCGTAGTACGTAGTTACATTTACTTAAAAACATGGTCCAAGCTCGCTAACAGTGAATTTTAGCCGATTGTATTGTCAAGTTTAGTGAGAGATAATTAATAATATTCATAATGTATGTGTATGTTACGATTCGAAGCATGTATACATCGCAGATAAGCCAATATTATTCACCATTATTGGGAGCAATATCTATCTTTTAAAATGTTGATGGCCATTTTGAGCCAAAGTTAACAGTTTGCTTATAATGAGATGAAACGTTCATAGGCAATGGCATGCATAACTTACATCGCCCAGTATTGAACTATGACTGAAATCCCAATGGCGATATTTGGTAAAATTTGATACTGCGTTCTGTAAAATCGGCCTGTTTGTGAATCGGAAATGGGTGTGACCCACATAATGACATAACTCATTGTTCCAGTGATCTGTTACTAAACAATAATTACATCCACTTCATTCTCTATAGTAAATTCCCGTTGAGTTTATGAAAGCTAATGTAATTATGTCGCATAATTACATTAGGTCGAGATTTTATCAGTGCAGCCAAAACGACCGAAGAATACCAGCGCAATGATATTTGTAGTCCGTTGCATAGTAACCAGAGACGCTACTTTCTTTGCACTCGTTTGCCGAACACTTTTATTTCACGAACGGCATTAAAGCCGACAAAAGAATAGTAAATAAATATCCAAATGAAGACAATGCCCTAATGAATTAAACATTTCCAAGCTGTACACAAATAATAAATGTTGTCGTATTTGCAACGTTTTATAACGAAATGCAACTTACACAGTTTTGTTTTCGTTTCATTTATAATTTAATTACATTTTCACATCGCATAGGCATTGCCATTATGATTTTGAAAGACCACAGATCTTGGAACTTGATAAATAACTGCCATAATTAGGCTAATTAGCAATGTTTTGGTCATAATGCTGGGCCAAAACATTGCTAATTAAGGCAGTTATTAATTAAGTTCCAAACTCCTATGATATTGGTAAGACCGTCACAAGTGCATGCATGTTACCATACATTATAATTTTTTAGGCACAACATGTTAACAATTTATATATATACTATGATGAAATTTTTAATTATTGTTTACAAACATTCCCAAACATTGTACCCAGTCCCCGTGAGAAAACCGCAGCAGATTTTTTCCCATTCATCTCCGTGTAGCGGTATACAAACCTTTACGTGATTTCTGAGATTCCAGAGACTGCCCCTACACTACTGGCTACAGCGCCAGAGGACCCTTCGCACTTGCAAAGTCCCTGTTAAAAAATGCAGCATGTTTCTTCACCTCGTTTCAGTGTAATGATATGTTACGTAGTGTTACTGGTACATTTTACAAATGATATGAAGTCCCCATGAGAAAACAGCAGCATACTTTTAAAACTCATCTCAATGCAACGATATGTTACGAATGATTTCTGAGATCCACAGAGACCGCTCGTACGAGTCGTAGACAGTTGTTACAAATGATATAAAGTCCGTGTGAGGAAACCGCAGTTTATTTTTTCAACTCGTCTGAGTGTAGCGATAAGTTATGTTACAAAGTGTTACGAAGCGTTACGTTATATGATTTCTGATATCGACATAGACCGCTCATTGATGGGTGTATACAAATGATGTAAAGTCCCTGTGAGAAAACCGAGGCTATTTCTTCAACTCGTCTCAGTGTAGTTACGAAGGTTTACGTGATTTATGAGATTCCACAGATCGATGTACCGCTTGTAGACGGTTGTTCAAATTATTGTTCAATACAAATGCTACAAATCCCCGTGAGATCACAGCAGAATTTTCTTCACCCCATCGCAGTGTAGCAATATGTTATTGTTAGAATGTGCACGAACAAATGAATGACAAATTGCGGAACATTCTGATTTTGTGATTTCTGAGATTCCTCAGAAACTGGTCATATTCATGTATGGACACAAGTGTTTTTAATAATCACTTTAAATTTTACCAACTATATTAGTGTTTGATTAAATAAATCATCTTAAAATTTCTAAAATACCATGATAGTTTATTCTACTGAAAACTTGTTTGTTTCCTAACTGTGGAGCGAAAAATCGAAATAGAAAAATATTTGGCTCAATGCCGACATATAGGATAATTCCTGTAAGAAAATGTTCACTAAACTTATTAATTATCGCCTATACATATGCTGAATAACAAACTCTTATAAATCGCTTCGCGATTCATAGGTTTGTGATTCGCCAGGAGCCTTTAGACTGTGTAATTACATTAGGAAACCGAGATTATTCCTTAATTAAACATACAAAATAGAGCCAGAATTCTCCACTAGTTACAAACAGCAGAAACTGATATGAAAATATCAGTGAAAAATAAAATTGTCCTGTTCCGGTATAATAATTCGGATCAAACTGACTTAGTGCCTCGTCTGAAAAAAAACGGCGGCCAAAGTTGGCGCCATCTTGTTTGGTGTCAACGCGCCCACTTGTTATGTTAAAATTTGTTAAAAGTTGAGGGACATAACAATGAAGAAACTAAGTTAGGTGAAGTGAAGTCATGGCGTACATGGGTACACTAGGATATCACCTCCCGGACAAAATTTAATAGCGAATTTCTTAAGTTTTAGGGGAGGGGTCAAACTACCCCTTTTTGTCTGAAAATGCTGCTGAAATCCGCTTCTGAAGTTGGTTTCTATGTTTAGTATATATCAAAGAATTTCAATTTCAAGGACTTACGCGAAAGTTCGAATAAAAGTGATTTTTTACGTTTTGTGGGTTTCTGTCAAAATACCCCTTCTTATCTGAAAATACTGCCATAGGTTATGTTTTTATGACCAGTGTAGTACCTAGGTATAATTATAGCAGATTTTGTGCTGGTACTCGAAAGTTCGTTTAAATGTGATTTTTTGTGGGCCACTGCCCCCTTTATGCTGTAATTGCGGAACTTAAGAATTGGGCTTGTGGCGTTAACCCGGTCCTCCCGATAATTCAGGCACATCAAACCTTTCGTACTCAGTAGTTCAAATAAAACTGTCTGGGCTCCTCGACTAGAACTTAGTGTATGGCGAAACATTGAAACACTTCAAGAAGAGGCCGGACATACATTGGGCAGGTCAAGTAGACTAAATTTCCAAACTGAATTGCAGACCAACTTAACGAATGCTCAAACAGATAGCAAATCCCAAAACATATAAATCAATATTACTGGAATTGATGTTATATTGCGGCAACAAAAGAAGGCAGCGTGGACTGAAAGCTTCTTTAACCATAATTAAGAGTTGGGGCATCTCCCGATGTTCCTTACTTGAAAGCGTTAGCGATTGATTTTTTAATGTATACTTGTAGTTAATGGAACGCCCATGGCAAATCGTTAGAAACCGCAGCGTGAAGTTGCACGACAAAGTCACTCCATACGCCTATATACTGTACACGATAGACCATATTGTCATCGTAGGACTCAAACGCTGGCCAAAGTTTGGATGGAATTACATGTAGGTTAACTGAAAGGTATAATAGCATACCGTGGCACTGTGAGTTCACAATTATGTAGGACCTTTCATAGGTAAGGTAAGATATGTAGTATCCTTTTTTCCAACATCCGTATTACGTTAGATAACGTATGTACCGACGACAATGATATGTACCTGTTCAAACAGCGGGGAGGTCGCGAAACAATGTCAGGACACAAGGTGTGTGGGTAGGTCTGAGCGACGATCGCAGAATTTTGCAATGCCATGTAAAGTTTGTTTTCCAAATCCATTTTTAAAGAAATATTACGACTACTCAAATTATTTTATATGTTCAGGCTTATAAACTGGACCAAAATGGAGCATTAATCAAGGGAAGACTCCTAGTTTCCATACTTAGCCAAAATTTGTTCTCTTATAACACGATATAATGGGGTGGGTCCTGCTTTTTACGAGGAAAAAATTGCACTGGAAAAAAAAACAATTCCATCAGTTCCCACAGGTTTCCTTTGTTCTTTTTTACCTTCAAGGAACCACACGATGCCAATATCAGTTCATTTAATTCGTCTGGTGCTTTAAATTGTATGAATATTCGAAGATATACAGATTTACTGTATCCATTGTATGACGTTCATCATTTGGAAGATTGGACCTCGGATCTCTGGGACCTACCAATATAGTGAAAAGCTGAGTGATTTAACATAACATTCTAATTATTAAAAAAACAAGTATTCATCTTTGCGATGTTAACATTTTATTTCGGAATTACCGTTTCTGCCACAGGGGATTGTAATGCGTTCCACTGCCCCTTCCCGCCCAAATATGCACTTCCTTGCGTCGTCCTTGTAAACATAACTGCTTTGCATCATGGGTAGTATACATGCATCTCATATTATATATACTAGTAGTTATGGCAGTGCAAGTTGCACGTTACAAGCCACTGTGTTCTACCATGTTCATCGAATACATGTATTTTGTCTGTGTTTTCTTCAATTACATGATATTGGTTAATGGAACAGACTGCATATAGAAAATTAGATAAGTAAAACAGAAACTGGCCTACAATTTGGTCATCTTGTCGATGCTTGTCACCCTCAAGATCATATTATTTGGCATATATAAAATATATTTGAGGTTTAATGTAGTGATTGTGAAAAATTTCTATATAGGTAACGGCTATATGGTTGATTATATGTAATATGTTTTGTATAATGTGCGCTTGGTGAGAAAGGATGTGAAACATTTTGAAATCAGACGTGCTAATTAGTAATTAATACACTATGGGGTTTTGTTTGCGAGAATTGACGTCATACCCCCATATAGTTAGTCAAGTAACAGGAAACCGCGCCCCCATACTATAGCTCCAGAATTAGACATGTATACATCATACCCCGTAGAAAGTCACGTAATAGGAAACCGCGTCCTCCATAGTATACCTACCCCCAGAGTTAAAATGTATACGTCAAACCACCAGAGTTATGGCCGTGTTAACCGCGTCCCCCATAGTATATATATGATGTGTATGTTTTTAAATACTTTTGTGTATACGTCATACCCCATAGTTATAGCCATGTAAACCGCGTACCACTGGTACGCATATAATTGTTAGCGATATGTCTGGAATTTCCTTATAGGGACTAAATGCACTCGCGGCGTGTGAATGTTAAAGAGACAAAATGCACTCGCGATGTGTGCATGTTAAAGGACACACGACACTCTCAGTGTGAATGCACTCGTGGTGTGAATGTTAAAGAGACACATTGCTCTCACGGTGAGTGAGTGTTAAAGAGACGCAATGCAGACACGGTGAGTGAATGTTAAAAAACACACGACATTCTCGGTGTACAAATGTTAAAGGGTGGCAAGGCACTCACGGTGGGTGAATGTTAAAAGGAAAGCATGACACTTTTGGTTTGCGAATGTTAAAGGGACGCACGTCACTCACTGTGTGTGAAAGTTAAAAGGACAATAGACACTCGCTGTGGGTAAATGCTAAAGGGACACAATGCACTCGCCATGGGTGAAAGACGAAACAAAATCTTAAACTTAACAGTTAAAAAAAAAAAATGCTTTTTCAAAAATAATAATAATAAAAACAAATTAAAGAAATATTTAAAATTTAAAAAAATGAACTGCTAAGTTTATTACAAAATGACTGGAAAATACAGACTCAAAGCTACTTATTGGTGACATCTCGCTAAATGACAATATAAATAGAAAGTTATTCAATTTTGTTCGAACTTACATAGCTTCAACTTGCCGCTTTGCCATCAGTGAATAGGCTGCATTACTGTTAAAGTAACACAGACTGCAACAGACACCCCAGACGCACAGTGATGGAACCAACACAATCATGAATATACATCTGTTATATCATAATTACATATAAATTGTATACTACGTTTTATACATGTGGATCGTACCTTACATTATACTTATGTAAATAACATGTCCTTTATGTTATTGTCCGCAGCGAGACCAAGATAAGTTTTGTAACCTGTGCCTCAATCCCCTGTATTTAATTCTGGATGCAAATAAAATATGCCAACGTTAAAAAATTCAACCATTATAGTATCGATTACCATCAACAATTGCTTGACCATACATTCAACCGCGCCGAAATATAAATGATCAATATTCCGTTTGAAATTGAAATAAGTTTATCGTCTAACTGCGAAATCGCTTGAGTGACAATGTTTGAATTATGGTGCTCGCTGTTATATCATGGGTCGAGAAATTGAGGGCTACTACTTAATCTTAAGCATGATAAATGCCTGCATAATATATGGGGTATATCATCGATGACGTTGCAGCTAAGATTAATAACACATATACATGGATAAGATATCCTTAGGTTATGATTATCATATATAATGGACACAATGCAATAACAAAAAGTGGTTGATAATTCGTTCTTATGTAACGACAAGACATCGATATAATTAATCGATTCCTTAACAACAGCAGAATTATGGGTAACTTTTCAGGATTTAGTCGGAACCTAGAGCTTTCCGATGAATGGCAACAGGCCATATTTCCGACTAAATCCTGAAAAGTTACCCATAATTCTGCTGTGGTTAAGGAGTCGATTAATTATATCTGTCGCGTTTTGGGGAGATCGGTCGTCCGTATCAGTTGATAACACAATCGTCGTCTAAAAGGCGCACACGCCGTGACCATGTGATTAGGATGCAAGGTCGTATTCATTGACTGTATATATATAAGGTATATGTGACTATAACATATCAAAACCCTTAAAGCAAATGTGCAATATACCCCCAACAAAAAGCGTCTATTTTCGCAATTATCATGAAATGTGATCCGGGACATAGTGGCAAGGGGTGGTTTGGGGGGGGGGGTGTCTCACCCCTAACTTTGGTCAATATGTTATAGTTGGAAATTTCATACCTAACATGACCTTGTTGTAAATAGGTTTAGTTTGTTCTCGTGGTTCGATTTTCAAATATTTTTAATTTTCCTAATTCTTGGAATGAGATGGCCATTAGTTGGAATTGTTCATACCTTAGGGGGGTGCCAGAATAGACAATTTATAACACGCGGAAAGCTTGAGACCGGTCTAGATGCTATGATTTTGCAATTTTCGTCTTAACATTTAAAACTGTTCTCACACCCGACCGAAGCATGGTCGGCCCGGTATCCTGTTGTATCCACCTTGTCCAGTCAAAAAACGCTAATCTATTTAAACAATTTAAATCGGGTGGGAATTTGCCTATTGGTTAGACCACTAGATGTTAGGATTTTGACACCTGGAGGTTGAGATCTCGAAATTTACTCACACTGGGCTGAACTATGGTGGTCGGTCAAAGAAAACTGATCAATTCAAAATAGCCTACCACACAGGCATGTGAGGAACCAGTTGGAAATAATGAAATTCAAAATCAAACGGGTGTGCAAATGGATTTCAGAAATCTTATGAGTTTGTTCTGGTTAAAATATTGGGGTGGAGTGCAGTTGGAAATTTCAGTGCAGACATTGTTAGAATGTCCATGAATGTGACCAAACAGCTACATCCACTCAGTAATACAACTCAATGCCAATCTAATAAAACCCGAGGTTGGAACATGATGATCATATCCAAGAATCACACCGAACAGCAGGATAATAATGTTAACGCCCTCAAGATATATTATTAGAAATATATACAATATATTGGAGTTTTAATGTTGTGATAGTGAAAATTGTTTATATAGGTAAGGTTATGTAGTTGATATGTGATATTTTATGTTTATTCTGTGCAATTGGTGAGAAAGGATGTGAAAGCATTAAAAAATTGGACGTGCCAGCTCGCGGCAAATACACCAAACTCTTGGTTTCTTGGTTCTCTTATACGACATTTGAATTGTTTTCGACTGGCATGCATTTTTTTCTTTGTTATTTGTTCTAATTTATATTGAAATAGAGGTCTAGTTCATGAAATAGTACACCGAATAATTGTACCATGGTTGTTAATTAAAATATGGTCCCATTACTGATCAGGGTTAATTAGAATATTGTCTCATATGGGTTAATACAAATATGAACCCATGGGTTTAATTGAAATATGGTCCTATCAAGGTCAAATAAAATATGGTAACAAGAGGGTTAATTATATTTTAAATATGGTCCCATTACTGGGATTAATTAAAATTCAGATATGGCGTAATCAGTGTTGATTAAACTGCTGTCCCATGGGGTTAAATAAAATATAGTCCCATGATGGTCAATTAAAATATGGTCTAGTCAGGACTAACTAAAATACCAACATGAAGATCAGTTAAAACAAGGGG